>CM076575.1:1069840298-1070464339 GCA_034641835.2 Pinus albicaulis | reverse complement strand
TCCAATTTGCATCTGTGGTGAGGGTGAGTCTTATATCCCAGTCTATCGGCCCATAAATGCATCGAGAGAGAAAATGGCCATCGTCAGATTAAAGCAATAAATGATCCTACGGTGGCCATTTTATCTCTCGTTGCATTTATGGACCGATAGACTGGGATATAAGGCTCGCCCTGTGGTGAGTGGATAGTTTTCGAGGTCTGACCATGAATAGGACACGACAATTAAATCAATTCTGACAATGAACAAGACAAGACAATTAAATCAATGTGTGGTGCGGGCAAATTCTGTCAATTTGAAATTTGAATTTATCTGCATTCACACAAACCATTGTAATGTATCTGCATTTTTTATCCCAAATTCATTCAGTGCAAATATAGCAAATTTTATGATATTCACACTGATTCATTTATTCATGTTATTCAAATGCAGTTCGGATTCAAATCGCAGGCGATGCATCGCAACCAGTCTGGTACAGGGTGTGTACATCTGGAACGCGATCTGTAGATCCGCAGGTTTTCGCCGCGATGTCTGGTGGGGTTTTTCAACTTCAAGCTTCTTCAACCACTGGTAGTATTAGCTGAAGGTGGCTGCATTTTCGACGCCGTATACAAATGGAGCAAGAAGATGGTGGGCTTTCAGTTCCACCCGCAGGGTGTGCCAAGATCATGGTGGCCTTTAGAGGAACGATTACCAAACCGATGTCCTTCGCCGAAGACGTCAGGCTGGATCTTGAGATCCTCAGAAAACACACTCCACACATCGCCTGGTTCTGGACGAAATTTGACGCAGTGAAGAAACATGTTTGCGAAAACCGCCGGTAGAACGTGTGGATCGCTGGGCATTCTCTCGGGGAATCCATGGCAATGCTCGCGGGCAGGCGAATGGCGGAGGAGGGAAGTTTCTGGATGCTCATCTGTTCAATCCGCCCTTCCTGTCGGCTCCCATGGACAGAATAAAGCAAAAAGGCCAAGTGTGGTCTCCACATCGAAACAACCCTGGTGACTTCCGGGCTGTCCTTGGCGTTCAAGGACATGCGTAGGCCCAGAGTTCCACAACGCCTCCTTTTCCCTGCGCCCATGAGTTCCTTGCCTCTATGTTAATTCGAAGGATGATTTTTGTTTTGGTTATGTAAGGTATTTCCGAGCCGTCCTTGGCATTCAAGGACATGCACATGCCCAGAGTTCCACAATGCCTCCTTCGCCCTGCGCCCATGAGTTCCCCTGACTCTATGTTAATTCGAAGGATGATTTCTATTCAGGTTATGTAAGGTATTTCGGCAATCACTAGACAATGCAACAAATCGGTGTCGAAAGCATTGTGAGCTCCATGGCGCGCCATTCAATCAGTGAATGTGTTATTTTTTTGGGGGTGGAGTCGAAGGCACTGCATCTCATTCTCTCTCTGCGAGGCATGCTGTCAGTTTGGTCCCTGACACCCTGATCTCAGAAAAGCACACGAGATCCATCAATGGTAGGAGTTGAATGCCAGAATCAGTACAACGAATGCAAGATTCGAGAGTGATTTTAGCAATGCTTCGGGCACCCATTTTTCCAAATGCAAGATTCCAGAATGATTTTAGCAATGCTTTCGGGCACCCATTTTCCATGAGGATACAAGATACTTAGAATTTTTTTAAATCCGTGTGTGCATGTGTGCAATGAGCATACATGTCTTCAAGTGCTTATGTTTCCATATGTATTTGTAACTCTCATCTGCTTATGGGACGTATGCATTGGTAGTGTATTCATGACAATAGTTAGTAGTGATAGGTCAAGCATTTGTTGTAAGTTGGATCATGAATTATGGTCAAATTGATTTTGCCATGAATAAGAGTGAAATTTTTTAATTAATGATTTTGGAGACTAAAATGAGATTAAGGGTGTTTATCTTCTTTGATTTATTAAAAGGTTAGTGAAAGATATTTATAAAATCACTAAAAACGTATTTTATAAAATTACTAAAAAGTTATCTAAAACATATTTATATAAATTACTAAAAAGGTGTCAAGAAAGAATACAAAGAGTACTTGGAGAGCTCGTTGATGTTTATTCTATTTGATATGAGGTTATCATATTGTTATAACTTTAGTTGGGATGAAGGTTTAATATTTTAGTGAGTAAAATCATGTTGAAAAGTGTGTTTGTTTTAGAAGTCGGTATTATAAATAAATATTTATTTATGTTTATGGTTATGTTTATTTTGTTGTTATCATATTTATTATAATTATAATGGTTGTGATTTTGTAATTTTAAATTTTATATATTACACATTTGTATTTTTAAAATATATTATTATATTTTTTATTTAGTGTAATATTTGAAATTTTTTATCTATTAATTGTGTATTAATTATGTGTTGGTGTTATTATTATTTTAATTTGTATTTAATTTTTTTAAAAACACATGTTTTATGACGGTTTAAGAATGCATGGTTTTATTCATAACAATATAAACTCTATTTAATTACTTTGGATAAGATTAAGCTTTAATATAGTGGACTTGTCAGTTGATTAAGTCTTTTCACATTTTATACAATCAAAACAACTGTTTTTACATTTTGTACAACCAATGTAAAGATATATAAGAGCTTTTATAGTGTGTACAAAAAAATTGTAAAAGGTATGTTTCATATGGGTAAGTATCTCTTTCAACGAAGTAGCAAGGTAGTTTGATAATGTGAATATTTTTCACACTTTAAAGGTTTCCCAATTTGTACCTTCGCTTATTTATGCCTACTTTCTTATGTAATATTGAAGCAAGAAAGATATTGAAGATTTGTTGAAGATCATTGGACTAGAAGGAGCCTTAGATAACTAAACCTAAAGAAAAATGGATTTTAAGTCTTCTCATTGCTCAAAATTATGACATTATAGAGGGATATCACACAAATTTGATGGTAAAAACAGTGGCAATGGGGTGTATAGGAATGTGCACGCACACACACATGCTTTTATTTTTTTAGACATGTGCACATGTTTGTGAGTCTACAACCACCACATTCCCTAAAATACCATGTAGGCTACCAATTGAACACCAAATGAACATGTTGTTCCTTGAGATGTATTGGCTAGGAAACTATGCCAAGACACTAATATAACTCATAATTTTTTAGTCTAAAATTTCAATTTTTTTAATAACTAATGTCTTAGGCTAATTTAAGAACAAAAATTATTACAAGTTGAATGATAGTAAAGAGAAATACAAGGAACAAAATTAATGAGATGAAGATGTTAATACAAACAAATTTGCAATTATTGTTAAGAATGAATACATACTGAGCTTAAAGAGTTCAATAATAATATAAAATGTGTTTGAGTGAAGACACAAGTTTATCAAAGTTATTGTAATGATAATATAAATTCGTCTTAGATACTTAAAGTATCATTCATGAAATCTTATACATTCATCAAATCAATAAAATAGTAGTTACAATAGGGGAAGTAATATCAAATTTCTATCTTCAAAGCTTTATTTATATAGCTAAGGTCTCAAATACATAGACTAAAAATGCTTTGGGTATCCAAAAAAGGACACAATAACTTGAAGGCTTACAAATTAATACAAATTGAAAAAAAGTGAACCTTAAAAATTTGTAATTACAATTTATTAGTGTTCTTTCACTATTCTTGAAAAGATTTAGCCTTGATTTCAAAAAAAGTCTAAATCCTTTGGTCTTGAGCTTTAGCTTTCTTTAATAAAAAATATTTTGCTAATTTTTTTAGCCATTTAAACAATTGTTTAGGCTCGAGTTTCCAAAAATAAAATTTGACTCTTTTAACATTTAGGATATAGAATAATAATTGTGCCAAATATACATCCATCGTGTTATTCTTTTTTGATTACCTGTTGTTAACACTAGAAAATTGTACAGGAGAAGACGACATCAATTAGTGTCGAGCCTAAGGATTTACAGGGCAGGAACACATTATGGAATCAAGAAGTATTTAAAATATCTAAGGTTTTGAGAAAATTAGATTTGAACTAGTCATAAATGTTGAATTGTGCACTTTATCCTTAGAGAAGAGTGTTTTTTGCGTGCCTTTTGGCCCGATAAGCGTGCATTCATGGAAATGGAAAAAAGTCGCTTTTCGGGACCACACCAAAGGATAGTTACTCCTTGTGTGAAAGTCGCCTAAGGACAGCCACCAGCACCTCTTTAGACAACATGTGAGCACACAAAAGAATATTTGAGCGCACAATGGAATCACACCTCTCCCTTGGGTCACTATCCATCATGTACCAAGGGAGGGAAGGAGGATTTGAAACTCACCTATATAAACCCACCAAGGGATGAAGAAATGGTGATCACATTGTTATGCTGGCCAAAGTTTCCCAGGCAACACTAGCATTGTGTGTGACCCAGAGCTGGAGTTAAACAGGACTCGATAGTTGGCCACCCAACATCTTAGTCCACCACAGCAGAGAGAGAGAGGGAGAACTGCATCAGACATAGAGCTTGGAAGGCAACATCCTTCCATCGGGACCTAGAGCCATTTACTAGGGGCTCTTTGGTAAGTGGGTAAAATTTCTTCTCTGTTTCAAACGTTTAATAAGAAGAGGCCATTGAGCCATCGTTTGCATTATTATCGTTTTGACTCTCTATATAGCTTCTATATTTCTTTTTTTAGTTTTTAGTTTAACCAGAGCATACTTTAGCATACTATTTCCATTAAGTTTTATGCTTTTGAGCTCCCCCACTTTATGCCTATTACCAATAGTTTAAAGAATAGACCACACTCTTTAAGCTGGTGCGATTTCGTACACCCGTGTGACTAATCCACCACAACACCTATGAACTTGTTCTATTAAATAAGTTCTATAATACGGAGGTATATTCATTCAATGATTAGTTGAAGGATATTTATAACTAGTCATTTTCTTCCACATTTGATGCAGGTTCTGAGTTTTTGATTATCACCCTTTATCTTGTATCTACTTCATTCTCCGTGCACACCCTATTTTTCTTTCTATCCATGATTGACAAATTTCTCATATCCGTCTTTTTTTTTTTTAAATAAGTCTTTTACTCATTAATAGGTAAAATAAGGGTAGTTGAATCTATGTCCATGACATATTTTAGTATTGCGCTCTAGTTTTCCTTAATACAAAATATTTCTCTAACTATAATAGATGTTTCAATAATTTTTTAGGGCTAAATTTCTAAAATAACAAAACATTTTGCGAGCTAAATTTTCTATTTTGATAAATATTTTAGGCTTGAATTTACAAAAATAAAATTCGACTATTCTAAATTTTAGGAGAAAAAACAATAATTATTGCCAAATATTCATCAATCGTGCTATTATGTTTTGATTACTTGTTAACTGGTTCTATTGGATCAATTTTCGAATATTGGGCCATATTATTTCAATGATTATGTGTAGGATAACTATGGATACTATTTTCCTTCATATTTGATGCACGTTCTGAGGCTTTTTGAAGATTATCCTTTATCTTGTTTCATCTTCATTCTTTTTGCACACTCTGTTGTACTTTGTATCCATCAATTGATATATTTCTCATTTATCCACCCTTTCATTTTGTAAATAGGCATTTTGATCATCAATATATATAAACTAGATAGTCAGATATATGTCTCTCATTACACAAATTTTCTTTTCCTGTCAATTTTCAAAATATGATAGGTTAGATTCATCAAAATATGACACGTATTTCAAATTTTTCACCTTTTACATCTCTTTCTAGTTCTTTTATGTTAATATAAATAATCTAGATATTTGGAGGATCCAAAATCCAAGAATTTCTTTAATCTATAAATTATCAAAATTTGGATCCCAATGCTGGAAAACTGAAATGTATGCATATCACAAAATTTATTTAGATGTCGAAGAAAAAGAACTGGAGGATGGAGTCTTTATTTATTTGATAGCTAGAGAAACGCTTTATTGAGGCCAGTTAGGTAAATTCAGGGTTTTCCATGTATGTTTTAACCCTATACAATTAATTTTTGGAAATATATTCTCAATGAAACAAAAAATATACAATGGAAAACATGCACATTAACATAGATATTTTACCCTGGAAACCCAAAATCGGGAAAACTAGAAATATTTTTTAGTATACTTGTCTTTATAGTATTACAATACACTATATATATCCCACAACATCTATAAAATGCCAATCCATCACTAGTCCAAATGGGGCCAAAATCTGACGGTTATTCATCATACATGCGACTTATTGGTGTCGGTTATCCAACACATTGGTGCTCAACAACTCTTCGTTGGCATTGTGTCGAATAATCGACACTTTATTTAACATCATATATTCTCCGGTACAAACGTCGAATATCCAACACAAAAAATGGTTGAAATTGTCATAAAAATTTTGATATTTTGAATTTAGTTTTGTGACGTTGTAATTCATCAAATATCGGATGCACGAACCGTTGAATATCTGACATGTGCAGCGTTGCATTCCATCACCCCACACTTGTAAAATTGCGACAATAGAATGAGGGGAAACGAGCTAAAGTACACTTTTTATTCTAAATCGAGTGGGCTTGGAGCATATTGGTGATGTGGATTGGCACATGGTTTCCATATTTGGAAATTTGGTCCCACTCAAGCCTATAATTTCCTCTTGCATTGTAATCAACTCCCACTTCTTGCTATCCCACCCCTAACTGATGTGAAAGCTCCTTGTGGCATGCAACTCCACCAAATTTTTCACTTTAACTATTCAAGGGTGGCCAAGTTAAGATGCTATCTTTTTTCCCATTAAACTCTATTTTATAGATATTTACTCATTTAGTCAAGTGATTCACAGCAAGAGGGTGAGGGAGCCATACCTGAGCCCACCTTATTGCTGATAAGTGACAGGATCCTTTGATGTAGGGGGCTAGAGGATTGTGATGGTCACAAGTGATTTTTTTTATTTGTTTTGTTTTTTTATTTTCTGAGTGAGGTGCTTATTTCCTGAGTGAGGTTCTTATTTTTTTTTCTTGTTGATTCTTCTTCAGGTACCTCATGGAGACCCTAAGAGGTTGTTGTTGGTGTAACTTCCATTCTGAAGTCCACTGGTGATATTCAGGATCAAACTTCATCATTCATCTCATGCCTTTTTGATGTGTTGGATGCATGCACAGATGTGCTACAAGAAGTGATCATCTTCGTGTAGTAGTTTCCTTGGTATAGTCTTGTAGCTGAAACTATCCCGAGGAAGGAAGAAAAAGAGTGTCGGAATGTTAGAGGTGGTGTTAGGATGTGAATGGAGTGGTGTAGTGGAGGAAAACACGAGAGAAGAGGCCTTGTGTGTATTTAACAAAACTGGCTCACCGTGGAAAAATAGAGTGTTTGGTGAGTGAGTATTCATGCATGGGATGGAGTAATGGTTATGGATGGTAGACATAGGTAGAAAAATAATTTTCATGTATTTTTTAGGGTTAGGGAGCCTTAGGTGAGCTTAGTTAGCCTTGAGTATCTTTACTGTAGCATTACATTGTTTCCTGTAGCACTACAAGAAATATTGTAGAAACCTAGGACACCCTGTAGCAGTACAAGAAATCCTGTAGTAGCCTAGGACATCCTATAGCACTACAGAGAATGGGAGAAAATTGGTATTTTTCCTCACCTGGTGGTAGAAATGGATGAAGGAATGCATGTTAGGGTTGGACATGGAGTGGATATGTAGAGGAGAGATAAATATGGAAGGAATGTTGCTCCATTTGTCTATATTTTCCCTGTTCGTCAACCTGTAAAATAGAAGCATGTTAGTGCATAGGTGTTATTTTACTCTCTTGGATTTTTTTCTTTTGTTTTTTTAATTTTTTTTCTTTGAAGGTAGGTGGGCTACCTCAGCATAGCTTTTTAACCTACAAGCCTGCCTTGGGTGCCTCAAAGAGGTTTTCACCCAAGGATCTTTTATTTCTCTTTTTTTTTTGCTCCAAGATTTCCTCATGGAGGTTTTCAACCCAGGAGTTGGCCTTGGATGCCTCTGAAAGGCTTGCACCCAGGCCTATTTATTTTTATTTATTTTCCTTTTCTAGGAAAATGAGGGGTTGGAAACTATGGCACTTAGAATTACATTCACCTCTCTCTTTATTGTATTTATAAATTCAACCATATACATGGGTTTCTTATACATATTTAGCCTGTAACCATTTACAAGCAAAGGGATACCCTACTCATCTACGGTATTGATATGAACAACCCCATTGTCATGGAATTTCTCCACTTGATAAGGCCCTAGCCATATGGTCATTAAATTTATCTTGAAGTCCTTGAATCTGGAGTCATAGAGAAAAGCTCAATGTCTTTCCTGAAATTTACTCTCTTTGATGTGCTTGTCATGCCAAACTTTCCTTTGTAGCTGAATTTATTTTGGATGAAGGAGGGCTTGATATTTAAATTCATCCAAACCATTCAGCTGAAGCAATATTTCTTATTTTGCCTTTGTCATGTGCAAGTCCAACTAAGATGTTGTTACTCATATGCAGATAAAGTTAGTCTAGAAAAGAAATTTGCAACAACATTTTCCTTTCGCGGTTTATCAAAAATTTTCAAATCAAACTGCTAGAACAAAAACAACCATCTAATGATCCTAGCATTGACATAAGGTTTATTCATTAAGTACTTTATTGCAACATGGTCAGTAAGTACAAAAGTTTGATAACTAGTAATATAGTGCCTGAATTTATTTAGGGAATGGACAATAGCTAAGAGCTCCTTTTCAAGGACAATATAGTTAAGTTCAGCCTTGGACAAATTCTTGCTAATGAAATAAATGGCATAGGGTAATTTATCTTCCAATTGTACCAAGGCTACCCCCACAACTTTATCTAATGCATCTGTATGAATGTGGAAGGGAAGAGCCCAAATGGGACCTCGAAGTATAGGGGTAGTGGTTAGTTCTTCCTTAATGAGATCAAAATCCTCCTGAGAAACAGAAACGTTGGTCGTCAATCTGTTAATGCAAACCTAGGAAACTTCCAACATCTCTCTACTTTATACGAATAGGCACCCTTTTTTTTATGGTGATTTCTTTTCGGGTCTACCTGTAGAAATTATATAAAAGATGAATGTATATATCCATATTCTCCTGATCTAACAATATTTATCTTCTTGCTAAATACAAAATCCTTCCACTGTTAATATTTTGCGGAAATTTAAACTCAATTGCAAACACATGAAGCAATAAAAAAAATTGTACATAACATAGTTGTTTAACGGGAAAGACTGAAGCTAAAAACCAAAACTATCATATATTATGTATCATGGAGATCATGTAACAATCTCATACAAATATTATTACATCAATCTCTCATTACAATCAACAATCATTACACACTATCATGTAGAAATTTTCATCTCCATGCACCAATTTCTTGCCTCCTGATAGCCTGCCTCCACTGCGCAATCCCTGTTGAAGAAGACCCCTAAATGAATTTGAATCTACCTTACTTGCAGCATGCAATCCCCATTGGCAACTCCAATGTGTGTGTGATGAAATCAATGCATCATTATAGTCACAACAGATAGTCCATCTTGCCCTTTCACCTATCTCTCCACTAGGTCTCCACTGGAACTGACATGTACTGTAGTTAACTGTTGTATTTATTTAGTTGATTAATGAGTTATTATTTTTGAATTAATTAAATAATTAATTCACTCCACTCTCACTAGTGTATCATTCAGTTAGACAAGATACAACTAGCTCAACTGAGTTTAACTCCATTAACTGAGTTAAACTGAATAAAAACTCCATGAACTACTCTTCCAACTCTGTCATAACTTTGCCACTTCAGTTCTAAATGAGTCCTCCATGCATGAACCTGCTAGTAAACTCTAGGAATTGTGTAATTCCTTTAGCCCACTAATTTTACAAATCTATATACTAAAATTAGGTGCTCCAAGAGAATAATTTGATATTTAGTCTGATTATTATTAAGAGCTAATAATAATCGACACTTCTACTTTTAGATAGACGATCTATAAATAGACTTCACCCAATATTCTAAAAAAAGAATTTCATCTATTTTTCCAACATGACCAACCATCCACAAATAACATCCTGCAATTTCTGAAATATGATCACCATGTCTAAAAATAGACTTACACCTAAAAATAGCCTGCGGGCCCACTTAGTGAAGGTGACTAATTTTAGCTAAGCTCATCATATTGTTGAATCTGAACACTCCCTCTCAACAAGATAGGGATTATCCTTCACCCCGATCCTGCCTCTATGGTATTCAAATTTTCTCCTGGTGAGCGCCTTCGTCAGAATATCTGCATCTTGATATTCCGTAGGAATGTACTGAAGCAACATGATCTTCTGCTGCACACAATCTCTGATATGATGATACCGAATATCAATATGTTTAGATCTATCATGAAACACAAGATTAATCGAGAGTTTAATGCAACTCTGATTATCACAATGTATCAATGTAGGATACAAAAGTGAACCAAAAAAGCTGACCAGGATCTTCCTCATCCAGATAGCCTCACATTCAGCTTGACTTGCTGCCATGTATTCTGCTTCCGCTGAGCTGAGTGCCACAGATATTTGTTTCTTGCTGTACCAAGAAACTGTTGTAGATCCGATACTAAAAACCCCTCCTGATGTGCTCTTTCTGTCTGTTGGGCTGCCTGCCCAATCTACATCCGTGAAGCCATGCAACTTCACCTCATCCATTTGTTTGTACCATAATCCATACCCAGATGTGCCCCTGAGATACCTTAGGACATGCTTGCCTGCCTTCCAAAAGAGCTTGGTACGCTTAACCATCGCTTGTGAAAGCTGGTTCACCGCATAGCATATGTTCGGTCTTGTTTTAACTAAATACATGAGCGAAGTCACCAACTGTTGATAAACAATGGCATCCACTACCGGAGTTGATGTAGCATCCTCTTTCCTCCAATTTCTTGGAAGAAGAGTGTCGATAGGCTTGCCTCCTTTCATGTGCAACTTCTCAAGTATCTCCCGAGCATACTTGCCTTGAGACACAAACAGTTCACCTTCCCGCTGCCATATTTCCAATCCGAGGAAATAATGAAGGAGGCCCAAATCCTTCATCTCAAACTCCTTTGCAAGATCTACCTTGCATGGGTGTATCAGCTGCTCATCACCTGTTAGTATCAAATCATCAACATAAAGAACAATGATTAAAATCTTACCCTCCACCATAATTTTTTACATGTTTGCATCCGCCTCACTCTTGGTGAAGCCAAGTCCAGTGAAATAGCTGTCGATCCGAGTGTACCAAGCACGTGGTGCTTGCTTCAGCCCATACAACACTCTTTTGAGCCTGCACACATGTGACTCGCTGTTGAAGATCTCAAATCCTTCAGGCTGCTCAATGTACACCTCTTCCTCAATGATCCCATTAAGGAGCGCAGTCTTCACATCCATCTGATGAATGTTCCAACCCATCCGCGCTGAGAGAGCAAGGATGGTCCTTATGGAAGAATACTGTGCGACAGGTGTAAAGGTTTCTTCATAATCAATCCCCTCGATCTGTGAGAAGCCCTCGGCAACAAATCTTGCCTTATACTTCTTGACACTCCCATCAACAACTTTCTTTACCTTGTAGATCCATCTTGACCCTACAACTGATTTTCTCATCGACCTTAGAACAATCTCCCAAGCATTGTTTCTAACAATGGAGTCATACTCCTCCACCATGGCATCTACCCATGTGGGCTCCTGCACTTCTTCTTCAAAAGAAGATGGCTCTGTCATGGTACACTTGCTCATGAGAGCCATGTATCCAGTAAATCGGTTAGGTGACTATCTCTGTCTGTGTTGTGATGTAGTGACTCCTACATTCTATGTTGCATCAAGATTCAGTCTCTCAACTTTTGTGGTACGCTTTCTGCCTTTTCTGATGTTTGGTTCTGCATGAATGGACTCCTCCACTCCATGAATCTCTTCCTGTGGCTGATCCACATCTAGAGGCTCATCATTGGGAACAAGAAGTTCCTCCTCTGCATGCAAGTGTAGCTCCCTCTCAAGCGACAACTTCATGGCTTTCACCTCATTGAATTTTATATCTCATCACACCATAGTCATCTGACTATCTGGAAAATACACAAAATAATTATGGGGTGTTTCTGTGTACCCCACAAATATCCCAACTTCTACAGTTAGCTCCAGCTTCTTCCTGGCATCCTTTGTCACATGAATGTAAACAGATGATCCAAAAATCATCAAATGAGAAATATCAAGCTTCTTACCAGTAAAATCTTCTTCATGTGTACTCATGCCAAGTAATCTATGAGGACAACGGTTTTGCACATAAACCATAGTGTTGCATGCTTCCGCCCACAAGTACATCGGTAGGCTTTGGTCATGCAGCATAGCTCATGCAGCACCCACGATCGTTCTGTTATTCCTCTCTGTGACCCCATTCTGCTATCCTACGCTGTTGTGTCATATGAAAGAATGACTGCCTCCCACTCCTAATTCAATAGGTCACGATCCGCTCGTTCTTACGCTTGGATACCTGCACATACATAAGAAACGAAGATAATACACAACATACTATTTTTCATTCCTAACTATCAGTCAGTCAAAGAAGACTAAATCACATGCATTAAATAAATATAACACAGAGATGGAAACAATATCATAGTCGAGTATATTAAATGAAAGAAGGAAGAGTACAACCAGGCTTCGACATTGCGATCTCGTCTAGCAGGGTTCCAGCGGAGCGTGTCTCACAAATCTCGTTGGGAATTAAGACGGGGCTTTCTCTATGGGATCCTCCTTGGTTTGACCTTCTCTATAATGATTACTCAGCTATAATGTCTCTTCTCCAAGTTCAGCTTCTTGACTATATGTTCAGCCCTAGCTTTTGTAAAGGGAGAAGGCTGGTTTATATAGAGGGAGAAGGAGAAGTTAGGATCCCTATAATCATGGGGGGAGTCCTATCCTCTTAGAATGTTCCATCAACCATTTCCTAAAGGAAGAGATCCGTGGCTTATCGAGTTTAACCACTTGCAATGAGTCATTCCTGAGGTGGTTAAAGGAAAATTCTACCTCCAATTTGTTAAAAAACATTCCCAAAAGGGCTGGCGTGGGATTAACACAGGGACAGAGTGCCAACTGGCATAGCCTCTAGTGCAAATTTTCCCCATTGGTGCGAGGGATGAACTGGGTACCCGTGCCAATGCCAAAACATGGGTTTTTAAGTGCTTTATGAGGAAATTTTCAACAAGAAGAATCATGTCCTTATGCAGAAGGATGCAAAGAAGGTATTTCCAGAGTTTGAAACTGCTCACAGGTCACGGGAAAAACCCTCCAATATGTGGGGCGAGGGATTGTAGGGATGGTGATAAAATTTTGTGTAACACTTTCCAAGATCGCGCATTAGATTGGTATATCAGATATTTTCTATCAAACCCTAATGCCACTCTGGATCAAATAAAGGATGCCCTAAAAGAACAATTCAAGAAGCCTAAATCATATGCACAGTTGGTTAGTGAAATGAAGGAGATTCATCAGGAGGTAAATGAATATGTGTTGGAAGTAGATCAAAGGTTGAAGTGCACTATCAGATATGGTATATTTATCATCGATGATACCCAACACAAGGAGTGGTTTATTGCTATGTTGCTCCCACATTTGTGCCAACCCTTGGGTCAACAAAAGCTTTCCACGCATGTTGAGGCTGTGGAGGTTGCTATGAAACTAGAAGCTACCCTAACACTTGCTGCACATGGAACTCAACAGATTCAGAATCATTTGGAAGCCATGCATTTGGAGATTCAGAGTTTTCACAAAGACAAGGGCAAGGAGGTATGCACAGAGGTTTGGTGCATAAAATGTAAAGTTGCTCGGCACCATAAGGATCAATGTGTTGTCTTCAATCATTATCTGAACGCTGGAGGACCTAGTGCACTGAAGAGTACAATATGGTGCATAATCTTTCAAGTTGCGGGATTGCATGAAATAGAGTTCTTTCCAAGAGTTGGAAAGTATCAACTAGAGCTGAAGTAGTTGTTTTGTAGATTTTTTTCGTCATTAGGACATGATGAGAAACATTTTCACACTTATGATATGATGTTGGATAAAGCTCAAATATATAGAATGCGGGTCAAACCTACCACACCAACATCTCCCTCAGGGCGTGGTGGATTTCATGGTAGAGGAAGAGGAAGAGGAGGAAGATCAGCTAGTCAAGGAAGGGGGTATGTTATTTGCTACAACTGCAGAGATGTTGGTCACTACGAATGCCGCTGTCCAAATCCAGCATGACAATCATGCAGGTATTGTAGACAATTTGACCATGTGATAGAAGATTTCCTTGTTTTTATTACTAAAAGTCAGGAGAAAAAGATGCAGACTCCAACACAGAATCTTCAAATGGTCAGAGAAAAAACCCGCGAAGAAGATCCTAGCATAAATGTGGTCACTAGGAGTGATGCAGCCACTAATGAATATAAGGGGAAGCAATTGGCTACTGACTTATGGATTCATAAGGCCCATGAGAATCAATATGGATTTGAATTTCAGCGCATAAAAGAAACTTTTGTTGAAGCGTGGAAATAATTTGCAGAGGGAAACACATCAACATCAAGTAGATCACTAAAGGAGACTAGAGTAGATGCAAAAATCAAGCAATTTCTACAAGATTGCATTAAGCTATTGCGCAACAAAAATACGCTTGAGAACCTTCAAGCTCTGATTGATAATTGCGCAAAGAAGGAACAACCGTTGGTAGAAAAAAAATTTGTCAACAAAATCTATAAGAATAAGAAGAGGATGGGTCGAGAGATGCATATGAGCGAGCAGATCGGTGCTTACGAAATGGATCAAGTTATTTTTGATCTTGGGTTTGATGCAAGTGTCCTACCTAAGAAAACATGGCAATGCATGGGAGAGCCAAAGCTGGAATGCTCTACCATTAAATTGCACATGGAAAAAAAAAAAAAAATCATTCCATTGGGAAGGTTTTCGTAGGTCGTAGTCAATATTAAGGATGTTAAGGTGATGAAAAACTTTGAATTTATTCAAATTTTAGATGATACCAATCCTTATCCTACGTTGTTGGGATTGGACTAGGCTATTGATATGGAGGGTGTCATAAACCTGAAGAAGCGAAGAATGGAGTTTGAAAATAATGGAACCAGAATCATCATTCCCCTTGACCCTGCTGAAGGAAAGAGATACGCCGAGATTGTGCGTGTTGATGATGATGTTGATAATATTTGTAAGATGACTCTATGAGAAGAAGCTGGATAAACCCTACTATAGATGGAAATCTTAATTGGGAGAAGGACAACTCTCATTTCTCATATTCTGATGAAGAAATAGAAAAATGATAGAACCGGTTGCATGAAGTATTTGCACTGCGATGCAATCGTGTGACTAGATCTCTTCGATGCATAACATCTGAGGTATGCGAATTATTGCATTATGATGGTTTAACTAATGTAAACGTATTTTTAGGAAATCTTGAAATAACTTTACCAGAAGGACAAAGATTCCATGCTTTGGATCTTGGACTGCGCGCTACTCCAACAAGATGGTGGGAGACTCATAAAGAAAACATGGGCCACTTGGAAGAATGTGCACACATGATGAGTTTATGCTTTGAATGTCCAACCATCACAATGGAAGAAGTCTACTCTGGAAAGGATGATCCGCACAGATATTTGGTTAAATCGAATTAGGTATGGGGCATACAACCAAGACCTAAATGGGTCCACATGTTCATTCATAAATTGGGGAAGGTGCCTACTGATTGGTATTTGGAGACATAGTTGCACCAAGGTATTAGTGAATGGTCTGCCCTGATGGAGAATTTCATTTTGACATTCAACTTTGAGAGTGGGTTTGATAATATTGGCAAAGCATTGCATAATATTCAAGAAGTGATCATTGATGCAACAAAGCCTGCAATCGAGTGCACTCCACCAGGTTGGGATGCGTAGATGAAGGATATTGTGAATTGCAGAAATTTGACGGTTGAAGATAGTGAAGAGAGTCCAAGGAATCTCATGATTATGGAATCAGAGGGACAACGCATAGTTTTTGATCCTTCAATCGCTTCACCTGAGAATGCTAAACAATTGTGCTCAATATTGGGGCATGTTGGCTACTATTGAGGGACCATTCAGGACTATGCGCTAATAAATGCTCCCATAACAAAGTTTCTCAGAAAGGATGTGAATTTCTATTGGAATGAGGAATGTCAGATGAATCTTGAATTATTGAAGGAAGAGTTGGTCACCAACCACTCTGCTTTGAAATACATGGTCAATAAACCTGTGTTGGGGGGGACGATCTGTAGGTGGTTGATGTTGTTCTAAGAGTATGCATATATGATGCGCAAGAAGGTGTGACACGTGCGTGGTAGCTAAGCGAGGAGGTTGACTAGGTCGTAGAGGTGCCAAAAACTAGCCATTGGAACTGTAAATGTGCAAAAGACAGCTTTATTACGATTTATGGGAGCATCTAGGTTGCAATTAATGAAGGATTTTTCCAGATTTGGGATCGTTTTGTCATTTATGAAGACACATTAATGCATAAGGTACCATTGAAGATGCGCCAAAAGTATAAATATGACCTATGGGGTTGCAATAGTCCCCTTTGCTTTCTGAGTTAATTTTTTGCCCTGAACTCTTTTATTTCTACAACATACTCATTGTCTATGATTGGTTTGGATCTGGGATTCGAGGAGGAGTTGTGCCGAAGAGGTTTGGGTTACGTAATTCTGCCCATCATGACTGCTACATGCCCCATATATGATACTACTGTGCTAGAGGTTCCTGTTGCACCGATGGCTGAAACCCTCGTGCCCACAAAAACTAAGAAGGTTCAAACATCTGGAAAAAGTAAATACTCACGAGAAAAGACTCCAAAGCCACGTTGTACTGCGGCTGAACATCAGAAAAGACCAATGGCACATATCCCTGAGATAATTATGGAGGAAGAGGAAGATGTGGTCAAAGACGCCCCATTATTGCGGTTGTTGACACACGCAAAGTGACAGTATGAGTTCCCAAAGATCTTGACAAGGTGTGCTCAAGTATTAATATGCCATTGATTATGGAAAACATCCCAGTGGAAGGCGAAATGTTTGAAAAGGTGCCAGAGTTGCGAATGGAGGATTGGGACATCACAGATATTGATAAGTTCCTTGAACTTGCGCTAGAGATTTATTTAGACCATGTTCAGTATGAAGGAGGAATTGTGCACTTAGAGCCAAAAATATGGGTGTTGGGTTTGCACAAGGCAGGCCTCCTAAACTCACTGTAGATCCCTCATTTTGGGCACAACCCGATAAACGACATACATTGTGTTCGTTAATTGCTTGTGCTCGTGCATGATGATGCACTATGGTTGGGAGAGCTTATTCCCATTGATGTTGCACTGATCCATAAGATCGCCGACCTACCTGTTAAAGGCGCAGATTCAATGGACGATTTTGGAGGAAAAGCGCAAGAAAAAGTGGTCGCAAAATAGATCAAAGCTAATTAAGTACCAATTCTCGAGCAAAAGCAGAGGATTTGTGGTGAGAGATATTAATGATCCCGTTGTTTTGTTCGGAACACTCATCTTGTCCTGCGAGATGATGCACAAGTGTAGGCCTAAGGAGGTTCATGTGTAGGTAGTTTCTCTTGCAGGATAGTGCAACAAAGGAGTGATCTACAATTGGTCCTGTTACTTGTGAAAGGAATTTCTAGAGAATGTCCGCGAAGCACAGGAAGAGGGAAAGCATTTTTATTATGCTTGGTTGTTATTTTTAATCACCTTAATTGGGTGGAATACCACAAAGGAAACACAGTTTCCAGAGATAGTGCCACAGATGTGTGAGGCTATGCAATACGTTACCCTTTGGAATTCATGAGACCCCACGCCTGCCATGGAGAATAAAATTTTCTGGGCATTGTTCGATGTCTCACTTTATTAGGTCGTGCAGTCTAAACCTAGGTTGTCTCTGACATTGTATGAACAATACAAGATGATAAATGATTTCAAGGCCACTTTCCAAAATATGCACATCCGTGTGAAAGGCGTAGTGGAGGGATTTTGGTATGACTTACCATATCTCGTCACGGAGGACGATCTGATACAAATTATTGCAAAGTTGCCGCCAACGTGGTTGGAGCCTGGTGCATCATTTCTAAAAACACCTACCAAGCCGCGCACTGCTACCTAGCCAGAGAAGCTAATTGAAAATCCGACAGAGAAAGAAGCCACGCCGACCACCACCGACGAAACTATTGACTTGGAGAAAGACATTGAACCTGAGAAAAATGACATTGCGCCAACAGAAACAACGAAACAAGTGGAAGTGCAGTCTTCCAAAAGCACGAAGCGTTGTTCCAGGTCATTGGAGGATCGGAGAAGAAAAGGAAAGGATCTAAAGACACTGGGAGGAGGTCCTTATGCTAACCGAGGATGACTTGAATGAAATCGCAAACACAGTCACATTTGCGACAGAAGACATATGGTCAGATATGGAAGTGCAGTACAAGACTGCGCTGGAGGCAGTACAGGTATGCATCCATGAATTAAAAGTACAATCGAGCCTGATTCAGGCGAGTGTTACTCAAGCGAGCCAGACACAGACAAGTGTGCATGTCACCAGTGCGTAGCTGATAGACATAGATTTACCAACAACTATAGATGTTCGTCTCATTCAAATCCCTGCGCCGACCATCCATGTTGACCCTAGGCGGAGGTGCTAGTGATATTAATATTAACTTGTATGTTTTACCTGCAGAAAATTTGCACATGATCCACAATATGATTGCTGATGAACTTTAGTTTCATGAGGCCCATGCTCACACCTTTGCTGTAGAATCAAAGCAGTAGCCCGCAGAAGCAAAACAGAAACAAAAAGCAGTAGAAGAATCATGCCGTGAAGCCGAAGCCCAGCGCACTTCGCTTGAAGTAAAGATCCACCAAATGTGCAGTGAAGTGCTCGCAATCCTTGCCACAACTGTCCCAGAAGAGAAATTGGATGGACTGGCTGCAGCATTAAAAGCCTCACGCGTCGAATTTCAGATCGTTCGGGCTAAGTTTGAACATCAAATTGTTGATCTCCAAATGAAGTTGCAATCTGAAACCCTGCCTGAAGTCAGAGCCAAGCGGATCGCCGAAGTGAATCAGGCCATCGATAGTATTGTTGCCGCAATCATGTAGTGTGACAAAATTTTGGACTAGGTTATGGGCGTCCGGACTTCAGTTCAAAATGACCCTGTAGTACAAAAACTGTGCAATGAGCTGCGCATAAAGGAGCAGTAGTTTTCTAAAATCAGAACGTTGCCACCTACTCTTGTTCTTACACAACGTCTCGCCCGCCTATTGGAGGGCTGGATAATCCAAACAATGATCGAGGACCTGCGTCACAAAGAGAAACTACTAGAGGCACGAATGCAACCATGGGTCGAGGAGGCTCTCCAACTATCACAAACTTTGGACAACACATTGAAATCCATTCAGCAGACACAGAGGAGTATCAAGTTGGCCACTGAAGGGCCCACCACGAAGAAGTTAGTCATTGAAGTGCAGGGTGCTGCTCCACAGAGCCTGGAAATGGTGCTCCCTCTCAAATCTACTGTCACTGCGCTCCAAGCTAAGATGAAGGAGCAGACACCACAATGACTTGAGACGAGTCACATGTTTGTGTTGGGGGCTTGTTGGAGCGGGGTCCCTTGAGGTACACTTTTTGATGTTTTTATTGGGGCCTATTGGAATGGGGTCCCATGGAGTACACTTATAATTATATATATAACTGTAAAAAAAAACACTCTATATATAATTATTAGTTTAAGAAAAATGACAATCAAAATTATATAACTTTATAATAAATAATGATAAAAAAATTAATAATATATTTGAAATTCAATAATTATAAAAAAAAAATTATAAAAAAAAATTAATAATAATAAAAATTATATATATTTGAATAATCCAATTTAAAAAATTATATGAAAATGATAACTAAACTTAAATATTCATATAAAATATATAAAATTTAAAATATATATAGTCATATATATGAGAATCCAAAAAGTGAAAAAAATGAATTTTCAACATTATTGAAGGTAAAAATATTACTTTAATAAATTTAAAAAATAAGGAAGCAAGTGAAAAATAAAAATATATAATTTCCTACGTTATTTTTATTGCGATTTTCCTTCGGTTTAAAAAATTGTTTTAAAATAAAATATTTTTCAAATAATTTGAATTTATGTGAAGTCAATTATATAAAATTTTAATTATAAAGTTAATAATTAAGTTCATTGAAGAGCTTGCTGGATTATTCACAATAACCACAAGAACTTGAAAACCAAAATTAACTTCATAATAACCTTTCAGACACTCAATTAAAAAAATTAAATATTAACTTAAAATAAAAACATGGTTACAAAATTAATGAATTAACGTTATAATTAAACTCTCCAATAGACTAGTAAAGGAATTTAAATATTATGTGACAAAACAATAAAAGCACCTCACAATTCCAAAATAACAACGATGCTCATTAAAAAACAAGATCCAGAAAAAGCCCATTTGACTCTTTCGTGAAGTTTTCCAATCAAAAGCATTTCAGTTTTTCTTGCATCTCATTTCTGATATGTCAATAAAACAGCTTCTCCATTTCGAATGAAATGGAACAGCTCAACAACTAAGCAAAACTTAACCAAAAATCTAAAAACCTTAAAATTATGGAATGAAAGCAACCACATCAGCGTTCACAATGTCTATTTCATCTGATTTGGAATGCATTGATTTTGATGGTTCACCAACACTTTTCACATTACAGATGTTCTCCTTTAACTTGAAGGGCCAAATGACATTCTTTCTCTGAAAGCTGAACGTTGTTGAAATGACCCTGTCGGCCTCACGAAGTTAGAGACTCCTCTTCCTCTTGCGCAATGTAACCATGTAACCACAGATGTAGATGATTCTGAGCCAGAAGCCTCCTTTTTTCAGAAATTCAGAAAGAAAGAGCTTGTCCATAAACAACTGAAAATTCTTCCTCCTTAGCATGAAATCCACTGCTTCCAAGTGAAAATTTACAAAACATCATCTTTAATTATCTCACATAGTCTTGCCAGTCCTGCCACTAGATCAGGGAATTTTACTAAAGTAGTGGCAAACAACATCATTTCTTTTTTATTGTGAGTGTTGGAATGTTTCAGAATTCCAAAATAATAAAAGTCCCTTCCTTAACACAGAGAAGATATTTAAAATTTCATTCACAGTGACAGAGTTTTAACTCAAAAAAAATTTCTATTTCATAAAAAAACTGTTACAGATTCTTCCTCAAGAGAGGGATTACAAAATAATTTTGACTACTGCAAACACAGTTCAAAAATTATCACTCTGTCATTCACTAAAACAAACACTACTGTGTATACAAGTATTTCACACTGCTGTGCAAAAATACAAAACACTGTCTCTCTGGAAAATACACTGCTGTGTATTTCCAAATTCACACTCTGTCTTTTTCAACAACACCACTCTGCTGTGCATACAATTTTGCTCTGTATTAAAAAAAACAATTACATTCTGTTGTATATGTAAAAACAAAATATCTCAGAAAATTTAATGTCATTCGTTGACAAAAAATCACCGCTTAAAAATTCATTTATGGCATCATAACTTCTGTAGGCACCGCTTGAAAAATGCATTAATGTTGAATTTGCACGGTGGCACCTCTAACCGTCAATCTCAGATCCACCAGTGATCATACTGTTGTATATACTCTGTTTCCCACACTGCTATGTTTTTATAAAAATTCACTATGTATTTCTTTTTAATACCTTACGGGCCTTTTTAATATATATGTGTTACATATATTAAAAACAAAACATATAACTTTTAAAACAATAAACCAAACTATTGATTTAAAACAAATGCCGTGTTAAAACATTTGACCCACGATCTTTTGTTAACACATAATATGTGGGCCCCCGCTGCGGATGATGTCAGCACCTCCAAGGGGGTATGCTCCTCTGCCTGCCCTGCTTGCTGGACCCGCACAGAATTTACTTTCCGCTTTGTCTCTCTACTGTTTGGTTATGCGGGCAGTTGGAAATTAATTCCAACACTCCCCCTTAATTTCAACTGCTGGGTTTTCCTGCATACCCAGGCATTTTCTGAAATGTTCAAAGCTTTTCTGCACAAGTGGCTTTGTGAGGATATCTGCAAATTGATCCTCTGTTCTACAATGCTGCAAAACGATTTCTCCATTGGTAACCAATTCACATATGAAGTGAAACTTGGTGTCAATGTGTTTTGTCCTTTTATGAAAAACAGAATTTTTAGACAATGCAATAGTTGAGCTATTGTCACAAAAGATCACTGTCCCTTTTACCTGTTCTTGACATAAACTTCTCAACATTTCTCTCATCCAAACTGCTTGACACGCTGCTGCTGTAGCTGCCACATATTCTGCCTCTGCTGTAGACAATGCTACAATGGGTTGTTTCTTAGAAGCCCATGAAATGGCTCCTGAACCCATATGAAAAACATAACCAGAAGTGCTCTTCCGATCATCAACACTTCCAGCCCAATCACTGTCTGTGTATCCAACTAAATCTGAATTTTCTGAAGTAGTATACAAAATACCATACCTCTTAGTTCCTTTTACATACCTCAGAATTCTTTTTGCTGCTTGCTAATGTGCATCCTTTGTCTTTTCCATGAATCTGGAAATCAAACTAACAGCATGCATTATGTCCGGCCTAGTTGCAGTCAAATACATAAGGCTGCCAACTATGCTCTTGTACAGACTAGGATCAAAATCCTTACTGCTATCCTCTCTGCTAAGTTTTAATCCAATCACTGTGGGAGTGATTGCTGCTTTGCTCTCCTGCATGTTAAATATTTCAAGCACCTCATTAACATACTTTGCCTGTGAGATAAAAATCCCATTTTTATTTTGTTCTACTTCTATTCCCAAGAAGTATCTCAACAAACCCATATCAGTCATTTCAAATTCTTCTTTCATGACTATTTTAAAATGTTCAATAAGGAAATCATCATTACCTGTAAAAATAACATCATCAACATACAAGACTACAATCAAGATTTTACCATCTTTTTCTTTGATGTAGAGGGTGGGTTCTCCCTCACACTTTTCAAAACCATTTTCCAGTAGATATGAATCTATCCTATTGTACCACGCTCTTGGCGCTTGCTTCAGCCCATAAAGAGTTTTCTTCAACTTGCATACTTTGTTTTCTTGGCCTTTCTTTTCATAGCCGAGAGGTTGATCAATGTAAACCTCTTCCATTAACACTCCGTTTAGAAATGATGAATTCACGTCCATTTGGTAAACTTTCCACTTGTTTTGTGCTGCTATGGATATCACTGCTCTCACAGTTTCCATTCTGGAAACTGGTGCGAAAGTTTCCTCATAATCTATCCCATGCTTCTGCT
This sequence comes from Pinus albicaulis, assembly GCA_034641835.2. Taxonomy (NCBI): domain Eukaryota; kingdom Viridiplantae; phylum Streptophyta; class Pinopsida; order Pinales; family Pinaceae; genus Pinus; species Pinus albicaulis. The sequence continues at coordinate 1,070,440,970 of CM076575.1, read as the reverse complement.
TATAACCTTTGACAACAAGCCTTGCCTTGTGTCTCTCTATTTTTCCTTCAACATTACTTTTGGTCTTGTAGACCCATTTAACTCCAATGACATCTTTACCTTTTGGGAGTTCAACCAAATCCCAAGTCTTGTTTCTTTCTATGGCATTTATTTCCTCATCCATAGCTTCTATCCATTTCCTATCCTTGACAGCTTCTTCGAAATGAACAGGATCATCAACATGACAATATAAAGCAAACAAAGAATTGATACCTTCATTAACTATATCTTGTTCATAAATATCTTTCAAACTTTTGAATTTCTTACCTCTTTCTGTAGGTGTAAAAGTACTTGAAGAAGCACTTGAATTTCCTCCTTGTGGTGTGCTTGGAGAAGAACTTTCATTTCTCCTCAAAAGTGTGCTTTGCTGCTCTTTTTTTGGTGTTGCTATTTGGGGATGTATTTCAGCCAACTCATCATCATTTTCATCATGAGATAAAAAATGTTTTAAATTCACTGTTTTCTCTATGCTTCCATCCCAAGCTTCCTCTTCAATGAACTGAACATCTCTTCTTACAATAAACTTCTTGGTTGATGGGTTGTACAAGGGATAAGCTTTGGATTCCTCACTGTATCGAATGAAAATACATTTCTCCCCCTTGCTGTCCAACTTGTTCCTTAGCTGATCCGGAATGTGTGCATAAGCCACACATCCGAAAACCTTCATGTGTGTGACACTTTGATTTGTGCCACTCCATGCCTCTTCCGGCACTTTGTTCATGACTGCTTTTGTAGGGCACCTATTCAAAATATACGCTGCACAATGTACAGCTTCAGCCCAATAATCATTAGGCAAATGCTTTGCCTTTAACATACTCCTCGCCATGTCCATTATGGTTCGGTTCTTCCTTTCGGCTACTCCATTTTGCTGCAGAGTATATCTAGTTGTAAACTGCTTTTGAATACCATTTTCTCTAAAAAAACATAGAAAATATTTAGATGTATACTCACCTCCTCTATCAGTCCTTAAGACTTTGATGTGCAGCCCACTCTGATTCTCAACAAGTGCTTTTAAATTGAAATTTTTTTCAAACACTTCACTTTTGTTTTTCAAAAAGTAAACCCAAGTTTTTCTTATAAAATCATCTATGAATGTTAACACATAGTGGCTGCTTGCAAGCGATGGAGTTTGCATCGGTCCACACACATCTGAGTGGACAATCTCTAAGGGTGTTTTTGCCCTTATGCTTTTCCCGGAAGGAAAACTTTCTCTGTGTTGTTTCCCCAAGATACAACCTTCACAAAGGTTGTCCGGTTTCTCTATCAATGGTAAACCACTTACCATTCCTTTTATGTTCAACAAGTTAAGACCTCCAAAGTTGAGATGTCCAAATCTCAAGTGCCATAACCAGTTATCATCTTTTGGTTCGCTTTGGAAAGTCTCCTGTGCAACTGCTGCTTTCTCTTCACCATTCTTCAAATCTGCTCTCATTCTGAGAGGGAACATCCTGTTCCTTGTCATCTTCACTTCAACAATACACTGATTGCTGGGTGGTTTATCCATGATGGTACAAACATCATTATCAAAGAAAACATTATACCCCTTATGGACAAGCTGTCCAATACTTAAGAGGTTACACTTCATTCCTGGAACATAATAAACATCTGCTATGGATTTCTTTGCACCTAACCTTGTTAAAACATTTACATTTCCTTTTCCCATAACAGAAACTTTGCTATCAGTTGCTAGTGTGACTTGTGACTGCACTCTCTCATCTAACATAGAAAACATTGCTAAGTTTCCTGTCATATGGTTACTACAACCGGAGTCTAGAAACCATAAATCCTCATTCTTTTCTTCAGCCATATTACAAGCTAAAAACAAATTACTTTGGCTGCTATTTTCTCTAGTAAAATTTGCACTAGTTTTGTTTCCCATATCATTCTTCTTCTTTCTACATTCATTAGCATAATGACCATATTTTTTACAATAGTGACATTGGACATTGGATTTATCATACCTTTGTCCTTGATCATTCTGCTGACCATTCTACTGGTTGTTGCCTTGGCCTTGATGCTGATTTGGATTGCTGCCCCTTCCTTGAGCATTTGCTGGACTGTTCCTTCCACCTCTGTTCTGGCTTTTGCCTCTTCCTCTTCCTCTGCCTTGCCCTCTTCCTCTTCCAAAAGACATCTGGGTCTTAAAATCATGTTCTAGAGATGAGTTTTCACTCCTACCCAATCTCTGTTCATGGGTCATCAGTGATGCATGTAGCTCATCCACTGAAAACTTTGTGAGATCCTTAGTCTCTTCTATGGTGGTGACAATCACATCAAATCTTGAGGGTAAACTTCTCAAGAGTTTTTCAACAATCCTCTTGTCTTCAAGAGTCTCTCCATGAGATCTTAATTGTGTGACCATTCCAATCACATGAGTGAAGAATGAGTCAATAGTGTCTGACTCTTTCATACAGAGAGTCTCAAAGTCTCTCCTCAGCAACTGAAGTTTTGTTGTCTTCACTTTCTCCATACCCTGATAGGCTGTCTTGAGAGTTTCCCATGCTTCTTTGGATCTATTAGCTGCTGCTATCCTCGGAAACACACTCTCATGCACTGCTTGATACAAGAAGAAAAGAGCCTTGGCATATTTCTTCGTATTTCTCTTCAACTGTTCTCTTCCTGCTTGAGTTAAAACATAAAATTCTACTTCATTTGCTGGCTCTTCAAAGCCATCCTCAACAAATTCCCATAAGTCTTGGGAGACAAATAAAGCTCTCATATTTATTGACCAATAGTCATAATTTTTCCCATTAAACATTGGGAGATGGATATTTCCCATACCCATACCAGTGCTGGCTCCAGCCATTCTGCACTCTTTAACTTATGATTCAAAAAACACTTTACTGTGTGTTTAAATTTACTAACTGTACTGCAACAGTAACACAAAACTGTATAGAGAAATACCTTTGAATTCTTCTTGTCTGAGTCTTCACACTGCTGGAGAAGTTGTTGCAACAAAGAACTCCTTTCCTTCAGCTTATTTGACCTTCAAATAGCCTGGAATAGCTCCGATACCATGTTGGAATGTTTCAGAATTCCAAAATAATAAAAGTCCCTTCCTTAACATAGAGAAGATATTTAAAATTTCATTCACAGTGACAGAGTTTTAACTCAAAAAAAATTTCTATTTCATAAAAAAATTGTTACAGATTCTTCCTCAAGAGAGGGATTACAAAATAATTTTGACTGCTGCAAACACAGTTAAAAAATTATCACTCTATCATTCACTAAAAAAAACACTGCTGTGTATACAAGTATTTCACACTACTGCGCAAAAATACAAAACACTGTCTCTCTGGAAAATACGCTGCTGTGTATTTCCAAATTCACACTCTGTCTTTTTCAACAACACCACTTTGTTGTGCATACAATTTTTTTCTGTATTAAAAAAAAAAATTACATTTTGCTGTATATGTAAAAACAAAATATCTCATAAAATTTAACGTCATTCGTTGACAAAAAATCACCGCTTAAAAATTCATTTATGGCATCATAACTTCTGCCGGCACTGCTTGAAAAATGCATTAATGTTGAATTTGCACGGTGGCACCTCTAACCGTCAATCTCAGATCGACCAGTGATCCAACTGCTGTATATACTCTGTTTCCCGCACTGCTGTGTTTTTATAAAAATTCACAGTGTATTTCTTTTTAATACCATACGAGCCTTTTTAATATATATGTGTTACATATATTAAAAACAAAACATATAACTTTTAAAACAATAAACCAAACTATTGATTTAAAACAAATGTCGTGTTAAAACATTTTACCCGTGATCTTTTGTTAACACATAATATGTGGGCCCCCGCTGTGGATGACGTCAGCACCTCCGAGGGGGTATGCTCCTCCGCCTACCCTACTTGTTGGACCCCCGCGGAATTTACTTTCCGCTTTGTCTCTCTGCTGTTCGGTTATGCGGATAGTTGGAAATTAATTCCAACAGTGAGGATTAGGTGTTTGTATGAGTAATCGCTTGTTTTCCTTTTCCCATCGCACCTTTCTCGTTGTTTTCACTTGAATATTCTCCGCTTCACCAGTTTCTCTTGCCAATAACAAAGAATATTGCATCGAGGGGTTTATTCACTCCATAGACTGGACAATCCAGAAACCCTTTCACAATCTGATGTCTCTTATCAACTCGAATTTTGAAGGAAGGATTTTCCAGATATGCAATAAGTATTTTGTACAATCCCATCCCCAATATCCCCTCCCCTAGTGTTAGCTTTTCCAAAGGCACATTCTCTGGAGCAGAGATCTCTATTCTGCGCCCCACCTTTCATAGATTTTTAACTCCAAGATTATTATAAATTGAAAACAACATATCCAGAGGTATTTCAGGATTAGAGGGATTCGGGAGCCAAGTAAAATTTAATCTTGCTGAATCTTCTTTGAAGAATTATTTCAGCTGCAAGTTATCAGGGACAAATGCTTTGTCTCCAATAGAAACAAGAATATCTCCATCATCTGTGCATACTGGCACTTTACAGTGACCATCGGTTTTAAGATATTGTGATATACGAAAGGAGGAAGATGACCAGTTTTGTACAATATTCTTCTACACCAAACAACATTCTGATTTTAATATACGATGCCTGGAATTCCCTGCCCATTCCTGCCGCAGGGAGCAGTAGTCTTCCATTCGTGGATGGTTGGGTACACCCAAACATTTGGAGATGAATTCAAGTAGCAATGGCTCATCATACTAGCTTTCTAATACCTTTAGCCTTGATTTGAAAATACCATCCACATTATGGACGAAACATGAACTTGCGTCATGCCAACCATCATTCAGAATCCAAATTTTTAACATTTTGTTATCATGAGTCTTCCATTTTGAAGCCTGTAGATACTTATACAGCCTTTAAATAGCTTTAAAATCTTGATGCATTCGATTATGATGATCAACAATTATGTCACATCCTTTTCCAAACTCTGTGACAACTCCCACCTTTTTAAGAGTTTGGTAATCGTTCCTCTAAAGGCCACCATGATCTTGGCACACCCTGCGGGTGGAACTGGAAGCCCGCCATCTTCTTGCTCCATTTGTACACTACGTCGAAAAGGAAGCCACCCTCAGCTAATTCTATGAGTGGTTGAAGAAGCTTGAAGTTGAAAAACCCCCACCAGCATAGCTGCCGAACCTGCGATCCTGCTCGCGTTCCAGACGTACACACGCTATACTAGACTGGTTGCAATGCATCGCCTGTGATTTGAATCCGAACTGCATTTGAATAACATGAATGAATGAATCAGTGTGAATATCATCAAATTTTATATATTTGCAGTGAATGAATTTGGGATAAAAAATGAAGATACATTGCAATGGTTTGTGTGAATGCAGATAAATTCAAATTTCAAATTGACGGAATTTTCCGCGCTGTCATTTCCTGCTCATTTTCAGAATTGATTTAATTGTCGTGTCCTGTTCGTTGTCAGACCCTGTTCATTGTCTGACCTCGGAAACTATCCACTCATCACAGATGCAAATTAGAAAGAAGAGCAACTAGAAAAATCAAAAGACCTCGTAATCTTCATCATGTTGTGTATGAGTATGCTTCCCTTGTCATGGTAATATAGATGTATGGTCATTAATTACAATGTCACATCATTCTCAAAAAGTCGCATATACATTTTCTATAAAAACACATAAAATTAAAAAAAAATAAAAATTCCAATCACAGATCACAACCAACCATCTCTCAGTCTATTTTGTCTTTTGCTTTCAAAAATTTCCCCAATTCCCCAGTTTCGCAAGGCCGAAAACACCATAGCCATTGAAAATACAAGCCTCCAGCAGAGAAAACACACCTAGAAGAAAAACGAGACGATGGGTACGACTATGCCTAAGAAGGATGCAATGACCAACTGACTCGAACTGGTGGCTTGTCCTTTTATGAATGCTATAGTGATAGCAGTAGAGGAATGGAAAGCACAGATGAGAGCACAACAGACACCATAGAAATTAATTTCTTTCACCTAAGGAAAAAAAACGTAAAATGTTACTTTTTTTTCTTTGATTTGTGAATTTTTTCTGTCGTGGGGCTTATTGAGGTCTGGAACCCTGGAAGTTTGAGCACTCACAATGGAATAAGCTCTGGGGTTTAGAATTAGGTTTCTTTAGACAATTAACCATGCTACGACAAGTTTTATACTGGTTAGGTCATTTTTCAAAGAGCTACATTGAATGGATGAATTTTCAGAGGTTGATGCTCGAGATCCCAGTATTCTGATTTTGTGTTCTATATGTCTCTTGTTGCATGTATCTTGTTTGATTTTTCTATTGTTTGTTGCATGTCACTATTTTGAGGAGAATATAAGTGTCTTTAAGGAACACTTTTTGAAAGGATTTTAATTAGGTGTAGAAGGATTTTTCCATAGAGTTTCCTTTGGAAAATGATATTACATCTCTAGAAAAATAATTAAGTTTAAAAGAAATTTAATCTACCTATCCCTTCCTTCAGTGACACAACAAATATACCTTTCGAATCTTTAAGAAACAACAATACAACAAGATCATAACTTATTCACAACATAATAACCCAGCTATGGAATGTATGAGTGCATAAACACAATAGCTATAGTTCGCAATTAAAATTCACACAAAATAGACACATGTACCCAGTTCTAAAAATCAAATAAAGAGTTTCACAATTTAAAGATTATTAGTCTAGTTATGATCCTTCTACAACTGTTATCGAATATGATTTCACTCAATGGTTATTTTGTTGCAAGAGAGAAGTGTGTACAACCCCATGCTATTGATATTAAACCCTCATTGTGTTGTGTAGTCGTATCTGCTTAAATTTGGATAGTTTCGGAGCCTTCACATTCATGATATGATTTCCAACTATAATCCATGAGTCCACGAATTAGCTTCCAGATTACTGCACGCTTCAGATCTTAATTCGTTGCCCAGAATTCATATTATTTTCCACTAGGATCAAGACAGAACTTCAGTATTTTGATTCTTTGGATTGAGGCTACAGTGGTTTAGTGAACCTTACCCCAGGACTAGGAATGTTAGAACATTTGATCCCTCCAAGAGTGAACTTGCTTCAATTTTATGTGCCAAACCAAATTATATCAATAGGGGGACTTTGCTATCCCTTCTAGATAATATTATTTAACCCAAAAACCTAACAAGATTCTCTACTTCTCTAATTCTTGTTACGGATTAGTGCCAATGGGTCAATTTCAAGAAACGAATAAATGACCTTGCTGACCCTCAGATGTAACCCTTTGCCAAAACCAAGATACGAACAACCTATCTGCTATCTCTCAAAAGGTATTTTGGTGCTAGACAAGACTTTAGGTCCTTTAAGAGCTCTGCTATCTTCTTCAAGATGTCCCTGTGCCAAAAAAACACACTATAGAATTTCACTATCCAAACAGAATTTAGTTTTTCATAGAATTTATTGCCCATAACAGAGTTTGGTCTTCAAAGAATTCGCTGCCTAGAACAGATTTTAATTCATTAGATAATCCTGCTATTGTAAGAGGGTCTGAGAGAGCCGATTAAAATAAACCTGTACAATGGCATTACTGCATGCAAATAGTAGGCTATTGAACACTTATGCATCTAGGTGATTTGGAGACAACTTTGGCCATCAAAGGTCATACTATGTATTTTCTGTTTTTATAAGAGGGCCTCAGAGAGACGATTAAAATAAACCTTTACCATGGCATTATTGCATGCAAATAGTAGGCTCTTTAAATGGTTCTAACATGCTCTTTAAAAATCATGCATATAGGTGATTTGCAGACACATCATTTATAAGAATGGTAGTCCTTAGGTATTTTATTTCTATAGTTTGACATAAATAGAAAAGGAATATATAAAGAGACAGATCAGAAGAGCTACTCAGATTGGGAAATATGTAAAAGGTTCTATTAAACTTTTGGTAGAAGGAGGAAAGTCATTTGATAAGATGGAACAAAAGGAATAGTATGCAACCATAAAATTTTATATTGGTCCAAAAAAAAATCATAACCTGCTCTGTATTTTCACTCCACCTAAAATATTGTTGAGGAGGATATCAATAGTGTACTCAATAGAAAAGTATCCAGATATGTTATTGTCATTGAAAACCAAATAATTTTACTAATTTGGGTAAAGCAAGTTTGTTTGTATTGTTTTCCAATCTTATATCTCACCAGCATATGCTTACCCTATCTTTCGATAACTCCAAGTCACATAACATTACAAAATCATACAAGCTGTTATTAATTGCCATATAATAAGCAGGCACAGGTTATTCCGAAAAAATTATTGATAGTCCACCACAAGCTATGACAAGGGGTGCTTCACCTACACAAGTACACGTAAAAAATGAAAAACAATCACAATTTAAAGTGCTTGGACTGAACTAATATTCATCACAAGATGTGCTAATTTTCTCTTCTAATCAACCCTTAGTTAAACTAAGTTTAAGGAGGAGCAAAGGGTAGATTCACATTTTTTCTTTTTCATATAACAAAGCATCCTCTCTTGAGGTGGTAGGAACCGGTAAAATATCCTTCAAGGTTTAAGGTTGTACAACAACCTATATTGAAACCACTACAACAATAAGCTTAACATGTCATTTTCAGAAATCAAGCCAATTGTAAAATAATTTACCTTTTTTTTTATCTCTATGTATATTTTTATTATTCACAAAGTATATTAAGTAGAAATTGTGTAAGATATTGTTGTTAGAAAGGCATACATCTTTATAAGTGCCTTCCTACACAGGAGATATCCACATTCTTACTTTTTGTAGTCAGTGTTAACCTTGGAGCCTCACCATTATTACTCATTAATGTTGTGTCATTACCCCATAAATTATTTAACATTCAAGTATTGATGAGATCATTTAGATTAACTAAGCGTCATGATGCAAATATGATGTGACTACTAACAAGAGAGTGATTTCTCTGATGCAGGTGCCATAGTGATATTATATTGGTTCAAGTAATAGGTTTCAATGTCATGCATTGCCTTTTTCAAAGTATATGACTTGAGGAACAATTGCATGATGCTTCTTAGCACTAAGTGAAAAAAAATCCATCACTTATCAGTAGGCTGTTGAATATTGCAACAAGAAACAGTGAAGGAGGCATCCTGAAACATCTTTCCTGATCCTAGTTGGAAAGTGATCACCTAAACTAGGTGGGGGGCCACACAGGTGATTTTTGTCGCAAAGTCTATTTTTAGACATATGGATCATGGTCTATGAGTTGTGGGATGCTATTCTTGGATGATTGGTCAAGTTGGTAAAAATAAATGGACATCTATTTTTAGACATTTAGGTCGAAGTCTATTTTTAGACTGCCTAGCTAAAAATAGAACAGTCGAATATTATTTGCTCTTAATAATATTCGGACTAAAAACATTATCTTATCCTCTTGGAGCACTTCAGTTTGATGCTTGGATGTGGCACATGTAGTCGACGTAAGGAAACACATGCTTTTCCTATGGGTTAGTTGAGCTATTGCATGGTCGACTTCAGTTAGAACTCATGTGGCAGAGTTTGGTGGAGTTGATGAGACAGTTGGTGGAGTTGTGTTCGGTTTAACTTAGTTGAACTAGTTGTATTTAGTCTAACTGACAAATACACTAGTGATGAGTGGTGTGAATTAATTATTAATTAATTCACTAATTATTAACTCATAAATCAACCAAAGAATACATCAGTTAACTGCAATGCATGGACAGTTCAGTGGAGACCAGTGTTAGAGGTGGGTGAAAGGGTGAGTGTGGCTATCAGTTGTGACTATACTTGTGCATGAGATTTGCACACACATTGATTGAGATTGCCAATGAGGATTGCGTAGTACAAGCCAGTGGGATTTGAACTTGGATCTCATCATTATTCATCTTGGATTGCGCAGTAGAGGCAGGCAGACTTGTGGAGGAGATTTGAACCTGTGACTTGTTCATCTTCCGTGCTAGTTTGTGTGTATCATGTGAGATAGTGCTGAGAGTTGTGAGGAGATTTGTGATATGTATTGTTACATGTTCTATATCATTATAATATACAGATATTTTTGGGTTTTTAGCTATTATCTTTCCCCATTACATACTGTGTTATATGTGTGCTTGATTATGTTTTAATGTGTGCATGCGACTGCTTCTATTTCCGCATATTGATGATCAATTGTAGAAGAGGTTATGTATTATGCATGAAGCTTAAATAGTGTGTAATCAAGATAATCTCGGTGAATAATTCAGCTATTATTCAAATTTATACATGGTATCGGAGCGAAAATTGATCATTGGATCTATTACAGTGATTACAATTTATTTCGGTAGACAGAGTCTGTAAGCGGGCTAGGTAGCCTATGGATCCATCCTTTCTCTGAAAGGTGACATATCCAGTAAATGCCCCTACAGTCGATCTCTGTACAGCTAATTTTTTCTGCCACTCAGATCGGCTGGCGGAGTTTTGAGCCGGTGGAATTCGAATTTGCAGTGTTTTCTTGGTGTCAAAGTCAAAATGTCTTATCAAGGATTGCGATTGGAGTATGCTCTTGAAGGAAGCTCGAATTATATTGCATGGAGAGATAGGATGGAGGCAGTGCTCGATGACAATGGGCTGAAGGAGTTCATAGATGCTGAAGTTCCAAAGCCTAGCGATGCAGCCTTGGTTGAGGCTTGGCAAAAGAAGATAGCAAGGTGTCGAAGGATTCTGTTGGAGGGCGTGAAGGATCACATTGTATCCAGCCTGCATGGTAAAGCTTCTCCATACTTGATGTGGAAAGCGTTGACAAATTTATTCCAAAGCAAGAGCGACCAGAGGAAGTTGGCGCTCAAGGATAAACTCAGGAAAATAAAGATGGAGAAGAATGACACTATTCCGGTATACTTGACAAAGTTTGTCCACTGCAGGGATGAGCTTGGGAGTGTAGGAGTTAGTGTGGATGATGAGGAACTGGTGAGTTTGGCTCTCCTTGGGCTACCGAAGAGTTGGCATTCCTATCAGGACTCTGTCAATGGTCGGGAGAAATTACCAGGATGGGAGCGACTTTGGTCAGATCTTGTGCAAGAGGAGATAAGGTGGAGTACCAGGGATGGATCTTCATCAAAGGCATCTGATGAAGAGGATTGCGCTTTGGCTACCAAAGCAAGGAAGGGGAAGGGCAAGAAGAATGCTTCTCAATCCGGTGCGGATGGTAAAGAGCGTGACATGTCCAAAGTGAAGTGTTTTCACTATCACGAGCATGGGCATTATGCCACAAATTGTCCACAAAAGAAGAAGAACAAGCAGGCTGCTGGAGCTGCAGCTGGTGAGGCTCTTTCCTCGCAATTTGAGCTGGACTTCTCATTGATCGCATGCATGGTGTCTAGTGCATTGGGATCGGGGTGGTATTTTGATAGTGGCGCTTCCTTTCACATGACGGGAGATGTGAATCTTTTTAGTGACTTGGTGGAGAAAGATCTCCAGTTGCATGTTGAGTTGGGCGATAATGGATGATACAATGTGACCGGCATTGGTACCATAACCTTTCAGAGGGAGTCAGGTAAACTCATTCTTTTACAAGATGTAGTGCATGTTCCAGGTTTAAAGAAGAATTTGATCTCAGTCGCAATGTTAGAGGATAAAGGGTATGAAGTTGTCTTCAGTGAAGGAAAAGTTTTCCTTCGGCACAAGGCAACAGGAAAAGTCAAGAAGGTTGGGATTCGAGCAAAGAATCTCTATAGACTTGAAGTAGATGGGATGTCTACGGAGCTTCCTACTGTTGGGAAGTGCAAGAAAGACATGCAATTGATGCTTGAGAGGGAGCAAGTTTTGCATGCAGGTAATAGTGAACCTCGGGATGTGGAGTAGCCACAAGATGAGGATCATGGAGTGGAAGAAACCACTCATGCAGAGAAATTTCGTGCCAGATGGGAAGAGGGAGTGCATGCAGCTATACCACCAGGTGAGAGGTGGGGCGACATGCATGATTAATCCCAAGAGGATATTTCTGGGCAGGATTCATGGAGATGGTGTGGATCTCATGAATTGAACCTGGCTACGAGGTGCCCATAGAGCAGCAGTAGCATGATCAGTTGGATTGATGCAGGCAGATCAAAATGACAATGTTGAATACTGGAGCGCGGATCAGAGTTGACAGTAAGTGCAGAGTGCATGGGTGCAAGAGTTCAACAGCGCAGTGGTTCCTGATGACATGTGCAGTTGGTACCAGTAGAATTCGAAGACTTTGATGATAGATGCATCAGACTGATTGAGTTGTTTGGAGCCTATTCAGTTTCAGAGGAGTTGCAGAGCATATGCATGGAGTTGCATGGCGCTTGTGAAGGTTGCAGGGTGAATGCATGGAGTTGCATGTCGCATGCAAAGACATTCCTTTCTTGTTGAGAGGGAGTGTTGAAAATGGCAACAAGAAACAGTGAAGGAGGCCTCCTGAAACATCTTTCCTGATCCTAGTTGGAAAGTGATCACCTAAACTAGGTGGGGACCACACATGTGATTTTTGTCGCAAAGTCTATTTTTAGACTATGTCTATTTTTAGACATATGGATCATGGTCTATGAGTTGCAGGATGCTATTTATGGATGATTGGTCAAGTTGGTAAAAATAGATGGACCTATATTTTTAGACATTGGGCGGTTTCTATTTTTAGACTGCCGGGCTAAAAATAGAACAGTCAAATATTATTAACCCTTAATAATATTTAGACTATAAACATTATCTTATCCTCTTTGAGCACTTCAGTTTGATGCTTGGATGTGGCACATGCAGCTGACAGAAGGAAATACACTTTTCCTAAGGGTTAGTTGAGCTATTGCATGGTTGACTTCAGTTAGAACTCATGTGGCAGAGTTTGGTGGAGTTGATGAGACAGTTGGTGGAGTTGTGTTCGGTTTAACTTAGTTGAACTAGTTTTATTTAGTCTAACTGATAAATACACTAGTGATGAGTGGTGTGAATTAATTATTAATTAATTCACTAATTATTAACTCATAAATCAACTAAAGAATACACCAGTTAATTGCAATGCATGGACAGTTCAGTGGAGACCAGTGTTAGAGGTGGGTGAAAGGGTGAGTCTACTATCAGTTGTGACTATAGTTGTGCATGAGATTTGCATACACATTGATTGAGATTTCCAATGAGGATTGCGCAGTACAAGCTAGTGGGATTCGAACTTGGATCTCATCATTATTCATCTTGCATTGCGCAGTAGTGTTACACTGAAAACTGTCACCTTGACATTCTGCTGGTTGGGCATTTTGCAGCCAAGTGTCCTCACAAAAATGAGGTTGTTACGAAAGGAAAGAAAGGTTTGAGGAAGTTCAACAAGCAAGGAAATAAGAAATGGTTTAAGAAGAGTTTATTATCCAAAGAATATAGCTCCTCATTTGATGAAGACAGCGATAACTAAGAAGAAATAAACGGAAGAGTATTTTTTATGGCCAAGCATAATAAGCAAGAAGCATCTGAGGAAGAAGGAGACGAAGAAGAAGAAATGATTGAGGTTGAATTTCAAAACAAAGTGATCAGGGTTATCAAAGAGGTCAAGGTCGAGAAGAAGCATGTCAACACTCTTGAAGATGAATTAAAGATAGAAATGGAACATGTCCTAAATCTTAAAATCAAGGTTGAAGAATATAAACGAGTTGAAGAATCTCTCAGGGAAGAATTAAAGGAAAGCAACAAGGAAAGAGAAGCATTGGAAGATGAAATAGTTTCTCTTCAAACGCAAGTAAAAAAATGGAAAAACTCTTCAAAACTACACCAAAAGTTCCAAGGCATTGGAAGAAATCATCAACAATCAAAGATCAAATAGTGACAAGAATGATCTTGGTTACAAATAAAAATCTGAAAAGGATCCAAGTCCTTCTATGAGAACAACAGAAGATGAATATGCAAAATCTAGCAAGCAGGTAGACCTTCCAGCCAACTCAAGAGATCACGACTCACAGGAAGAACCATGCAAGATAATTCCTAGAACAATATTTCCTTCCAAGTACCAATCTATCTTCTATGGTCATTGTTATTCATGTGGAAGGTTTGGACATAGAGCTATAGAATGTTGCACGTATGTTTGGAATAAATGCAATTTCGTGAGATCTTTCAGAAATGGATATTCCAGAACTTAGTATAATATTAACATATTTGATCATTTGAGAGATTATGTTAAATGTTACAAATGTAATAATTTTGGACACCTAGCTAAAGATTGCAGACTTGGAATTTCCTTAAAGGAATTCTCGAAAAATCAGAATGAACAAATATGGAAAAAGAAGATTGTAAAATGTGATATCGCTCTCAAGGTTCAAAGAAACAGTTTTGTTTGGTATGTTGATAGTGGTTGCTCAACTCATATGACTGGAGATAAGAATAAGTTCATATCCTTGAAAGAAAATAAGGATGTAACAATGTCTTTTGGAAATGACAGGTCTTCAAACGTCATAGGAATACATATAGTCACACTTGGAAGAAAGAATGCATTAGTGAAAGATGTGTTGTTGGTTGAAATTATGAATCAGAATCTTCTCAGTGTTAGACAAATGTGCAATCAAGAACACACGATGTTATTTAACTCTTAAGAAATGTGAAATCAAGAAAGGAAAGTTTGGTAAAATTGTGGCTACAGTGAGCAGAGCTCCAAATGACATGTATATTTTGGATGATACACCTAAAGGGTGATTTTTGGCGAAAGAGGATGAAATTTAGTTATGGCACAAATGAATGGGACATATAAATTTCAAAAATTGGTCAGGATCAGCAAGAAGGAATAAATAAGAGAAATGCCTAAAATTTCAAAACCCACCAATACGATACGTGAATATTGTCGGCACGACAAGCAGACAAAATTTGAGTTCAAGACAAAAGAACACTTTGCATCACATCCATTGGAATTAGTACATACTGATCTTTGTGGTCCTATGAGAACAAAAGGTTTAGATGGAGAAGTATAATTTATGCTAATTATAGATGATTACACCATAATGACAGTCATCAGCTTCTTAAAGA
Source organism: Pinus albicaulis (assembly GCA_034641835.2). NCBI lineage: Eukaryota > Viridiplantae > Streptophyta > Pinopsida > Pinales > Pinaceae > Pinus > Pinus albicaulis. Next base: position 1,070,425,966 of record CM076575.1, on the reverse strand, counting down.
AAAATACTGAGGCATTTGAATGTGTCAGGCTAGGAGGTAACTCTGTAAAACTGAATTTGAATTAGATGGAGGTTGTGTGTGTACTTATACATGGAGGTGAGACTATTGGGATCCATTTCCAAATGTCTCTTAGCCTTCCTTATTTACTATTTTACAATAATATACAATCTCACCCAATTCCTTAGGATTAGGTGTCAACATTCCCCCCTTTAATCTGAAGGGATGTTGGTGAGTCCAAGCATCGTTCTGAATTTTTCAAACTTTTCTCTTCCAAGCGCTTTGGTGAAGATGTTTGCAATCTGCTCATTTGTGGAACAATGACGTAGATGTATATTTTTGGCCTCAACATGATGTCGAATCAGATGGTATTTTGTATTGATGTGCTTTGTTCGATCATGGAACTTTGGGTTCTTGGCCAACTTTATTGCATAAGTGTTGTCGATCATGATTGGAGTTGAATGCATTTGTTTCATCTGCAAATCTTCTAGGATTTTCGTGAGCCACACAATTTCCTTTGTTGCTTCAGCTGCTACCACATATTCTGCCTCAGTTGTAGAATATGTTGGAAATGACTGTTTGTGTGATCTCCATGAGACAGCTCCTGATCCAAGACTCATGGTATAACCTGAAGTAGATACCCTAGTTTCTTTGTCCCCATCAAAGTCTGAATCAGAGTATCTGATCAAGCTGAAGTTTCCTACCTGTGTATATTTGAGTCCAAAATCTTGAATCCCCTTCAAGTACTTTAGAACTCTTTTTGCAGCAGACCAATGTCCTTCACAAAGTTTTTTCATAAACTTGGAGAGGATTCCAACAACAAATGAGATGTCTAGTCTGGTGGTAGTCGGGTGGATAAGACTTCCTACAAGCTGTCTATACTTCGTTGCATCCTCCAATTCCTTCCCTTCAATGGATGTGAGCTTCAAGTTTTGTTCCATTGGAGTGGTTAAGGGATTTCATTCATCCATGCCAAACTTATTCAAAATATCTCCAATGTACTTCTTTAGAGAAATGAATATAAATTTAGGACGTTGAGTTACTTCGATACCCAAATAGTAGTGAACATAGCCCAAATCGGTCATTTCAAAACCTTTCTTCAATTATTTCTTTATGGATGCAATATAACTCTCATTTTTCCCTATCATCAAAATATCATCTACATGCACCACAAGATATACAACTATTTTTCCAACTTTCTTAACAAACAAAGTTGCATCATCAAGATCAAAATGTTTGCAGTTAAGTTTCAGAAGATGCTCAGTTAATTTATCATACCAGGCTCGCGGTGCTTGCTTGAGGCCATACAAGGATTTTATAAGTTTGCATTCTTTGTGTTCTTGGCCCTTCACAACAAATCTTTCTGGCTGGGACATTAAAAATTTCTCCTTTAGATCTCCATTCAAAAAGGCGGTTTTAATATCCATCTGATGGACTTTCCATCTTTTCTGTAGGGCAAAGAGTGTCTGCATGGTGGCCCATTTTGCTGTGGGGGGAAAGTTGTCTTCATAATCGACCCCTTCTTTCTGTGCAAAACCTTTTGCCACAAGCCTAGTTTTGTGCTTGTAAAGTGAGCCATCTGCTTTGTACTTGTTCTTGTAGACCCACTTATAACTAATTGGTTTGGTTCCCAAAGGAGGATCAACCAGCTTCCAAGTGCCATTCTTTATCAAGACATCATACTCCTTTTGCATCACTTCATTCCATTCAACATGAGAAGCAGATTCTTTGAAGGAAGTTGGTTCATGATCTATACACAAATTGCGTTCACATTTATAAGCAATATCCATATCAATAGGTGAATCAGAATTATCTATGTCACCTCCATTTTTTCTGGTGGAACTTCTTGTTCCTGTCTTTCCAACCTCATCGGACCGAACGTTTTCTAGTGTCTTTGTCAGCCATTTTGGGGGACATTTTTGAGATCACCCACACTGCTCATTTGACTGAGTTGGAATTGAATCAAGATTCAATCTCCCAATTTTTTCAATCACATCATTCAAGGTGTCATCCATGATTGGTTCTTCATGTGGGGGAAAGAGTGCTTCGAAAGATGGTTCCATAGATTGATTCAGTATAGGAACCCCCCGTTCAAGATGTGGAATCTGATTATCAAATTCTTGAAAAGACTTTGCATGTGTGAATCTATCTAGGCGATCAAGTTTCTGCTCAAAAATATTGTCAGTCTTGGAAGATGCAAGGAATATGACATCTCTTGCTACTACAAACTTCTTATTGACTTCATCATAGAGACGATATCCTTTGGAGGTATTGGAATACCCCAAGAAAATACATTTTCGACTTCTATCACCAAGTTTATTCCTTTGTACCTTAGGTATAAAAGCATAACAGGTGGAACCAAAGACCCTAAAATTATTTACCGAAGGAATGTGGCCATGCCACATTTCATAAGGAGTTTTGTTTTTTATTGAATTTGAAGAACACACCTATTATTTATGTATAAAACACATAGAGTTACATCATCCCAAAACATCAATTTTACATTCTTAAAAAAAATCATGGAGCGAACCATATTTAAAATTGTCTTGTTCATTCTTTCAGCTACACCATTCTATTGGGGATTATAGGGCACATTTGTTTGATGTTTGATCCCATGTTGACGAAGATAGTTTTCAAATTCATTTTTTTCAAATTCTTTTCCATTATCAGTGTGCAAAGAGCCAATATGAATTTGTGCATCATTTTCAATCCATGCATGAAAATTCTTGAGTGTTTGAAAAGCATCATATTTTCTCTTCAATAAGTAAACCCAACACATTCTGATGTAATCATCAATAAATGTCATCATATATTTATTTCCATTTGCAGAAGAAATAGGCATGGGGCCGCATAAATCTGAATGAATAAGCTCAAGTTTTCTATGTGCTCTGGAATGTGAATCATGAAATGGTTGTTTTCTATGCTTTCCTATAATACAAGCATCACATTGCTTAAGTTTCCTAGGAATTGTAGGCAATCCAGTAACACCATTTTTCTTCAACAATTGAAGGTTGTCATATTTTAAGTGTCCAAATCTAGCATGCCATAAAAGACTTGATGGGAATGTACCTTCATCATGATGTGAACTGAATGCAATTTTTTGTGCATGAGCAGAGGAACCTTGCAGATTTAGGATTCTTCCTTCTTATAGTCCCTCCATGACAATTGAGATATCCGATTCTTTTCTTACCTCAACCTTGCCATTAAACATGTGAATATAGTGTCCTTTTTGGCGGATTTGGACCAAGGACAACATGTTTCTTCTCAACTCAGGGAGGTATAGAACCTCATGTAGAAGATGATCTAGAAAACCAGGAAACTTAAGCCTGATTGTGACAAGCCCTGATGGCTTGAGTTTGGATTTATCTATGAAGTATACTGCTCCATCAACTTTGTCAGTAAATTCTTCAAAAAAATCTTTTCTAAAATTCATGTGACATGTTGCTTCTAAATCTAGCAACCAATCATTAATCCAAGAAGTAAATGAAACATCAAACAAATCTTCAGTTACTCCATTGTTACAATGTGCTACAACATAATGACCGAATCTAGGTGCTTTACCTTTATCTCTGTCATGATTTTTACCTTTTTCTTGATTTATTTTCTGCTCAATTTTATCCCAAGTAAACTTACATGTAGATGCATCATGCCAATCTTTATTGCAGCGTATGCAATGAAGATCATATTTTTCAGTTTGAATTTGTCTACCCCCCCTTCCTCTAAAATTTATTCTTCCTCTTCCTCTTCGTCCACCTCTTCCTCTGGAAGAATCTGGAGCATGAATCTTTTCTCTATGTGCGAAACATACAACCTATTCAGAAGATAGAGGGTTTGTCATGTTTCCAAAAGCCTTCTCTCTTTCTTCAATTTTTTTCTCAAGGGAATCAAAGGTGATTTTCATGAAGTTTCCACTTGCTTGCAATGACTCAAGGTAATGTCAGTAAGTGGGATACAATGCACTAACATATGCTATGATAGGTATGTTGACTTCTACACTGGTATTATTAATGTCATGCATGATAGATCTTACTTTTGAAGCTAAAGCAAGAGGGTCATCATTTTTCAATTCAAGGTTGAACAACTTAATCTTTAATTGAACAATTTCAAGTTCTGAATGTATGTCATAGAGTTATTTTAGTTTTCTCAAGGCTTCATAGGAATTTGAAAACAGTGTAATATGGCGACTCACCTCTCCATTTACAGAAGCTGCAATCAAGGCATAGGCCTTGTAGTTCTTGTTTTCCAAAATAGCGATCTCCTTGTCTGAGGTGGGCTTTGTTGGTGGATGGTTTTCTTCTCCTTCACAAATTCCTCTCAGCAACTCATTAAAAATGAGATTGTGCTTGATTTTCTGAGACCATTCAAGATAGTTCTCCTTCCCAGAGAGAACAAATCCCACAATAGATATGAGAGAATGCATTTTTTTGAAAAAAAAATTATACTTTTTTGCCACGATAAAATAAAAAAATAAAAAAATAAAAATACTCAATTCTAGTTTAAATTTTGCACTTAAAAAAAAAATTATGTAAAAAAAAAAAATGGGGAAAAAAATAGAGGTATTATTTTTGGGAGGGTTTATTTGGGGGAGGTATTAGCTATGGGAGGATGGAAGTGGGGAAGGTATAGCTAGGGGAGGGTGGAAGTGGGAAGGTATTTACTGGGGGAGGGAAGAAGTGGGGAGGTATTTTCTTGGGGTAGGTCGAGCTGTAAAGCAGCGACAGGGGGGGATAGGCTGATGGCTGGAGGAGGCCATCGTAGGGGAGGGGAATGAACATAGGGGAGGGGGAAGGAGCAAAGGGGAGGGGGAGGGAGCCGTGAGGAGCGTGAGGGGAGGGGAGGGTCGTATGGGAGGGGGAATGAGCATAGGGGAGGGGGAGGGAGCGAGGGGAGGGAGCCGTGAGGAGCGTGAGGGGAGGGGAAGGTCATAGGGGAGGGGGAATGAGTGAGGGGAGGGGTGAGTGGAGGGAGCCTCGAAAAGCATGAGGTGGAATGGGATGAGTGAGGCGAGCAAAGGGAGCTTCAAGGAGCGTGAGAGGGAGGGGATTCTGCGGTGAGGGGGAAGGGGATGAGTGAGGGTGAGGTGTTTTGAGGGAGTAGTGAGGATCAGACAGGCCGAGGAGGTAGGGAGCTAACGACAATCTGTGTGGCCGGAGTCTTAGGAGCCAGCAGGAGGGAGCGACATCCGAGTGGTAGGAGCTGAACGAAGGCTGTCAGCGTGAGGAACCAGGCTAGAGTGTGAGGAAGCGACAGCTGAGCGTGAGGATTGAGCACTGCGAGGCATTAGTGAGTCGATGTGAGGGAGGAAACGTGGTGTTGAGGCCTGCACACACTTGTGTGTAATAAAAAATTGATATATGTTGTGGAGAAATTGTAGAATTGCAGAAGGAGCAGTTCTGCCAGGTGTTGGCAGAGAAGAAGAGAGGGAGTTACAAGGGCAAGGATGCAAGAAATATAGCTGGCTCCGATACCATGTCAGGCCAAGAGATAACTTCGTAAAACTAAATATCAATTAGATGGAGGTTGTGTGTGTACTTATACATGGAGGTGAGACTATTGGGATTCATTTCCCAATGACTCTTGGCCTTCCTTATTTACTATTTCACAATAATATATAATCTCACCTAATCCCTTAGGATTAGTGTCAACATAATGTTTTAGAATCTACAAGGAATTGGTCGAAAATGAAATTGATTTGAAGATCAAATTTATGAGATTAGATAATGGTAGAGAATTCACTTCCGAGTTATTTTAGCAATAATATGATGAAAATGGAATAAAGAGGAAATTCTCAATAGCCAAAACACCGCAGCAAAATGGAGTTGTTGAAAGAAAAAATAGAACCGTAAAGGAAATGGCCAGAACAATGTTAAATGACTCAAAATTAGATGATAAATTCGGGGTTCAATAAATCGATATAGTTGTATTCATTATAAACAGATTTTTTCTAAGGAACAATTGTAACATGACTCCATACGAATTATGGAAAGGAAGATCGGCTAACATCAAATACTTCAAAATATTTGGAAGCAAATGCTACATAAAAATAGAATAAAAAAAATTGGGCAAGTTCGATTCCTGTGTCGATGAAGGCATCTTCGTTGGTTATTCACGCAAAAGGAAGTCTTATAGATGCTACAATATGATGCGAAAACAAATAATGGAAAGCATAAATGTTACTTTTGATGAGTATTGTGTTACAAATGATGATGATGAGATTGTCCCTTCAAGAAAATATGAGGCATCTGAGGTAGAATTTTTGAAGGAGAAAGAAGAAGCTCCAAAACAAGGCCAATCAAATAAGGAAACAACAGTCAACCAAGAGGAAATAAGAAATGATTAGCAGGATGTACAAGAAAATTCTCCAAAATATTTAAAAGAATGGTGGCAAAAGAATCGTCTGTCAAATCAAATCATCGGCAACATAAATGAAGGAATTGGAACCAGAATAAGTCGAAAGTTTCGTTCATCACAACAAACCCACCTTGTGTTTTTAGCAACTTTTCATCCTAGAAATTTTGAGGAAGCTAGTCAATATGAACATTGGGTAGCAGCTATGAATGAAGAACTGGATCAAATGGAGAAGAATGATACTTGGGAATTGGTTCCACGACCAAAGGATACAAATTTTATTCAAACTAAATGGGTATTCAGAAACAAATTGAATGAGGATGGACAGTTTACCAGGAATAAGGCAAGATTAGTCTGCAAAGGATATGCACAAGTTGAAGGAATTTATTTTGAAGAAACATTTTCTCCCTTTGCCAATATGGAAGCTATCAGAATATTTCTCGCTTATGCATGCTCGAGAAAAATCAAGGTCTACCAAATGGATGTTACGTCATCCTTTCTAAATGGTGAATTTTAAGAAGAAGTTTACATTGAACAACCCGGAGGTTTTCTGCTCTCTGAAAAGAAATACTATGTCTGCATATTAAAGAAGGCATTATATGGTCTAAAGCAAGCTCGTAGAGCTTGGTATGCTCATCTTTATGGATATCTACATCAACAAGGATTTAAGAAAGGAAGCACCGACAACAACATATATATATGAAAGTGGATCAAGATAACCTAACAATTATCGAGGTATATGTAGACAATATAATTTTTGGAATCAATGATGAAAGATTAAGTAAAAACGTTTCCACAAAGATGAAAAGTGAGTTTGAAATGTCTCTACTTGGTGATCTGCCATACTTTTTAGAGCTTCAGATATCTCAGTAGGATAAACGAATATTTATATATCAAACCAAGTACATCAAAGAAATTCTCAAGAAATTTAAAATGGAAGATTGCAAGCATATCCTTACACCAATGGTAACAGGTTGCAAGTTAAGTTTAGATGATTCGTCAAAGGATGTGGACCAGAGGTTGTATAGATATATGATTGGCAGTCTTCTATATGTGACAGCTTCTCGGCCAGACGTAATGCAGGCAATTGGACAAGTAGCAAGATTCCAAGTAGCACCAAAATAATCTCATATTATTGTCATCAAAATAATTCTCTGATATCTTAAGGGAACAACATAATATGGTTTATGGTATCCCAAAGGAAATAATATAGTTATCCAAGCTTATACAGATACAGATTGGGTAGGAAGTGTTGATGATCGAAAGAGTACCAGTGAAGCAGCATTCTATCTAGGTGGTTTCCTTGCTTCGTGGTTAAGTAAAAAGCAGTCTTCCATCTCGTTATCCACAACAGAAGCAGAATATATCACGGTAGCAGCTTGTTGTACTCAATTTCTCTGGATGAAGCAAACTTTGCAAGATATTCAAGTCAAGTTTGATGAGCCTATTCCCATATTTTGTGATAACACCAATGACATCAGTATCTCCAAGAATCCTATGATGAATTCCAAAACAAAGCACTTTCCGATAAAATTTCATTTCTTTAGAGAGCAGGTCATCGAAAATAATATCAAGCTTGAATATGTTGGCACAAAGGAACAAATTTTTGACATCTTTACCAAACCATTACCTCGTGAAGCATTTGAGTGTCTTCGCCTAAAGCTTGGGATACTCCCAAGTTCTCATTAGACTCTTCCTCTTATCTAAGTAAGTAAAAAAAATGGGGATTTGAGGTGTGTACAGGTCCGCAGGATGACGTTTGTCAAGGTGAGTTACCCTTTTCCATTGATGACAAAGGGGGAGAGAATGTTGTAGGAAGAGGTGTCATGATCACAGGGGGAGTACTTGTGTTGCCATCAATTCCAAAGGGCGAGATTTTTGATCCATGGTGGTCATTGATGTCAACCCAAGCAGCACCTGGGGCTACCTTGATCTTGCATAGTAATTTTGAGTTGAAAAATTACTCTATTCCGAGTCTAGGATATTTTGGATGATTTCTACTTGTCGAGATGTTTCTATTGATATACGGCATGCCACGTAATCCTTCACCATTTGAGATATATTTGTGTTTGAAGTTATTAACTCTGGTTTGTGGGCTAAAACCCCATGGGTTTGTGGCATGACACTAATAATTATTTGTGGTCATTGAATTGTAAATAATTAATAATTTTTTAAGCTCCTAAAATCCCTCCAATGTCCCCTGGATGCGGGTGTTAATTCCTGAGCTGGCCTACATCCACCTAGCCAAGCTGAAGCCAGGCAGCTGCCCTCGCCTCGAGGAGGAACATGGCCACGGTACGATAAATAAAGTTTTGGTCGTGGGAGTTATTTACTCCACCACCCTCAAAAGGTTCACTACATTCTCTCAGTAGCTACTCTGCAATCACGTCGTCCTTAGCGCATTCACTCCTCCCTCTAAGCATTCAATCCTCCAGCTGCCTTATATGGCCCATGAAAATGCATCCTCTGCATTCTCCTTTGGCCTCTATTTCATTTTCCATTTCAATTCTGCCTCCTGCACCCTTCGGCCTCCATCCAAGCCCTAGTCTCATTCTGCTAGCCGAACGCCTCTCAGTCATGCTGTCAGACCTCCATTTCCGCCTCCTTTGCATTCTTGTTTCTCTGCTTCAGTCATGCCCCATCGCCACCGCATGCGCTTCCACAGAGGTGGAGGATGAAGGATCCCCTCGTGACCTCCCATCCATGCCATGGCCAGGAGAATTGTTGATTTGTACTTAAACCTGGTGGTGCCTGAAGTTTTGGACCGCCCTACCTCTCTTCTCACCTATCCATGCATCTTCCTGAAGCCTCTGCGGAACCTTATGGTTCTGGTACTTGCTCCAGGAAGTGTAAGTCTAATATCTCCCCCACCTCCCATAATCTCCCTCACAAGATGGTGGCTTTTTCGGTAAAACTGGTTGAGGAGGATGGTAGCTGCAACTCTGATGGTAGTGAGAAGAGCTCTGATACAAGTGGTCACTTGACTTCCTCCCCGTCGCTCGATGCCCAGTTGTCCAAGCTCAAGGATGACGTCTCCTAATACAAGTGCCGCATAGAGGAAGAGCCACCTCAACCAAAAGTGCCACATAGAGGAATATCCACCTCAACCAATAGTGCCTGATGTCAAGAACTCGACAGACTAACCTCTGGGTTTCATCTTGTCTTTTCTTCATGTTTTGGACTTATTTTGGTTTTACTCTCTTGTCTATTTTGATGTGCAGTTGAAGTTTGTTTAACGATGGTTTCCCTTTAAGGGAAGCTTTTATCATGACTGATGCACAGACTTCTTGGGTTGGTTTCCCCTTCTGGGGCAGTCCCAATTTTGAATTTTTGAGATGGATAGTTCTCGCTGGAATTGGCTAACGCAGCAATTTCGGCAGATGAAGATTGTATTTATGTGATATGTATTAATATTAGGAGTAGACATATTTAGAAAGAAAAAAAAAAATCCCTCCAATGTTGACTTGTTGAATACCCTCTCAACCTAAGAATTTATATAAATTGTGACCCTCATATCCTCCTCATGTAAGGATTTCTCTACTCATAACAGGTCATCGTGGCATGTTCGCGATAACTTTGTTTCTGCAAAGCTTCATATGTTGAAACTAAAAACCCATTTGAGTGAAATCCTAATGAAGCTCGTGTCTGAATTTTAGATATTGGTTCACTATATTTTCGGAGATATGATCTGAGGAAGTTAGAATTTTTTCAGGCTCCCGAATATCATGTCAAACAGGTGACCTTGGGAAAATCGTCATAACTTTATCTCTCAGCATTGGATTCAAATTTCATAAAAAGTGACAAAGATGACGGGTGGTAGTTTTTTGTGTATCATTTTCAGGACCAAAGGCTGAAATAGTGAAACGTGGCACTTCGTACAAGTTCGCTTTATTGAACCAGTTTATAATAAGGTCATCATAGGAGATTGGGCATAACTATTTCTTGAAGAATCCAATGTTGATCATACCTACGGGGTTGGAAATATAACTCAAAGGGATACCACAGGACGAAATTTCAAACCTTGAAGAACTGAAATTACACAGATACAACAGATTCAATATCGAGCTTCTAGAAGGCAAGAAAAAATATGCATTCAAGGATCACTGTAGTAAGGACAACACATCAACAGACAAGGGTTAGTTTGCTACAACAAGGTATGTATGATTATTGTTTGAATTTTAACTTGAATATCATATCTAACATGTGTTTTTGCAGGACAGTGTAAGTATTTTGTATGTATGTTTGAATGGGTTTTTTTAATTAATGTTGAATGTATTTACATTTGAATTTTGAATATTTCTTTGACATATGGTTTGCAGTACAGTGTAAGTATTTTGTTTGTATATTGGTTTGGGTCTTCCATGTACATGAAGGACACAATAGGACAACTCAGACACATACTATAAGTACAATGCAATGCCAAAGTACCATTACTTGAAGCAAGCACAACAATACCTCAGCAGCTACTAGTGTTCAAAGAAGCAGCGTCAAATCAAGTATCAGGTCGTCTCAAAAGTCAGTATTGTAAAAATCATAATTGTAAAATTGTAAAAAATCCATTATTATAAAATATTTAATCTGCCTAGAGTTGGAGAGGAATTTTTGGGAGGTATAAGTGTCATTGTTCGATAAGGTTATGGTTGGTTTGTAGGTCATAGTGTGATTGGGTGATTGGTCTAGTTCAAAAAAATCATTGTGAATCATATTGTATCGTGGATCATTGTCCCTGGTACGGGAATCCACACTCTTGTATTATTTCTGATCATTATAGGGTGGAAGGGAGGTGTTAGGTTGGTGCATGAATTCACCTACAGGTTGGAGCCTGTGAACACTTCAGGGTGGTAGGTTGGTCTATGATGTCGAGGCATCCATTTAGTTGAGTACTGAAGAAACCAGGGCGTTGGGGCGTCCTTCTAGTGGGAGATGGAGAAGAATGATTTTCTAGAATTATAGGAACTTGTACCTTTAATTTCAGTTGGGGCTGAAGATTAAAGATTTTATTAAAAAATATTTCGGTGCTTTTTGACCTGGAGGGGGTTTTCCACATAAAATTTGTGTGCCTATTGTGTTCTATTGTTTACTTTGTTACTAGATAAACATCAAGAATAATTGAAGATTAACTAATTCTCTAAAAATATTTAAAAAGTACTAATTGATAAGAAATATTTATTCACGCCCCCCTCTCAGTATTTCCAACAAACACACAACAGAATGGGGTGGCTGAGAGGAAGAAGAGAAGTATTGTGGGAGCAACAAGGGTGATGTTGCATGACCAATGCCTGCACCTGCACTTGTGGGCTGAAGCATGCAACACAGTGGTATATTTGCAGAACAATAATCCTCATCAGATTCTTGGGATGAGTATACCAAAAGAATTTTTTTAGAGGAGAACCCATATGTGTCACACTTCAGGATCTTTAGAGCATCAGTATACTGCCATGTCTCCAAGGAAGTAAGGAAAAATTTAGAGCCGACAACATAGTTCAGGATATTTGTGGGGTACTTTGATACGCCTCACAACTATCATGTATACTTGTCATTTCTCAAGATAACAATTGTTCATACAAATGTGAAGTTTTATGAGGAAAAGGCAATGATGTGTTCTATTGAGAGGGGGATTCAGTTGAATGCAGATAGGGAGATTTTGACTACAAAGGAAGAACTTAAAGAAGATTTGGAGTAGCCACAAGTAGAGGAGCAGAGAGTGGAGATAGCCACTCAAGAAGAGACATCCAGAGAAGGAAGGAAACAGACCAGGGAAGCTGATAGATTATTGCAGGATGCTAGAGAAAATGTGGGAGCATCAACATAACAGCGCAGGCAAAGGTCACCGGATCAGTACACTGGCTACATGAATCTTATGACTAAGCTAGTAGAGATAGAACCAACCTCATTCAAGGAAGCAGAAGAGAAGCCTGCATAGTTTGATGCTATGATAGAGGAATATTATTCCATTGTCAGAAACAATGTTTGGGATATGGTCCCAGGACCAGCATACAAATCAGTGGTAGGTTCAAGATGGCTTTACAAATCAAATCATGCAGCAAATGGAAGCATAGAGAAGCACAAGGCCATATTCATGGCCAAGAGGTACTCTCAGGTTGAAGGGATTGACTATGAGGAGACCTTTTCTCTTGTAGCAAGGTACCCTTCCATCAAATCAATGCTTGCTCTGGCTGCACAGATGGGGTGGAAGATCCACCAGATGGACATGAAGACAACATTCCTCAATGGAGTTATTTAGGAGCGTTATAGTGTCATTTATCACCTTTATGTACTTGATGATTTACACTTTGGCCTTGGGCACCCTTTCCCCTAGACTTGAAAATTTTCTCAAAAAACAGTATCTTAAAACCCATACACAACTCTACCCAGACTTTTCCGCGTATACACGCGAGTCCATTTATAGAGATCCGCGTATACCTTTTTAATTATTAAAAAATACATAATTTCTCTATATTTGAGGCGGGTTTGATGGTTACTCCAGTAATTCAACCACCCCAGCCCGTGGCCTAATTTCTCCTAACTGCATAAAATAATTTGAGGGAGTACAAAATCCCCTCAAAGGAATGGCCTAAGGGAGAGAGAAAAAATATAGATATTATACTCTGTTGGAGCCCTATTCAAGTCTAATATTCCCGTGCCTCCTGCACTTCCTAGGTATATTCAGGAAACCCTTGTTTCCTTGAGATGTTCATCACCCTATATGAAATCTATTGTGCACACATCTTGGAAGAATTCTTGTGAGGCTAGGGTTGGACGGATCCAGAGGACGGTATGCTCGAAGGTCGTGGCAAGATTCAGGTGATCTCTCCACGTTTTGATTATTGCACATGTCATTCATAATCATAAGAGCCATCTTGTTCCCAATTTTTACGTGTTTATGATGCTTTATACATGTGTAATAATCGTTAATTGAACATCTCATATTGTTTTTATCATATTATGCATGGTTTTCACTAACATCTAGGAACCATATATGTTGTAAAACTAGGTTTTTGTGTCCGTTCTTTGTGGATTTACAGGTTTCGGAGCACAAAGTGTTGCAGGGAGTTTGCACCCCGCAGGATCTACATCAACCGAGGGACTTTTGGGTAAGTTCTGCAACTAGTAGTATCTAGTTTTCAGTATAAAATTTGGTTAAAGTGAGTCCTTCTTGAATGGCATGCCCCTGATCTGTGAAGGTTGTCAACCCAAGACCTTTAGGGTATTATTTCCCAAAACAGAAATGGCGACTCTATTGGGGATCACATTCTTGTGATTTTTTGTTTGGGTTGTTTTATCTGTCTTGTAGGTTCCCAACAGTTTCTATCACTTTTTTCAATCTAGCAAGTCCTTTTTCAGTCAGACAGAAGACCTGGTCTCCTGATCAGGCTTGATTTTTTTTTTTTTCGTTATCTTTGTTGGCATACGCAGTTTTTTCTTTACACATTCGCGTATACACGTTTTTTTCTGCAAAGGGACCCACTTATATGTGAGTTTCCTTTGTTATAGTTGCGTATGCACACTTGTTTCTCTCTGTAAAAGCGCGTATGCCTGGGAAAATTTGAAAATTTTAGTTTCTAGCCCCTATGGTCTTGTCTGTCTGTGTTGAGCTATTCCTGTAGTATCTTGAAGGTGTATGGACTGTGTTTAGAGTGATTTTGCGTCTGTTTCTCTCTTTCTTGTATGAAGACCTAGCCATTTGGTGAAATCCCTATTTTGTGTATTTGCAATTGCAGCTTCAGCACCAAGACCTTTCCCTGAAGATCCTTGGTTCTCCTTAACATTCAGAATAGTGAGCTTTCACTCGTTTTCTCTTCTTGGCCTTATGCGTTGCTTCGCTCTTGATTTTTTCCTTCTTGGTGTAATTGGTTTTCTTGATTTCGTAGACTTATCTTGTTGCGAATTTTGAAAGATCTCTTTTTTATTTTTTGGAGTTGTTGTTCGCTACAAGATTATGCTATTATACTGAGTTGATTGATTGAGTTTCTTGCTTCTTTTTTCTTGAATAAGCCAAACTACGAAAGTTGCATGGTTGGATTGAGTACTTTGAAGCCTTTGATTGGAATTCATGTTTTCTTGATTCATTTTCTGGATAGTTTCACTTGTCTTCTTGAAATCTCTTTTTTTTCTTTGATAAGTTGAAAAGCCCAAAAACATTTTTCGTTTTCCGTTGCTTTTTTCTTCCAGCTTTGTTTACGGTTTCTTTTTCATCTTTTGAAGCTTTTGTTTAAGTTTCTAGTCTTCGGTTCGTAGCTTGATTTGGAAGGAATTTGCCCTTGATTTCTCTCTTTTATGTCAAGTGCATTTTGGCATTTTTTATACATAGGAGTTTTGATTTGGAACTAGCCTTGTTGACTGTCAAAAAGTGATTGAACCTATGGTTTTTCTAGAGACTCCCTTTTTGTTTCTTTAGAAGTAGCATCTTAGGATTTGCATATCATTGGTAGTTTTCATTAAATGCATTCAAGAATTTTTTATTTTTTTTTTAGTCTTTTTCATAATTTTCTAAGTTGTTAGTGTCTGAAAAGAAAACAAAATTTTTGTTTATTAGTTTCGTATAACCTGTGTAGAAATCAGTCTTCATCGAAAGGAAATCATTGCATTTGCATGTAGTTTGGTTTTCATTGGTTTCTTCTATGTCTTAAAAAAACCATTAGTTTCACTTTCGTGCACCCTTGACTTAAATAACAGCCCATCTAAAATAAGCGATATAATTAAAGCAACTAGTAGTTTTTGTATTATTTTCATTAATTATACACCAACTAGCTAGGTTGTAGGGCCTTGGATTAGGTGAGTGGAGATTTAACCCTCCAAGGCCGCTCAAACTGTTAAACATAGAAGTTTATTAATGAACAAAATCCAACACCGTTAAGTGGACCGAGAAAGCTCCCCTCCAGAGATTCAAGCGCGAGGGATAGTGCAGGCAGAGAAGAGAGATACCCCCTCTCCTATTTGTTGAATCTTGACCTAAGACCATTCCGCCCAGCTGTCGATACGTATTGGTGCCCCTAGTTGCCTATCCTAGGGACCACACAGGTGACTGCAAGGGGAATACCCGTGGTACCTAAGGCAGACGTTGCATCACTTCCATCGATACTTCTAGAGGGTGCCCTTGCAAAGCTTGGGTACTTGCACCGACAAAGGACGTTGTTAGGAGGTCAGCGTAACTATTTCTGTTACCTTCGCTAGTAGGCTTGGGTCGTAATTACCCCAGACTGCTTTCGGGAGGTCCTATTATTTCACTTTCTTGTATTTAGGTGTCCGGTCCTCATCACCCGGAGTGGAAATACCTGAGAGCTGCTTGTCTAGTTGTATCTTGGGAATTTTGTAGAGTGTGCTCTTTGCTCCTAGATTGCTTAACTTCACATATTTTTTGAGTCTAAAATAAATATCTTAAAGTGGCTAACCGATCACCTCATTGATCGAGGAGGCTTCGTGGGTTGTCTCCCATGAGTGTCGTGCCTTCTTCAAGAAGGCATAAGAGTAATTTGGAGGGTGATTTTCACCCGGTGGTTTCAGATGCAGCAGAGAGAGATCCTCCATCAGGGCTTGTAGTAGGTGGTTCTGGTGTTGGCGTCAATATAGAGAGGAGTGCCTCACTCATCTCAAGAGTTTATTTTGTGCAGAAGAAGTAGAAGTAGAGGAATTCCCTCAGCCTACTAAGTCTCTTCCAACTCCTCTTCCTTCTAATCATCCTTTCATCATTCAATACATTGAACCCGAGTCTTAGAGACCTGCAAGTCCTTATCCATCATATTCACACATTTCGATGGCCACGACTGGGAACACAGCTTCGGTTGTGAGCATTGCAAGTGTTCAGACCCCTCTTTCAGTAGAAGGAGGGGGAATTATTGCTATATCTACGATCACTTCTAGTGCTATTGTGTTTGGCTCTGTTCACACCTGAGAACATGCTTCACAATCTGGTCCCTTTTCTTTTGGAATGCCCACTAGTGGGATTCCTTCTTTCTCCTTTTCCACTGCTTCAGCTGCATCTGCACCCATACCCTCTGTGGCTAGTGGATCAGCTTCTTTTCAAGGGTTACCCTTTGGGAGTGGGCATATAACTCATTCAACCCCTTCCTTAGGATCTTTACCTTTTTCTTCTCAAACTCAGGGTTTCAATCCATGGTCTAGAGGCCAAAGTTCTAATACCTTTATAGGTTGGAATCTTGTTTTTACAACGATGGAAGCGAGGAATCAGTTTCTCACTGGTCAGCAAGGGAATTTTCCTTTCCCTTCATCGAGTACTTCTTGGGCATTTTCTCCATTTGCAAATTCTTGGAACCTTTATCAGGGGGTTTCCTCCCCATTCACTACCTCAGTGGGGGGAAATGGTCATGTTTATAGTAACTCTATATTGGGGGGGGGGGGGTCCTTCTC
This sequence comes from Pinus albicaulis, assembly GCA_034641835.2. Classification (NCBI taxonomy): domain Eukaryota; kingdom Viridiplantae; phylum Streptophyta; class Pinopsida; order Pinales; family Pinaceae; genus Pinus; species Pinus albicaulis. The sequence continues at coordinate 1,070,409,253 of CM076575.1, read as the reverse complement.
CGAATGTTGGGTCACAAGTATTTTCCTATGGCCCAACATTCTCTACGAACAACATTTGGAAACCTGGTGCCTCAGCAAATCTAGGGTATTATTTTCATAACATTGGGAATCCTTCCTATGGAGGTTGGAATTCCCAGGCTCCTCCTCGTTTACCATTTCTAGCAACGTTAAACTTGCCAGATTTGTTGAAATTGACTAACGATCCGATTTGGTATATTCTGGGATGGCCTCCGGTCCCCACCAAACTCCCCTCAGACATTCCAAAGTTTGAAGGGAAGAATGGAGAGGATCCGGCAGATTATATCACCACTTTCCATTTATGGTGTTCATCCAACTCCCTAATTGATGATTCGTTTAAGCTGAGGTTATTTCAATGCACCTTTTCTGGAAATGCAGCCAAGTGGTATATTGAGTTAACTGGGGGCAGTTTTTCCACTTTTGGAGATTTGGCTACCATTTTCTTAAACCACTTTCAGTTACATGTCTGTTATGACGCCGAGACTGACCTCCTGGCCATTTTTCAGCTAGATAAGGCAACTCAAATTTATGATCATATTCAGGAATGGCGAAGAAGGAAGAGGCTCATTAAAGCCCATATTCTGAATGAATTCCTTTTGGAATGGTTTTTGAAGTCTTTGCAACCAGATATTTCTAAAGATGTATCCCTGTCAAGGGTATTTTCTAAAGAGCAAGCTATTTTCAGGGCTCAGCAATTAGAACTAATTTATTCTCAGTCTGGAGTCCTCAATAAAAAAATTTCAGATGCTCCTCACTCCAAATTGGACTTGTCCAAAACTAAACCCGGTCCTCATGGTGATAGGCTTATTGGTTCGATCGATAGCGGTGTAGCTAACTTGCTTATTCAGTTGCAGCAGTTGTCTATACAATCTGCTTCTTCTGGTCAGGTTGTGTCTTTAGTGTCAACTCCTTCTTAGTCCTTGGCAATTAATGTTGTCCAAAATTCTAACCCCCAAGGAAATCAACAATCCAATGGGAAGAAAAAGGGATGGAATAAAAAAAACAAAGGCAATGATGGGAAGGGGAATGCAAACAAAGAGGAAAGTAAAGTTTCCATGCAAGTTGTGCACTGGAAACCATCTTACGCACCTTTGCCCTAAAATTCAGGATGTGCAGCGCTTGTTAGCTCAACAGGGTTCTTCCAGTTCCCTGGTTGTGTTAACAAACCCTTTTCCCCAAGGGAAGCAATTAATTGTTGGCACGAACCAAAATATTAGAGCTCCCTCTGGGGGCATCCAGGAAGGGGAAATTACGTCAAACATATATATGATGAGTGCTCATGCAAATATCGCTATGAGATCTCGTGATTACGAGGAAGTTGAGTCTTCGAAAGCTAAGGGTACTCCTGATAGTGTTGAACCACTTCATATTACGAAGCCTACTATTGAGCCTATACCTCAGATGCTTAAGGCATCTTCAAAACGTATGATGATTAATCCAAATGCCAAGGCTGCTCAGAACTACTCCATTGTAGAAGATCTGGCTCAAATTCCTTGTGCTATGTCTACATTAGAGGTGCTCCATTATTTTCCTACTCAGCGAAGTGCTTTTCTCACTGCTATTGGGGTTGTAGATCCAAAGAACTCTCTTATGATTACATTTGGTATGTCTAATTTTAAAAAGAGACTCCCTCATCATATGGCTTTCCATATTAGATCGAGTTATCGAAAATGAAATATCTTTCAAATAGTCGTTGATGAAGGTGATTCCACATGTGTAATGTCTCTTGCATGCTGGAAGGCTATTGGATCTCCCACAGCTGTTCCTTCAGCCACTCTTTTGACTGTTTTTGATGGTCATTCTCACAGGCCACAGGGTATTGTTCCAGCTTTGCCCGTCTGTGTTGGGGGAAAAACTGTTAATATTGAAGTTGAGATAGTCGATGCAAGATTCGACTATAACCTTATGTTGGGGTGAAACTGGATCTATGAGATGGATGCTATTGCATCCTCTTTATTTTGTATTGTTTGTTTCCCTTACAAAGGGAGAATCGTCACAGTTGACCAACTGGATTATTCTCTTTTAGATCAGAATGCATCTTCTGACTCAACCATTCCTTTGGTGAACGATACCAAGGCACCTATTGAGAATTTGGGGGTTGGAATGTATTCTTCTTTGATGGGTAATTTTGATCTTCCACCTCCCTCGGTTCATATCAATGCAATTTCATCCTCCAGGGCTCCCATTTGAAGAGAGTTTTTCATTATTTTTCACCCTTGGACCTTACCTTATCCTACCTCCACATTAGCAGAAGGTCAAGTGGGTGGAATGGAATTTCCAATGTCTGCAGCTGAGATTGCTTATAGCTCTATTGTTAACTCTATAGAGTCCATTACAATTTCTCTTTCACCGTAGGAATTGGATGGAGATGTGGCTCCGGCTTGGACTCTTAGTTCATCTTCAGCCCAGGATTTCCTTGATACCACTCTTCCATCTGAAGAGGCCATCCTGGAAGCAATGAGTGGTGTAGAGAGACCGTGGGATGATTTGCATCATCGGTCTTACTTTCTACAAGATTTGAGTGAAGTTGAATCAAGTTTTCCTAGCCCTCAGCCTTTTGGTCCTATTCACCCGGTCCTGAACCCTTTAGCACCAACACAAGTTTTTGTTGAAGGGAACATGGTTGTTATTTCTCCTACAATCCCAGTGAACATTACCAGAGATCCCAACATTATAGAGAATGTTTTCATCGGAGCTAAATGTTCCCCTGAAGAGGTTCAAATTTATACAGATCTCCTTCGAGAGTTTAGGGATGTGTTCACTTGGTCTTATGAAGAAATGCCTGGTATAGATCCATCTATTGTCTAGCATGAGATCAAGGTATACAAAAATGCTAAGCCTGTTAGGAAAAATCTTTGTCCGATCAACCCTAGGAAGGTAGCAGCGATCAAGCTTAGGTGGAGAAGCTGCTTAAGGCAAGATTCATTTTTCCTGTTCCTTTTACATAATGGGTTTCAAATCTAGTTCCTATAGACAAGAAACAAGGAATAATTCGAGTTTGCATCGATTTCAGGGACTTAAATAAAGCATGTCCTAAAGATAACTACCCCACACCGTTTATAGTGTATATTATCGATGAGTGTGCGGGAAATGAGATTTTCTCCTTCATGGACGGTTTCTCTGGATATAATCAAATTACTATCCGTCCTGAAGATCAGCATCAGACTGCATTTCTTTGTCCCTTGGGTACCTTTTCTTACAAGAAGATGCCTTTTGGCCTTAAAAATGTTGGAGCTACTTTTCAGCGGGCTATGTCCTATGCCTTCCACGACATCAAACATATTATCAAGGCATACTTGGATGATTTAGTTGCTCGTTCTTGTAAGAGAATTGATCATCCTTCTCACCTCCGTCAAGTATTGAACAATTTTGGCATTACAAAATTCGGTTGAAATCGAAAAAGTGTGTTTTCGCGGTCACATCCGGTCATTTTTTGGGATTTATTGTGTCTAAGAAAGGGCTTCGGGTAGATCCCTTCAAGGTTGAGGCAATAATTCAGTTGCCTCCCCCGTCTTCAATTCGTCAACTTCAAATTCTGCAAGAAACAGCTAATTTTCTGTGGAGATTCATCGTAAATTATGTTGAGATTATGAAAGGGTTTATAAGATTATTAAAGAAATGAGTTCCATTCTTTTGGGATGACTTTGCTCAGCACTCATTCGATGCTTTGAAAAAAACATTGACCTCCGCTCCTCTACTGAGTCCACCTGATTATAGAAGGGATTTCCCTTTGTATCTCGCAGCAACAGAATCTACCATTGGTATGGTTCTGGTTCAGGAAGATGATGCTCTTTCAGAGCATGTTATATACTACCTTAGTCGAGGCTTGGTAGGACTTGAACTCTGGTACTCTCTGATAGAGAAGCTTGCTTTAGCCGCTGTCCATGCTGTGCAGCGGCTCAGACATAATATTCCTCTTCAAAAAACCTATGTTTTGGCAGCAGTCAATCCATTTCATTTTGTTCTCAGTAGGCGAGTGATTGGGAGAAAATACAATCGATGGATTGTGATTTTGCAGGAATTTGATCTTGAGTTTATGTCTATTAAGTCCAAGAAATCATTGGTTTTTGCGGAATTGATTTCTGAGTTGCCCTGCAGAGAAGAGATGGTTTATGATGAACCCTTCCCAGATGAACATATTTTTCTCATTTCTTCATAGGATCCTTGGTATGGGGATCTCATAGTATATCTCCAAACTGCGAAGTTTCCCTCGACTTTTTCAAAGGATGAGCATCGTAAGTTACATCACCTAGCTAAAATTTACTTGATCATTGGTGACACTTTATATCATCGCGGGGTTGCTTCAATCCTTATGTGGTGCTTAACTCTCGAAGAAGCTGAGGTTATGCTGAATGATTACCACAGTGTAGCTTGTGGTGGTCATTTATCTGGGCTTGCTACATCCCAAAAAATCTTGCATGAAGGATAATTTTGTCCTTCAATTTTCAAAGATTGTATGGAATCGATCAAAAGCTGTCATCCGTGTCAGGTCTATACTCGAAATATGCGCGCTCATCCAGCTCCGCTCTTTCCTGTCATCACTGTCGACCCTTTTACAAAGTAGGGTATTGATTATACTACATGTAACCTGCCTTCGGCTAAAGGTCACAAGTACATTATTGTAGTTGTAGACTACTTCACAAAGTGGGTCGATGCTATGCCTACTTTTTAGAATGATGGTGAGATAGCAGCTCTTTTCCTTTTCAATCAAGTCATTTCTCGCTTTGGTATTCCCAAAGAGATTGTCACTGATCATGGCAGTAATTTTCAAAACAGCATGATGGCTGAATTGGCTCTGAAATTAGGTTTCCAACAGGAGCACTCATCTTCGTATTATCCTCAAGCCAATGGGTAGGTGGAAGTTGTAAACAAATCCTTGAAGGCAATTCTTCAATGGACAATTGATAAATCTCGATCCAGTTGGCACATTATGTTGTATCCTACGCTTTGGGCATACCGAATGTCAGTCAAAACTGCAACTGGTTTTACTCCGTTTCAAGTAGCTTATGGGTTGGAATCTATCTTTCCCATTGAATGTGAAATTCCTTCTCTTAAGTTAATTTTAGAACGTCTTCCTAACACCTCCAGTCTTGAGGAACATCTCCTTCATCTGGAACATCTTGATGAGCAGCGTCGGGATGTCACCACGATGAATGAGGCACATAAGAAACGGATAAAGGCTCAGTACGATAAAGCGGTCAAACCTAGGGTTTTCTCTGAAGGAGACCTTGTCTTGGTTTATGCCCAATAGAAGGATGCCCTAGGAGCAGGCAAGTTCAAATCTATGTGGTATGGCCCCTTCATCATTAAAAATGTCCTAAAAAAAGAAGCTTATGCCTTGGTTGATTTTGATGGAAATGAGTTGGCGGAGCCGAGAGATGGGCTCTATTTGAAAAATTATTATGCGTAGGCTTTGGCCTAGCATATTGCTTTTTGTATATATTTTTGTTTTTTGTACATATCTGAGTTTTTTGTTTTTGGTGTGATTATGATGCATTTGATCTGCTTTAGTAGGTTGTGTTGGATGTCATGAGTCATTTTGGTTTCGTTGATGGTGCTAGTAGAAATACCCCAGAACTTGGCTTCCGCGGCTTGGGTACTTCATTATCCATCCAGTCAATTGTTTGTTTCAAGAGGTGTTTGCATTGGTCCTGCTTCGAACAACATAGCAGAATACACCGCAATATTTTATCTACTCTCAGAAGCAATATCTTTGGGTGTTGATTCGTTAGTAGTTTTCTTGGACTCCCAGCTGGTGGTTTCGAAATTGAACAACACATATCAGGTTCAAGACCCATTTTTGCACCGATTATTTTTTAGGGTACGTTTTTTTACAGATATCATTTCAATTTATAACATTCATTCACATTCCTCAAGCTAACAATTGGATGGAAGACTTATTGGCTAATCAAGCAATTGATTGGCATATTTATCATTTAACATTTTAATCAATATATCAAATACATCATTCATTTTTCATACATTTGAGTCATCAAGTGTTCAAAAATATACAAAATATGGACCCAATTTTCCTACAAAATTAGGGCTTATACTTGATCATGTTCAGTATCAAAAATATATTACAGTCATCCGGTAAAATATAAATATCTAATCCTGTGGTCCCTGCCCAACATTCGTGTTCCTATAGAACACGATAGCAGTTGCTATACGGCGGAATAACTGCACCCAGTCTCGTGGTACTCCGACTACCCGTCTCTGGATAACCTCTGGTAAGTCCTCTACTTCAAACATAGGCACTTGGCGAGTCAAACTCTCCAAGTTTCTTTGGACAACATGGAGAGTCCTACCCGAGTCTTCAGCATCTGCCTCACCTCTGTGGCGCTTATGCCTTGGGTATCCCTCAGGTCTGACTGGCCCTATATCTGTATCATGATCATCAATAATCTTGTAATTCATTTGAGTTCAATCAAAAATAGTTTTTCATTATCATATTTTGAAAAAATCCAAAAAATCATATAATCAAAAATCAAAAATTGCAATTTCACCAATTGCACCCCATGTTGCACCGGGTGGAAGGACTAGATCCGGATCATCGCGAAAATCCATCCCAACATAGGGATAAACTTCCACAGCGATAACTTTTTCCTCCCACCATTGGAAGGACTCATCATCCCATGTGGTTCGGGGAACTCCACTTCCCCCCAATCTCTTTATCATTTCAGCCCACCGAACTATTATTGGATCTCTGGGGCTTCTTATGGTTGAGATGACTTTGGGTCGAAGTCCTGGAATTCTCTCAAAGAAGAATGTTAGTAAAATAGTTCCATACCCAAAGTGTTTAGTTTTTGCCTTCCGGATCGAAGTCAACTGTCTCTTCATGTTTCTCAGCAATGTTGTGCACCAATCAAAGAGGTGAATCAAACATTCTAGCGTAATTCTCATTTGAGTCCTCGATGCCTGATGTAGGGAAGTATATCTTGCTACCCTGCCAATGGTGAAAAGGAGAATCTTCATATATAATTATTTCAAATCTTTGATTGCAATCTGAGTCCCTACTTTTTGAGACCCCTCTACACAATAGACTTGGACGTAGTCTTCCACAGTAAGCCCTCCCAAAGGCTTTCCGTGCAAATCTACTAGATCTCCTCTCCGAGAGAGTCCAGTAATGAAATATATGTCTTCCACCTCTATGCGTATAGGCATTTGATCTATCATGAAGCAGTCTTCCTCCGACTCCCAGTGATCTACCAACATTTGGAGCAACCAGACATTACTTTTCATATTTGAAATTTTAAAGAACTTGAGAAATCCACAATTTTGAAGGATATCAAGCGAATTTTTATCTTCCATCACTTCATTATCGATGGCACTATGTTCACACTCTCTCCAGATAATAGAAATCCTAAGAAAATTCATCAAATCATTCATTAGGTTCATTTTTCAAATTCTCGATCTACGCATACATGGTTTCGTTTACACAGTCACGTATCATACGCAGGTTTGTCCACATGAATCCGCATATGCGCAGAGGGTTTCATCAAAAAAAATGTTTCCTACGGTCAAAATTCTAAATTTTTCTTTTAAAATGGAACGAAATTGATGACAAATATGAATTAAGAGCTTACGTGACTGATTCTGATTGCTCTGGTTCTGAGAAAGGGAATTTTTTCTTAAAAAGTTCCTTCTCCACTTCTGCAATGTGAAAATGACCCAAATATGAGGTAAATGGTGTATTTATACCCAGAATTTGAAAAAAAAAAATCAAAAATTTCTTTGTGCTTATCTTTCGAAATCTATCTAAGGTTGTATAACCGTGTTGCTTGTAAGTGTTGGGTAAGGTATTTTTTCAGGAACATTTTGTTGGGGTCATGTGTTTTGATAGATTGGCTTCCCAAAAGACAAGGCAACATACAAACCTACTTTAGAGCTCTAGGATCTAGCCCTCCTAGTCTCAAAGAGGGATCTCTCAATATGTTTATGAAGATGTGTCTTGAAAGGTTTAAAAGTTGATTTTAGGCTAGTTATGAGGTGCAAGGTTGTTTGTTTTGTTGTTTGGTTGGACAAGTGTGTTTCATGTGGTATAGATAGAGCATAGGAATCTACAAGCCATTGGGCAATGGAGTCATGTTAAAATCCAAATAGTTCTGACTAAGAAGGAAGGGAAACCAAAGGGAAAATCTAACTTGGTCTAGGATCTGTTGAATAATATAGGTGAAATGGGACGAACATTAAGGACTAAGAGTGAAAAAAAAACTAAACCATTTCATAGTGACTTAAGGGATTCGAGGAATGCCCTATTTCCTCCAATAAGCTCATTGCTTTAGGCTTAATCAATATGAACACTCAAAGAAAGGAGAAATGCAAACTAAACCTTTTGGATGAATTATAGGATTCAAGGAACGCCCTATTTCCTCCTACAAGTTCACCTTTGAGAGCTTAACCAACAAAAACATACAATTGCATTCAAAGAAGAGGGAACGCCTTAGACATCTAGGACTGCAATTATAGGGACCTTTAACACAATAATTACAATAATAAACAAAGGGTATGATTGTAACAAGTTCCTCTGTCAAACTGCAAGTATTAATAATCAAAGGGAGACTTCAGATACAGTATCCAGTGGTAAAGAAAGAGGGAACGCCTAAACAGTCTTTAACACAACCGAATTAACCATTTCTGAAATAAAACAAACTGAACACAAAGAGAGCTATCAGACTATCCAATGACATTCAGTAGCAGAAAACATATAAACAGTGAAGGATAAACAGGTCAGAGGTGCTTCTAAGATACATTTCTCTGCCTAAACTTTTTATCCTACTATAAGCAAAGCATGATGGAACAAAGTGGAAAAACAGTAAATAACATTGACAATAAGAAGTACTTCACCAAAACCAGGCTCAGGGATCTGATGGTCCAGCCTCCTTCATCAACATAAAAACAAAGATCTTCACACTCTTTCAGAACACCAAAGCTTCTTCAAAGCAGCAATATGTATTACTTTAGAATTCACAAAATGCCAACCTTTTACAATGAGACTTCGGAAAGTATTTATAGAGAAAATGAGAAAAGTAGGTGAGGAAAGTTTTAATGAACATCAGAGATAGTGAAAGATATTTTGAATGCTCCATTCTGTGCCTTAAACATTTCATTGAATTTTAGACAGGATCAATAACTTTGCAGCTCGTTTGAGACTATTTTTATATGATAGAAATCACCCGCAGGGTGTCCTTGAGAAGAAAATAATCTGGAGAGGTACTATTATCTTCTCGATGTGAGTTAAGTGAAGAATGGGCTATGAGGACTCCCATACTTCTAAATAACTGCCTCTAACCATTTGTAGTAGCTTCCCTAGTGCAATAACTGCTTGGCAGACTTGTGTGCATGGATAAAGGTCATGTCTATGTCAGTCATCGCTCTGCATCACTAACTGCTCTATCTCATTTGTACTTAAACCTGTATTAGCTCTGTTTATGCTTCTCTTTTGCTGATTGCTCAAAATGCTTATGTACTAACATCTTCAAAGGCTGTGTTAATCTTTAAATATTACGCCTTCAACCTTTTAATATTTTCCTGATACACTTTAAACTTCTGCAGACCTGTTTGTGTGAATACACAGGCTAAAGGGCGCTGGAGGCTTCATGTCGGGGTTAATAACCCTGATCTTCAAATAAAAATGATTTTAAACCTGCAAAACACGAGAAACTTGTTATGAAATCCTGCGCGAGGTTTTAAACTGCTTCAGAATGGCTTTAGCGGAGGCAGAGGAGCGATTGCAGAGGAATATGTGCGGTGGAGAAGGTTACATGGCGCAACACCATGAAACTGGGGTTTAAACATGAATTAGCGTGAAAAAAGACTTTTAGTGTTAAAACATAAAAGCTTATGACTCGGGCGAATACAAAGGAAAAAGGCGAAAATGAAAGACCACGGGGGCGTATTTGATGATGGCACTGGGAAAGCGGAGGAAGATTGAACATGGACCATCGGATTATTGGAAGAGATCAACGGTGGAGATCTTCCAACGAAGTCTTTTGGAAGGTCTGATGAATGAAAAATGGACAAGAACGCGATACAATATGGGCCGTTATATTAAAACAATCGATGACTAGGATTAAAAGCTGAGATTGCGGAGGGTAGGCGGTAAATTGAAAAACAAGGACGGTTTTCGCGCCGTTGAAAGGAGGGAAAGTGGTTTTGCCTTTTGGAACAAGATCCTATTAGAGATTGACATGTGGAAATCCAAAACCACTTTTATCGCGTAAATTTGGAACATTAAACTTTGGGTGCAAAAGTTACGCGATATGCAATGGTGACCGTTGGATCTGGGGCCTCAGATCCAACGGCGTGGAAGGAACACGATAGAGGTAAGATGCACAAGCGGAACAGGTTGGTGGGGTCAATGGCGGGTTAAATCCTGACCGTTAGATCTTGGAAACGGACGGTCGAGATCTGTCGATGGGGAGAAATGAGAAAAGCGGGGCCTAATGAGTAGAATCAATGTGGGTCGTTCGATCAAGTTCAATCAACGGCTGAGATTCAATCGGAGGTCGGGATGGTGAAAAGTTATGAGCGGAGAGAGATGCAATTTTGGCCGTTGGTTCTTGTGGATTCAACGGTCCAGATCTAATCGACGGATGCGATGACAGGGGGTTGTGAACAAGGCGCGATTAAATCCTGACCGTTGGTTCTTGTGGATTCAACGGCGGGGATTAAATCGCATTATCGGCATCGGAGGAGACAAGCGAACGAGACATTTGAATCTGCAATGTGTGATTGAGCGCTGGCTGTCCAATATGGAACAAGATCGATGGTGGAAATTAAGTCGGCGGGTGAAGGTGGAGGATTATGAGCAGAGCGCGACGCCATCCTAGTCGTTGGTTCTTGTGGATTCAACGGTCAGGATCTAATCGCAGGATCAACGTCGGAGGAGGAAAGGGACATGGAAAATATAAGTTGTGATTGCCGATTGTGCGATGGAGCGCAGGCTGTTGGATCTGAAATATCGACAGTGGAGATTGAAGCAGAAGGTCGATAGAGAAAAGGTTCATCGCATCGGAAAAATGGAAGAAACAAAGGAAAGTAGGAAAAGGAAAGCTCCAATTGCGATTTGCGATTGGCACTCGGTTATGGCTCTGGTCCTGTGCGGAAAAGGGGCTAGGGCTAAGGCCAAAAGGGGCTTAAAGCCTTGGTGGAAAAAGGGGTTTTTAGGCCAAAAACAGGATTTTTAAGGATTTTCTTGGCTTTCGGTAAAGGGGAAAAAGGGTGTTTAAACCTGTAAAAAGGGGATTTTAGAGGTTCAAAGGGATTTTGGAGGCTTTTTAGAGGGAAATGTGGGCCTTAAAGAGGAAAAGGAGGCTTTATGAAAATGAGGGGAAATGAGTCAAAATGGGCAGTTTCAAAGGCCTTTGGAAAACAGTTTCTTTCGTAAACAGCAGGACTTTTCAATGGACACAGCAGCGAAGATTTCTTCAAAGAACATAAGGTACATGAAGGCTTCAAGAATGATAGATTTTCAAGGGAAATGTATCTCCTAAAGGCTTGAGAACAAACTTAGCCACCATTTGGTATATCAGAATTTATAGGTGGCTAACACATTTTACTGAAGTTGACATTTTTTCCGATTTTTTCGGGTCCATGACCGCTGACCTCTCATGGCAGGTATATGATTCTGAACTGGCATATAGGTTAGCGAATCCACTTTCCATTGCATTCTGAATACTAGCCTCCATTCTGATCACTTTCCATAGGGTTGATCCCATCTTGTCATGAGTACTTAAACCATTTCACTCGCTGATTTTTAAATCATGACTTGGTGGTATAGCCTTCCTTTACATGGGCTTCCTAGTTAGTTCCTCGCTAGCATTTGTCACCCATGCTGCAATTGATGTAGGCTCGAGAGTCCTATTTTAGTCCTGCCATGACATACATGTTGAAGCTTCATTATTCTTCTTCTTCGCTATCATTTTTCTGGCCATTACCATAGAGGCTCCCTTTTGTTGTCGAGTTGTATTTCTGCATTGCATATTGACTACTTGTTTATCTTGGCCTTTAGCCGGCTTCATTTGGACTCAATGTTTAAGCCATCTTTTGACCATGACTTTCTGTACAAGTTAACCATGCAATCACTTAGCTACCGCGACTTGACACCTTGTTACCCATGGATGGAACATTCCTCTGAGTATCACTTACCAGTTTCTGCCACCTTGCATTGAGCATAGGATTGTTTCTGTCCCCGAAACTAGTGCATATGTTTCATAATACTTGTTCTTTCCATTGTATTATAGCATTATTTTATTATTTTTCAGGCTTTGAATATGAAAAAGACAAAAAAAAAAAATTGATATGTGAAAAAGAGCGGGAACGGGATATTACTTCATATTTTGATGGCAGCTACAGTGTCATTTTTGTCGCCCTTAAACAAAGCACAAAAAACTATGTCTTTCCTTCATTTGGGATGGTTTTAGTTTTGACTTAGGAGAAGTCATAACCTTGTCACATGCGACAGTCCTCCCCCAGTTGGTTATCTCTTCTAATCATATGGAGGGTTTTTTCGTGCCTCCTGCATGACAAAGTTATACAAATTTATCATTTGTTGCCATATTCAACATGAGTTGTGCTTTTGTTCAAGGGAAGTTAACTAAGTCGGCCTATCTGCAGTGTTTCTTGACTCAATTTTTTAGTCGGCCTTCCCGGTCTTGTCAGTATCTTGTTCTATCACATCAGATGTTTGGTCCTATGCTCATGCTGGTTTGAGAAGGTCTCCATTGACTTCTTGCTAGCAATTTGTCTCTTATTGACTACGACATATTGCTCTGAGAGAAAACCTAGAGTTTCACCCTGGCCCTATTTACATCATTGATAGGTGACCTTGTGCTTAGCATTTGATCATCATCATGGGTCTTTGACTGAGTGGTTTCCCTTGTGTTTGACATCATCTTACATTATCACACCTAGGATTCGTGTAGTACCTTGATTTCCATTTGACCCTATTGGTGGATATCTCGCCTCTTTGTCATCTTTCATTATTGGTTGGTTTAGAGGGTTTCTGTCGTGTGCTAGCTTCATCTTGTGCATGTCGGAAACGTAATTCGAGTTGGTTACTTCACTCTACTTCGTCTGATTCCTTCCAAATTTTTGCCTGCGGGTTACACTCACGCTAGACTGATGTGGGATGCCTTAATGCCTTCCTTCCAGCAAATATTTTCCCATTGACTCCGACTCATTGCTCTGGGAATAAGGTCTAGAGTTCTTTTATCAGTACCTTAGGGTTTGCAGTGATCAGTGGCAGATTCTTCGCCATCGACGGTGAGGATACATCATTGCCTCCTGATTGGTGGATTCTTTCAAGTGATCGACTTCAACCCATTTATTCGCACTTGTTGGATTGTACTGGGGCACCTTGACACTCATTATCATTATCGGTGGGTTGTCTCGCATTTGTTAACGGTATACATCAATGACCGGTAATCAAACGATTTCTCACATGGTCGACTTCAGTTCATTTATCCCCATCTTGTAGAATTGTGCCATAGTGATCGGTGAAGACCTCGAGTTTGCATCAACATGATTCAGTTCACTCAGACAGCTTCTTCATTTTTCTGCTGGTGACACCTTACACTCTTATATGTTGCACTTTCACCACAACAACATCTTATATGTTGGTTCTCGAGTTACGTGTTGTACCATTTGTTCCACCACTTGTGATTTGGTTCTTGGAGATTCTGTTGTGACTTTTGTGATCAAATATATGTTGCAGCATCATTGATTAGTCTTCTATATGTGATACTTGGACCCGATTTTGACTTGTACTTCCGAGTAGTGATCAGTGATCAGATGATTCATTATTTAATTTACATTTTTTCAGCTATAATTGTATACATTTTGGATCTGCTCTATATTTCATATGCGGACATGCTTTTCTTTCACTGAGCATGGGTATGCCCGCCTTAGACATGAGCTATCTCTTTGATTTCTCTCACTGGTTTTTTGGCAGGCTGAAATCTGGTGAAGTCCTCTCTAGTCCTTGCAAGGTTCTTTCTATGCACATAATACATTTCAGCCATCATATACCCCTTCTGACCTCATATATTAGGGGGCATCTGTTATAGGGTCATTTATCACCTTCATGTACTTGATGATTTACACTTTTTCCTTGGGCACCCTTTCCCCCAGACTTGAACATTTTCTCAAAAAACAGTATCTTAAAACCCATACACGACTCTGCCCAGAATTTTTTGCGTATACACGTGAGTCCATTTATAGAGATCCATGTATATCTTTTTAATTATTAAAAATATATATAATTTCCCTATACTTGAGGCGGGTTTGATGGTTATTTCAGTAATTCAACCACCCCAGCCCGTGGCCTAACTGCTCCTAACTGCAGAAACTAATTTGAGGGAGTATAAAATCCCCTCAAAGGAATGGCCTAAGGGAGAGAGAAAAATATAGATATTATACTCTGTTGGAGCCTTATTTAAGTCTGATATTCCTGTGCCTCCTGCACTTCCTAGGTATATTCAGGAAACCCTTGTTTCCTTGAGATGTTCATCACCCTATATGACATCTATTGTGCACACATCTTGGAATAATTCTTGTGAGGCTAGGGCTAGACAGATCCAGAGGACGGTATGCTCGAAGGTCGTGGCAGGATTCAGGTGATCTCTCCACATTTTGATTACTGTACATGTCATTCATAATAAGAAGAACCATCTTTTCCCCGATGTTTACATGTTTATGATGCTTTATACATGTGTAATAATCGTTAATTGAACGTCTCATATTGTTTTTATCATATTATGCATGGTTTTCACTAACATCTAGGAACCGTATATGCTGTACAACTAGGTTTTTTTGTCCGTTCTTTGTGGATTTACAGGTTTCGAAGCACAAAGTGTTGCAAGGGGTTTGCACCCTGCGGGATCTACATCAACCGAGGGACTTTCGGGTAAGTTCTACAACCAGTAGTATCTAGTTTTCAGTATAGAATTTGGTTAAAGTGAGTCCTTCTTGAATGGCATGCCCCTTATCTGTGAAGGTTGTCAACCCAAGACCTTTAGGGTATTATTTCCCGAAACAGGGAGGATGCATACATAGAACAACCTGAAGGTTTTGAGACCTTCGACAGAGATTTGCATGTGTGCAAAGTCAAGTGAGCGTTGTATGGGTTGCAGCAAGAACCACGTTCTTGGTACACCGATATTGATAGCTACATCACCAGTTTGGGCTTCACCAAAAGTGAAGTGGATGCAAACCTTTACCACATCTTGGTAGAAGTTAAATTGTTGATTATTGTCTTATATGTTGATGACTTGATTTTGATCGGTGATGAACAACTTATCAAGTCTTGCAAGGAGGACCTTGCAAGAGAGTTTGAAATGAAGGACATGGGTCTCATGCACTATTTCCTCGATTTTGAAGTATGGCAAGGAGAAGGGGAACGATTTGTCTCTTAGGGAAAGTATGCCAATGATATACTTCAGAAGTTCCACATTGATAGATGCAAACCCATGGAGACTCCTCTAGTGACCAACTATAGGATGAAGGATGCCACTTCAAGTGAGGAAGTGGATGCTACCGTGTACAGGAAGTTGGTGGGCTCACTCATTTATCTAGTGAACACGTGACTAGACATGTGTTATGCAGACAACCAATTGAGAAAAGCCATGGTTCGAGCAACCAAATTATTTTGGAGGGCTTCTAAACATGTTCTATGGTACCTTAGAGGCGCCACTCAATTTGGAATTTGGTACATATGGACAGAGGGAGTGAAGTTATGTGGCTTCACAGATGCAGATTAGGCAGGGATTCCATCAGACTGAAAGAGCACATCAAGAGTAATTTTCAGTGTTTGGTCCGCAGCAGTTTATTTGTACAACAGGAAGTAGAGGTCTATGGAATTTAGCTCAGCAGAAGCAAAGTACATGCCTACCAGTCAAGCAGTATGTGAGGCGATCTGGATGAGAAATATTCTTGTTGGGTTATTTTTTCATATTATGGATCCTACTATGATATATTGTGATAATCAGAGTTGCATCAAGCTCTCTGAAAATCTTGTTTTTCACAATCGATCCAAGCACATAGATATATGATACCACTATTAATGAGATTATGTGCAGAGGTGAATCATGTTATTGTAGTACATTCCGACAGAGGAACAAGAGGCAGACATTTTGACAAAAGCTTTGTCAAGAGGTAAATTTGAGTTCCATAGAGGAAGGATTGGGATGGCAGATAATCCCTTTGTTTTTGAGAGGGAGTGTTGAAAATGCAGCAAGAAAATATAGTTTTGACTTTGCCTTAGTCAAACTAGATTAAAATTCGAATTTAAATTTCAACAGAATACTTGGAGGTAGATAACTGAGGTGACATAGCTTTTGTCACTCAATTAACTTAGTTAATTCGAGTTGGAGACACTTAAGTTCAGCTCTACATTATTGATTTCTAAATTGTAGCAATCTAATTCAGTTAAGTTGAGTTATTGTCAGTTAAACTAGTTCCAACTGTTGGAGAAACTAGTGGAGGGTCAAGTTGTGCAGTGTAACTTCAGTCACACTCAGTGGATATCAGTTAATTGATCAATCAACACAGAATAACTGATGCATGCAAATAATTCGAGTTACCCAGTTGAGATTGGATTTCAAGGGAAGTGTACTATCAGTTGTAAACTAGTCCAATTTGTACAGGTGGTGCATGTAGTAAACAGATAGGCCAATAGGAATTACGCAAACCAATTGAGGAATTTCCCTAAAAAATAGGGGCTAATTCCTCAATGAACAATGCAAGGAAATAGGAGCTTGGAGGCTTGAAAATTTGGCTAATTATTGGTCAAGTTCAGTCATTCAAGCAAAGGATAGAAGATACAATTGCAGGTAACTGTGCTCAAGCTTCAACAAGCATATTGTATACATCCAAATTCTTTGATTAATGCAATACAGATAGTAAGGGAATTTGAGCAGTTGGTTTCCCCTAGATAAATCTTTGTGCGTGTGTGATGTTTCTTCTTGCATGTTAATGATTTGTGTTCTCGATCGTGAATTTTCTTCCGCGGATCAATAGAGTAGCTTCTAGTCTTGTGATTTAGTAAATTTCATGAGCGGTTTAGAATATGTACATTAATTTCTACATATTCAATTAGCATTGATCATTATTTGGTTTAAGAATGAAGTAATGATTTTATGGTTTATGCACACTTATACGTTGTTGTAATATATTAAGATTTATTGTTCAAAGTTTGGCTTACAACTTTCTTATGAAATATGGCCTTTGGAGTTATATTTGTCTTTTGATTAGGATCAAGGGAATATAATATTTGTGGGTACCTTTGAGCTCTTCTAGACATATTCTAGTATCTCTAAATTCTATGTCTCGAGATTTGGATATTGTCTCTGAAACTTGGTGTTTTGGTAGAAGCATTGATTCTTTGGGAAATTCTGGTAATTTCTCTCAGGTTTGCTTCTTTGCAAGTATTAGTAGAGATATGCAGTTTATCTGGGGCCAGATGGCCATCTTAAAGAACTTTGTATCTGGATTGAATACTTCATCTCCCAATTTTTGTTTCTAACTGGATATCCCAGGTGGGGCCTAGCGTTGGTGGTTCCAAGTGCAAACCACATCTGGGCATCTGGGAAGTCAAGATATTAATCCCTTGCAAGTGGTCCAAACTTTGTTGGGTTGAATTTTGCATTGAATCTGAGGGTTAGGACATCCCGGAGTGGAAAAGGATGTCGAACCCTTGGGAAGCCCAGATAACCACATTTTCCCTATCATGTGGGGACCTCATCACATGGGACCCAAAATATATCATATTCGTTTTAATCCAAGATCTGGAAGATCCAGAGGTGAGCAAGGAAAAAATGAACAAGAATGATCGAATGGATATGGGAATGGATTGAGTTTTGGAGTTGGAGATTCGGTAATCTATGGATCTGAGTGTGGCGAGGGCGCACACCTCTTTGAAGGCCTGGATATACCATGGCCCGAATACCATGTGATGGGTCAGATTACAATCAATGAGCATTGAATCTAGGGTGCAATTACGTTGTAACCTCGAATCAACCTCTAACCACATATAACAAGAAATTGTTGCAAAATATGATGGGGAAGGGCTAGGTAGGGCCCACATCATAATTGACATGGTTGCGCCATGGGGATATAATAGGGACTACGTGGATGCCACGTAGGAATCCCATGATGATGTGGACCTGCATCATGATGACATGAAAGCAATACACATGGATGCCACATGGAATTATTGTGATGACGTGGAAGCCACAAAGCAACTCAATACTGACGTGGCATTATGTAATTGGTGTAAATTCAAATGAGCATTTTCAATCTGGGAATCAGATTGAAATAAAATTTATATCGCCAGAAAGCTCTCGTCGAGCTAAATGTGATGGTGGCACTAGTTTATAGTTTTGGTGACATTGGAAAAGGATGATTTTTGTAACCCCGTATTCATAATAGGCCTTGCAAATTGGGTTGTCATAAGTAACACCTCCCACAACCCAATATAGTAGAAGGGAGTGAGACCAAGTGTTTAGAGTTAAGGTTGTTAAGTTAACAGTTGTTTTCAGGTCTTGGTATTAGTGGCCTGTGGTATTGATCCCATGGTATTACATGTGACGGAGCTTTTAAATGGCTTGGGGGTTTTCCATTGTAATGTGTTGGCTTACCTAGCAGAGGCCAAGATATTTGCTGGCTTGGTTGTGTTTAAGTCAAGGATGATAATAGATCTATTGTTTGTTGATTTTTGTCGACTGGGTTTTCCAGGGTAAATCAGGTTGTTATTGTTCATATAATTGTTATCAGTACTCCTCTAATATTGTTTTAATGAAACGCTTACTTTTTATGTTTTATGTTTTTGAGTTTTTTCACCTATTGTAGCAACCATGGTCCATCACACTTGGTAAAGTAATTATGGGTGAAATTGAAATTTTACATTACCTAAATAACATTTTACAAATCAATTAAGAGCCCTCAAGAGACCCAAATCACTAGGATTGTGCAATCTCAACCACCGAAATATATAATTCAAAAATTTTAGATTGGACTTTGGACAAAGGTTATGGGAGAAACTAGGTTGGAAAAGATTAAAAAAGTAGAACATTTGGACCATGTTATTTTATCACGTGTGCCAATTTTAACTGATTAAAAATATAGTCCAAATGTTTAGAGGCTATTCATATTTTCCAAAGGAGTTAGTTTGATGAGCTTTATTCAAAATTCAATTGGAAGTTCTCAATTGTAGATTATAGTTGTTGAGACTACATAATTCAATTGCAATGGAAGAATTGAAAACAATTGTAGTGGGGAAATTGAAAACCTAGAATCCATTTGTACATTCAAAAATATAATTTAAACAATGTAAAATAGTTATTTCACCAACACTTACATCACCAAATTTAAGAGTGATGGTTGGAAAAAGTCGAAAAGCATATAACATTTACCATTGTCATTGTATTGTGTTTTGAGAACATACAACTGGATTTTGATGGAATGTTTGCAATACTATTTAGCTGAATAATAAATAAAATTCAATTCATAAATAAACTATTTTTTAAACACCAATTCCAAAGAAAAAAATTGAATACTTACTTTTTATCTTCTATGTTTTTAAGTTTTTTTGCCTTATGTAGCAACCATCACATTTGGTCAAGTAATAATTTATGAATTACAATTTTACATTACTTAAGTCACATTTTGCAATGTATAAATCAATTAAGCATCCTAAAAACCCCAAAGCACTAGAATTATGCAATCTCAACCATTGAAATCTACAATTGAAAAATCTCCAATTGAATTTTAAGCAAAGCCTATGGGAAAAACTCAGTTGGAAAAGATTAAAATTTCCAATTGAATTTTAGACAAAGCTTATGGGAAAAACTCAGTTGGGAAAGATTAAAAACATAGAACATTTGGACTATGTTATTTTATTTAAGATTGATACACAATATGATTATAGTGTGTGCCTATCTTAATAATTATAACAATAAGCTAAGTGTTTTTAGGTTATTCATCTAATAAGATTTATTCAGAATTCAATTGGAAATTTTGAATTGCAAATTATATTTTTTGAGATTGCATAATTCAATTGGGAATTGAAAAGGTGGAATTATACATTAAAAAGTGTGATGTAAGAAATGTAAAATAATGATTTCACCAACAATTACATCACCCAATAAGTGTGATGATTGGAAAAACTCATTAAAAAAAAACATATAACATTTTATTTGAATGTCTACAATAAGAAAATTCATAAATAAATCATTTTATGAACAAAAGAAAGAAAAGATTATATGCTTATTTTGTATGTTCTATATTTTTTTAGTTGTTTTCCTTTTAATGACAACCATCACACTTTGTCAAGTGATTATGGGTGAAATTGCAATTTTACATTTGGGTGAAATTGCAATTTTACATACTTAGTCATATTTTACAATGTATAAATCAATTAAGCACCCTCAAAGACCCAAAGCATTAAGATTATGAAAATTTAGCCACTGACATCTACAATTCAATAAATTTTCGACAAAACTTATGGGAAGAACTTTGTTGGAAAAGATTAAAAACATAAATAGTTGGACCATGTTATTTTAATTAATTAAGATTGACATACAATATGATTCTAGTGTGTGTCAATCTTAATTTATTAAAACAATAGTCCAAATGTTTTTAAGTTATTTATCTTTTACAATCTAGTTTATATAATGAGATTCATTGGAAATTCAGAGTTATAGATTATAGTTGTTGAGATTGTATAATTCAATTGTAGGTGAGGAATTGAAAACGTTGAATAGATTTATATATGGAAAATGGTGATGTAAACAATGTAAAATAGTTATTTCACCAACAATTACATCACTAAATTTAAGTGTGATTGTTGGAAAAAGTCAAAATATATATATATAAAGTTTACCATGTTATTGTATTGTGTTTTTATTGGATTTTAATGGAATGCCTCTAATACTATATAGTTGAATATTCTTTTTAAACATAAACAAGTACTTGGTATTATATTAATTCGCGCCCGGATCGCTGCTAAAACTAGGTGATTACAATTCAAAGCATTGCTAAAAATTGGGCAAGTTGATTTCCTCTATTGCAGAATTGACCCGGTTTCTTTTCAAAATTACAAAATTCAGCACCGTTATTGTCGAGTTTATACCATAGGCTTTATAGTATTGGCTGAGCAACAAAACATATTTATAATTGTACATATCAACTTAATAGTAAATTAACCATTGGGTTGAGCAGGTTTATTCAGATCGATCCCAGTTGACTCTTCTTCAGTGATGACATTTTTCTCAACAAGTTGATTTTGAGATCCTCTATCTGGTTGTGGAGAGCGTATATTTCGTCGTCCATTTGTTTGATTTTCTTATTCTTCTCCACATTTATCTCGACTATTACACAGGCCTCCTCATGTTGCAGATGAAAATTCCACTTCATCTTTGTGAGTCCCCTTCTTATCTTGTATTATTCCCTTTCGCAAGGAGTGCACAAGTGATGTGTGAGCGCATCTAAGGGAGGAACCCTTTCAGATTTACAATTCCCTTTCCCAAAGCGCTTGCGCCGAGAACCTCAGTGCTCAGGTTCCATTTTTCCTTTCTCAAGGTGCAAACCCGACTAAGAGGTCAAATGTCCAGGCATTCCACCGTCACAAGATCCACTTCTCATAATATTGCTCTTACTCACCCCAAAATTACATCCAATTCCCAGCTACAGATTATATTGTTCCCGAAAATTCCCACAGACTCGAAATGTCAGGCTAGAACCAGAAGGACCATCCAAGGCAGGAAGCACTTCACACTGGGCCTGCCGCCAATATCTCTCAAGCCCAACTTCAAAATTACATCATGCACCCTATCAACTTTAGTATAATGAATTATTTCCCAAACATACCTCCCATACCCAAACTGCAACTTCACAATTGCCCACTGGAAACCCCTCTCAAAGCCATGAAACCTGCTACCACCCGAGTGCAGGGTCTCGGCCTTCTCCCAACAGAGAATTAGGATACATATTCTTAATTTATAGCACAAATTGAAGCTGGTGAGTGGGTTCTTACCTCTAGGGTCCCAACGATCTCCCATGTCTGCTTCTTTGCAAGAAACAACCTTGTGTTGGGGCAAATTAAATCCCCCTCACGCGAGCCATCCAATCGAACACAACAGAATTAATTGATGCCCTTTCTCTGAGGTTGATCGCATTGTTCTAATTAGTTGGATCATGCGACTAATTTGAACCCTGGGTTGATATCCAAGCCTTCTCACGCATGAAAATGCCATGTGTCCTGCACCATTCTGTACTGGTGACACCAACTACTTTAACAATATTGCACAGGTTTACCATACAGATCTCCTTACACATTTTTCTATGTGTTTTCAACCTGAGGTGTGAGTGGGAGCAAGGGTGGAGTATGACGGGGTTGGCAGGAGGAAAGGAGATGTGGGGATGGAGGGTGAAGGGACCGAGGAAATGGGAGGAGGAGCAAGGGTGGAAGGGAAAAAAAGGAAAGGGGAGGGGAGCGAGGGGAAGGTGTCTAGCGAAGGAGGGGAGAAAAGGAGGAGAGGGGGGAGGTCAAAAGGAGAGCCATGATCTCTTGCCTAGGGACGAAAAGGTCCCACTTTGTCCTTGCCTTCCCTTCCAAAGTGTTGTTGTTCCTATTAAGAGAGGGGGGGGAGCATTTGCCCATATCCAGTTTCTCTCAAACATCATAACTAGGGAATAGGGTAGTGCTTTTCAATTCCATTTATCTGGCTCATACACTCTTCTCTTTGACAAGCTTAATTTTCTTGGGTGTCTGCGTCTTGGTTAAGTCTTCTTTGAATGTGGTAGAAGTGTACTTTTTCAAATTGTCGGCTAAGCCTTTAATTCTTTCCATGATTTGGTTCAACTTATTATTCTGAGCAACATTATTGTTGACCATGTGTTTTATAATGATGAGGGAATCCGCCAAGATGTATGTTCATGACCATGATCCCTCTTTGTTTAGCTATGATGAGGCCAAAGAAAAGACAATATACCTCAACTTGATTGTTCCTTTTCTTGCCTAGTCCCCAAGGATACCTATCTACTCTCATTCCTTTAGGGTTGATGAGAACCCCTTCCCCACCTACCACCCCAATACTATTTAATTGAATATTAAATAAAAAGAGATTCATAAATAAATTGTTTTCTGAACATAAATTCTAAGAACCAAAAGATGGCACAATTACTTTTATGTTTTATGTTTTTGAGTTTTTTTAACCTTTGGTAGCAACCATCACACTTAGTCAAGTAATTATTGGCCAAATTGCAATTTTGCATTACTTAATCCACATTTTACAATGTATAAATCAATTAAGCACCCTCAAAAACCCCAAAGCACTAGGATTATGCAATCTCAACCATGGAAATCTACAATTCAAAATTTTCCAACTGAATTTTGGACAAAGCTTATAGGAGGAACCAGGTTGGAAAATATTAAAAACAAAGAATATTTGGACTATGTTCTAATTAATTAAGATTGACACACAATATGATTATAGTGTGTGTCAACCTTAATTAATTATAAGAATAATCCAATTATTTGTGGGTTAAATTCGTCTTATGAACTTTATGCAAAATTTAATTGAAAATTCTAAATTGAAAATTATAGTTATTGAAATTGTATAATTCAATTCCAATAAGAATTTTAAAAATACTGAATCAATTTATACATTCAAAAATTTGATATAAACAATGTAAAATAAATATTTCACTTTAATAATTAACAAAAACATACATGCATATATTCATTGTATTATATTTTAGTTAAAAAAAACATATATACACACGGTCATTGTATTGTATTGTGTTTTGAGAACGTATAATTGGATTTTGATAGAATGTCCAAAATCTTATTCAGTAAAAACAACTCATAAATAAAATATTTTCTGTTCTGTCCACGAATTCCGAAGTAATTTAGGATCGAACACTTCTTCTTTTTTAAGTCACAATTACAGATACGCCTTCATATATTCAACCAACCATAAAGATATGCATAGTTAGAATCGATATACGATACACTTAAGTGAAGTCCGTTTTCCAGTTGTTGCGAATGCATTTGTTGCATGCGTCCAGATAGAAGCGAGTACAGCTAATAATTGAAAACTCAGCCCAGAGTCAGAGTGACTTAAAATTCTAAATTAGATGAGTGAAAATGAAAATTAATAAATAATATATATATATATATATATATATATATATATAATAGCAATATATATAAATTATGATTTATTTTGAAAATTTTAATTGGAGAAAAATCAGTAAACTATAAATTTATTATTATTTTTTATTCAAACACAGCTAATAGATTTATGATTATCTTTGACTTAAATACAGCTAAGTCAGCCAACATCCCAGTTTAGGTGAGATATTGGATTGGGTGTATTTCAATTAAAGATAATAATAAATTTTCAAGACCTCTACCAAAAAAAATGGCTGTGTTTAAATTAGAGATAATAATAAATTTATTGTTGGCTGGTTTTTCCCCAAATGAAATTTTTCAAAATAAATCATAGTGAGGTGATATATGTTGCTATTATATGTGAAATGAAATGATGGTCCTTGTAAAGGAAATTTAAAATTTTCATTAAAATAATAAATAAATAAATAACAAATAATAATAATAATAATTTATGACAGACACAGTGATATTTATAAATGTATGAAATTGAATTTATTTACTAGCATTCCTGGTTTACTACTTATCTTTTGCAAAGTTACTTCAGAATGTGCATGGACTTAAAATTCTAAATTAGATGAGTAATAATGAAAAAAAGAAAATTTACATATAATAGCAATACACATAAACCATGATTTAGTTTGAAAAATTTTAATTGGGTAAAAATCAGCTAACCATAGATTTTTTATTATTTTTTATTTAAACATAGTCAATAAATCTATTATTATCTTTGAGTCAAACACAGCCAAGTCGGCCAACGTCCCACAACAAGTGAGGCATTGAGTTGGGTGTATTTTAATTAAAGATAATAATAAATTTTCAAGACCCCATCAAGAAAATGATGGCTATATTTAAATTAGAGATAATAATAAATTGTTGGCTGGTTTTTCCCCAAAATGAAATTTTCCAAAATAAAACATAATGAGATCATGTATGTTGCTATCGTATGTGAAATGTGAATATGATGTATGTTGCTATTGTATGTGAAATATGAAATGATTGTTTTTCGTGAGTAAATATCAATCATAAACCAAATTTTGAAAGGAAATTTAAAATTTTCTTTAAAAAATAAATAAATAAACAAATAATAATAATTTATTAAATATATATCAAATAAAATTGAATATATAACTTATCTTATGCAAAGTTACTTTAGAATCTGCATGGATTTAAAATTCTAAATTAGATGAGTAATAATAATGAAAAAAAAAAATCAGATATGATAGCAATATACAAACTATAATTTATTTTGAAAAAAATTAATTTGAGAAAAATCAGCAAACTATATATTTATTATTATTTTTTATTCAAACACAACTAATAGATCTATTATTATCTTTGACTCAAACACTGCAAAGTCAGCCAACATCCCACCCCAAATGAGATATTGGATTGGGTGTATTTCAATCAAAGATAATAATAAATTTTCAAGACTGTCATGCTAAAATGACTTTTTAAATTAGAAATAATAATAAATTTATTGTTGGCTGATTTTTCCCAGATGAAATTTTCCAAAATAAATTATAATGGGTGATGTATATTGCTATTGTATGTAAAATGATAATTTATTATATGTGAAATGATAGTTGTAGTTAGTAAATATCAATTATAAACCAAATTTTCCAAAATAAATTATAATGAGTGATGTATATGTAAAATGATAATTTATTGTATGTGAAATGATAATTGTAATTAGTAAATATCAATATAAACCAAATTTTCCAAAATAAATTATAATAAGTGATGTATATTGATATTGCATGTAAAATGATAAAATTATAATAAGTGATGTATATTGATATTGCATGTAAAATGATAATTTATTGTATGTAAAATGATAGTTATAGTTAATAAATATCAACCATAAACCAAATTTTAAAAAGAAATTTAAAATTCTCACTAAAATAATAAATAAGAACCAAAAATAATAATAATTTGTGACGAACTAGAATTTCATTTATTCGTATTCTTCCTCGTTAAGACTTATCTTTTGCAAAGTTACTTTAGAATGTGCATGTGCATGGACACTTGGATGAGAACATGGTAAAATGGCATTCGCATAAACTTCACGCTTTGTCCTTGTTTAGTGGCCCATGTACTTTCACTTTCACATTACCTTCGTGGCCGCGACCCATAACCTCACTGAATGGTCCACATCCTAACTGCAGATATGTCATTGTCATGCTTTCTTTATCTCATAAATACTTCATTTCCAATGTAGATCAGAATAGTTGGAACATATTAATAAAAGTTTTGCCATTACCAAACATGTTCAATAAAAAAATTTACATGGACAAAGTTACCACTTATGAACTTTTATATAAAGAATTTGTGTGGATATAAATTAGATACCTCAGGATAAATATAGGAGGAATCCCCAGATATTCCAAGAGAGTGGCAAATGAAGTGGGGACCAGGCACAGTGAACATAGCCATCAAATTGCTATATGTGTAGTTGCATTCTCCAACAATCTTGGAGGTGCTTGGAAAAAATTATTTAAAGGCAGTATTGCCTGGCTGCAGAAACAGACACCACTCGCTCTGCGGGCATTTCCGGCCATGCCTGTTCAATAAACAAACAAAGCAGTCATTGTCTCTACCAGCTCTTCAAAAGGGCGCTGCGACATATGGGCCCCTAGAATAAATGTAGGCCACATTAAAGAAGACTGTTTAGATAATACTTTATAACAAGCTATCCAATATTTTCCGTCTGCGACACTGCTAGATCCCTTGAGATCTCTCATAAAGCTACTGTTTGAAAATGTAGATGTCACTGCTTGCGTATTACAGTACTCTTCATTTACAGCCAATCCAGAAACTTGATAGAGCAACTTGAACCACACAGCGGCGTGAAAAAGATGGAGGTCAATGCCCTGTTGTCCCCAAGGAGTAGCGGAGGGCTCAGAACGAACTAAACATTGTGTTGCTGCTGTAGACTGTTTATCTTCTGTTGCGCTGGAATTCAACAATATTTCTTCCAATCATAATTCTAAGCACCGCACTTAAATTCCACTTTCTGCTCATATAATCACAAACATGTAGCCAATCAGCATTTGAAACATTTGGGCATTTCGATGTACAAATATATAAAAGCAAAGATGCTGCTCAAATTGTTCAAACAGCAGACAAAGCCAGAAGTGTAAAAAGAACAACAGTCTTACCATATATAACAACATTCCTAGCAAAAAGCTTCATAAGCCAGACCTCACTTCTTTCAGTACAACTGGTAACTGAAATGAAAACCTTGGGAGAATGTTCAAGCTAAACAGAGGATTACAGCACGAGACTGACCTTGTTCAAAATGGTGAGGAAACCAAAAAAAATTGATTCAAAGTATATCTTTCCCTAGAAGGAAACAAATCATATAGTGTCCCTTTCATGGAACAAGTAATCAATTTTCATTGAGATTTGTAGTTAAAATTCCAAACCAACAGCAACAATAGTGTTTCCATTCCATTCTGATTAAAAAAAAAGTCAAAAGCAATTGAAAATATTTATAAGATGTGACATAAGTTTTGCAGAAAGAACATAGACCCTCAAATAGAAATATCAATGTAACTTTTCAAAGTGCATTTCAGATCTGGACACTATGTTCTAACCATCAAACTTTAATATAAAAACATACAAATATTCACCGCCTGTTGTAGTGGAACATGTGTAAATCCAATAAAGACAATAAAGGCATCTGTTATGTGCACTGAACAACTTTAGCTAATATATGTAATTATCTCTATATAAACGAACTTCTACACATATCACAATCTGTGATTTAGTTGAAGTATATGCATCCCTGTCACCATGAGTACAAAAGAAAATTGCACAAAATAAGCATGAACAAATAAATAACAGTGACATTAATATTGCACAGGAAACTATTTCTTGGACTCTCTCTATCCAGTATCCGGAATAACATGATGATTGAGAATACAAAACTTGATTTGTACAAAGTTGTATATGCCAGATTAGAATGCAAACACTAAGCAAAATCAGAAACAGAGATACAACCATGAAATGAAAGTCTGAACTAGCTAACATTTAAAGTCATTTGCCCAGCAATAGGCTGATAGCTATATTCTAATTGCAAAGTAGACTTGATATCAATAAAAAATAAAAAATCTACATAAAATAAGATTTAAGTAGTCCATAATATGAAAATGGAGGGTCACATATAACAATTCTTAGCAGTAAAAAATCAAAAACCATGCCCTTGGTTATTTAATTTCAGGCTCAACAAAAGAATAATAATCAATGCCACTTTCCAAAGTAAATTTTGAAAACTACTTTGGAAAACTAATCTGAGCATGAGAAATGAGCACAAGCAAGCCAGTAACCATTTAATCAGAATGAGATGGCCTTAATTCAGTTTCTAGAATATAATCAATGCTACTCTATTACTAAATGCAATTCTGTTTAATGTACTCAAGATTGCAGTCCTAACAACTGAGTAATCAAAAGCCATGACCTCTGTTTTTTAATCTCAGGCTCAACAATAATCAATGCCACTTTTCAAAGTAAATTTTGAAAACTAATCTGAGCATACACAGCAATGAGAAATGAGCAACCATACCAACTTAAGATTGCAGTCCTACAACTGAGTAAATTAAGCAATATTGTTTGTAGAGTCTAGTCTGAAGAGAATATTCTCTCACTAAACAAACCTAACATACTAGCTAACAAAATCTGGTTGTTGTCTTGCAACCAAAATAAAGAAACATATAAAAATGCATAATTTGGCCGCTGGTGAACTTGATCTTGATGTTGAGGCAAAAAACCTCGGGATCAAATATATGCCCCGAACTTACTAGGAGCCATGTCTAGCTCTGTTTTGAAGGCTGTACAAGAGCTCCTTTTATTCTTCTATTAGGGGAAAGAAATTCCACTTATCCAAGGAATTCTCCCATCGCATACGGATAACTTTCTAGAGCCCAATGGATACACTTCTTGGATCACCCTGTGAATGGTAAAAACCCAGGCTCTTATCATGCGTTCAATCAAAAATTTGTCTTCCAAAATATAAACGATCTGCATCTTCTTTGGGCAAAGTTTAAACCCTCTAAATGTACAAAGAAAAAAATATTTGCAGGTACAGCAGACTAACTAAATAGATATCGAATATCTTCTCTTGACCATCATTAAACCACAGTTAGCAACTGCAGGGCCACACATCTCCATATTCAGCTGAAGAAATTACAGTCCTGTAGAAAGCAGTACACAAGAAACCAAATTTTTCATACCTAGTAAGTCCATATAATCTATGTTCCACCTTTTGCTTGCATATAAGAAAGAACTAAAATTAATAAGTCTTTATTTTCAATTCATAATCATGACTAGCATCGTAGGCCAGTCACATCCAACTACATCTTAGGCTACGCTGATTACATTGCTGAGGTTTCCTTGCGATTTCAACTCATGGCTACTATGGGATGTCATCGACTGGAAAGCAGAGTGCCGCTTTGGTTGTTCCGACAGCTTCAAAGATAATGGAGAGGGCTCCATTACAGGATTCTGGCTGGAAATGGCCTTTTCAACATCAGATTCAGTGGTTTTCAAGGGCGGAGTTGGAATAATTGGGATGGGCCTCACAACCTTTGACCCTTCAACGGACGAAAGTGGCGTAGTTGCATTCCACATTTTATAATGCAGAGACCGGGCATCTGTTATCTTAGGATGGCTCACGGAAGCATTCACCGCACTTTCAGAAAATGCCAATGAGGATGGGCCGGCGCTGTCACCGCACTCCATCGGAGTGCTTTCTTCTTTCTCCAGTTCATGTGATTTACCTACAGGTAGACCTGGCAGCACTGCATGCGACAGAGGAACCGGAAAAGATGTGACAGGAATAGCGAAATTCCCAGTTTCTGGAGCCAGAAAGCTTGAATTTTGCCCCAGACTGAGCTGGCTTGTAATTGAAGGGGTGTTTCCGGTTCCTGGGACGAGGTCCTCCGATTCAACCGGAATGCTCAAAAACTGCAAAACACATCAAGACCTTCAGCAGGAACTACAGACTACATCAAACCATTACCAAAATCTCAAGAAACAATAACATTTAGCACATATCCTTCAAATCAGACCATGTATGCAAAAATATTACAACAAATGTATCATGCTCCAGCCCTTCAAACCACAAGTAGCAAACCAGCATAGCACAATGAATATGCAATACATACCGTATCAGTTGTGATGTCAAACAAACTCGATCGACGGCGTCTCCTATTCATGTTATTCTGCCGTAAGAAATACTTCTGCGCATGGCTAGCAACCTGAGTCGGTGTTCTAGTCTTTACAAAGTTTCTGGAGATGCCGCGCCAATCCCCCTTACCGACTCTCTGAAGGCCGACAAGAAACATCCGGTGTTCTTCCTCTGTCCAGGGCACTCCTGCAACACAGATAATCCCAAACCTTTATAAAAATTGAAAAACTGCGAGATGTATCAAAATAGTGCTCCTGGCTGTAACAAAAATCTGTGCTAAAGAAAATAAAACTGACCCCTCTTCCTCTCACGGGCATTGCTGGATGAATGAACGAGGTCATCCGAGACATAACCATCAAAACCTTCGGCGGTAACCTCAGCCGGATCCGAGTGCTCATATTGAGACAAATTTGACAAATTGCTCATACTCACACTCTTTCTCATTGGTCCATCCGTCAGACGAACCCCAAAGAGCATCACACCATTTCCCACACAGGTACGGGAATTGTGGCCATTAAGGCCACACAACGAACAGCTCCTAGAAGACATGGCGCCGCGTTCCCCTGGTCGGGTTCAAGGCCGAAAACAGAGTATCTTTAAGGCATCTGATAGGTAAATTCTACTGAAAAACATAGATTTAAATAAATTACACGCAAGCTTAAGGCTATTTTAGTATCGGTTAAAAGCTTCTTTGATCAAATTCAGTCATTGACGAGCGAAGAAAAGACGAAAATGAAAATAAAACGAATCTTTCATAAATCCAAAGCTCTGCTGAAAATACTCGAAATAGAACAAAGCCTACATCGCTGCCAAATCTTACAGCGTCCGAAGTAAAACCGGGCCCTAAATTGAAGAAATAAACGGCACAAATAACAACAATAGCAATGACCGATAAATTACCTTCAAACGAAGAAATCTGTAACGAAATACACAAATCGAAGGCCTGCTTTCCTCCAAAACAATGAGAATTTCAAAAGCTAAAGCACACTCCACGGACCGAATCTAATACGACTGCACGCCGCTATTGGACAAAAACCTGTAAAAGGGAAAAAAGAAAGTTAAAGCGTCATTAACTTCATCCAAGATCTCTACCAAAGAATTGTCCAAAGACACTTCATTTTTCTCTGTGAACAAGAAAAAAAATCGTTCTTCTTCCATTCATTTTAGGTTAATCCTTACCAGACGGTTCCAAACCCTCCCTGCGAGCTGCGGCTACTTTCCTTGCCTAAAATTATCGAATACCTGCTGCTAAACGCCCCCGTTATTTCGAAAGGATATACAAAGGGATATCCTTGTCTCCTCTATCATTCAACAAAAACAAAATAAAGGCCCGCTTTGGGCTCTGCTGTTCAGATTTCCTTTGACATTGTTAAATAGATATATGCGTATATATAGGTGTGTTTTCAATAATTTTTATATTTTTTTTATATTTTTTTCTATTTTTTTATTTAAATTGACCCGGTTTTTTTACGGTTTAAACCTAATTCTGGACATGCACTTGCACGTCTCAAATATCCATGTTCCCATTATTGGTATAGGAACTGGATTCTTTTTTTCTTTTTTTTCTGTTAAAAATATATTGAAAGTAAAATCTTTACGTGCTGCAAAATAAAAATTGGTCGGTGATTGATCGGGATAGTCGTGGTCGAAATATTGGATTTAAATTCTAACTGTTTTTAAATAATTGTTTATTTGCCATTATTGCAGATAATAACATTAAATTTAAATTTTCCATAATTTACAACTGGTTATTCATTATTATTTTAAACAGTAATAAAAATGATTAAGATTGAAATTATTTTATTTTATATATTTATATGGTTAAATGGTAAATATTGACTAGATCAATTTTTATAAACCACAAAAACATATTACCAATTAATATCATCATTTTAAATTTATTGTCCATGGGTAAGAATAATCTCATCAAGAAAATTTAGTTGTTTGTAGATTATTTCAAGAATTTAGCTGTTTGTAGATTATTTCATTATTAGTACTATGATATAAAAGATAAAAATGATTAAAAAATTTATTATTCTTAAATTTGTAATATAAATAGTGAATGAAGAATGTTGAAAAGGATCTCTATTTATATATTATAAAAGGATATTATCAATAAAGGTAGTTTATTGTAATTTGATTAGTGGCAATAGTCATATTTTATTGGTTTTTTAATTATTGTTTTAGTGGTTTTTAATCATTGTTTTTTTTAAATATTATATATAATTAAAAAATAATGAATATATTTACTATAGTGAAAATAATTATAATTTAAATATATAATTTAAATTTGAAATGGTTATCTATATGATGAGTCTCTATAGTTAGGATCAAATCTATGTTTCTTATTTACAACTCAATTTTTTGAAATGAAATGCATCGTGTATATATATATATATATATATATATATATATATATATATATATATATATATATATATATATATATATATATATAATCTAAATTTAATTATTTTTAAATAATTATTTATATATAGAAGTTGAGCATTTGACTTGAAAGTGAAGGTAAGTGGGCTAAAGGCCAAGCAGGTTTTAAAACGCAGCACTCAACAACAGACCACCTCATTACGCTTAGGATCATTGTGGAGGAATGTCGCAATGATAAATCCAATCTCTTATGTTGCTTTGCGGACTTTAGAAAGGCTTTCGATATGGTTCTTAGAAACAACCTATGGAATAGATTAGAAGAGCTAAATGTTCCTTTCGAGCTAAGAGCAGCCACTATAAGTTTATACGAGAATGTAATTGCCAAGTTAAAGAGCAATGAGGGGTGGTCGAAAGATATTAAGTGTAATATCAGAGTTAAACAAGGTTGCCCCCTCTCCCCTACCCTATTTGGCATTTACATCGACAAGCTAGAAGGTTGTTTAGAGGAAGCAGGATGTGCTGGCACGATCTTAGCTGGGATAGTCATCATCCTTCTTCTTTATGTTGAAGATATTGTTCTTCTCGCAAGGTGCCCATCTAATCTTGATAAGCAACTTAGACTTCTTAAGGATTTTTGCTCTACCATGGGTATGTCTGTTAACACTGAAAAAATAAAAGTTATGATTATCAAATCCAAGAAGGACACTTACGCTAATTTTATGTATGACAATAGGAACTTGGAGGAAGTGTCTTCTTACAAGTACCTAGGAATTGATATTCATCACAAGCTCAATTGGAACTATAGCATTCAGAAAAGGATTAATGGGGGGTGGAAAGCTTATTTTGGTCTTGAAAATAATTGTAAAATGGAAAACCTCGTAATGTGGGATAGAAAGAAGTTCCTCTTTGAAACTTTAGTCACTCTTGTTATCTTATATGGATGTGAGGTTTGGGGTTGCAGCATCTCTAGAGAATCCTGGAGAAAGATTGAGCAAATCCAGAAGCGTTTTATAACGTATAACCTTAAAATTAAAAGCAATACACCCTATCTTATTCTCCTTATAGAAGTGGGTCTTTCCCCTATCGAGAGCCTAGCTATGACTAGGCTTCTGTTGTATAAGCACAAGCTCAAAAGCATAGGAGACCATAGACTTCCTAAGCTAGCTTTAAATTCTAGCCAAAACCACCTAAGGCTTAAACGAGGTTGGTATAAAGACGCGAGGGCCTGGTTAAACCATTGGGAGATCGACGAGAATGTTGCATTGCAAAACATTAATAACATTAAAAAAGTGTTAGTGTGAGAAAGATCTAGCAGCTAAAAGAAAATTAAGATATTATAAGGAGGTCATCAACCCCACCCTAGAAGATCAAAAGTATCTCTTTGTTTTAACTAGCTCAAAGAAGAAAATTAATATAGCTAAGATTAGAACGAACTCTCATGAGCTCCATAGTGAAACAGGTCGTTGGACAGTTCCTAAAACACCATGGATGGAAAGGATTTGCCATCTCTGTGAGAATATGAACATCGATGATGAAAATCACTTCCTCTTAGAGTGTCTCGCGTACAACCACATTAGAGCTCAATTTCATAATCTTTGTTGCAATACTGACCTTCCTAGCCTTTTAAGATGTCAAAATTATAGTGAGCTCGGGAGGCTTCCCTCCAAGCTTTTTGAGCATAGGAATAAAATCTTAAATCAAATTAAATAACTCTTTTCTTTAGGTCCGATAGACCAAAAATTGGTCTTCATGGACGTTAACCATCATCATCATCATAAAGAGATTATACAATTATGTATATTTTTGTAAATATTTATATACAAGCGCATTCTCAATAGATGGTGAGTGTCCATAGGATTTCCATAGGTTGAACATAAGACATATTATTTGTGAAGATAGTTGTCCTAAATTAATTTATGATTGGTGAATATCGATAGGATTACTATAGGTTAAGACATACTATGTGTGAGAATAGCTATCCTAAATTAATCTATGATTGGTGAGGATAATTATAGTTGAAACATTATGATCAAAATATAGTGATTTACATTTCTTATAGATGGTCAATGTTGATAAGATTATTATAGGTTAAGCATAAAGACATATTATTTATGGTACACACTCCCATGGATAGTGAATATCAATAAGATTATGGTAAATTAACCATAACAATAGATCATTTGTGAAGATAGTCAATTAATATATGAGTGGTAAGAATAGTTAAAGTTGAAATATTATGATCTAAATTCAATTATATATATTTAAAAAGAGAAGGGGACACATTCATATTAATGGATGGCTATGGTAGATAGATATAACCATACAGAGACACATCTCATTTGTCAACCAAACATTTTTGATATGCCATCCAAGCATCTTTGATCTACCCAATATTGTTGGAAAGTGGAGATTAAAAGGAGGCAATGTCTCTCCACCATCCAATTTACA
Source organism: Pinus albicaulis (assembly GCA_034641835.2). NCBI lineage: Eukaryota > Viridiplantae > Streptophyta > Pinopsida > Pinales > Pinaceae > Pinus > Pinus albicaulis. The sequence continues at coordinate 1,070,374,037 of CM076575.1, read as the reverse complement.
ATAGATAAACATCTTTGATCTGCCAAATATTGTTGGAAAGTGGAACCAAACATCTTTGATCTGCCAAATATTGTTGGAAAGTGGAGTAAAAGGAGGTAATGTTTCTCCACCGTCCAGTTTTACACCTCCATTAGATCACCTATTAATGTAACAAAATAAAAAATCATTGGAAAGTGGAGATTAAAAAGGAGACAATGCATCTCCACCGTCGCCTTTGTATTTTCAAAATAAGATCAACTTTCGAGGTAACAAAATAGAAAAACCAAGGCATCATTGGAAATTGGAGATTAAAAATGATAATGTCATTCCATTTTATTTACAAAATAAGATCACATGAGGTAACAAAATAAGTAAACTTAGACATCTATCATCCGAAAGTGGAGATTAAAAAAAATCAATGTATTTGTTGAATCTTGTAATTTTCTATTTTCAAAATAAGTGGAGATTAAAAGGAATCAATGTATTTGTTGAATCTTGTAATTTTCTATTTTCAAAATAGGTCACCTGATGACGTAATAAAATAAGTAAACCTTGATATTTATTATCGGAAAGTGGAAATTAAAAGAAATCAATGAATCCTTTAATCTATTTTCAAACCATTCTATTTACAAAATAAGATTACATGCTAACGTAACAAAATAAATAAATCTAGATATCTATCATCGGAAAGTGGAAATTAAATGGAATCAATGTATCTGTTAAATCTTGTACTTTTCTATTTTCAAATAAGTCAAATCTTGTACTTCTCTATTTTAAAAATAAGTCACCTGCCGAGGTAACAAAATAAGTAAATCTAGACATCTATCATCGGAAAGTGGAGATTAAAAGAAATCAATGTATCCTTTGATCTATTTTGAAAATAGGTCACCCATTGGCTTAACAAAATAAGTAAACCTAGACATTTATCATCAGAAAGTGGAGTTTGAAAGGAATCAATCTATCCGTTGTACTTTTCTGTTTTTCTATTTTCAAAATAGGACCGTCTGTTGACCTAATAAAATAGATGAACTTAGACTTACGTAATTAGAAAATGGAGATTAAAAGGAAACAATGTATTTTGTACTTTATTTTATTTTCAAAATACGATCACCTATTGATGTAACAAAATAAGTAAACCTAAACATTTGTCACTAGAAAGTGGGGATGTCTTGTGGCACCTCCATTCTATTTACAAAATAAGATCACATGACCTAACAAAATAAGTAAACTTAGACATCTATCATCGGAAAGTGGAGATTAAAAGGAATCAATGTATCTGTTGAATGTTGTAATTTTCTATTTTCAAATTGGGTCACTTGATGACGTAACAAAATAAGTAAACCTAGATATTTATCATCGAAATAAGTAAACCTAGATATTTATCATCGGAAAGTGGAGATTAAAAGAAATCAATGAATCCTTTGATCTATTTTCAAACCATTCTATTTACAAAATAAGATCACATGCTGACTTAACAAAATAAATAAATCTAGACATCTATCATCGGAAAGTGGAGATTAAAAGGAATCAATGTATCTGTTAAATCTTGTACTTTTCTATTTTCAAAATAAGCCAATGTATCTATTAAATCTTGTACTTTCCTATTTTCAAAATAAGTCAAATTTTATATTTTTTATTTTCAAAATAAGTCACCTACTGACTTAACAAAATAAGTAAATCTAGACATCTATCATCCGAAAGTGGAGATTAAAAGAAATCAATGTATCCTTTGATCTATTTTGAAAATAGTCTAGACATCTATCATGGCAAAGTGGAGATTAAAAGAAATCATTGTATCATTTGATCTATTTTGAAAATAAGTCATCTACTAGCGTAACAAAATAAGCAAACTTAAACATTTATCATAAAGTAAAATTTAAAAAGAATCAATGTATTCGTTGTACTTTTCTATTTTTCTATTTTCAAAATAGAACCATCTGTTAACCTAATAAAATAAGTGAACTTAAACATATGTCATTAAAAAGTGGAGATTGAAAGAAAACAATATATTTTACTTTATTTTATTTCAAAATACAATCTCCTGTTGACTTAATAAAATAAGTAAACCTAAACATTTATTAGTATAAGGATGTCTTATTCTTATATTAATGTAACAAAATAGAAAAACCCAAACATTTAAAAAAAAAAAAAAAAACAATCCTGGACATCCAAAGTGATTCTATTTTCAAGATAGAATCACTTATTAACATAACAAAATCAAAAAACTTAAACATCTATTATTATAAAGTGGAGATTAAATATAATAATTTCTCTTTACCTTCTCATCGGGTATCTCCATGTTAATTTTGATTTCATAATAAAATCACCTACCCACATAATAAAATAAAAAGAATATTAAGATTATTAAAAATATAAAAAACATTAATAAATAATTCTAAATTTAATTAATAAAACGTTTTCAAGCATATCTAAATTTAATTTTGCCATACTAAAACATTACCAATGAAAAGTGATTGTTACCAATGAAAAGTGATTGTAACGGGCTCCATGTTCTCAACCTTCCTTGAAACCGTACCGAAATATTTTATACCAAAGTACATGTGGATGATGTCATTATAGAAATGGTAGATCTTAAATTATATTATGGGCAAAGAGAGCCCTTCCCCATTATAGGTTGAGATTATAAATTTTATCATGTGTCACTTAGTCCCATTATTATTGTAGGTATATATGGTACAAAAGTAGCAATGACCCCATGGGAATCAATCGTTGGGCCCAATGCATGAATTAGGTTGAAGTAGCAAACATGTATATAAAAAAATGGTTTAAGATGTTTATTTTATCAAAATTGAAAAGTGTTTTGTTTTTATTTTATTTAGATTAATATAAAATAAATTTGAGAGGTTGATAAAAGGTTTTGAAGTCTGTAGAATTATGGACTCTCAGTGCATTTTTTTTGTTTTTTGTTTTTTTTTTTTTCTTATAAAATAAGTGTGGAATGTTAAAAAATAATTATTCAAATTTAGAAGGTATTAGTTATTAAAAATGAAAAAATAAGTTAATATATTTAATTATATATATTTCAATATTTTAGTTTAAATTAACTTATATTTAATGTTTATTAAAAAATAAATTTGATTTATATCAATGTACAAAGTATATTATAAGAAAGAGAATAGTGTATAAATGGTTCTTAATAAAATATAAGAGACTTAATTTAAAATAAAAAAATTCAAAACAACAAGAAAGAACGAACCCAGTTGCCCAATTGAGTAGGGAATGACAAAAAGATTCATGAAAAAAGAAAATCTCTTAAAAGGAGATTAACCATGTTGTATTGAAGAAATATTTCTAGCATTTGAAGTCGAAAGAGTGAAAGATAAATGTCAACTCAAAGGTATCATTAGATCTATAATATTTTACTAACTTATTGATGTTGTCATTTTATCTTTGCATCTCTTAAAAGGAGATTAACCATGTTGTATTGAAGAAATATTTCTAGCATTTGAAGTCGAAAGAGTGAAAGATAAATGTCAACTCAAAGGTATCATTAGATCTATAATATTTTACTAACTTATTGATGTTGTCATTTTATCTTTGCGAACCACACAGTTTACCTAGACAAAACGCCTAATTGGCCCTTCCATAATTAAAATAGCCGAATTACCCTATGTAAAGTATGATGTTTTATTATGCTCTATCATATATCTAGTCTAAACTAATTGATATAAAAATTAGAAATGTAAAAGAAGATGGGGTGAAAGTAGTGAATGTAATATGCTCAATTATAAGATGCAACTAATTAAATCCTAACTAAATGTGTAAAGAAAAATATCTATGTTGAAAATATAGTGAGCAAGGTCTTCTGGTGTGTTCCTTAGCCAGTGAAGACTTTGAGTTGTCCTCATGAGTTAGACTCCAGTTAGGATGAGTTATTTCTAGTTTACTGGAATAATCATCGACATGCTTAGATTTTGAGCTTCAGTTAAGTGGAAGTCTTCATCAGTTTGACTACAAGATCCAGTTGTGATTGAGTTGAGTTAGAACGAGTTCCAGGTCTTTAGTCTTGATTCAAGGAAGAGCGGGTTAGATCTCCAATGTTTATTGGAGAGAGCATGAGTTAACCTCTAGTGATGATTGGAAGGAGAGCGAGTAACAGTCTCAATTAGCTTGTTATTTTAGCTCAATTTCTAAATTTGAACAAGCCCAATTTAGCATGGATAAAATCTATAAAATAACGACGAAGGCACAAGGATTATTCAATTTTTTTGTGCACAAAGGATTGTGACAAGACAAAGCTCATGAGCTAGCGTAAGATAGCCTTGATTATGGATTGCAAGAATTGTGTCTTAAATAATAGGAGCACAAGTGTGTTAGGATTTAGGAGTTAATTGGTTGTGCATAGAAAGGAGTTGGGTTCCTAAAAAATAGGAGCTTAAGTGTGCTAATAAATAGGGCCTAGAAGTGTGCTGGGAAATAAAATATCAGTGCAAGGGATAAGGAGACCAAGTGAGTAAGGAGGGAGGAGCATAATTGAAGCAAGACAACAAGGTTTGCAGAGCAATTCAAGGAGGCAACAGAGGAAGAATTGTGTTCAGGAACCGAGATCAAGTAGTGATCAATGCATTCCAAGGTCAATTGTATCAGTTGATAATTTTCAGTGAAGCATAATGCTTTCTCAAGAGAGACAAATTTCTTTGTAATAGATTCAATTACTCCAACAACAATTGATAAAATAGCCAGATCAAGAAAGAAGTTTTTCCCTATTGGGTTTCCTAATAATACAAGTGTGTCAATATTTGTGTGATGTGTTTTTATCTTTGTGTTTTATTTCACTGCATATGAGTTGTTAAGAAACTTTGTATCTCGGTGAAAGTAAACTAGTTTCATTTTTTCAAATATTCATCTAAGTAGTTGCAAAGTTTCATGGAAATTTAACATGGTATCAGAGTAGATATTTGTTTAAAGACCAGCACTAGATTGACCAGTCAGTGAAGAGCACAGATTAAGTAGGAGCTTTGCGCTAGAGTTTGAAAAGCATAGTAGTTATTTGGATAATAGTATCGTGTTCCAAGGACTAAGGTCATATCACAGTTTAGAGGGAGCCTAAAATTTATATGCATGGAAGGAGTGAATATATGTGATGTTGGAAGATAATGGGGTGATAGAATTTGTGAACAATCAAATAGTTCCACCTCAAGATCCCTAACAATTGTTCCAGCATAACCAGAATGACATCAAGGTGAGGAGTATCATTCTTGAGGGGATCAAAGACCATAATATTCCTCATCTCCAAGAGAAGAGGAAAACATATGAGATGTTTAAAGCCATCTTAGATCTGTATCAGGGTTCCAGGGATGCCAATAAGATTGCTCTCAATGAGAAGCTAAGAAGTATTTGGAAGCGAAAATAAGAGTCCATCATCACATATCTTTCAAATTTCACTCAAATTTGGGATGATCTAAGTGGTCTGGGTGAGATAGTATCATAGTGGCAGAAAAAGAGCTTGTGAGGCTTGCGCTTCTGGGAATCCATAAGTCTTGGTATAGTTTACAGGATGCAGTAAGTGGCAGAGATATTATTCCTAATATGGAAAGGTTATGGAGTGATTGTGTTCAAGAAGAAATCTAGAAAGGAATGAGAGCTAGTATAAAATCTGTTGTGAAACCAGCTCCAGAAATAGAAGAAAAGATATATCAATGCCTTAGAAATAAGCCACTTCGAGGGGGCAACCTCCATTACATCACATAAATGAACAATTTTTGGATGATACAAATTACAAAACCTCCTTTCTATATATAGGGGTCCATAGGGCTACAATGTAATCCTAGCCGACCTAACATTAATAATTTAAGGGCACAATAATAACAATATGGGGGTTACAAGGGTACAATAATAACAATAAGGGGGTTACACTAACAATAATAAGGGACTATACTAGTAATATAGGGACCTAACATGCCCCTCTCCTTCAAAAAAGTGTTGTCCTAAATGCTTGAGTAGCTCTGGGTGCTTCTGTATAAAATTCTCATCCTCCCATGTAGAATCTTCCATGATGAGATACTACGAAATTGATCGATTTAGAAACATTTGAGATTCTGGTTTTAAAATGGCAAAACGCGGGTTCCAATATAGTTTTCCTTCCTCTGATTCGGAAATATTGAACAGGCAGATATTCAACCTTCTTTAAGCATAAAACATGGAAAATTGGATGTACTCGCGAAGAAGCAGGAAGCTCCAATTTGTATGCCATAGTACCAATCTTTTGCAACACCTTGTAAGGACCATAGTACTTTGGCGATAATTTATTATCCTTCTTAGCTTGCTTGAGAGGCATTTGTTTGTATGGTTGTAGCCGTAAAAATACCCAGTCTCCTACATCAAAAATTCTTCTTTACGATGTTGATCACTTTGTTGTTTCAATGTTTCATTCGGTTTGTGCCAAATGGAGTTGTCTTTAAGAGTTGGAGAACTTCTTGCTGATGCTCGATGTGATCTTCCACTGCTTGAACCTTAGAATTTTCTCTTAAAGATGTGTGATGGATGGTGGATGATATCCATAAAGTGCCATAAATGGGGTCATTTTTGCTGCAGTATGGAAGGAAGTGTTATACCACCATTCAGCAAGAGGTAACCACTTGACCCATTGTGTTTGTTTATCAGATACAAAACAATGAAGATATCCTTCCAAACATCTATTTACTATCTCAGTTTGACCATCAGATTGAGGATGATAAGATGAGCTATGAGCTAATTGAGTACCCAAACAAGAAAATAACTCCGTCCAAAAATTTCCAGTAAAAATGGGATCTCTGTCGCTCACAATAAACCTTGGGCTTCCATGTAGCTTTTGAATTCTGTCCATAAATGTAGTAGCAGCTGTACTTGCTTTAAATGGATGAGATAATGCACAAAAGTGTGCATACTTGGTAAGTCTATCAACTACCACCATGATGACACTCTTTCCTTCGGACTTAGGTAAACCTGTGATAAAATCCATTGAAATCTCCTCCCAACGTTGACTTGGAAAGGATAAAGGTTGTAGAAGACCCGGGGACTTAATCGTCTCAACTTTATTTTGTTGGCAAACCAAACATTCTGCCACAAAATTTTGAATATTAGATTTAAGGCCATCCCAAAAAATTATTTCTTCACCCTGTGGTAAGTTTTTAAAAATCCTGAATGTCCTCCTAAAGGAGAAGTGTACAACTCCAAAAGAATCTTTTGTTTTAGTTGGGAATTCTTACAAAGATATAAGTGATCTTTGTACCATAAGGAATCGTTTTTCCAACTAAATGTATCAGATGTACTAGGATCTTGTTGCAACTTTTGAATGAGTGTCCACACTTCTTCGTCATTCTTCCATTCATCTCTTGCTTCGGTTATCCAATCTGGTTGGATAATAGAAATGGCACAAAGCAATGCTTCCACCTCTTCATTCTTTCTTGAGAATGCATCTGCAACAACATTTAGCTTCAAATTCATAACCCAACATCTTTGTGACCCATTTTTATGCTCTTCTGAAGATAGTCTTTGTTCCAAAAAGTGTTTAAGATTATCATGATTAGTTTTTACCTTGAAGTGTCTTCCCATTAGGTAATTTCTCCATTTCTTTAGTGCATGCAGTATTGCTAACATTTCCTTCTGATAAATAGGTTTCTGTAAATACTTTCCTTTGATTGGATGACTTTCAAAAGCAATGGGTCTTCCTTCTTGCATTAAAACAACACCAATTCCATTTCCTGAGGCATCACATTCCACAATTAAGGTTTTTGTGAAGTCTGGCGTAGCTAAGACCGGTGCTAGGCACATTGCCTCTTTAAGATGTTCAAAGGCCTTAGTTGCTTTAGGAGTCCATGAAAATGCATCTTTCTTCAATAATGTTGTTAGAGGTGCTGCTATTCTCCCATAATTCTTAAAAAACTTGTGATAATACCCTGTTAACCCGAGAAATCCTCGCAACTGCTTTATGATTGTGGGGACTTTCCATTCCTTAATGGCTTTAATTTTGTTAGGGTCTACTTTAACACCCTCGTGAGATACAATATGACCCAGATATTCCACCTCTTGTACTCCAAAGAAACATTTGGATTTTTTTGCTTATAATTGTTTCTCCTGCAATAGTTTGAGCACCCTGTCAACATGTTCAACATGATCCTTCCAAGACCTGCTGTAGATTAGTATATCATCAAAAAATACTAGCACAAATTTTCTAAGGAAGGGTTTGAATATGGAATTCATCAACCCTTGAAATGTAGAAGGTGCATTGGTAAGGCCAAAAGGCATGACCAAAAATTCATAATGACCCTCATGAGTTCGAAATGCTGTTTTTGGAATATCTTCAGTCTTCATTCTAATTTGATGATATCCTGAACGAAGATCCAACATGGTAAAATAAATTGCTCCATGTAATTCATCCAATAATTCATCAATCACAGGAATGGGAAATTTATCTTTAATGGTGAGCTTATTGAGCTCCCTATAATCCGGACACATTCGCCATGATCCATCCTTCTTGTGTACCAATACTACAAGAGCAGAGAAAGAACTTTGACTAGGTTGAATTATACCGGCCTCTAACATTTCTGCAATCATACGTTCAATTTCGCTCTTTTGGAAGTAAGGATATCTATAAGGCCTGATGTTTGGAGGAACACTTCCTGGAATCAAATGAATAGCATGATCATGATCACGAATAGGTGGGAGTCCTTTGGGAGTATCAAACACAATGGAATGATTGTCCAAGACTCTTTGGAGATCTGGATAAATAGATGATTTTGATGTTGGAACTTCTAGTGATCATAATTGTGCAATTATGCCTCGTTGTTCTTTCTTAAGCCAATATGACATTAGAACTTATTATTTTCTTTATCTGCTGTGATACTAGTAATTCAATTTCCTTTCCTTTATAAAATTTTTTAAAGAAAAAGTTCTTGAGAAAATTAAAGCATACCATCCCCAAAGATAATAACCCATTGTACTCTAGGATGGCATCAACTGCCTCCCATTGGGATGGAAATCATTAGATGCTACAGCCATATTTCCCCATGGATAGCCCAGTATTATGGCATTTCGAACAATTTATAGTTCCCTCCATTTGCAACCATCCTTGACATTAGGGTGTTGGAGTAGGAAACAATTGGTCCTTGACAAACTTACAATGTGGACAAAATTATGGGTACTACTGAATCAATCAACACTATTGCCTTTTTCTTCTTGATATGTCCTTCTATATTGAGAGTTTGAGGAGTGGTAATTCCTGCCAATGCATTACACGATATGGTGAGACTCATTTCTTCCTCTTCTTGGGTTGGTTTCTGGTGTATATCCTCTTCTTGTTCATTTTCTTCTTCCTCTTCACAATCTATGTAAAATAATTTCTTCTCAGCACACTTATGACCTTTAGTGTATTTTCTATCACAACTGTAGCAAAGTCCTTTTGCTCTTTTTTCTTCCAATTGTTGTGGTGTCAACCTTGTAGGTTGTTGAAATCTAGGAGTAGCAACACTTCCCTCTTTATAGAAGTGAGTGGTAGGCTTCCTTGTCGCCATAATTTTACATTCAATTTTTCTTTCCAACCTGAATACCTTCTCCAATGATTCGGGTTCCAAAACGCGAACTTCATGTTAGACGTTATCCTTTTAAGTACCTATGAAGAGATCAATCCTGTGTTCCTTTGTAATATCAGTTACCCTTATATTCAATTTTTGGAAGTCCTCAATGTGCTCCCCCACTAAATCCTTTTGTTTGAGATTTATCAATTGACTAAAGAAGGTGTTTCTCTTTGTATCCTCATAATGTGCTATCATTTCCTCTGTAAAAATTGAACAAGTGACAATTTTTTTACGGGAGCAAAGCCATTGATACCATACAAATGTATTTTGTTCTAGATGTAAAGTTGCAATGCGTACCTTTTGTGTGTTTTGCACATTATTGAGATCAAAATATTGCTCCATCTGGAGTATCCATGTTACGGGATCCTTGCTGCTCAAACTTTTCCTCGCATATCCATCTTTGGAATATGGTGGTTCTTCTATCCAACATTAGAGTTTATGAAATCACGATTAACATTTATTTTGTTCTCATCATGAGTTTCCTCTACTATCTTTTCACCATTAGGAAACATTTGTTGTATCAACTTTGTCAAACCTTCCATGTCTTCTTTTAGATCATTCTTCATGTTTTCCATCTTTTCATCGATCTTAGCTTCCATGCCAGCTTCCATGCCATCTATCTTAGATTCCACGCCTTTCTTCAAACCATCCATATTATTTTTCAAACCATCCATATTCACTTCCATGCCTTTATTCAAAACTTCCATTTCATTTTTTACTGCTCTTTGCGATAGCGAAATTTGGTGCACTTGTTCTTGTAATTTTGATACATCATGTTGCAATTCTTCATCTTCATGAGTCATAGTAGAGCCTTCTGAAGGCTTAATGGGTGTTGAATTATTTTTACGGGGAATTTTTTAGAACCCAATACTAATATCTATTCTACAATACGCCCTTGTAATCAATTAAAATTGATTCTTCAAACAAGATTTATGCAATTCGGAAAAAAAAAATACACACCTTTTTCTTGATTCCGAGGAGCTCGATATTGAAATTGGATTATCTCTGTGATTGTGGCTCTTCAATATTTGAAATTTGGCACTGAGGTAGCCCTTTAAATTCTCTTTCGAATGCCATAGGTCTGACCTGATTTGGATTCTCCAAGGAAAATTTATGTCCAATCTCCCACAATGACCTAATTATGGACTGGTTCAGTAGAGCGAACTTGTACGACTTGCCACGTGTCATTGTTTCGTCCTTCTGCTCTGAAATTGATAGCAAAGAAACTACAGTCCTTGTACTTGCGACCACTTTTTACGACACTCCAATCCAACACTTAGAGAGAGTTATGAATATTTTCCCACTATCACCTCTTTGAGATGAAATTCGGGAGCCTGAAAAAGCACTACCTTCCACAGATCATATCTCTGAAAATATTGCGAACCAAGATCTAATTTTTTTGCGATGAGTTTCCTCAGGATTTTGGCTTCGCACCCTAAAAATTTCAGATTCTAAACCTTCGTAGAAAAAAATTTATAGCGAAAATGCCACGATGACCTGTTTAGAGAAGCGAAACCCTAGAATCCAAACCTCTGATACCAAATGTTGTGAAACCAGCTCCAGAAATAGAAGAAAAGAGATATCAACACCTTAGAAATAAGCCACTTCGAGGGGGAAACCTCCAATACATCACATAAATGAACAATTTTTGGATGATACAAATTACAAAACCTCCTTTCTATATATAGGAGTCCATAGGGCCACAATGTAATCCTAGCCAACCTAACATTAATAATTTAAGGGCACAATAATAAAAATATGGGGGTTACAAGGGTACAATAATAACAATAAGGGGGTTACACTAACAATAATAAGGGACTATACTAGTAATATAGGGACCTAACAGAAGCTCCAATAGAGGATGAGGAGAAATTTTCCCTAATAGGAAAAGGTAGTAGAGACAAGGAAAATAATGGCCAAGTAGAAGTCCAGTGTAGTCAGAAGGGAAAGAAGAAGAATAAGGATATGAGAAAGACCAAATGCTTCCATTTCCATGAGTTCAAACACCATGTCACAGAGTGTCATAATCGGAAGAAGGAGTCCATTAAGGATCATGTAGTTGCATCAATGGAGGTAGATGTGTTTTTTTCCAAGTTCAAGAAATATTTCTCATTGATATCTTGCATGGAAAGCTTAAAATACAACATTGTATGGTATATTGATTCAAGAGAATCCTTCCACATGATTGGGAACAAGAAGTACTTCATCCGCCTAAAGGAGAAGGACATGCAATTTCAGATTGATCTAAGAGATGATGGCATGTATGTGATTAGAGGAGTTAATACAGTCAATTTTCAGAGGGAGTTAGGTAATCCTCTCCATCTTAGAGATGCCCTTTATGTTCCAGGCTAGAAGCATAATCTTGTTTCAGTAGCTACCCTTGAGCACAATGGTTATCATGTTGTCTCTATCAGAGGTAAGGCTTACCTCTAACACTTAGCTTATGGATTTCAGAAGCAGAAGAATCTCTACAAGTTCCAAGTAGAGACAAGCACAAACTTGAGCAAGAAGGCAAGAAGTTTGCAGAGTATAGAAGTGATGGTTGAGGGGAGAAGAGCTTTGAGGGAGTATTTATAGAAAGCGAAGGTTAGAGTACCTGAGAAGAAGCTACTCAAGAAGGAACCTCAACTAGTATCTCAGTTCGAGTCTCGGCTAGTTCGCAATTGGGCCTACCAGTAGGATGATGATGAGTAGAGCCCAGAGCGATTGGAGGCAGCCACTCAGTCATTGACTCCCAGTATAGGGAGAGTTCAAGCCAAGTGGGTAGAAGATTTATTTAGGGGGGATCATGAGAGATTTGGATATCCCAGTACCATATTTAGGGAGAGTAAGTAGCCACATATATACATGAGGTACATCGAATTTATGACTCAAGTGGTAGATTCGCAGAGCATGGTTGGAAAGAACGGGTCTTCAAATCAAATTTTGCAGGAGAAAGTAGGGAAGTCTTCTAGTTCAGAGTGCACAGTTGCATCAAAGAAGAACCTGGTAGTGTTGAAGATAGATCTAGGTCGATAAGGTTCTTCCAAAATTACCTTCCTCACTAATAGGTAGTGTTGAAAATGAAAATGTCGCGAGAAAGGTCTTCTAGCCTATGTCTTAGCTAGTGAATACCTCAAGTTGTCCTCATGAGTTAGACTTCAGTTAGGATGAGTTATTTCCATTTTACTGGAATAATCATCAAGTTAGCATGTGTAGAGTTGGAGCTTTAGTTAAGTGGAAGTATTCATTAGTTTAACTATAGGATTCAGTTGTGATCGAGTTTAGTTAAAATGAGTTATGTCTTTAGTCTTGATTCAAGGAAGAGTGAGTTAGATCTCTAGTGTTGATTGGATAGAGCACGAGTTAACAATTACAGTGATTATTGGAAGGAGAGTGAGTAACACTCTCATTTAACTTGTTACCAGAGCTCGAGTTCTAAATTTGAACTAGCCAAATTTAGCATGGATCGAATATATAAAATAAGGATGAAGACACAAGGATTATTTAATTGTTTTGTGCACAAAGGATTGTGACAAGATAGACCTCACAAGATAGAGTGAGAAATCCTTGATTGTGGAGCACATGAATTGTGTCCTAAATAATAGCAGCACAAGTGCGTTAGGATTTAGGATTTTATTGGTTGTGCATAGAAAGGTGTTGTGGTCCTAAAAATTAGGAGCTCAAGTGTACTCAGAAATATGGCATAGAAGTGTGCTAGGAAATAGGAGATCAACACAAGGGATAGGAAGGCCAAGTGTGAAAGTAAGGAGGATCAGAATTGAAGCAAGATAACAAGGTTTGTAGAGAAATTCAAGGGGGAAGCAAAGGAAGAATTGTGTGCAGGAACTGAGATTAGGAAGTGATCAAGGCAGACCAAGATCAATTGTATCAATTGGGATTTTTGAGTGAGGTTGAATGCTTTCTCAAGATAGACAAATTGATTTGTAATAGATTCAATTTCTCCAAGGAAAATCAATAAAATAGCCACATCAAGCAAGTTGGTTTTACCTATTGGGTTTCCTAAGAATACAAGTGTGTTAATATTTGTGTGATGTGTGTTTTATCTCTATGTTTTATTCTGATACATATGAGTTGTTAAGAAAAATTGTATCTTGGTGAAAGTAAACTAGTTTCAATTTTCAGTTATTCATTTAAGTAGTTGCAGTGTTTCATGGAAATTTAACAATCTAGAAATATCATCTATAACATGGAGAATATTCCACCATGGTTATCATAAAAAACCTAAATAGAACCACCTCAAACTCCCTCCCGAAGTGAAACAATTTGATTGCCAATTCACGCTCTTATCAAAAAACCAATTAACAGTTGACCCAATATTAAACATGGCTAGATAAAAAAATAACAAGTATAGCTTACAACTAAGGTGTGTATATATATATATAGATAATATGTCCAAATTCGACAAGCTACTAAGAAAATATCTACCACAAATTAGTAGAGAACTAAATTGAAACAAACTTAGTCATATTCCAAAGAAATAATAGGCTATTGCATAAGCATATGAATAATTAGATTTTTTACGTATCAGTGATTAGTTCACTACCACCATGAAACTCAATGTTTCAAATTAAAGGTTGGAAAGCAATAAAAAATATCATAATATTTATTATTATAGTCCGCAAGACATTATAATAATGACCATAGGCACCAAGAAGACTATGCAAGAAAAGAATAGTCCATATACAAACCCAACATCCAAGAGTATGTAATATTCCCAAATGGGGAAGCATCAATATATGTACACAATAATGGAAATAACAGTGAATAAATCAACACACCAAGATATGAGACAAATGTACATCCATCTTATTAAACATATCAAAAAATAATAGGCACAAGATCTTGAGGATCTAGTCACTCAAGCAATACAAAACAAGCCTCTACAAGCAAATATGTCAATACATGAGAAATAGCTGCCATACAAATGCCCTGAGCTATGACAACACAATTTTAGGGCATAAAATGTTGCATAAATATAGATCAATGTAGATCTAATTTTATGTAGCTCAAATAATGCTAGAAGTGAAGATCTAGCCTCCTAGACACATTTCCAAGAGAACCAGGGAAGGGTTTCCGGAAATACACCCAAATACAAATGGTGATATATAGCCCTAAGGCTGAAGCATCACTACAACTGAAGCTCCTGAAATAGAAGGCCTAAAGTAATATGGATCTTATGTAGATCTCTTCCAAGGGTATCCTCCAATGAAAGTCTGAACCCTTCACCTAACAGAAAACACTCTAAAAGAGCTAATAGATCCTCCTCTGAAGCTACCCTCCAAAATAACGCAATTCTAGACTGAAACTACACTGTAAATGATGGGAATAGGTTGGCCTAGTACCAAAGATCTGAAATGTGCTTAGAATCCCTCCTTGCTGAACTCCCAAGGGAAGGAATCATTCCTCCTATGAAAAACTAGCTCCGAAGGTTTGTTTCTCAACCCTCCACTGCAACACCCTGCAACACAACACAAATATGAATAGAAATTGTGTTGTAGCTAAAGACTAAAGCTTGGCCAGAATGTTGGATATGTGGAAATTATAGATCAATAATCTTCCAAGAGGCCTCTCAAGGAGAGAGGTGGGATTCCCGACCGGGAAAACCTTGTGCTAAACAGCACAAGAAATATTAGCTGAACATCTGAAGAGAGCACAAGTCTAAACGGACATATCAAAATAATAATCATAAAATAACCCCATATGGCTGCCATCCTCTTCCTTATTAACAATGCGAGCCTTCTCACCTTGGGTCCCACTCATTAGGGTTTCCATCATCATGCAATCAATCTCCCTCCAAAACTTGTCCCACCATTAATGCCACTCCTCCATAACAACGTTGTTTGATTTGGTCAAAGTTGACCTACTCAACATGCTCCAGCCCCTTTTCACACCTAAGGGTCTTCAATACAGCTTTTATATTACCTCCATTCACACTAGGAGTGTCTTTTATTCCTACTAAGGAGATTTATGGGTCTCCATACCCTCTTATTCCTCTATCTAAGAGAAAAATCAAATTTAATATTCCAATTAGTTGTATGCTAATTTAGGAATATTATAGTCCTCCCCTCCCAAATGTTGCTAGTCCTCAAGCAACTACAAGGATAGAACTGAAGAGCCTCTCCTCTTCCTCCTGTAGCATCCTCAAGTGATAAGTTCCCAAAAATAACAAGATGCTCTCTCATCAATATGTCCTCAAGTTGTTCCTCCCAAGTGTACAAGTATGCCTTTGTGAAAAGTCCAATTTGCTCTCACCATGAACAATTGGGATATCCATGGAAGAAACTATGTGTGGTCTAGAGGCGAAGTGAGGCATGGAATCTGAAATATATTGGGAACCATCATTCCCATGTGAAGCCTCCTTCCCCAAGCTATCATCCACAAAAAGTGAGTCACCCTCCAACATGGTAACTCCTGAAACATCTCCTCCACCTTAGGCTCCTGAAAAGAAAGTGGGCTGCATAGCTAAATATGATGGATCAAATTGTCCATCCCACGATTTCTCTCTCTCCACTTATGATAAATGTAGAGCTGCTGCTAAATATGGGTTGCAATAATGTTTCCTTCATGAATCAAAAAGGCAATAGGATCCTCAAAGTCCCACTCTTTGGTTCTTGCCCAGATGATCCTATACAAAATGAATATGACATTATCATCATATGGAATCCAAATAAGAGAGGTACTGAAGGTTTTACATAGTTCTGGAAGGTACCAACAGTCTCCCAAGTAGTCACAATGCAGTTTTTCTAACTGCAGTTTCAGAATATGATGTGGCAAGTTGTCTTCAAACAATTTTCTAGTTATGCATATCATATCATCTATTATTAAATAGTAAATGAATTTGTATATCAACTAGGCATACAGGAAATAGTACAACACTTGCCTGAAGCCATACAAGAAATGGCTATCTCCATCATAGATGCTGGTCCCAAAATGACCATGAAGCTCAAATAGGAGCTTGCCCTCTTGTGGAGCAATGCACTGTATAGTGATGGTAAGAGAATGCAAGTACTGTGTTAGATAATCAATAAGTGTAAAAACATAATTCTTACCATGTATTGAGAGTAAGCTAATAATAATGTCCAAGAATGAGCCCTCCATAGTGGTATGACATATATCTATGAAAAGGAATGAACCATGTGTTGTATGCAAATAATTATCCTTATACTTGGGGATCCAAGTCAAGAAGATCATGTCATGGTAGTAGGTGTCTCCATCCACTACTCCATCACTCTCATATCCTACTTTTTCATTAAGTGCATCATATGTGAAGTGATCCTGGGAACACTCCATCAACAAACCCAAGCTCCCAAGTGACAACATTGTTGGCCTTTGTGACAAGGCTTCTGTCATCTCATAGCCCCATCCTTTGACATTCCACATGTCAAAGCCATCAATAATAATGCTACTATATATGGGAGATTCCTTCCAAAGTGGAAGTATCTCCCGATCCTCCAAGGCTAAGGAGTATCCCCTTTGCACCATGATAGTGCCATCACCTACTCCTGCAACATTATGCAAATTATGGAAGGAAATTAGTCCATACTTTCCCAAGAACATCCAAAGCAACAACACTCTTGTTGCCTCCCCACACCATATAAACCATGGAGCAACAACACGATGGTTGACATGAAAGATATCATATCACCCCAATGCACCCAAACTCCTTGCTTCCATATGATGCAAGTGCCATGCCAAGGTCCATCCACGAACCTACTCTTTGAAATAGAATGTGTCATATGATGATCAAAATCTTTCAAGAGTAACCAACACAACCTTGCCTCCTGCTGCCCTGTGTCATAGATCTTCCTTATTCATCAACATCACCCATCCAACCAATGGTGAGTGCCTATCATCATGCTCAAAATTAGTATTTCTCCAATGGAGAATACCATCCTTCCAAATCAGATTTCTATCTTTTCATTTCATGGGATGTTGAAATGCAATCTCCTAGAGATCTCCAAATGAAGACCACTCATCAATGACCAAGTTGACCCCATAAGGATCAAAATAAGTGGTAGGCAAGAACTTCTCATCAAAATGTGAAATTATCATCAATAAGTACCCATCATAATAATGGAAGATGGCATCCCTCATAAAATTCCCTCCATCAATCATCTGCCTATCCTCTGCTATGCATGTAGAAAAGTCATTGGAATGATCCAATAATGGTTGGGCCCCCAACTCATCACTGCTGCTCAATGACAGTGTTGTTGATCTCCATGATGGTGCATGTGCTGTCTCAAGATTATGATCAATTCTGAACACATAGCTCTGCATTTCTTTGCTCAAGACAATGTTCATCCCATCCTCCAAAATTATACCTTCCAACCTGAAGAGTTGTGTGCAGCTCAACAATAATAGACTAGGATGACTGTATATCTCTCCCTTGAACAAATCAAGGGTCCTCAGCGCAGTGATAGTCTGTTGCTCCAAATCAGCAATGTACTTTGACCCTAGGCCATGCATTTTCCTTGATAGCATGTTTCCACAATCCTCCATATGTTGTGCTGAAATAACAGGAAGTGGAAAGATGTGAATACCTTGGTAAAGCTTGGGAACATCTTGTACTGCTACAAGGGTTCCTTATTCCAGTGTGATGGCTTACCCAATTACTAATGATGATGGTTTCTCTTCCATGTCTACAACATCGCTGGTACAAATATCCTCCTCCTCATGCATATCTAGAATAGTGCATGGGATCCCATATGTCAAGAGATCAAGACCACTTTGCAAAGATGCAAGGGTTCTTTCTCCTGATGCAAGTGCTCCTGCAGCAAGTGGTGGTGAAGGCTCTTTCCCCTTTGATTTCTTCTTGTCAAACTTCTTGATCAGCCTTTGAGTAAAATCTGAATATGCAGTCACTTTTGCATGACTCGAATGGCTGAACCACCAAATGTTTGCTTCACCCTCAAGGTGCAGTGCTGCAATCTCAACAACTTCTTTCTCTACTACTAGATGTAGTAGGAAAAATGCATCCAACTTCATTCCCCAAGCCCTTGATGTGCATGTGGATGACCCATCAAAGGTAGACAATGGAAATCTATTTCCGTCTTTTCTTCTATTGCTACAAGGTCTCCTTTCTTCCTTGAGCTGAATGAACTGTGGGAGAGTTACATTCTCCTTGAAATCTCTAGGTTGAGACTTATATTATGCAAGATACTCACTTAGAATCTCATGATCTAAGTTTCCTCCATCTTCATGCCTCTTGACTTCAAAAGAAAAGGGCATAGCATGTTTCTTTGGAGCTCTATGCAATACTAGATCTTCTTTTTGCTGATAGGAAGTACATGGACCTTCCTCATCTTGAAACCCTAGTGTGGTTTCACTTCTTTTCTCCATTTTTATTTACTTAACCTCCTTGGTGATGTCATTCTTAGATCTGAAAAGAGATGAGACAAAAATCATTCTCTCCATCATCCTAATCTCTTTCTCCTTTTTCTTAATCTCTTGATAGCATAATGGTTGAGATCCACAGGCTAATCTAAGATTATGCTCTGATACCACTGTAATATTCCCAAATGGGGAAGCAGCAATATATGAACACAATAATTGAAAGAACAATGACTAAATCAAAAAACCATGATATGAGACAAATTTACAACCATCTTATTAAACATATCAGCAAATAATAGGCACAAGATATTGAGGATCTAGTCACTCAAGCAATACAAAACAAGCCTCTACAAGAAAATATGTCAATACATGAGAAATAACTGCCATAAAAATGCCCTAAGCTATGACAGCACAGTTTTAGGGCATAAAATGTTGCATAAATATAGATCAATGTAGATCTGCTATTATATAGCTCAAATAGTGCTAGGAGTGAAGATCTAGCCTCCTAGACACATTTCCAAGAGAACCCGGGAAGGGTTTCCGGAAATACACCCAAATACAAATGGTGATCTACAACCCTAGGGCTGAAACATCACTACAACTAAAGCTCCTGAAATAGAAGGCTGAAAATAATATGGATCTGATGTAGATATCCTCCAAAGGTATCCTCCAATGAAAGGGTTTTCTAGGGTAAAACATGGCGTGCATGGTTTACGTGTATTATTTATATGCCACTTTTGTCATTATTTCTCTTGTATTGTTTTTATTTTTAACATATACCCACATTGAATTTTCAATTAGTTTGTGAGAATAAACCTCATTAAAAATAAGAAATTACAAATTACTCACACAAGTGACACTTAATTAATCAAATATGGTAGTCTTTGCCCCTATTCTCAACTTATGTTTGGCACTTACAATACTTGTGCATTGGCTTGTACACTCTCCAAAAATTTAATTCTTGAGAATTATTTGCATTGCAGTGCCATTACATGTAATATTTTTACTCTAATTTTACTTCATCTTCCTTTATGTAAGGATTTTGTTTGGAAATGGCTCCTCTCTTGAGTTATGAAAGCTTTGATGTTTATTAAAATAAAGATTTTAATATCCCTTCCTTCTTCATATTTTTTGTTTTTATTAAAGGACAGGAAACAATTATAAGGTAATGAACAAGATAACGATGAATAGCAAAAAGAATCTTAGCTTTGATCTCTATTATGTTTCATTCAAAATGAGTATAACCTATAAAGTGGTCCATGCAATGCAATGCATTAAATCAACAAACTGTAAAAAATAAATTTCATCAATAACTAACAAATCATGTTGATAGATCAATAAAATACAGTAGCCACAAATTTATGGCCAATTATACATTACAATTAATTAATTTATATGTAAATCAACATGCAGAATATGAGCCCATAATCAAATTTTTCCCATCTCTCACCCAATGTTCCATATCGACTCCAGACAACTCTCTTACCTACACGACTTAATAAAATGGATTCAACCATAAAGCCAAATTTATAAAGCATTGTGTACAACAAAAGAGGAATGTATTAAGCATGGAAAGGTGTGTCAAACCATAAGCAACAATAATGTCAAAAATATGGGTGAGTTCTTGGCACCCAATCTTATCTAGAATAAATAAATAAACAAAAAACAAACTCCACAAGTACGTTAGAAGTGAAAAATATATTGATGACTCAATTGTTGATATTTACATCACTTGACAATACTTATTACATCACCTAATGTCAATGAGATGTCATGTTTGAGATTACCCACCTAGAGTAAGTTATTAATCTATGAATTGTATCCATGAGATTAGTCACAGTTGACTAATTTATCATGATAATTATTTTCATTATTGTTGATAATTATGTCAGTTAGTGAGAATAATATTGTAGGTAATGTTGTTTTCAAAGAGGTGATTGGGAAAATTATTCCTTTAACTATTCATATGTGCAATATGTTTATAACAAAGTAACTATCATGATCATATATTCCAAACTCGACGCCAAGGATCTATAATTCTAATGTACATAATACAAAATTGTCATATGAGATAAACATTGACATTTCCTATGACAACCCCAATAGATGCACTCATGTATGCAATGTAAATATTTTTATAAAATGGGTTGAATAATGGGACATGGATTCCAAAGATCGGGGAGGTTTCTTTCCTAGGATGGTGTAACTTTCCTTAAGGAAGGAAAATTAGAATTGTTGGGACAACCACTGGAGATTGGTTGTTGTATGTCTTAATGGATTGGTTCCTAAATTTAATAGAACTACAAGGAGGGTATGTAGGACCATGTTCTCTTGAAGAAAATAAAAGCAAGAAGAGGACCCCAAATTAAATGCAGGGGTGGCAGTAGTGCTGAATGGGGAAGATTAAGGCCCATAGGAGGAATAGATCATTGGTTCGATGTAATAGACAACTAACAAAGAGGATTCGTGGCACACTTGTTATTGGATAAAAGAAAAAAAAAATGGAAAAGTCATTTCCAGGGGGTTACAAGAGAAGAAGGAGGAGAAAATTCAAGGGAAAATCAGGAGCAATACGAAATGTCATGGAGAAGCAAGAAGGCAGACTCAAGTAGCTTGGAAAGGAAGATCGTAGAGAGAAGACAAACGAGGATGAGAAAATTTAGTTAGTAAAATAAGTCATGGAGGAAATAACTTCCAGGCGGGGAAGAAATTTCCTCTCAAGTCCCCATTGTCCAGAGAGTGGAAATGGTGTATCTCATAAAATCCCTAAGGGTTGGAGTGGAGGAATTATTCCAAAAAAAATTTCTAGAGGATTTTTGGATTGCTTCCTTGTATTATGTTTGATTTTTTTGTGGTTATGAAGTCCCATAGTTGGGTGGAACCACAGTTTTGAGTTCTGAAGGGTGGAGATGATGAATCTCTGGAATACATATGTATTTTGTTACTTATAACTCAACTAGAGGGTGTAGGTTGAAAGATATTTGGAATCCCTAGAGCAACTGCAGTTTGTATTTAAACCCTTGAGAAACAGACCCCTCAGTATTTGGTATCTGGCTCAAGGGTGATAGCTGCAAGTGAGAACTAGTTGCAGTTATCTATGGTTGGGTGGAGAGCCATTGTCCCAGACTCAGTTCCCAAAAGTTCCCAAGATAAGCGTTCTTAGGTACTTGCAATGATAGTGAATATATGTTTGCATATCTAGATTTAAATGGTGTAAATAAATGTATTGAACATGGATTATGTTTTTATTGTTTACATGAATGACTAACATATTTCTATTGTTAGCTTAAGGGCATTGGAATAACGTGTATGGACATGGGTCATGAATGCAATATTGATTGGTATGGAAGTCCTTTCGTTATAGGGTTGT
Organism: Pinus albicaulis; assembly: GCA_034641835.2. Lineage (NCBI taxonomy): Eukaryota > Viridiplantae > Streptophyta > Pinopsida > Pinales > Pinaceae > Pinus > Pinus albicaulis. Next base: position 1,070,351,777 of record CM076575.1, on the reverse strand, counting down.
GATTATGATGACTTCAAGCCCTTATAATAGTTCTTATGTGATTGTGTGGAAATGTTTAGGAATTATTCCTCTCTAGTCTTCATTGTTTATAAGGAGCCATTCTCCAAGTCCTTATTGCTATATACCATGATTACGGGTCTATAATTCTATAATATTATGAATTCCTTGGTCTAAATAAATAACATACTCTTGTGTTGTGTAAGGCTTGGCCTTGTGATCTTTTATGACTTGATTTCAGGCTTTGTGCTTTCTGTAAAGTTATATCTCTTCCATGTATGCATTGATGTTGAATATCTCCAGCCTATGAGCCATATTCTATATGTTTTCTCGATATTGAGATGGTGTGGTAACTCATTTCTTGAATTGTTGGTCATAGTAATGGAGCTCAGCCTAATTTTCACTCCATTAATGGGTGTTTATATGTTGGATACTCATGTTAACAAGTTGTTAGGAACCCTTCATGGGGTCATTGATTTTCTATTCATTAGGCAAAAATACATTTATATAGGTGTACATTTATCCACCTTTGTGGTTGTAGTGTGCATTGGAAAACATTGTGGTAAGCAACATGAGTGTTGAAGGATTTTCAGGGGTCACTAAGTGTGTAGAAAAGGATGTGTGACACCCATATGTGTAGCCCATGCCTATAATTCTTGTCCACAAGAATGAAATTCTTATAAGCACTTAATATTATCACTCAATTATTTATACCCATGGTTTATTCCCGTGAATGGCCTTAAATGGAGGGATTCTTAATGATTTGGAGAGTGTTGATATCCTTGTGGCCTTTTTGGCACTGTATATTATCTACAGATCCGGAGAGGGTAACCTCATTGAAACCTCAAGAGGGATAACACTAGGACCTGCTCATAAACTCTCGGTGGCCATGGCTAGATTCTTGTGCAAGTCTAGATATTTGTAAAACCAATGTAGTCAAGCCAGGTATAAGTTCTTTCATAAAGAGTGCATAATGAAAAGTGGAAGAAATTTTCTATGAGAACCATCAGATCCAAGAGTGAATGTATCTCTCATATCCCAAGTCCTAGGTAGATCTATCTCAATCAAGCTTTTAATGAAGACCTGTTGTGAATGATCTCTCAGTGAACATAGTTTTGAATCTTGGTCTTGTAATATTATTTATAGACCTTACCTGGTCGGCCTGATAGATCCTTGACATAGAAGAAATTGAGTGGATGATCCAATTTCACCGTATCCAATACACTCTGGTGGAAGTTGGAATGTTCTACAAGTCCATGAAGAATTGTATAAGGAAAGGTGTAGAAGGTTTTTTATTTGGGTAGCATCAGATGTGCTCTAAGTCTCAAATTTGGCAGGGAGACTTAGACACATGTGTTACACCATTTTTTGGTCATCTAACTCATTGTTATTAGATGGACCGAAGTACACCATGTAAGACCAATTTTACCCTAAGTAAAATCGCATTCACTATGAAAAATAACTTAGTAAACCATCTTTATTAAGTTGTTTATGGTCTAAACAGGAAACCCCATGAGGAAATATTAAATAAATCTACATTTGTTTGATTTTCCTCAAGGAATAATTAGTTAAACAACAGTTTAATTAATATTCCTGGTTATATTTAACCCAAAACAAGGAAATTAATTAGATAAATCATTATTTATCTTATTATTTTCTAAAGAATAGTTATTTAAACCTTATTTAAATAATATTCTTTGTTAAATATGACTAAATCACCCATAAATAATTAAATAAATCATTATTTATTTGATTATTATTCAACCACATCCTTAAAATGATAAATAAATCATTTATTTATTTATTATTTACAAATAAAGGGATTTAACCCAAGTCAAATTCCTTTTCCCTCCAACAAATATAATAAAATATTCCATAAAAATTGGATCTTGATTTGGTTAATAATATTTTAATTATGCACCAATATCTAGACTAACTCAATATTTTGTATAAATAGAAGGGTTTTTCCATTCATTTATCACCCTTTGTTGCCTAAAGATCACTTTGGATCTATACTTTTGGTCTGAATATTGATCCACCATCATAGCCATATTTTGCTATCATTTTTGTCTGGGTTTTCTACACCATCAAGAGAGAGGAATTTTAGATCTGAAGTGTTGAGGACTTACAAGAACCCATCCCATTGAGGAGAACTGGGAACAACCTCATGTGTTTTCCGCCTAGGTGCCCCTAATACAAAAATGTATTCAACATATTCTTGTCTTCTCTATTGGATGCATGGAGTAAATCTTATTTTTTCTACTGTTTAATGTCTTCTAATGCATAGATCTAGATTTTTGCAGCATTTATCTTGATCATCTAACTGTAAATCTAAAGATATTGACAACCATATTTGTTGTTAGGGCTATTGTTATGCATATCTAAAGTGGTCTTTTTTCGTACACTTGGAATTATGATTCATACTAACAACTGGCGACTCCACACAGATTTACGATTATGACCACTGTCGTTTTTTTTATCCTTGCATATCCAGCTGCTTCAAACCCTAGGATTTCTCTTCAGCCCCTTGTTTTTTCTTTTCTTGATGTTGTTTTTAACCTATAAAACCCTAAAACGATAAAAATTCCAACTTCCGCGTGTTTTCGAACCTATTACACACGTGACAAACGTCAGTCGTAGCTGAGATGACAATTTTTTTCTTAAATCTGCCACCGAGAATGCCGGAGGTCTAGGTCACACTTTTCAGCCCAAAACCTGCGACTTGGACCCTCAGGGCGCACCTTACAGCCCAAAAAGTGTGACCTCTACTGAAAACAGGTCCAAAACTGCGACCTGGACTTTTTGCGGGAATTTTTCTAAAATTTTTTTGGACTCATTGTTATTAGATGGACCCAAGTACACCATGTAAGATCAATTTTACCCTAAGTACCAGCCTAGATCCATCTTACTCTAGATCTATCATGCGCCGAGAGGGATCAAATCTCTCGAGGTGAAAACCTATTTTTTGAGTGCAAAACTTGAGGAAAGGTTTGCACCTTGAGAGATTTGATCCCTCTCGGCACATGATAGATCTAGAGGAAGATGGATCTAGGCTGGTTCCAGTTGGAGGCATCAACGTCACATTTCTCAGATTATTAAAATTTTTGTATATTTTTTAGATGTACATCATACTTTGAAATTTTTAAGATTAGAAATACAAATTCTAACAAATGTTAGAACACTATTTTGAATACTGAACCACGTAATAATCATAGAAATCAACATCTACACTATTCAATTATTTAAATATTTTTTTGGAACTATTGTACTAAAAATCATACTTTTCTCTCTTGCTCTTCGATATTAATAGGTTGAATTACTAAAACATAAAAATAAATGTACATTGTCAATAATTTTGCATGCTTACAGTGAAATTAATGCACAATGTTAATCCAATCACTTTAAAATTAATGTACCATCCATGTACATCCAATTACATCAAATCAGAAATCAACGTTTACACTGAAATCAATGCATATAATGCAAACAATGAAATAGGATTAGAAAACAACATCTACAGTGAAATGGATGCATATAATGCAGGTAATCAAATAGGATTAGAAATCAACATCTACACTGAAATTAATGTATCTAGTGCAAGTAAGCAAATAATATTTATAACCAACATCACTGAAACCAATGCATCTAGTGCAAGCAATCAAATAGGATTAGAAATCACCATCTATATTGAAATCGATGCATTTAGTGCAAGCAATCAAATACGATTAGAAATCATGTACATTGAAATCAATGCATCTAGTGGAAGTAGTCAAATATAATTAGAAATCAACATCTACACTGAAATTAATGCATCTAGTGCAAGGAATCAAATAGGATAAAAAAACGTCGTCTACACTGAAATCAATGCATTTATTGCGAGAAAACATATAGGATTAGCAATCATCTACATTGAAATCAATGCATATAGTGCAAGAAATTAAATATAATTATAAATAAACATATACACTAAAATCGATGCATCTAGTGCAAGCAAACAAAATGGATTAGAAATCTCCATCTACACTGAAATCAATTCATCTAGTGCATGAAATCTTCTTCCCTCTCTCCCCCCTCGAAGTAAATCTTTGTTTCCTTCCCTCTATCCACTCTCTCACATCCTCCCTTTCCTTCCTATCTCTCCATTTCTATCCTACATCTCTATCGCTCTCTCTCTTCACCCTCCAACTATGTTACTATATCCCTACCTTTGTCCTTCTCTCATCCCTTCTCTTCACATCTCATTCTTTGTCTCTTTATCTCATCCGAAAACATACACACTCTCTCTCCATCTCTCCCTTGTCACTTAATCTCTCTCTCCACTTATCAATCTCTCTGTATTTCTTCTTCCCTCCCTCTCTCCCCCTCTAAATCCATCTCTCTCTCTCTCTCTCTCTCTCTCTATATATATATATATATATATATATTCCCTCCAATTTTCTCTCTTCCCCCATCACTCTCTTCCTCTCTCTCAAGTCCTCTCTCTTGTCCTTCCTCTCTCTCCAATCCTCTTTCTTGCTCTCTCTCTCTCTCTCAACATCTACACTAAAATCAATGCATATAGTGCAAGAAATCAAATAGGATTAGAAATCACCATCCACAATGAAATCAATGCATCTAGTGAAATAAATTGTCTTCCCTCTCTCCCCCCTCCAACTCCATCTCTCTTTCCCTCCCTCTCTCCACTCTCTCACATCCTCTCTTTCTTCCTTCCCCTTTCTCCCTTTATCTCCCATGTCTATATCTCTCTCTTTCCCTCTCTCTCCCTCTCTTCACCCTCCAACTCTTTCAATATATCCCTCCCTCTCTCCTTATCCCCCCATTCCCTCCATCTCTCCTTTTTCTCTTTATCTCACCCCAAAACATACACACGCTCTCTCTATTTCTCCCTTTTCACTCCCTCTCTCTCTCCACTTCTCGCTCTCTATGTATTTATTCTTCCCTTCAACTCCATCTCTCTATCCCTCCCCCTCCTCCTTTCTCCCTCCCTCTCTTCTCCTCTCTCTATTCCTTCCTCTCTCTCCCTTCCTCTCCTACCTCCCTCTCTCTTCCCCCATCTCTCTCTTTTCCCTCTAATCCTCTCTCTTCCCCCATAACTCTCTCTCTCTCTCTCTCTCTCCAATCCTCTCACTATCTCCATCCCTCTCTTCTCCTCTCCCCCCCCCTCCATATTTATGTCTCCCTCTTCCTCGTGTACCCTTTTCTACCTCTCTCACTCCTCTCCCTCTCTCTCTTCATTCCTCCTCTCCCCTCTCCTTGATTTTATCCCCATCTCTCCCTTCTCACTCCCTCTATCTCTCCACCTCTATCACTCTATGTCTTTGTTCTTCCCTTCCATATATATCTAGAGTTAATATATATCATGATACATTAATGTATATAATAATATAGAAATTTTAATATTGTATTAATCCAAAGTTATTAAATATAATAATATTAATATGAATATTAGATTTAATAATAATAATATTATTATTAATATTTTGATATTAATATTAGGGATAATAATGGTTTTTTTGGCATGATATTAATAATAATTTGGCCCATAATATTTGACCTATAGGATTCACCTAAATAAAACACATTTTTTGAGTGTTGGTAAATATAAAGAGATTTATAGAGTAAATATTAAAAAATAGGTTTTATTTATTTAGCATACCTCTTTTATTTACAATGGTATTTGGCCCATAGACTTGGTATATAATTAGATGTTGATTTATAATGATATTTGATATGTTTTTATATATTTATCATGCCTCTTTATACCTCTTTTATATTGATTTATTTATTTACCATAGCTCTTTTATAAATATGGTATTTAGCCCATGTTATTAATAATAATTTGGCCCATGGTATTTGGCATATAGGCTTCACCTAAATAAAACTTGTTTTTTGACTTATTGTAAATATAAAGAGGTTTATGGAGTAAATATAAAAAGAGGCTTTATTTATTTAGTGGAAGTAGTCAAATATAATTAGAAATCAACATCTACACTAAAATTAATTTTCATCTTTTTTTCAGTGGAAATAGTAAATATCCATATTTATTTTCATTTTTTTTCTACTGTTTTCTAATGCATAATGTTTTCTCACCCTTTCCAGCTGGTAGATAATGGTTTCTATAGTGAGTTCTTTCATACAAAATTAAATTTGACAAATGATTAAAATCTACATACAACCTTTGGGTTATAATCATTATCTACTCCATACAACCTTTGGATTATAATCATTATCTACTCCATATCTCCAACATATTAACACATATTAACACATTACGTCATTACGCACACCTTACTCATTACTAAACCAATATTAACACATTACGTCATTGCACACCTTACTCATGAATTCTTTTAATACCATATTAATACATGACATCATTGCACACCTTACTCATTACTAAACCAATTTTTACAATACATACAAATTTTTAGAATTGTATAAGATTTACAGAAATTTTAATTTCGTGATTGACATCTCACTAAAAATAACTCAATGGTATGCAACGCAGCCAAACAATTACAGTTTCTATCATATTCAGCTCCAAATTTATCAGATATGAATCTGAAAATATTTATTTCCTCACAAGATATCCAAAAATATAATTTATATATCATAAAACGTAGAGTTACAAATAAATTAATATACAGATCGTGCATTAGCAAATCAGATACAGTATACCCAATCACAATAACAATTTTTTTTTACCAAGTCTACAACATGCGCAAATTTTTGTATTAAAGTACCTCAATTGGACTAGTGCTAACCATATTACTCACTATCTAATGCATATTAACTGAACAATTATAGATTTACCAAAACCAAGATTTCAAATTAACGCTTGATAGCAACAAAAATAGAACTCACTTTCCTATGTGCTTAGCTTAGCATGCAAGGCAGCCAAACCAAGTCCCCAATTGATTACAGTTCCTATCATGTTCAGTTTCAAAACCATCGCACAAAATTTGGTTTTGCCAGCATGAAACGATGACAATCACAACAGAACATTGCCAGTCGGAATGCGAAATAACAACCTTATCTTCGCTTTCTTGAGTTACTTCGATTCGTTTGTCTTCCTTCCTTTCCAATTCCATGTAAAATGTGTTTTTTGTCTTCTCGACAGGCACAAAGTGGAGGCAGGTAGCCACTGGGTAGTTCCAATTAGGCAAATACTGAACCACGTAATTATACTTCCCTACAAAATAAGCAATTGGTGGAATTGTTAAAATTTATTTGTTAAGCTGACACTTTATTTTTATTTTTTTAATTTAAAACCTAAGCCGACATTTTGTATGAGAACGTGACCCACCTGACATCGGGGTCAAATTGGGCTGTAGATGCGCCTCTCGGCGCAAAAATCGCATTCACTAGGAAAAATAACTTAGTAAACCATCTTTATTAAGTTGTTTATGGTCTAAACAAGAAACCCATGAGGAAATATTAAATAAATCTACATTTGTTTGATTTTCCTCAAGGAATAATTAGTTAAACAACAGTTTAATTAATATTCCTAGTTATATTTAACCCAAAACAAGGAAATTAATCAAATAAATCATTATTTATCTTATTATTTCCTAAATAATAGTTATTTAAACATTATTTAAATAATATTCTTTGTTAAATATGACTAAATCACCCATAAATAATTAAATAAATCATTATTTATTTGATTATTACTCAACCACATCCTTCAAATGATAAATAAATCATTTATTTATTTATTATTTACAAATAAAGGGATTTAACCCAAGTCAAATTCCTTTTCCATCCAACAAATATAATAAAATATTCCATAAAAGTTGGATCTTGATTTGGTTAATAATATTTTAATTTTGCACCAATATCTAGACTAACTCAATATTTTTTTATAAATAGAAGGGTTTTTCAATTCATTTATCACCTTTTGTTGCCTAAAGATTACTCTAGATCTATACTTTTGGTCTGACTATTGATCCACCATCATAGTCATATTTTGCTATCATTTTTTTTCTGGGTTTTCTACACCATCAAGAGAGAGGAATTTTAGATTTGAAGTGCCGAGGACTTACAAGAACCCATCCCATTGAGGAGAACTGGGAACACCCTCCTATGTTTTCCTCCCAGATGCCCCTAATACAAAAATTTATTCAACATATTCTTGTCTTGTCTATTGGATGCATGGAGTAAATCTTATTTTTTCTACTATTTAATGTCTTCTAATGCATAGATCTAGATTTTTGCAGCATTTATCTTGATCGCCTAACTGCAGATCTGAAGATATTGACAACCATCTTTGCTGTTAGGGCTGTTGTTATGCACAACTAAAGTAGTCTTTTTTCGTGTGCTTGGAATTAAGATTTATACTAACAACATGTATTCCAGAGAACCCAGAAATCGTTTTGGGAAATTCCACCTGGATTGTATTTTATTAAAATAATTAATTATTTTAAAAGGACCCTAAGTCTAAAATTAGGAAAATAAAATAATAAAAGTGAAGTAATAGAATATGGGTGTGAATGTTCTAGAAAAAGCAGATCAAGTCAAAAGTTAATCTTAGTCGTTTATTAGAGATTCAATCTCAGTCGTTGAAGTTTCAACGAGAAGATTATAAGAAGGTATTGAAGGGTCATTTGGAAAATACACAATAAGGATCAAGAGATCGAATTTTTGAAGTGAGCAGTGATCAGAGGAAATATCGACCAAGAGATTCTTTGTAGAGAGGGACAGGGATAATATCCGAAGAGAAATATTTCTCAGCCGTAGAATCATCACTAGAGAAAGTGAAGAGAGATCAACCAGAGGCAACACAGAGCTAGAGAGGTTGATGTGGAGCCATGCAGGGCTACACAGAGGTTGCGCAAAAGCCAAGAGGGAATTCAGAAATTTGCTGAAGGAATTGATTGCAGAAGCCGAGAGCTGGGGCATGAGACCGGAAGGCAGAAATCAAAGTTCCTGGGTAGGAAATCGATCAGCAGAAGGGGTGACGGTACACCCAGGAGGGTTGACATTGGGAGTGTGCAGAGGAAGTGTAGAGGCTGTCAGGGGCAACTCATTCAGTGGCTAGATCAGATAGGATTTCCTATGATAGTGTGAGGTAACCTCACTAATCTCTTCGACAATGATATTCTATGTAACTGGATTTCCAGGAGAGGCATCCAGAGGTTGTATTCATAAATTACTACTTCTTAATAATAAAACCCTCAGTTGTTCCACTGGTTTTGCCACATTGGGTTTTTCCGGGGACATTAGTCCAAAAATAATTGTGTTAGATGTGTTTATGATTTACTCTTATTCAATTTTTGTTTCCAAACTTTTATTTTTCCATATTCTATTTGGTGAAGGTTGCAGTGTGTTTAATTTGATGTTTTCATAGCAATAAACTGAATAATTAATTTACTAGTTAGAAGAATTAATACCATTTGCTGCAATAGGATTCCATATTTGAGGAATTTTCACATGGTATTAGAGCTCGTGTAGTTGAGTGCAGGAAGAACAAAAGAACAGATTCATAGATCTAGCATTGGTGAAGCCAGGATCAAAGAGCTGCCTGTTATCACTCCATCGGATCTCTAAGGCTGAAAAAGAGTCCAAACAGAGGTAACCACAGACCAATATTTTAGCTCGGTAGCTAGTCCTACCAAGCCTGAGAGGGCTCTCTCCAAAAAGTCACAACCAAGAGGGTTGGATGAATTAGGGTTTTAGGCTAGGTATAAGTACAGGGGTTTGTTTATTTGATTTGGGTTGCTAGATGGGTGAATTAGGTCAAAGAGGCTAGGTCAGGGCAAATGAGATTAGGGTTGTAAAGATTCAATGGGGCAAGGTAGGTAGAAAACCTGACACTTTAGGGTTTCAGGGTGAGATGGATCAGATTGATGAGGAGCTAGAAAGAGCAAGGAAAAGCGTGTATTATTTCCAAATTGAAGAAGATGAACAAACTATGAATATTTTCCCAAAAAAAAGCATGAGAGACGTATTATGTCTATCAACTTGAAAACCAACATATCATAGAAATGAAATGGATCATGAAACAAAACATTCATATATAATGAGACATAAGAAGAACTATGATAAATTTCCATACTACAGGTATCCCAAAGAAATAGCTGCAACCTTTTCATTAATTTCCTACCAAATACTGATTACACTAGAGTCTCTGATCAATGCAACAACATCCAACTTGTGAAATGAGTCCAAAAGTACATGATATATACCACAAAACAACTCCTCCCATCCTCATGGGTTTAATCCATGAGTGGAGGAGAAGTTCCACCAAAAACTGAGCTGATACCTAGAGTGTAGGGAGGTCAAACTGACTCATCCCTCACTTTTTGGAAACTAATTCATTACATCATCATCAAAAAAATTTCATGTAATGTATTTACCCTAGGTAAGTGTAAAAAAACCATAATTACATTTACATAATTGATTTACAGAGGTGAAAACTCCATTTTCCAAGTGAAACCGAGAAGAAGTGAAAAAATTTGTAAATATCAGCAAACTGAGAAAATGTGTCAAAAGCGCCGTGCCACTACTCTAAGCGCAGTGCCAACTTCAGCTGCATTTTTTAGGGGGTTCCCGGTGTCCAAATTGAGCTCATGATAGCTCAATGGAAAGCTTGTCTAGTCTAGTTTCCATATCTATGCTTGGTTTCCAAAATGGTGCTAATTTTACCCTGCGAAAACTGATTCTCCCAATATTTTTCAAAAGTGTAGCGCCAACATCCAAATCAGGGCAGAAAGGTCATTTTTGAGTGTTTTTTTACCTTTTGATTGCCTCTTTGACCCAAAAAAGCTTAGCAAAGTTGTTTCCTTGACTGTAAATTGGCTTATGAATCCAATGGTACCTTCAATTTGTCCATTAGAGGTCCCTAGGAAAAGCGTAGCGCCCTTCAGTTTGTCCATTGGAGGTCCCTAGGAAAAGCGTAGCGCCTAGGGCACCACCAATTTTTCAGTGCAACTATGAAAAATTGACAAAAACACAAAGAATTCCAAAAATTTCAAAATTTTCCCAAATTTCTTCAAATTTTCTGCTGTGGGATGCTGATGAGGTGCACTAGGCAATGAGTGACGCCTTGGCAAGAATATAAAGCTTGTCTCCTTCATTTTTCTTGGTTAGGGTTTCAAGTCTTGATTTGGCCTTTTGTAGCTTTGAGCTTGCAATTTGGTTTTTCTTGAAGTAGTGCTTGGCCCTTTTTCCCTTTTTCTCAATATTTCATTGTCCTTGTTTTCCTTCTCTAGGAGCTTCTGAAGATGTTGGTTTGCCCTGTTAAGCCATTTCTCCTGGTTCTCATTAACAATGATGGCAAAATGTTCATTCAAAGTGAGCTCATTAACATGCTCAGACTCCTTTTGCCTCTCTAGTTCTAGAGCTCTTTTCAACCCTCTAGTCCTAGGTCTTCTTCTTGGCACTTGTTCTTTTACCTCATTTGTTTCACCATATCTCTCATAAGCCTCATCAAGCAAGGCCTTTGCCTTATTTTCTTCTCTTTTTTGCTTGAGAAGTTGAATCTCCATGATGGCCTGCTTGGTTTGAAGCTGTTGATTTTCTTGCTCATAGTATGCAATGACAAACTTATATCTCTCTAAGTTGATCTGAAGCTCCATGATTTGGGCATATTTCTGTTTGATAATTATTTTGGAGGCCTCATCATCATGGTCCTCATCAAATTCAACAAGGTTAAAATTAGTCTCTATCTCATGGAGGTCATCCTCCTCATGAATGGCTGCCTCATGTACATTTTCCTTTGCCATATTTTGTTTTCCATTATGTACCTGCTTTGTTGGTGAAGAAGTCAGGGCCCCTCCCACAAACTGTGGGGAAAACACTTGCCTATACCCTCTCTGATATGTCTTTTCCAACATGCTGATTTCGGCCTCTTTAGGCTTTCTTACCTCAACTCTGTTAGGTGACTCATCCTACTCATAAAATGGTGATGATGGTGGTGATGGTGATGGAGTAGGTGAAGTGGACTGAGGTGGGGGTATAGATGTATCTGGGTGAGATGAAGAAGATACATCTTCAACATGTGGATCTTGTGGAACAGTGAAGATGTCATTTGCAATGAAGCTGTCCCATGAGATGCCCATTTGATCAAGGTGATGGAGAACAATGATCTTGATCAATGAGTGGTGTAAGAGGCTATTCATCTGCTGGTGATAGTATCTCTTTTACACAATGTAAGCCATTTTATCTATGCTCCTGAATAAAAAGTATGGGATATTGAGCAAACTTACTCTTGTGAAGTGCATCAACAGTCTAATTTGATATGTGTAGAGCCTAGAAAACCTCCCTTCACAAGAGAAGTACTTCATGATGATTTTCATCATGGGTGCATACATATCAAGAAGGTAGCTGAAAGGGAAAACCCTCCTCCTTTCATTCCTGTATCTGGGTTTGACGAATGGTTCATAGTATTGATCCTCAAAATCCTTAGATTTAAACCATTTCTCTCCCATGTTTGGAATCCCTATGGTAGCAGCAATGACATATGTGGATACAATGAAAGTCACACCTGCAAGGGTCACCTGATTATCTATGAGGTTTGAAGTGAAAACTCTACTCAACATGGGATGATGTTGGGCCCTTTGAATAATGTTGCAAAAATAAAGGCACCCTACATATTCAAAACAACTGATAGTCATGGGAGAGGCCCTCAATTCATTTTTGTTGGTGGGCTCTAGTATTAGGATTCTTCCTCCTTTGTTAGGCCCTCTTTATTCTCTATTCTCTTATCTTTGTCTATCCTCCTCTTCCACATAGTCTTTTTCTTCCTCCATAGTGTTTTTGTGGCCTAGAAACCCTAGGGATAAGGTAGATGGGAATGGGGAGTGAAGGTAGGTCTAGGGAATAGGGATAACTCTAGGAAAATTTAGAGAAATGGGGGAAGGGATTAGGGAACTGTGGGAGGTGATGGGAGGTCAAAATATCAAGGGAGTTGGAAATGGGAATTTAATTACAGGTTTAGGGAAGGGGCTACCTAGGAATGTAGAAGCCTAGGACTTAGGGTTTTTACGAAAGTGGACTTAAGGATTTGGGAATGATAGTGTAAGGGTATGGATAGGTTTTTTAGATGTGTGGAAAGGGAATGTAGGGTATTAGGGCATCAATTTGGGAATTAGGAGTATAGCTAGGGTTTCTCTTAGGAAAAATGCCAATTTTTTCTTAAGAAACAAAAAACACTATGAAATCTTTCTTTATGAGTGCAAGGAGGCAAAAATTCTATTGTACTTACTTGTCAAAGTGTGTAGTAAGCACTTGCTAAATTTTTTGAAGAGTTTGGAGGTGTTTTGTTGAGTTTTGATGCCTGGAGGGGTCATTGAGCAAAAGCACAGCACATCGGGCAAAAGCACAATTCCTTGCCCAGAAGCGCGGCACCAGTCGAGAATAAGCGCAGTGTTGCCTGCTCTCAACGCAACGCTACCCTCTGAAAGTGCAACATCAGTGAAAAACTCAGCCTCTAACCCTGCAAATCGACTCTTCTAGCTATGGGAGTGCAAACTCAATGGATGAAATGACAAATGAGCTTCTTTGTGATGTCTTGGCGGTATTTATACTTCATGATTTGAATGGATTGGGCCATGGGACCCACCTTTTGTTTCTTCACTTTCACTTTAAGCTCTGAATTTTTACCTTTGCACTTGACTTTTTCCTTGACAAATTGATCATCTGATGACTTTGAGAACTCTTTGATTTAACATTTTTGATGCTTTGGCATGTTGGAACTCCGAGTTAGTAGCTTGGGAATCATGATACTTATTACATTTGATGACATAAAATTACATAATGAAAATTAAAAATTACATTTGAAAACCAAAATTACATGCTGAGACAAGAATTTTTCTTTACAAATCATCTTCATATGGTGAATAAATGTTATTGGATGACCCTTTACTTTCTAGTCTTATGGAGTGTAAATGAAGTTTTATTGGACCATGGAAACCCCAATGACCTAACGAAACCTTGAAAAACCCTAAAAGACCTATTGAGACCTTGAAGGGCCAAATTTCAAGATGACATGACTGATATTGACTTTTTTGGATGGTGTACTGTTAGCAAGGTATGAAACTATGCCAACAAGTAATCAAATTTGAGGAAGAGTGATGTTTTTTGGACTAGGGCTACCACCAGTGACTAATTTTTTACATGACCTAGTGGAATGATAAAAAATTTCCGAGTGGGACTCCTAAAATGATATGAAAAGAGGATTTTTGATCACTGACGGAAGGATGCAAATACTGACACTAACATTGGCCTTATTGGGGATGATAGCTTTGAAAGAGGTGTCAAGAACACTGTAGACCAGAAAGCCTAATCCATTTGGGCCAATATGGTCAAAAACTCAAACTAATAAGCATGACTGAAAATTGATAACTCAGAAGAAATAAACTGACTCAAGACAAACTCAAATGACTGAAAATTGACTCAATACTGACTTGACTGAAAACTGAACTTTGAAAATGGCAGAAAAACAGTGAAGCTCCATGGCCTTCACTTCGGGCTCCGAACTCCAGTGATCTATACTTCACACTTGCAGAAAATGTAACTGATATTTACAATGAAATGGAAAACTGATTGAGAAATGTGCTTCAGAAAAGATAGTGCTTAAGGAGCCTACCATTGACTGGTCCTCCTAAACACTCTTGTCCATTCATCTCTTCAAGAAAATAAACATTTTGTCCCTGACAAGCAGAAATTTGATATGGCCCTTTCCATAAATTCTCAAATTTTCCATGCTTACCCTTATCCTCATTTCTGGCATCCCAGCAGAGTACTACATCTCGAACCTTGAAATTGTCTTCCTTTGTTTTCCGTTCATAGATCTTATTTATCTTGTCATGGAGTTTTGAAGTATTCTGAAATACCTCATCTCTTGTCTGTCGAAGGTGTATCATTTGATTAATTCGATGTTGTATGTCATTTTCCTCAATCCCTGCTTATTGCAGAAATTTCATTACCGAGACTGCTAATGATGAAGGAAACACAATATCGACACCATAGAAAACTGGAAAATGAGACATGCCAATAGACTTCTTACTACTCACCTAGTCTGTGCACAATGCGTTGATCAAATTCGTATGCCAATTCTTTTTATTTTCCACTAACATTTTCTTAATGATACTGATCAAGGATTTATTAGAGGACTCCGCAAATCCATTACCTTACGGGTAGTAGGATGTAGAGTGTCCCAACTTAATGTTATATCTGTCACAAAACTCAATCATCTTATTAGGCTTGAATGCTGGCATGTTATCTGTGATAATCTTAGTAGGACAACCAAAACGGGAAAAAATATTAGTTTCTAAAAACTGAATGATGAAAAAATATGTTGCTTGTCTGGTTGGGATTGCTTTGATCCACTTTGTAAAGTAATATGTGTCTGTCAATATCCACTTGTGTTGTGCGAATGATGATGGGTGAATCTCGCCTCTAAAATCTATGCCCCCCTGCTGAAATGGTGCATGTACTGAAATAGGTTGAAGAGGTAATGGCAGAAGCTTTCTCTTACCCTGAAAAGCTTGACATTCATGGCAACTCACTACTATCTTGTAGAAACTTGCAAAGAGTGTTGGATAACATTACCCCGCTCTCAATATTTTATTGGTCATGGTATTCCAATATAGGTGGCCCCCACAATCTCCTTTGTGGAAGTCATTCATCACTTCCTTAGATTCTTCTTCGACCAAACAGTTCAACAACACACCTCTGGGATCCTTCCAATAAAGTTCATTGTCCATATGAAATATTTAGAAGCTTTGAGCTTCAAAGATCTGCCTTGACTCTTAGTCATGTCTACAAGAGGGTTTAGGTGTTGCAAAACATAAAAAATATGAGAATATCGTGGAGATGACAAAAGATATTGGATACCTTAATGAGATTCACTTCTTCTTCATTATCGGACAAGGCTGAAATTAGGTTGATGTCTAGAGCATGAAGGTTTGACTCAACCATGAGCTTGGCTAAGCCCTGACCTTTGATCAGCTTGGTGGGCTTGATCTCAAGTTCATATTCTAGTAATTCTTCTATCCATCTCCCTCTCCTACCTCCTGGGTCTATCTGCATGAGAACTTCTTTTACAGCTACATTAGGCACATAGGAAAGAGTATGTGAATGTAATATGTAAACTCTGAAATATTTTAGCGCTTTTACCAAAGCCAAAGCCTGTTTCTCTATGATGTTGTACTGAAGGGCTTCATCTATGATATTGTGACTGAAAAATGCAATTGGCAACTCTGTTTTATCCCTTTTCTGCATCAAGACTGCTGCTATGGTGTGCTCAGAAGCAAATGATAATATTATAAAATCAATTGTATAATCAGGACTTATCAAAACATGGGTAGTAGTCAAGGAAAACTTTACTGAGTTGAAAGACTTCCAGGCATCTTCAGACGACTTCACATCATTATCTTTCTTCAACATATTTGTCAACTCCCTGAGATGCTCTGCCAAATTAGGAATGAATCTATGTAAGAAATTCATCTTACCGTTGAATTCTTGTATTTCCTTTTTTCTACGAGGGAAATTAATCTGCTGAATTTCTTCAACACGAGAAGGGTCAATCTGGATCCCATCCTTAGAGATGATGTGACCGAGAAGTTTTCCATCCTCCATGGAAAAAATACTTTTCTTTGGGTTGAGAGATATTATGAACTTCCTGCATCTCTCAAAAACAATTCTTAAATGGTGCAAATGTTCATCATCAGAATGTGAAAACACTTTCAAGTCATCTAAATAAACAACCAAGAAAACATATTTTTCATTCGCGAATGCTATGTCCATGTCCCGCTGAAATGTGGTCCCTACATTTTTCAAACCAAATGGCATTTTTTCATATTTGAACATGCCCCAAGGTGTAGTAAATGTTGTCTTGTCCTGATCATCCTTGTGCACCAAATTTTGGTTTTACCCCGAATAGCCATCCAAGAGTGACATCCAGGAAAAACTAACAACTCTTTGAAGGATATGGTCCATTTTGGGAAGTGGATAGTTGTCCTTCATGGACACTTTGTTCAAGTTCCTGAAATATATGCAGAGTCAGATTTCTCTAGTATTCTTTCTTACTGGGACCAAATTCAAAATCCAATCAGAGAATCTGATAGGGACAATAATTCCAGACTTGAAAAGTATGTTTACCTATTTTTCAATTGATGGCAGCAATCTGGGATTTATCATTCTCAACTTTTGTCGAAAGGGATTTTGATCGAACTTAATCAGAATAGTGTGTTGAATGATGTTCTTGTCATACACCTTTAAATATGCATATTCCCATGCGAAAACATCAGAAAATTCAGAAATTAATTTGACATATTCAACCTTTACCTCGGGAGATAATGACTTGGATAGTTTAACCATATTTGGTTTTTCTATTGTCCTAATGTTTACATATTCAACACCCTTTTCTGTAGGAACCAATGTAGGCTTTCTTGCTACGTCATCTTGGTCAAACAATTCTTCCTAAGGTATGAGACCTTTTGGAATATTATTGTCTTGCAACTGTAGTATATCCATATGAGTTGCTTCTATATCCTGGTCATCTTTATCACAACTTTCATCTATGGAACAATTCTCAAATTGTGCCTCACCTTGGAGAAAGTTATTTACCTGCTTATCATCCTAGAATACTTGTCAATACCGCAAATTATCGGGAATAGTGGGCCAGTGTTTCACATGAATCTCGAACTTCCTATTTTAATAGATGGGGATTTTAAAATTTCTTGCAGTTATAGCCAATGAATCTGCCATGAGATTTTGACTCCTTGGCACAACTATAAGTATACACTCTTGAAAAATTTTCAAAATATCTAGTACAACATTCCTATATTGTCTCATTCAAGGATGATTAACTTGATATTCACCTTTAACTTGCTTGATCACAAGTTCTGAATCAACATACACAACAATCCTTTTTGCACCCAGTTTCTTCAAGATCTTTAGGCCAGTAATCAGTGCTTCATACTCTGATTCATTGTTAGTGCAATCAAAAGCTAATTTATAAGAGCATAATCTAACATTTGTAGGGACCTTATTATGTTGATGAAAAGGGTTGCGGACCCAAATTCCAATTCCTGCCCTGTCTTTCCCCAGGGAACCATCAAAGTCCATGGACCATAGACCATTTTCATCCTCCAAGTGCTGAAACTATGATTTTTGTTTTGGCTCAATTTTCTGAACTATTTCTTCATGATTTTCCGGACTTTCTTCCGCTTTATCTGATGGTTGTTCTAATTTTTTCTCTGCTTCATATTATGGTTGTTTTGATGAGCTCAGCATATTCTCTTTTTCCTTTGCTATAACTTCTTTGATGCAATCATGAATCTCTGGAGGATATTCTACATCTACAAGTTGGATATCTACATCATTTAAGCCACTATCATTAAACAAAATGAATGACTCTAAATCTGTATGTACAACATTTATCGGATTATTTTTGGGCTTTTCTTTTCTTGTGATCATATATTTCATTTTTGTTTCATGGTACAATTTTCTCAATTTTCTGAAAACAGGGATAGTTGCATAAGAAAAGTCTAATTGCAATGTGCCTCTCAATCCCCCCCCCCCCCCAGGATCTTGACAGCAACATGCCAAACCGTGGCGGTATGTCAGCTACCACCACATCCATTAGAACATTATTTGCTGGAATCTTCTCTAGGGAGACTACCAAACCTTTGATAAGGCCAATACAATAGACTCTACCTGAATCAAAGGAGTATAAGTCATGGTAAGGACGAGTGATGTCAAGGCCTAAATTTTCCATAATGGATTTTGGCATTAGATTGTGGGAGGCTCCAGAGTCTAACATGGAATTGTGTAAAATGCATTGGCGGATTCTTAGACTCAAGTAGAAAGGAGGGACCTCACTATCTTCTAACTGACCATCAATAGCTGGACCAAAAATGACTTCAGGATGATCATCTTTGACATTCACCATGTCAGACAAAGGATCTACTTTAAGCATATTGGGAACATGGGACTTATACTGGTTATTCTTAACAGGCTCGGTTAAAGGAATAAACACTTTTAATTTTGAAATTTCAGTTTCTAGGTTTAAAGGGGTGGATTTGTCTATCTCTTTAATGATAATGTCTCGTTTTCCAGCTTGGCCCTTTGATGGAGCTTATTTCTTCTGATTGTCCTTTTCCTTACTTGCTGAACTTGTGGATGGTTGATTTACCTTATTTTGATTTGTGAATGCAGGATCTTTTCCTTTACCCTGATTACTCGAAGGATTCTGCTTTGTCTGAGTATATTTCTGCTGAGATGCTCTCTTCTGAATGGGATTAACTGACACATCTCTTCTCCTCAATGAAAGTTGCCTATTTTGTGAACTAAGTGCATTCAAGTACCCCCGCTGATAATCATCTGTTTCGGTCTCCAATTCATGATCATTGGCAAGGATGAAATCATTATCCTTAGGCTCATATTTCTTTTCAAAATACTCTTCATCTTCCGTAAAAAACATAGGCAAATTATCAGCCTTGAAAAGGAGATTTTCATTAAAAATTGTGTCTTCATATTATTCTCCTCCTTGAGCATAGTTCTGCTGCAAGGGTGTGCTGATTTGTTGTTGTGGTGCTGGTTTCTTAGGAGCCCACTGTTCTCTCTACTTGATCCTCAACTGAGGTTGTCGTTGGCCTCTATAGTTAGGATTTCTGACCTCAGGTTGTTTCTCAATGATGGAAATCTTGACAAATAACCTTTCAATAGTCCTTATCAATGTGTCCATCTTAGAATCGGAAGATGAGGTGGATGGTTCATCTTTAATAGTGACTCTTCTCTCATTTCTCACTCTAGCTCTTTTCATCAACATATTTTCTTCAATGTTGACCACGTTCTTTTGCATATCTTCCAATGTAGTTGGATTTATTTCCCTTAGTTGATAGGCCATGTTGGGATCAAATGCATCTGGATAACGTATGAGAGCTAAGCCTGGTGGAGGCTTAATATCAACGGGAATTGCATTATAGGTTCTACTGAAGTGAGTATTTAAATCTTGGACTAATTCATTGGGATTTCTATTTATGGTCTCATACTCAGAAAGCAACTGTAAATGATTTTTCTTAACCTCCCATCGGGCTATAAATGCATCAATCAGTTGGTCTGGAGTGGCAATGGAATTACAAGTTAAGGATCTAAACCAAACTTTGACATCTCCATTGAAGCTATGGGCTATAATCCTCATTTTAGCATTGTCAGCATCAACTTCCTCCAAATCTATGAAGTCAGTGACCTTAACAATGTCTTGTTTTGCATATATGGTATAATTTTCATCAAATAAGGGGAGTCATTGGCCATAACCCTGAGGTAAATCATTCAATTGAGCAGGTAAGATAAGTGGGTCAAATCTAGCCATGATTCCTGCTGAGTGGAGTGCTGGATTGAATATAGGAGGGACTGGCCGAATAGGTAGTGGAACAACAATTGTAGGTACTGAAGTAGTAGGTATAAATGATGAGGTTGAGGGTGCAGATGAAAAAGCTACAATTGATTGAGGTTGAGGTTGAGGTTGAGTCGAGACAGATATTGACTCTTGATGGTATAATTGGATCCATTCTTTGATGTCAAGGTCATATTAAGGTTTAATCTCTTCAAAAAACCAATCTTCTTCAAGTTTCAGAGAACTAAGATCTAATTCAGAAAATGACTTGACCTCAGAGAGTCTTAAAGAATCGAAGACTATGTCAGATAAAGAGGTTTCAGACTTAGATCTAAACAACGACAATTCAAATTTTAGATCATATGGTATATATTCAAGAGATAGTAATTTAGTAGGCAATGAATTAGATCTTACCAATGGGATTGGTCCTGACTGAATATTTGTAGTTTGATATCTATGACTTCGGAAAATATTCTCTGGATCTTCGACTGGATCAGTTAGATCAGGATCGAGATTTGATCTGGTATATCTTCTCGAAGTCAGCTCTACAATCTTGGCACTGCAATTATCCAATCAACATTTCTGAAACTTAACCATATCATTCAAAGGATCAAATTCAAATTATTCTTGTCGTACACCCAGGGAAAATAAATCTTTCATTCCCCGACAACGAGGCCAGTATGTTATCACTCCATCAGATATCTAAGGCTGAAAAAGTGTCCAAACAAAGGCAACCACAGACCAATATTTTAGCTTGGTAGCTACCCCTACTAATCCGAAGAGGGCTCTCTCCACAAATTCACAGCCAAGAGGGCTAGATGAATTAGGGTTTTAGTTACAGGGGTTTTTTTATTTGATTTGGGTAGTTGGATTGGTGAATTAGGTCAAAGAGGCTAGGTTAGGACAAATAAGATTAGGGTTTCAAAGATTCAATGGGGAAAGGTAGGTATAAAACCTGACACTTTAGGGTTTCATGGTGAGATGGATCAGACTGATGAGAAGCTAGAAAGAGCAAGGAAAAGCATGTATTCTTTCTAAACTGAAGAAGATGGACAAACTATGAAGATTTTCCCAAAAGAGAGCATGAGATATGTATTTTTTTTATCAACTTGAAAACCAACATATCATAGAAATGAAATGGATCATGAAACAAAACATTCATACATAATTAGACATAAGAAGAACTATGTTATATTTCCATACCACAGGTATCCCAAATAAATAGCTGCAACCTTTTCGTTAATTTCCTGCCAAATACTGATTACACTAAAGTCTCTAATCAATGCAACAACATCCAACATGTGAAATGAGTCCAAAAGTAAAAGATATATACCACAAAATAACTCCTCCCATACTCAGGGGTCGAATCCATGAGTGGAGGAGCAGTTCCACCAAAAACTGAGCTGATGCCTAGAGTGTAGGGAGGTCAAATTGACTCATCCCTCACATTTTGGAAACTGATTCATTAAATCATCATCAAAATTTTTAATCTAATGTATTTACCCTAGGTAAGTGCAAAAACACCATAATTAAATTTACATAGGTGAAAACTCCATTTGCCAAGTGAAACTGAGAAAAATTGAAAAAAATTGTAAATATCACCAAACTGATAAAATGTGTCAAAAGCACAACACCACTACTCTAAGCACAACTCCAACTTCAGCTCCATTTTTAAGGGGGTTCCCAGTGTCCAAATTGAGCTCATGATAGCTCATTGGAAAGCATGTCTAGTCTAGTTTCCAGATCTATGCATGGTTTCAAAAATGGTGCTGATTTGACCCTCCAAAAACTGATTCTCCGAAGACTTGTCAAAAGTGCAACGCCAACATTCAAAACAAGGTAGAAAAGGTCATTTTTTGAGTGTTTTCTGACCTTTTGACTTCCTCTTCGAACCAAAAAAGCTTAGAAAAGTTGTTTTCCTGACTGTAAATTTCCTTCTAAATCCAATGGTACCTTCAATTTGTCCATTGGAGGTCCCTAGGAAAAGAGCAACGCCATTGATCTTTTCCATTGGAGGTCCCTAAGAAAAGTGCAGTGCCTAGGGCACTGCGCTTTTGCCAGTGCAACTGTGCAAAAGTGGAAAAAACACAAAAAATTTCAAAAATTTCAAAATTTACCTAAATTTCTTCAAATTTTCTGCTGTGGAATGCTGATGAGGTGTACTAGGCAATGAGTGATGCCTTAGCAAGAATATCAAACTTGTCTCCTTCATTTTTTTTGGTTAGGGTTTGAAGTCTTGATTTTGCCTTTTGTAGCTTTGAGCTTGCAATTTGGTTTTTCTTGAAGTAGTGCTTGGCCCTTTTTCTCAATATGTCATTGTCCTTGCTTGCCTTCTCTAGGAGCCTCTCAAGATGCTGGGTGACCTTGTCAAGCCATTTCTCCCGGTTCTCATTAACAATGATGGCAAACTATTCATTCAAAGTGAGATCATTAGCAAGCTCAACCTCCTTTTTCCTCTCTAGTACTAGAGTTCTTTTTAGCCCTCTCATCCTAGGTCTTATTCTTGGCACTTGTTATTCTGCCTCATTTGTTTCACCATACCTCTCATAAGCCTCATCAAGCAAGGCCTTTGCTTTGTTTTCTTCTCTTTTTTCCTTGAGAAGTTGAATCTCCATGATGGCCTACTTGGTTTGAATCTGTTGATTTTCTTGCTCATAGTATGCAATGACAAAATTAGATCTCTCTAAGTTGATCTGAAGCTCCCTGATTTGGGCATATTTTTGTTTGATAATTATTTTGGAGGCCCCATCATCATGGTCCTCATCGAAGTCAACAAGTTAAAAATCAGTCTCTGTCTCATGGAGGTCATCCTTCTCATGAACGGCTGCCTCATGTAAATTTTCCTCTGACATCTTTTGTTTGCCCTTCTGTACTTGATTTGTTGGTGAAGAAGGCAGGGCCCCTCCCACAATCCATGGGGCAAACACCTGCCTATAACCTCTCTGATATGTCTTTGTCGACATGCTGATTTCACCCTCTTTAGGATTTCTGACCTCAACTCTGTTAGGTGACTCATCTTGATCATAAAATGGTGGTGATGGTGATGGAGTAGGTAAAGTGGACTGAGGTGGAGAGGAGTGAGGTGGAGGCATAGATGTAGCTGGGTGAGATGAAGAAGGTACATCTTCAACATGTGGAGCTTGTGGAGTAGTGAAGATGTCATTTTCAATGAAGGTGTCCCATGAGATGCCCACTTGATCTGGGTGCTGGAGAACAATGATCTTGATCAATGAGTGGTGGAAGAGGCTATTAATCTGCTGGTGATAGTCTCTCTTTTTCACAATGTAATCCATTTTATCTATGCTCCAGAATAAAAAGTATGGGATATTGAGCAATATTACTCGTGTGAAGTGCATCAGCAGTCTAATGTGATATGTGTAGAGCCTAGAAAACCTCCCTTCACAAGAGAAGTACATCATGATGATCTTCATCATGGGTGCATACCTATCAAGAAGGTATTTGAAAGGGAAAACCCTCCTCCTTTCATTCCTATATCATGGTTTGATGAATGTTCATAGTATTGATTCTCCAAATCCTTAGATTTAAACCATTTCTCTCCCATGTTTGGAATCCCTGTGGCAGCAACAATGACAGATGTGGATACACTAAAATTCACACCTTCTAGGGCCACCTGATTGCCTATGAGGTTTGAATTGAAAAATATACTCAACAAGGGATGATGTTGGACCCTTTGAATCATGTTGCAAAAATAAAGGCACCCTACATATTCAAAACAAATGATAGTCATGGGAGAGGCCCTCAATTCATTTTTGTTTGTGGGCTCCAGTCATAGCATTCTTCCTCCTTTGTGAGGCCTTCTCTATTCTCTATTCTCTTCTCTCTGTCTACCCTCCTCTTCCACATAGTCTCTGTCTTCCTCCATAGTGTTTTGGTGGCCTAGAAACCCTATGGATAAGGTAGATGGGAATGGGGAGTGAAGATGGGTCTAGGGAATAGGGATAGATCTAGGAAAATTTAGAGAAATGGGGGAAGGGATTAGGGAACTGTGGGAGGTGATGGGAGATCAAAATATCAAGGGAGTTGGAAATGAGAATTTAATTACATGTTTAGGGAAGGGGCTTCCTAGGAATGTAGAAGCCTAGGAGTTAGGGTTTTTAGGAAAAGGGACTTAGGGATTTGGGAATGATAGTGTAAGGGTAGCGATAGGTTTTCTAGATGTGTGGGAAGGGAATATTGTGTATTAGGGCATTAATTTGGTAATTAGGAGTAGAACTAAGGTTTATCTTAGGAAAAATTCCAATTTTTTCTGAAGAAACAAAAAACACTATGAAATATTTCTTTAGGAGTGCAAGGAGGAAAAAAATTTGTTGTACTTACTTGTCATAGAATTTTTTGAAGATTTTGGAGGTGTTTTGTTAACTTTGATGCATGGAGGGGTCATTGAGCAAAAACGCAGCACATTGGGCAAAAGCGTAGTGCCAGTGGAGAATAATCGTAGCGTTGCTTGCTCTAAGCGCAACACCACTGCTCTAAGCGCAATGCCACCCTCTGAAAGCGCGACACTGGTGAAAAACTCAGCCTCTAACCCTGCAAATCGACTTTTCCAGCTATGGGAGTGAAAACTCTATGGATGAAATGACAAATGAGCTTCTTTGTGATTTTTTGGTTGTCTTTATACTTCATGATTTGAATGGATTGGGCCATGGGACCCACTTTTTGTTTCTTCACTTTGACTTTAAAATCTAAATTTTTACCTTTGCACTTGACTTTTTCCTTGAAAAATTGATCATTTGATGACTTTGAGAACTCTTTGATTTGAAATTTTTGATGCTTTGGCATGTTGGAACACTAAGTTAGCAGCTTGGGAATCATGATACTTATTAAATTTTGATGACATACAATTATATAATGAAAAATTAAAAATTACATCTGAAAACCAAAATTACATGCTGAAACAAGAAATTTTCTTTACAAATCATCTTCATGTGGTGAAGAGATGTTATTGGATCACCCTTTAATTTCTAGTCTTATGGAGTGGAAATGAAGTTATATTGGACCATGGAAACCTTAATTACCTAATGAAACCTTGAAAAATCCTAAAAGAACTAATGAGACCTTGAAGGACTGAATTTCAAGATGACATGATTGATATTGAATTTTTTGGATGGTGTACAGTCAACAAGGTATGAAACTATGCCACCAAGTAATCAAAATTGAGGAAGAGTGATGTTTTTTGGACTAGGGATACCATCAATGACTAATTTTTTGCATGAACTTGTGGAAAGATAAACAATTTTTGAGTGGGACTCCTAAATGATATGAAAATAGGATTTTTGATCACTGATGGCAGGATGAAAATACTGACAAGAACACTACATAAGCAACATATTGATCTCCCGAGTGATTGTGTAGTCCAAGCCAAGAGGGCTAATCCTTCCAAGGAAATATCTCTCTGAGTGAGTCGACAAAGAGGTACGATTTTCCAGTTTGTAGAGGCAGAGGAACCATCACATCAGATCAATGCAAATCAACAACCATAGGGACACAATTGTAACAATCATCGTAAAAACATTCATGTAATAAATATATAATACTATGGTCGATGGGATACATATTCCACGCTGAATGGCGGGAAAAAATCCTAGTGGGTGTTCATTTCAGTTATTATGGCTAAGGAAATTGGAAAAGGCTACGTCAAAGGCTTTGGAAAGGCATGAGGCATTAGTTGGCATTTTATTTACGAAAATAATGAAAGTTTGGAGATAATGAAGGTGAAAGGTCACATGTTGCATGTGAGGAGGAAATTGAAGGAAAATAATGGAAAATGAAGAAATTAGAGGCCTCATTAATAAAAAGGATTATGAGGATCAATGGGCAAGGCTTGGCCAGTTCTTTTTTGGATTTCCCATTATTCTCTCTCTCTCTCTCATACCCTTGAGCGCTTAGTGTATTCCTGGAGAACTCTTGTAGAGTGTGTCATACTTGGAGATTTGGATCAATAAAGAAAAGGAAAAGAAGGAAAGTGGAAGAGGACATCAGCATCAACATCTATAGCAAGTTCTAAGTGCAGGTACTGAGTTGCATGTATGTTTTCCTCACTAGTTTTGGCATGCATGGGTATGCATGTGGATTTTCCTAGCCTTACCATTTCTTGGATAGCTATGGTGATTGTTGGTTTATTTCCATTAATTATTTTCTAGTTGGTTCTCATGATTCCTTTAGTTGTTGGTTTGAGTTAGTAGTTCCTGGAAGCCTTGATTGGAAAAATTTTATCGAATCCTAGCGAACAAATGTGAGTTGAGTTACTAGTTCTAGAAGACTTGGTTGGAAAAACGCTCTGGAAGCCCTATGTGGGTTGAGTTACTAGTCCTGGAAGCACTGGTTGGACAAATTATTTGGAAGCCCTGTAACATTTGGGGTTGAGTTACTAGTCCCGGAAGCCTTGGTTGGAACAAACACTCTAGAGCCCTGAAGCATCTTTGATAGATACCAATCCATGATGGTTAGTGATGTATGACAGTGAGGTGGAATCACTAGTTTGGGGTTGAGACAGTGTGGTATCTGGAGCCCTGGTTTGGTGTTGATTGATGTGTTTGGTAAAGTACCACTTTCATGCTTGTAATATGGCACAAGGGTGACTGGTTGAAGTGAGATTTGGATCAGCATGTCTATGGTCAGGTGGAACGTGGAAGTCCCATCTCTGGTTGGTTTTTACATTCATTAATGAATATCTCATTCCTCCGGTATTTGGTATGAAAATATGCTAGTTTATGTATGGGTTTTATTGCTATTGTATCCATTATATTTCTATTATTAATATGCTGGTTATGAGCATGTATTCGATCAATGATGATGTATGGTTGTATTCATGTTTTTGCCTATAAATGAATATCCCATGTATTTATGGTGAAATTGATTGTATGATAGCTTATGATGTAGGGGATCAATGCTTATTAGCCATTCTCATATAAGAAAGAGACCCCTTTGTTTAAATATGTTGTTCGTACATGTAGATGCTGTGTTCGTGACATGTTTGACGAAATTCATGTCATGTATAGGTGGCATCGGATGAGTTTTGGTTGATGTGATTGCTTCCATATGTTTTTTTTAACATTATTTACCCTCTCTTAAAGTTACATGAAGTTCTGGGCAGTGACCCGAGCTCAGGGGCTGAAAATGTGGCACAAATCCCGAAGCTACAAGCGGAAAATTTGTTTTTTGGGCCTAAGCCACTACCTTGAGAAGGCTATCACATGGCTCTAGGGTCTAGAGCTGATCCCTTGCCATTATAAGCCCACGTATCAGTATCAAAGGGGTTAAAAATTAGTCCCCCCTCAGGGAATAGGGCCTTGGGAGGTTGGGTTACCCCCCGGGGATGTCACTATTGTAGTGTAAGGTGTGTTTTTGGTGTTTCCATCGGTTCCACTTCCTTAAGGTCATATAGGATATTGAATCTCATATTAGTAGCCTATCGTCACATTTTTACCCCGGTTGGTCGGTTACTTGGGTAGATATGGGAAGAGGGTGTTATAGAGTAGTATGAGAGCATGGTTCAACCCTTGGACTGGATGGGAAGTGTGTTGGTCATGCATTTATGTTGTTTGCATATGTTTTTAGTATGTTTGTGGTCTATATGTGCTTATTGCATCCATGTTGTGTTGGCCATGGTGGCAGTGGTGTTGCCATGGAAGTGTTGATGATGTTGTTTTCAACATGTTTTCATGAGTGTATGATTGGTTATGTGTTGTTATTTCTTATGTATTTTCCGTGCATGTTTGCGTACATGTTGCTACATATTGTGCATGCATGGCCTGATTATGCTAGGGTTGCATATTGGTCATGCTTCGGTGTTATCCGTGTATTATTTTTTGTGAGATGTCATTTGTTGAACATTCATTGGTCATTCATGATTGGTTATACTGTCAAGTGGGTGCATATGGTCAAGTTTGCATTGGTTTGGTTGAGGTTGTTGTGCATGATGTCATTGTATGCAATTAGGCCATCATGATGATATTGGTATGTTATGATGCTAATGTGTTGGATGAGATAGAGTAGGAGATCATCAAAGTGAATTTGCAGCATTGGAAATCAAGGCAAGAGCAGATCATCATACAAGTTGTATGCTTTCCATGTAGGTATGTGATCCATGGATTGTTATATGGATTAGGGTTACTTATATATATGTTTTTCATTTTATTGTTGTTATGGTTACATACATGATAGATGTCGGTTAATCAGTTTTTTATATGTACATGCATGGGTTAGTCATGCATGGTAGTTGCTAGTTGATTAGTGTAGTTATATGCACATGTGTCAGATAGTCATGAGTGATAGTAACATATGGTTATATGCATTGATATTGTTGTTTTATGATGAGATAAATTGATTATTATGTTATATGTGGTTGAGGAGCATGATATATAACTTGTTGTTTTTATATTCTAGTAACTTGACAATTAGGGTTATCACATTAAGATCTTGATGTTATATGTATCATTTTGATTTGGATTGGCCTATGCAGTTGGTTAGGGTTAAGACATTCATGTATGATTAGAACTAATTATGATAGTGTGTTGCACTAATCTAGAATAATTGTGCATATGTGATTTCTATGCGTGAATGACTTATGTTTATGAGTCTATGATGTGAGCCTGTTAGCTAGTTACTATTATGGATAGCATGAACTTATTTAGGTTGAGTTGATGTGTCTTGAAGTTATATTTTGCTAATCTAGATTGATTGTGCAGACAAGATAGCCACCCCTAAGATATATCAAGGTATGAGTTTTCTTATGTCGTGTACCTAATGCTTAATTGTTTGATTATGTCATCTATTTGGTGTTTGAGTGATTTGGTGTCTATTAAATCATATAGTTGATTTATTTAGCATGGTATGTTTTCAAGGTTTTTGAATGTTGATTAATTGCATGATGTGAGTATACATGTCTGTAAGATTACATCAATAAATGGTCTTGTTTTAAGATGGTTGTACTAACACATATGTGTTGGGATGGATGATATGTACCTGAGCGTAAGTAGGTGATAGTTGTAGCATCAGGTATTATGACCGATGAATGTGAGTTGACCGATGGATTATGACATGGTTGTTAGTCTTGGTAAAATTTGATTTCGAATTGATAGACATGTTGTCTTGATGTTGATAGATATGGCTGACATGTGTATTCAGTTGTAGGTCAGTATGCTTGGCACAACAAGGTAAGATAACAAGTATATTGGTATATTTATTTATGCACTGAAAGTTGTGTGGTTATGGCAGTATGATGTAGGGAATTGTATGGAAAAAGAGACTTCCATGAAATCTTGAAGGAGGCTTGGGTTGAGATTTCCTTGGAAGTATTAGGAACCATGGGGATTGAGTCATGGTGTTTGTTGTAAACTATTGTGATTTTGGTCTTTTGTGATTTGGTTGTGATTGATTTGTCGTCTTGATTGCGTCTAGTGCATGGCCATGCCACTTTGTTGTGGTGTCATATTGCTTTTGGTTATCATGGTTTTCTTCTTATTGTTTATTGTTCATGTCCTTGTTGTTTATGTTTTGAGGGTCTTGGGAATTGGTTGGGAAAGATGGAAGTTAATGGAGCTCATTACATGAGTAAGCAGTGAAAGGTAAGAATATGATAATCGGTTGGATTGGTTGGGTCCATTGTGGTAAATGGATGGTGGTTGGACAATCATGAGAAAGGTAAAGTAAATTATCTTAAGGTAACATATGCCTTGGTTATGTTGGGAACTATTGTTCTCAATGTTGTGCATGTTGTGCACAAATAAAGGATTTATCTCAACCTAGACCTTATGATATCTAGTAATCATGTTGTGATCATAATTATTATGATGTTTATGTATGTATATATGTATGTATGTATTTATGTCGTTGATTGATAGGGTCGTCATGGATCTTGATGATTTTATATGTATATGTGTATGTATGTATGGAATTTTCTGACAGGATCATGATTGTTTTATGCCAATGATTATATATATATATATATATGTCACTGTATGACATGGTTTTCAAGGATCATTCTTGTGGAAGAATGATTGCTTACACTGATGAATGGCATGAAGAGGTTCCTGGATATGAGGAATCAAGTCGCATAGTAGCCATGCAAATATACAAGGTTATTATCATGTGGGTGTGATTTGATATTATTATGCTTGCACTATTCCTATGTTTATGTTATGGTAAGAAATGCTGAGGGGTACATCAACAAAGTGAAAGTAGCGTGATCTGCGACATGCTAGGATAAGCATGGATAATGGAAAGACACTAGAAGCAAGGTTGCTTGTGGGGTCAGTGTGTGGTCTATGGATGCACAATGATATTGTTATGTATATGGTGTGCATGTTGAATATTCAATGATTGTACCTATTGTGATGTGTAATGTTGTATATGTAGTATTTTTTACATATGATGTTGTATGCATGTTGTATATATGATGGTGCATATGCAATGCTAGGTATAGATGGTGTTATGTACATGTTGGACATGCGGTGTTGTGTGCATATGGTGCTACGTACATATGGTGTTGTGTGCGTGATGTACATATGGTGCTATGTGCATTTGGTGTTGTGTGCTTGATTGTACACATGTTGATGTCGGCATGTGGTGATGTGTATAGGTTGTACATGTGGTGTTGTGGCATCTGGTGTTGTGTATAGGCTGTACATGTGGTGTTGTGTGCAGTGGTGTCGTGTACATGTCATGCATGTGGTGCTATGTACATATGGTGTTGTGTACATGTTGTGCATGTGGTGTTGTGTACATGAGGTATTGTGTACACATTGTATAGGTGGTGCAATGTACATTTGGCATTATGTACACGTTGTGCAGGTGGTGTCATGTACATGTGATGCAGTGCACACATTGTATAGGTAGTGTGTGTACAGGTGGTATTGTGTACATGTTGTGCATATGGTACTGGTATACATGTGGTATTGTGTGCATGTCATACATGTTGTGTTGCATGCATGTGGTTCTATGTATGTGCATGGTGTAGTCGTGGTATTGTGACATGTGTATTCGTTGTGTGGTACTCTGTATATGTATATGTTGTATGCTGGTGTAGGCATAGGTGTATGTGTTGTGTTGTACACCAAAGTGTAGGTGTATGTGTTACGTTGTGTGCCGGATGGGGGGATATGGGGCTCAACTTATGATCAGAGCATATAAATTCCTTATTAATGATCGTTAAGTACACACTCTTCTATCAATTAAGTAAACTAGCACTCATCTCTCTCTGCCTTGAATTAAATAAACCAAATTGAATCAATATTAAATTAAATTCAATAAAAATAACTATAATCTACATCCGAGAAATATTAATCACAATCCAAGCAATGCAAATTACTATTTAAAAGATATTAATTTAAATCTAAGTAATGGAAATATCAATCTAAATACTAAGATCTATCTAATCTAAATACAAGAATCTTAAATCAATCAAGATTAATTTAAAATGATACCAAACTTATGCTAAATCCTAATCCCAATAGAATTCACTCTCATTCAAATGCTCTTAAACTAAGGTAATGAACAAACAAGACTTAAACTACTCTAGTTCCCGGGATGCATAAAACAAATCAAATAAGCATTCAAACCAACATCTGTCACCACTCTGCAATTGATTCAAAAGAAACTAAGTAAACCAATATTCTAATTGACATGCTTTCAGATCTAAAATACTGCAAAATAAGAAACTATTTTATGCTTAGATTACTTTAATCAAACTCAAGAAATCATTCAAACATAATCACATTGACTAATGGTTCTACTAATAATGAATTACAATTATAATGAATTGAAAAAATAAAATAAAACTCCAAACAATGATTTAATGGTCTCGTTGCATTGCTTTCAAATACTTGGTTGAAAAAACACAATGTTACAAGAAATTATAGTGGATCAGTAAGGTACACAATCAATTTCAATTCATATTTAAAAGAATTGGAGTTATCAATCTCTTGTTTATCCAATTAAGAAGCACCTTTAAATATTCCAATCGTAAACCTGTAACAAAGGGGTTATTCATGCAATTAAATCATTTATCAACACCATTCATTTTGTTATGCAACGAGTTGGTGATGAAGTAACTATTTAATTTTAAGAAAATAAATTACAGTCTTGAGTACATAATCATAATAATGAGATTTAATTAGCAAATGCTTTCAAAATAGAATCCCTACACCTAATCATATGATGCTTTACATAACTTACTTCCAGGAGATGGTAGGCCTTTGCCACTCCTGGAGCAAGTCTAAACTAAATCGATGCCTAAAGATTAAAAAAAACCATAACATTTACAAAGAATTCATGGTAAAGTCAAATTGTATTAAGATTCAAAACATAAGTTCACTTACACACATTCCTTCAATCATTTGTCGCATGTTCATACATTGTCTTCCTCCTCCTTCAAAAAATTCACAGGCTTACAATACTGTTGGCCGGATAAATCGTTCTTGCGGACAAGACCGATCTCCCTAGTGTCAGAAGACAATCTAGCAACAAACAAACAACTAAGTTTGTCTTTCTCTAAATATATTTGTTTTACAAATAAATGTTATGAAGGTGTCGATCCTACCTTAGATCCAAATGCTTATTTTGCAGTCGTAAAGCTTCCGTCGCATCAAGAATCCTTCTGTTGCAACAAGATTTCTTTCGTTGACCTGCAATCACAAATAAGAAAATATCAGTAGCACCTGTATAACAAATAATTATAAAACATACCTATCATAGTGATCAAGGAATCTATGAAATAAACGATCAAACGACAGCTGATTGAAATAAACAATCGAACGACAATTTATTGAGAAAAACGGAACTTGATTGTATTAATCTTAAAATATA
This sequence comes from Pinus albicaulis, assembly GCA_034641835.2. Classification (NCBI taxonomy): domain Eukaryota; kingdom Viridiplantae; phylum Streptophyta; class Pinopsida; order Pinales; family Pinaceae; genus Pinus; species Pinus albicaulis. Next base: position 1,070,318,608 of record CM076575.1, on the reverse strand, counting down.
CAGAAGAACCTTACAACCTTAGCCTTGATGTTCGAAAGGTCTTCCCGGGGTCCGAAGCAGGAATCTCCTCTACTTTGATAAGTCTTGCACTCTTCCTTCAGGAGCAAAAAGAGGTATGTGATATTTCCTCTCAAAAGCTCAGCAGAAAGAAGTCTAAATCTCAACAGCACTTCAGCTCAATCACACATAAATCTTGAACTCTAATCCTCAATCTCCAAAAACTTGCTTAAAACTTAACCCCTTGAGGCTACCCAATGCCTCCTTTTATAGAGCAGATGAGGAGGTTAGGATTCCACTTTTAAAGGGATAGAATCCTCCTTCAAAGGGATAGGCTCCTCACATCAAGGGATTATTTCCTTAAGGTGTGGGATACATTCACCTTATCAAAGCGTACTCATCCCCAAAAAATCTCATCTAGAACCTTCCAGAATTGACCAAAAATCAAATTTTTCACTTTGATTTCTCCGCATGCATAACACTGGAAAATTGCGTTCTAGAACGCAGTTCCTCTTCACATTACATGTGTACCCTAGCTAAGAATGCAGGTAAGTCTCATATTAACTGCGTACCCAAGGCTTTTATGAGTTTTAAGGGTTTTTCCTCTATTTTTAGGGCTTGGAATGAGGAACAAAGGTTGTAAGACTTGCAAAGGAGGCATGTATGAGTGTTTAATGAGCTCATACAGTTAGCAGAATGTCAAGGTGAAATTTTTTAGTGTAACAAATAAAAACCATGGCTAAGCCATTTATAAGATTTAGAAGGCGAATTAGTCATTTTTCTCAGTTCTGGAAAATTGAACAATTTTAACAAACTGGCTTCAAAGAGGTTGTCATGTCTTCCTAACCATGAAGAATTTTGGAAAACAGTTTGGAGGGAGCCTAATTTGTTATATTTGCAACAAAAACCTCTCTTTTATTTGTCTCATTAAAATCCATCTCCTTGGATATCAAGCCCAAAGTTGGTTGTCTGGCTCTTTTTGCAAGTTCTAGAATTCTGGAAAAAAATAATCTTTTTTTACCAAACTGCCTCCAAGACCCACGTACAAATTTTCGACTAATTCGATTCTGGAGAAATTGTTTTGGATATACATAATTTTTTATATTTTTAACAAACCCATTTTCTTATATTTTCCAAATTCACCTCAAATTTCACACATATCGAGGTCAAACTTGGTAGTTTGGAAACTTTGCACACTTTGAGCAGATTTGTTAATAAACTCCTAGAGACCCACATGTATGACTTGGATGCAATCCAATGCATGGGAAGGTATTAAAACATTATTTTGGTCAATAACCTCCCTCGGTTTTCCCTGGAAGCGTGTCAACATGTCGAAACTCCAAATTGGACATTTACGTACTCTACTTGCAATAACTAGTTTAACTGGCTTGTGAAGAATTTCGACAATGGAACTGCGCGAAAAATGAACTTAGAAACACTATAATTATAAAATTATGAATAAATCATCTTTAATCATAGAAAATCTAAGAAAATTAATGATAATCAACCACGAGGCATAAGTCATGAATTGGCGACAAGTGATGGAATTATGGTGTGGAATGAGTGTAAAGGTGTCAGAATTTAGGTTATGAATGGCGGTAATATATAGTGGAAAATTAGGCATATTTGAGGCCCAACAAGCACTCTGGAAGCCCTGGTTGGAAAAATTCTCTAGAAGCCCTGTAACAATTGGGGTTGAGTTACTACTTCTGGAAGCCCTGGTTGGAAAAAACACTTTGGAGCCCTGGAGCAGCTTGGATAGAGACCAATCCGTGATGGTTAGTGATGTCCAACTGTGAGGTGGAATCACTAGTTTGGAGTTGAGACAGTGTGTTCTCTTGAGCCCTGATTTGATGTTGATTGATGTGTTTGATAAATTCCCACATTCATGCTTGGAATATGGCACGGGGGTGACTGGCTGAAGTGAGATTTGGCTCAACCATGTCTATGGTTGGGTGGAACGTGGAAGTCCCATCTTTGGTTGGTTTTTAAATTTAGTAATGAAGAAATCATTCCTCTGGTATTAGGTATGCAAATGTGCTAGTTTATGTATGGATTTTATTGTTATTGTATCCATTGTATTTCTGTTATTAACATGTTGGTTATGAGCATGTATTCGATCAATGATGATGTATGGATCTATTCATGTTTTTTCCTGTAAATGAATATCCCATGTATCTATGGTTAAATTGATTATATGATAGCTTATGATGTAGGGGTGCAATGCTTCCTAGCCATTCTCAGATAAGAAAGAGACCCCTTTGTTTAAATTTGTTGTCCGTACCTGTAGATGCTATGTTCGTGACATGTTTGACGAAATTCCTTTCATGGCTGGGTGGGTTCAGATGAGTTATGGTTGATGTGATTGCTTCCATTTTTTTTTTTTAATGTTATTTATCCTCTCCTTAAGTTATAAGAAGTTTTGGGCAGTGACTATGGCTCAGGGGCTCAAAATGTGACACAAATCCCGGAGCTACAGGCATAAAATTTGTTGTTTGGGCCTGAGCTGCTACCTTGACAAGGATAGCCCATGGTTCTAGGGTCTAGATCTGTTCCCTTTCCCTTAAAAGCCTGCAGATCAGCTTCAAAGGGGATAAAAATCAGTCCCCCCTTAGGGAACAGGGCCTTGGGAGGTTGGGGTTCCCCTTTGGGGATGTCAATGTTTCAGTGTAAGGTGTGTTTTTGGTGTTTCTGCCGGTTCCACTTCCTTAAGGTCATATAGGAGGTTTAATCTCATATTAGTAGCCTCTCATCACATGTTTACCCCAGTTGGCCAGTTACTTGGGTAGATGTGGGAAGAGGGTGTTACAACAATTTTCTATGCAGTAGTGATTTTGGGAGTAGAAGTGCCAGGAAGAGTAGCCGGAGACACTTTGAGGGAATTTTCTTCCTCGTGGAATTCTTAGCCAGGGAATTATATTTTTCAATATCTGAGTAGCATTATTGGGTGGTATATCTACCATCTCCAGCAAGGAGTGCGTAGACTAGGACAAAGTTGCCTAGAGGAGAGAGAGGGAGCTAATTTGACATATTTTTTCAGTCGTCATAGATGAAAACGAGTGGGTTGAGAGATCAAGATTGGTTGGAGGGAGCCTCCAACTATGTGTTCTGGTAGGAAAGGATCAAATTCTTGTTGGATGAGCATGAACTCAAACTCTTCATCAGAGATGTGGTGGTTGTTCTGGTAGATGCAGATCCTCTGAAGGAATATAAGAAGAATATGGCTAAGGAAAAGTGCTTGATCCTCGATGAAGTGAGGGATCATGTCATTTGTCACATATCTAGAAAGGTGATTTCTAGATAAATGTGGCAGACCTTGGAGAAGCTATATCAAGGATCTTCTGAGCAGCAAAAGATGTATCTGGAGGAGAAGATGTAGACTACTAGGATGCAGAAAGGTGAGAGCATTGATCCATTCCTGGTTATACTTCAGGAGAACCGAGATCATATGGAAACTGTAGGATCAGCTCCTTAGGCCACAAAGATGGTCAGATTGGCCCTCAACTCAGTGTCTAAAGACTATCAGGTATTTATCCAGAGCATCCTGGGCAAAGAGAATATTTCGGACTGCGAGTCAATGTGGGCTTCTCTTAAGCAAGAAGAGATGAGGAGGGACTGTTAGGTACCTATATTACTAGTATAGTCCCTTATTGTTATTGTTTTACCCCTGTAACCCCAATATTGTTATTATTGTGCCCTTACATTATTATTGTTAGGTCGACTAGGATTATATTGTGACCCCATGGACTCCTATATATAGAAGGAAGTTTTTTCATTTGTATCATCCAAGAAATTTTCATTTATGTAATGTAAAGGAGGTTTCCCCCTCAAAGTGTCTTATTTCTAAGGCGTTGATCTCTCTTTTATTCTATTTTTGGAGCTGGTTTCATAACATTTGGTATCAGAGCTTGGGATTCTAGGGTTTCACTGCTCCAAACAGGTCATTGTGGAATTTTCTCTGTAAAGTTCTTTCTAAGAAGGTTCAGAAGCTTAAATGTTTACAGAGCGAAGCCAAAATCTTGAGGAATGACATGTACAAATTTTAGATCTTGGTTCGCAATATTTTCGGAGATATGATTTGTGGAAGTTAGGGCTTTTTCAGGCTCCCAAATTTCACCTAAAATATCTCATTGTGACATTTGCACTATAATGTTTTTTATACGAAGGTTCAGATGCTGAAATTTTTGTAGAGAGAAGAGGAAATCCTGAGGAACTTCCTATAAAAAATTAAGATCTTGGTTCAAAATATTTTCAGAGATATGATCTATGGAAGTTAGGGTTTTTTCAGGCTCCTGAATTTCATCTCAAAGAGGTGACCGTGGGTGAATCATCATAAATATCTCTCTGAGCATCGGATCGAAATTATGTAAAAAGTGGCTGAAAGTACACGGACTTTAGTTTTTTTTATATCAATTTCAGAGCCGAAGGAGAAAAAAATGACATGTGGCATGTCGTACAAGTTCGCTCTACTAAACCAGTCCATAATTAGGTCATTGTGGGAGATTAGGCATAACTTTGACTTGAAGAATCCAAATTAGGTTAGACCTGTGGCATTCGAAAGAAGATTCAGAGGGTTACTACAGGGATGAATTTCAGATATTGAAGATCCGAAATCATAGAGATAATTCAGTTTCAATATTGAGCTCCTCAAAAGCAATAAAAAGGTGTGTATTTTCTTTTCAAATTGCATAAGTCTTGTGTGAAAAATCAATTTGAAGTGATTCCAAGGGCATACTAAAGCATAGATATCAATATTGGGTTCTAAAATTCCACCTAAAAAGAATTCAACACCCATTAAGCCTTCAAAAGGCTCTACTATGACTCATGAAGAGGAAGAAGTGCAACATGAAATATCAAAATTACAAGAGCAAGTGCACCAAATTTCGCTCTCGCAAAGAGCAAAAAAAAATGAAATGAAAGTTTTGAAGAAAAGCGTGGAAGCTAAGATGGATGATTTGAAGAAAGACATGGAAACTAAGATGGATGGCATGTAATCTAGCATGGAAGCTAATATGGATGACATGGAAGCTAAGATCAATGAAAAAATGAAAGACAACATGGAAAATATGAAGAATGATCTAAAATCAGACATGGATGATTTGACAAAGTTGATACAAGAATTGTTTCCTAATGGTGAAAAGATAGTAGAGGAAGCTCATGATGAGAACAAAATAAATGTTAATTGTGATTTAATAAACTCTAATTTTGGATGGAAGAACCACCATATTCCAAATATGGATATGAGGAAGTTTGATGGCAAGGATCCCGTAACATGGATACTACAGATGGAGCAATATTTTGATCTCAATAATCTGCAAAACACACAAAAGGTACGCATTGCAACTTTACATTTAGAAAAAAAAATACATTTGTATGGTATCGATGGCTTTGCTCCCATAAAAAACTGTCACTTGGTCAATTTTTACGAAGGAAATGATAACACATTATGAGGATACAAAGAGCAACACATTCTTTAGCCAATTGATAAATCTCAAACAAAAGGGTTTAGTGGTGGAGCACATTTAGGACTTCCAAAATTTGAATATAAGAGTAACTGATATTCCAGAGGAACACAGGATTGATGTATTCATAGGGATTTAAAGGATAACATCCAACATGAGGTTCGCGTTTGGGAACTTGATTCATTGGAGAAGGCATTTAGGTTGGCAAGAAAAAATGAATGTAAAATGATGGCGACAAGGAAGCCTACCACTCACATATATAAATATGGAAGTGTTGCTACTCTTAGACTTCCACAACCTACAAGGTTGACACAACAACAATTGGAAGAAAAAAGAGAAAAATGGCTTTGCTACAGTTGTGATAGCAAATAGAGTAAAGGTCATAAGTGTGCTGAGTAGAAATTATTTTACATAGATTGTGAAGAGGAGGAAAAAAATGAACAAGAAACTTCAAAAGAAGAGGATATACACTAGGAACCAACCCTAGAAGAAGAAGAAATGAGTTCGACCATATCGTGTAATGCATTGGCAGGAATTACCACTCCTCAAACTCTCAAGATACAAGGACATATCAAGAAGAAAAAGGTAACAATGTTGATTGATTCAGGTAGTACCCATAATTTTATTCATTGTAAGGTATCCAAGGAATTGAATTGTTTCCTATACCCAACACCAAAATTTCAAGTGATGGTTGCAAATGGAGGAACTATAAATTGCTCTGGAAAATGCCATAATATCAAGCTAACCATGGGGGAATATGTATTGAATAGTCCATGCTTTCCATTACAATGGGAAGTGTTGATGTTTTACTAGGAGTACAATGGTTAAAATCTTTGGGGACGGTAGCTTTTAATTTTCAAGAAATTTTCTTGATTTTTTTTTTTTTCAGAAGGAAAGGAAATCGAATTACGGGGTATCGCAGGGAAGCCAGGAAAGATAATAAGCTCTAATTTCATGACAAAGCTTCTGAAGAAAGAACAACGAGGCGTAATTTCACAATTGTGCTCACTAGAAGTTCCAACATCAAAGTAATCTATTTCTCCAGATCTCCAAAAAGTCTTGGACAATCATTCCAAAGTGTTTGAAACTCCCAAAAGGACTTCCACCTATTCATGATCATGATCATGCTATTCATTTGATTCCAGGAATTTTTCCTCCAAACATCAGCCCTTAAAGATATCCTTATGTCCAAAAGAGCAGAGAAAAATTGAACGTATGATTGTAGAAATGTAAGAGGCTGGTACAATTCAATGTAGTCAAAGTTCTTTCTATGTTCCAATAGTATTGGTGCACAAGAAGGATGGATCATGGCGCATGTGCCCGGATTATAGGGAGCTCAATAAGCTCAAATTAAAGATAAATTTCCTATTCCTATGATTGATGAATTATTGGATGAATTACATGGAGAAATTTATTTTACCAAGTTGGATCTTCATTCAGGATATCATCAAATTAGAATGAAGACTGAAGATATTCCAAAAAAAACATTTCAAACTCATGAGGGTCATTATGAATTTTTGGTCATGCTTTTTGGCCTTAACAATGCACCTTCTACATTTCAAGGGTTGATGAATTCCATTTTCAAACCCTTCCTTAGAAAATTTGTGCTAGTATTTTTTGATGACATACTAATCTGCAACAGGTCTTGGAAGGATCATGTTCAACATGTTGACAGGGTGCTCAAACTATTGGAGGAGAAACAATTATATGAAAAACATCCAAATGTTTCTTTGGAGTATAAGAGGTGGAATATATGGGTCATATTGTATCTCATGAGGGTGTTAAGGTAGACCATAACAAAATTAAATCCATTAACGAATAGAAAATCCCCACAACCATAAAGAAATTGCGAGGATTTCTCAGGTTAACATGGTATTATCGCAAGTTTGTTAATAATTATGGGAGAATAGCAACATATCTAACAACATTATTGAAGAAAGATGCATTTTCATGTACTCCTGAAGCAACTAAGGCCTTTGAAAAACTTAAATAGGCATTGTGCCTAGCACCAGTCTTAGCTATGCCAGACTTCACAAAAACGTTTATTGTGAAATATGATGCCTTAGGAAATGGAATAGGTGTTGTTTTAATGCAAGAAGGAAGACCCATTTCTTTTGAAAGTCGTCCAATCAAAGGAAAGTATTTACAGAAAGCTATTTATGAGAAGGAAATGTTGGCAATACTACATGAACTAAAGAAATGGCGACCTTACCTAATGGGAAGACACTTCAAGGTAAAAAATTATCATGATAGTCTTAAACACTTTTTGGAACAAAGACTATCTTCAGAAGAGCAGAAAAAATGGGTCACAAAGATGTTGGGTTATGACTTTGAAATCATCTACAAAAAAGGGAAGCTAAATGTTGTTGTAGATTCACTCTCAAGAAAGGATGAAGAGGTGGAAGCATTGCTTTGTGCCATTTATATTATCCAACCAGATTGGATAGCCGAAGCAAGGGATGAATGGAAGAAGGATGAAGAAGTGTGGTCACTCATTCAAAATTTGCAGCAAGATCCTAGTACATCTGATACATTTAGTTGGAAAAATGATTCCTTATGGTACAAAGATCGCTTACATATTTGCAAGAATTCCCAACTAAAAAAAAAATCTGTTGGAATTGCACACTTCTCCTTTAGGAGGACACTCAGGATTTTTAAAAACTTACCACAGGGTGAAGAAATATTTTTTTTGGGATGGCCTTTAATATGATATTCAAAATTTTGTGGTCGAATGTTTAGTTTTCCAGCAAAAGAAAGTTGAGACAATCAAGACCTTGGGCCTTCTACAACCTTTATCCATTCCAAGTCAACGTTGGGAGGAGATTTCAATGGATTTTATCACAAGTTTACCTAAGTCCGAAGGAAAGAGTGTCATCATGGTGGTAGTGGATAGACTTACCAAGTATGCACACTTTTGTGCATTATCTCATCCATTTAAAGAGTACATTACATCGATTTATGGAAACAATTCAAATGATGGAAACCCAAAGATACTAAGTGATAGAAATCCCATTTTTACTGGAAATTTTTGGACGAAATTATTTTCTTGTTTCGGTACTCAACTAGCTCATAGCTCATCTTATCATCCTCAATCCGATGGTCAAACTGAGATAGTGAATAAATGTTTGGAAGGATATCTTCGTTGTTTTGTATCTGATAATCAAACACAATGGGTCAAGTGGTTACCTCTCACTGAATGGCGGTATACCACTTCCTTCCATACTGCAGCAAAAATGACCCCATTTATGGCACTTTATGGATATCATCCACCGTCCATCACATCTTCTTTAAGATAAAATTCTAAGGTTCAAGAAATGGAAGATAACATCGAGCATCAAAAATAAGTTCTAAAACTCTTAAATGATAACCTAAATTTGGCAGAAAATCAAATGAAACAACAAGCAGATCAACATCGCAGCGAGAGAAGTTTTGATTTAGGAGACTGGGTAGTTTTATGGCTACAACCATACAAACAAATGTCCCTCAAACAAGCTAATAAGGATAATAAATTATTTCCAAATTACTATGGTACTTACAAGGTGTTGCAAAAGATTGGTACTATGGCATACAAATTGGAGCTTCCTGCCTCTTTGCGAGTGCATCCAGTTTTCCATGTTTCATGCTTAAAAAAGGTTATAGGGGACAAACTTCCAGTTCAAACAATATTGCCAGAACTTGATGAGGAAGGAAAATCATATTGGAACCTAAAGCATTCACAGAAACTAGAACTGAGGAGCTATGAAATCGATTAATTTCAGAGTATCTCGTCAAATGGAAGAACTTACCCACTGAAGATTCTACATGGGAGGATGATAATTTTATATAGAAGAATCCAGAGCTACTCAAGCGTTGAGGACAACATTTTTTTGAAGGAGAGGGGCATGTTAGGTCCCTATATTACTAGTATAGTCCCTTATTGTTGTTAGTGTAACCCCCTTATTGTTATTGTTGTGTCCATGTAACCCCAATATTGTTATTATTGTGCCCTTACATTGTTATTGTTAGGTTGGCTAGGATTATATTGTGACCCCATGGACTCCTATATATAGAAGGAGGTTTTTTCATTTGTATCATCCAAGAATTGTTCATTTATGTAATGTAAAGGAGGTTTCCCCCCTTGAAGTGGCTTATTTCTAAGGCGTTGATCTCTCTTTTCTTCTATTTTTGGAGCTAGTTTCATAACAGGGACTTACTCAAGTGTCAACTTTAGGGTAGTAGCAGCAATGGGAAGAAGTCGAAGGAGGAGGAGGATAATGTGGCCCTTGCATCAAAGGGGCAGGAGGAGTAGCACAGGAGGAAGAATGAACTTTCCAAGATCAAATGCTTCCAGTGTGGCGAGATGGGTCATTATGCCACACAATGTCCTCTCAAGAAGAGAGACAAAGATGAGAAACTTGATCTGCAAGTCGCACCTACCAGGATCGATGAGTAGAAGTTCACCATGATAGCCCATATATCTCGAGGAGGGAGGTGGGGTGACTTGGAGTTGTATATTCTAGAGATCTCCAGGATGGGCAGGATCCTTGAGGATTCCACCTCTCGGATCAATACCTTGCTACGGGAGCCCAAATAATATGTAGCAGTATGGATGAGTGCCAGTTGGTGAAAATGAGTGCATAAGTGACACTGCAGTGGTTAGCAATGCCAGATTCTGAGCAGCATAGAGCAGAGTTGGCAGTTGTACAAGAAGGCACAGTGAAAAAGTTAGCAGTAGTGCCACAACTTCAGAGGGACAACGTAGAGGCTAGCAACAATCAGATATTCAATATTGAGATGCATCATGCTGAAAATTTGTTCAGTTTTGGATTTTTTTCAATGGTAGTAAGAAACAATATTGCAGTGCAGTAGTAGTTGGTAGTGGCAACATCAACAATAGTACGAATGCATAATTTGAGAGGGAGTTGCAGTACAAATGAAGTGTTGATAGTGGAAGTGTCAGTAGCAGTGCAGATGCATAATTTGCATAGAGTTGGTGGGAAGCAGTGTCAGACATCAGCAACGCAGAGGAAAATGTTGCCAAATCAAAGTAGTACTCACTAGGGGGTATTGCTAGAGCACATTCCTCGCTAATATGTAGTGTTGATTTGGGTAGCATTAGATGTGCTGTAAGTCTCAAATTTGGCAGGGAGACTTAGACACATGTATTCGAGAGAACTCATAAATAGTTTTGGGAAATTCCACCTGGATTGTATTTTATTGAAATAATTAATTATTTTAAAAGGACCCTAAGTCTAAACTTAGGAAAATAAAATAATTAAAGTGAATTAATAGAATATGGATGTGAATGTTCTAGAAAAATCAGATCAAGTCAAAAGTTAATCTTAGCCGTTGATTAGAGATTTAATCTCAGCTATTGAAGTTTCAATGAGAAGATTATAAGAAGGGATTGAAGGGTCATTTGGAAAATACACAGTAAGGATCAAGAGATCAAATTTCTAAAGTGAGTAGTGCTCAGAGGAAATATCGATCAAGATATTCTTTGTAGAGAGGGGCAGGGATAATATCTGAAGAGTAATATTTCTAGGCCAGAGAATCATCAATAGAGAAGGCAAAGAGATATCCAGTAGAGGAATTTCAGAGCTAGAGAGGTTGGCATAGAGCCATGTAGGGATACGTAGAAGTCAAGAGGGAATCCAAAAATTTGTTGAAGGAATCGATTGCAGAAGCCATGAGCCGGGGAGGCAGAAATTGAAGTTCCTAAAAAGTAAATCTATCAGCATAAGGGGTGACATTATACCCAAGATGGTTTACGCTGGGACTATGCAGAGGATGCACAAAGGCAGTGTAGAGGCTATTAGGGGCAACTCATTCAATGGCTGGAACATCTAGGATTTCCTCTCATAGTGTGAGATAACCTCACTAATCTCTCCATCAGTGATATTATCTGTAACTGGATTGCAAGGAGAGGCATCCAAAGATTGTATTCAGAAATTACTACTGCTTAATAATAAAACCCTCAGTTTCTGCATTGTTTTTCCCGCGTTGGGTTTTTCCAGGGACATTATTCCAAAATAATTGTGTCAGATGTGTCTATGATTTACTCTTGTTTGGTTTTTTTTCCGCACTTGTATTTTTCCGCATTTTATTTAGTGAATGTTGAAGTGTTTTTAATTTGATGTTGCTGTAGAAGTAAAATGAATAATTAATATATCAGTTAGAAGAATTAATACCAGTTGTTGCAATAGGATTACATATATGAGGAATTTTCACAAAGGTTCCTTAATGTGAAACTTCGTTCTTTACTAGATCTTTTTCCTCCAACCCTCATGACCAGACGCATGATAAAGTCCTCAAGAGTAAGTTCGGGGTAGGTGTTGATCCTATGGCTCTATTGAGCGAGTTGAGGTCGAGGTTGATCCTATGGCTATGTTGAGCGAGTTGATGTCGAGGATGACCATCCCAACTTGATGGGTGAGTGGTAGTCGAGATCGGGCCTAATGTGGTGGAACAATGGTTGTATCAGAGATGGATCCAACCACTGACTTGTAGTCAAGGTCAACCCTGATGCATTTATTCTATATGTGTATGAAGTTAGGGCCGAGCCAAATGCGCCTGAAGCGATATTTGTTGCCAGCATATTGAGCCTACCTCCAACTATAAACTAAATATTTGGCTTGTAATTAAAGGTCCACCTTGGTCATAATTCTAACGAGATGGGTGGAATGTATAGGTCCACACACACACAAACACACTTCTAACCTATGTTAAGGTTGAGTGGTGCATACAGGTGGTATCAGAGAATCAAGGTTTAATTATTGAAATTTGCAACAAGAAACAGTGAAATTGGCATCCAAAAACAACATCCAGAAAATGGCATCCAGAAATGGCTACCATGGAGGCTTTTGATTTAATTATTTCTTAATTAAATTAGAAGAAATGTGTGTCAAATTTATTTATCCCTTAAATAAATTGGAAAATAAATTGTAATCTTATCTCATAATCACTTGTAATAGTTAAGTGAGTGTGATAGACTCAGTTAGCTCATGAAATTGAGGGTGGTTGGTGAGGCATGTAGAGTGATTCTATTTGTTTTAGAGTCCAAGTTGCAGTTAGTGTATTAGTTTAATGCATGAGAAATCAGTTAACTCAATTAAGTGAGTTAAAGTCAGTCTAACTAATTGTAACTGATTTTTTCACTAGTGAGAGGTCAAGTGAATTAAATCAGATTTAATTCACATTCAGTGATATGTCATGTGAATGATGATTTACTATTAATAGCTGCATGCATGTTATTTCTGATGAAGACCCAATTGAGACAGAGGTTAAAGGGAAGTTATCTCTCAGTTGTATTTATAGAAAAATTTTCGGGCGCAATTATATACACCATAGGATGCCCATGATGTATTGCACAATCAAGGAAGGCTAATTATCCTAATTAATAGGGATTAATTAATTGCCTCGGGATTGCGTGAGAAAGGCAGGATGAAGACAAGCTGATAATTGGCTAATTGTTGGATCAATTTTGTCTGGATCAGTGTGAGACAGTTGACAGAGTGCAACAGACTCTTATGAGAAGAGTGCATTGTAATTGTTTCATGATTCCTTGGTTCACTATACAATATAGATAGAGGGGTTTTGAACAGCAAGCTTTCCCCAGGAAAAATATCTGTGTTATGGATTGATTTGATTCTTTCTCTTACTTGGTGTGATTGTTCGATCGTGTTTAATTTCCACATAATTAATTGTAGAAGGATTCAGTATCTTGCTCTAGTATATTGCATGATCAGATTGAATCCATTGGTATACATATTGTTTGTACAATTCCTATATTAATACTTGGATTGGATGGGCTCTATCATGGGAAAGTAACAACGGAACTCCGACAAGAAGGCCTTATCTTGATTTTTATAACATTCATAAGACAAACATTTAGGTGTTAAAATTCAACAACATTATTGCTAACAATTAGTTGATTACTGATACTTGTTTACTGATACAGATTGTGGTTTCAATCAACCTACCATAACATCTCTAAAAAACAGGATCATAGGCATGATTTCTCAGTTATTATTATATTATTTTGTGTCTAACAACTATGTGTGGTTGAACACACATCACAAGCGTAAAAAATATAGTGAAGGACATAGGAATGAGGACCAGAATGGTAAAAAAATATATTTTTTATCATTTGCAACATGGAAATGAAGAGGTCAAGAAAAATGAAGAAGACAAAACAATTGGCCAAGGGGGAGGGGAAAAATTTCATGATTGGATGGACACTTTGAGGATCCTAAGGGCTTAAGTCAGAAGCTTCAAGGCGGACAATGAAAGGCTGTTGAGAGCTTAAGAGAGGTAAGATGAGATAAATTCAATCATTTTCCAAAGCCTCTTAGATTTATAGAAATAGAGGCAACATGAGTTGAGGGTTATCCATAAAGACAAGAGGATCCTTCGGGATTCAGAAGAGAAAACAAATGGGGTAGATGGTAGCAGGTCCAGGAAGATGCCTAGGCAGGGAAGTGAAAACACTATAAAATGAGATGCACCACTAAGTACCCCATAAGGAAGAAATAGCACTTATGTGCATTATTCTAGTAGATATTCCAACTACGCTACCAGGAGGCACCATTATCACCATCATCATCACCACGGGAAAAAAGTAAAGGACCATATGCTAGAATAATTTAAGAAAGTCAATCCACCCACATTTGATGGAGACATGAAGAAATATAAAAATGTGAAAGATTGACTACTTGGCATGAAGAAATTATTCTAAATCCATGATTATTATGAAAATACGAGGAAAATATTTCCACCTATAGTCTGAAGGGAAAATCAGACATATGGTGGGAAGATTTGAAGAATTTCAGAGGTTTCACAGAAGAGGAGTTAACTTGGAATGAATTTGAGAAGCTTTTCAGGAGTCAATATTTGTTCGAGTGATACTACGACAATAAAGAAAAAGAGTTCCTTGACCTTGGACCTGGACCTTGAGATCGAAAAAACATAGTCTTTTCGATGGTGGCCTTTATAATCGAGCCTTCTTTCGCATCCTCACCATATTCATAGTGAGCCCCGAACCGAAAAACACACACCACTACTGCCCCTCAACAGCAAGGACCTTCGGTGACACATAAACAGCTCCTCAAATGCCCTTTCCCTTGCCCTGACAACCCTCCTCCCTCAAAAAGAACTGTCCCCACCTTGACATCCCATCCTCCATATGAACTCAAGATGGGAAAAATGAAGGATGGCAAGTATGTCACTAGGTTCTTGGAGTTGGTGAGATATGTGCCATATATTAAGGATGAGAAGGCCAAAATCCAAATATTCATGAGTGGTTTTCCTATGGAATTTAGAGATAGAACAATGAATTGTTGCAACCTCAGACATTGAATGATGCCATCGAGAAATTAAAACAGTGCTATGAACAAGAAAAGCACAAACCAAGAATTAAAAGTGACTAGAAGGTAAAGAAAAACACTGCAATTACAAATAAATGGCCCAAGAGATTCACAAATAAGAAGGAGAGCAAGCAACTAACCACCGTGAGTCAATTTCAGCAAAAAATCAGTTAAGTTGTTCATTAGAGAATTTTTGAGCTAAAAAATGGGCCTCAAAACAAAAATGTACAAAAAAAATAAACTTTATAAGAATCATTAGGATTCGATATGATGATTTCAACCATGGGGGATGACTCACCATTTTTGGAGTAAAAAGGTAAAAAGATATTAAAAAAAAAAAACTACTTTTTCAACTTATTTCTCTACTATTTCACTCAAATTTCAAGCAGGAGTACTCATTGGGCACGGAATTTGATTTTGCATCCAAGTAATACCCATGTTTTATACTTTTGATAAACCCTACTACACGAAAAATGTGAAATACATGAAAAATGGGATTGCAATCATGTTTTTTTCATATATTTCACATTTTTCATGTAGTAGGGTCCATCTAAATTATGTAACGTGGGTACTCCCCTAATGAAAAATCAAATTCTCTACCCAACAAGTGCTTCTGCTCGAAATTTGAGTAAAATTGTAGGGAGATATGTTGAAAAAACGAGTTGAAAAAGTTGTTTTTTCTTTTTGCCTCCAAAACTTTATGAGAAAATATAATATTATTTTATTATTTCCATTACTGTTTTATAATATTCCCTAGGAGGTCCATTTTAGACCTTAAAATTTCTCTAATGAAATGGAATACACAACAACCAACAACAAAACCACGAATAACTGAAAGGAAGGAGCAATTAAAGTGTTAGATGTATGGTCCATAGGGTCTTGGATAGATAATGATCGGGTGTGCTGTAAAGACAATACTCCTCGATGTTAATTTACTAGTTCAATTCCTTGCCCTATTCAGGTGTTATTCTTGGACATGATCATGATGTAGCATCAACATGGCCGAAATTACAAAAAAAAGTGTTGGGTCTGTGATGAAAACCACCGGAAAAGAGACTTCCCACACCAAAGAAATCCAGGGCCAAAGATTTACAGTGCCCGGGAAGCTCACATAGTGGGTGATGTAGCGCAAATATTTCCCATAATTTATGGATTCATGGACAATCGTTAGGCAGACCACCAAGCATCTATCATTGAGATGGAAGGTAAGTTGTGTAATCAAGTTGTTTCCATTTTGATTGACTCTGATTCTAATTATGGCTATGTTAGTCTGGAGCTTGTGGAAAAAATAAAATTGACTAAAGAATTTTACAAAAATCATGGTTAGTTCATTTGGAATAGGAACAAAGGGAAAAAATAGTCATTGAGTGAAATCTTATGCATTTGAGCGCAACTGCATGCCCATAATAAGACATTTAAATTTACTGTCATTAGGTGCGTAAAACATGTTATTGTGAATGGATTGGTTGTATATTCACATAACTAAGGTCGATTATTTTGAAAAATCAATTGAATGTGTGGATGATGATGGGGAAATAATATTTTTTGCAAGGCAATCGAAAATCAATTTTAGTGAGGTTGATCACAAAAATGCAGGCTAAACAGAGTTATCAGAAGGGTTGTAAGCTATTTGCTATGCAAATATCCCGTGATAAGGAAGTTTGTGACAACGTTGGGCAAGAAGAAATCAAAATACTAAATAAGTATCTGGTAGCTACAACAATACAAGGATTTGATTTCAGCAAACTTGTCAGTTTTTACCCCTCATAGGGAAGTCAATTTATCTATTGAATTGGTGCCTGGAGTGGAATTAGCATCTAAGGCACCATACTAGATGAGGATGTCACAACTAGTTGAGTTAAAAATACAGCTGAAGGAAATTCTTGATAAAGGTTATATACAACCAACTGTGTCGCCATGGGGAGCTCTAGTGTTATTTGTGGAGAAGAATGATGGGACGCTCTAACACTATATTGACTACAAGAAATTAAATAAAGTAACCATTAAGAACCTGTATCCATTCCCACTGATTGATGACCTATTCGATCAACTAAGGGGGGAAAAAGTGTTATCCAAGATTGATTTGAGGTCTAGGTATCATCAGCTGCATATCAAAGAAGAAGATATCCATAAAACTACTTTTAGGATGAGATACAAACACTACAAGTTTGTAGTGGTACCCTTTGGGCTTACCAATGTCCCAATCACTTTCATGTGTCTAATGAATAGTGTGTTGTGTCCTTATTTGGATAAATTTGTCATTTTTTTTATGGATGACATATTGGTGTACTCAAATATTGAAGAAGAACATGAAAATCACCTAGATACAATATTAAAATTGTTAAGTGAACACAAGATTTATGTGAAGCTTAAAAAATGTAAAATTTCTAGTCACATATACATTATTTGGGGAACATTGTCTCCAAGGAAGGGATATCAATTGATCCGAAAAATATCAAGGCCATAATGGAGTGGCCAACACCAAATAATGTGAATGAGTTTAGATCATTCATGGGATTAGAAGGTTACTACAGGAGGTTCATCAGGAAATTCTCCAACATAGGCCATCCTATCGCATCCTTGCACTATAGAGAGGGAAATAAATTCGAATGGGTGACTGCATAGAATAAATTGAATGAAAAAAAGTGAAAGTTGAATGAAAACATGAAACAGTTTTATTGCAACCCATTCCCATTCTAGAATGGAAGTGGGAGGTGACCTCCATGGATGTCATTATAGGTTTACCGAGAACTTGCAGGGAAGCATGATGCAATTATGGTGGTGATTTACAAGTTGAGAAAGGTATCTCATGTTGTGGTAGTTAAGTCCACCGACTCAGCAAGTGAAGTAGATAAATTTTTCAGAAAGGAGATTGTGAGGTTGCATGGAGTTCCCAAGAAAATCATCTCAGATAGAGATGCTAAGTTCACTTCAAGGTTTTGGAAGGAACTATTTGCAGGCTTGGGGACAAAATTTGCATTCAGTATTGCTTATCATCCACAAACGAATGGGAAAATAGAGAGGAAAAATAAGATCCTCAAAGATATATTGAGGATGCATGTGATGCACCAACCCAATAAGTGGGAAGAGAATCTTCCACTTGTAGGATTCACATACAATAATGGGTACGGAGAATCCATCAATATGAGCCCATTTTAGGCACTATATGGGAGAATTTGCAATACTCCTATCAACTGGAGTTACCTAGTGAACAAGGTCCTTATTGGGCCTGATATGCTCAAGGAAATGGAGTAGAAAATTCGTGTCATCAAGCATAATTTAAAGGCGGCACAAGACATGAAGAAAAGATATGTGGACCGACATAGGGTATATACATAGTTTCAAGTTGGGGAACAATTTTACTTGAGAATTAATCCCAAGAAAATTTCTTTAAGGATTGGGTCATGTGCCAAGTTGGCACGATAATATTGTGGTCCTTTTGAGATCCTTGAAAGGATTGAACTAGTAGCTTATAGACCGTCCTTACCTTCATCAGTAAAATTCCATTATGTTTTCCATGTTTCTTTGCTTAAAATATATGTACAAGATTCTACTCATGTGATTGATTGGTTTGTGCTATAGGTGGAACCATAGGGATAGTTCCAACCAAATCCGCTATGCATCCTATACCAGAAGAGCATCATGCTCCATAATCAAGCAATAGATCAAGTCAAAGTGTAGTGGAGGCAATTTAGGCCTGAGGAAGCCACTTGGAAAATGGATAACTCGATGAGAAAAACACATCCCTTATTGTTTTCTAGTTGAAGCAAATATGTACATAAATTGTAAATATTGTATAGAGGTATGGATATAAATCTCCTTAGATAGTATGTTGTTTACTTTTAAGCATGTTTTCTTTGTTGCATATGGACAAAGAACATCGAGGACAGTGTTCCCCCAAGGGGGAGGGGTTTGTGACAACCCCAATAGATGCACTCATGTATGCAATGTAAATATTTTTATAAAATGGGTTGAGTAATGGGACATGAATTCTAGAGAATAGGGAGGTTGCTTGCCTCAAATGATATAAATTTCCTTAAGATAGGAAAATATGAATTGTTGGGATATCCATTAAAGGCTAGTTGTTGTATGTCTTAATGGACTGGTTCCTGAATTTAATGGAATTGCAAGGAGGGCACGGAAGACCATGATCTCTTGAGGAAAATGAAAGCAATAATAGGACCCTAAATTAAATGCAGGGGTGGAATCATTGCTAAATGGGGAAGACTGAGGCCAGCAGGAGGAATAAACCATTGGTTAGACGTTACAAATAAGTAACAAAGAGGAATTCGTGGAACACTTATCATTGGCTGACAAAATTTTGCTGGAAAAATAATTTTTCAGGGGGTTACATGAGGAGAAGGAGGAGAAAAATGCAAGGGAAGGGAAGAAGCAATGTGAAACATCAGGGATAAGAAAGAAGGAAATCTAGAGCAACTTGGAAAGGAAGTACTCAAAGAGAAGATACAAGAGGATGAGTAAATTTGGTTGGAAAGAGAAGTTAGGGAGGAAAACACTTCTAGGTGGGGAAGAAATTTCCTCTAGAGTCCCCATTGGCCAGAGGGCAGAGATGGTGATTCTTGAAAGATCCATAAGGGTTGGGGTGGAGGAATTATTCCGAGGAAAGTTATTAGAGGATTTTTGGATGGATTCCTTGTTTTATGTTTTATTTTTTTTGTGGTTTTGGAGTGCCCTAGTTGGGTGGAACCACAATTTTTAGTTCTGAAGGGTGGAGATAGCAAGTCTCTGGATTCCCTATGTATTTTTACTACTTATAACTTAGTTGGAGGGTGGAGGCTGAAAGATCTCTGGAGCCCCTAGAGAAAATACAATTTGTATTTCAACCCTTGAGCAACACACCCCTTAGTCTCTAGAAGTTGGCTCGGGGATGATAGTTGCAAGTGAGAATTGGCTGCAACTATCTATGGTTGGGTGGAGAGTTATTGTCCCAGACTCAGTTGCCAAAAATTTCCCAAGTGCTCTTATGTACTTGCAATGATATTGCGTATATGTTTGCATTTCTGGATTGAAATGGTGTATCTAAATGTATTGAACATGGCTTATTTTCTTACTATTTACATGAATAAGTAACATATTTCTATTGTTGAATTAAAGGAATTGGAATAACATGTGTTGACATGGGTCATGAATGCAATAATGATTGGTATGGAAGGAATTTCGTTATAGGGTTTTGATTATGATGGTTTCAAGCCCTTATAATATTTCTTATGTGACTGTGTGGAAGTGTTAATGACTTCTTCCTCTCTAGTATTCATTGTTTATAAGGATGCATTATGCAAGTCCTTATTGGTATATACCATGATTCTGAGTTTATAATTCAATAATATTATGAATTCCTTGGTCTAAATAAATAACATACTCCTGCATTGTGTAAGGCACGACCTCGTGAGCTTGAATGACTTGATTCTAGGCTCTACATTTTTTTTAAGGTTATATATTTGCCATGTATGGATTGATGTTGAATCTCTCAAGGTTAGGAGCCATATTATATATGTTTTCTCGGTACTGAGATGGTGTGGTAACTCCTTGCTTGAATGCGTTGGTCATAGTCATGGAGCTTAGCCGGATTAGAACTCCATTAATGGGTGTTTATATGTTGGTTACTTTTGTTAACAAGATTCCAAGAACCCTTCATAAGGTGTTTATTTCTTGTCCATTAGGATAATGGAATTTATATAGTTGTATATGTATCCACTTGTGTGGTTGCAGTGTGCATCCGAAAACACTATGGTAAGCACTATGAGTGTTGGAGGCTCTTTAGGGATCACCAAGTCTATATAAAAGGATGTGTGACATGCATATGTGCAACCCATTCTTGGAATTATTATCCATAAGAATGAAATGCTTATAAGCACTTACTATATTATCACTCATGTATTTATACCCATGGTTCATGCCTATGATTGGCCTTAGAAGGAGGGATTCCTAAAGATTTGGAGAGTGTTGATATCCTTGTAGCCTTTTTGGCACCATATTTTGTATGCAGATTCGAAGAGGGTCACCTTGTTGAAAGCTTAGTAGGGATAACACTGATATGTGCTCATAAAATCTTAGTGGCCATGATTAGGGTCTAGCATAAGTCCAGATATTCGTAGAACCACCATAGTCAAGCCAGGTCTGATTTATTTTGTAAAGAGTGCATAACATAGAGTGGAAGAAATTTTCTATGACAGCCATTGGATCCAAGAGTGAGTGTATCTCTCATATCCCTAGCCCTAGGCAGATCTATCTTTGTTAAGATTTTAACAAAGCTTTGTTTTGAATGATCTCTCATTGAACATAAGAATGAGGCTTAACCTTGTAATATTATTCGTAGACCTTACTTAAGCAGCTTGACAGATCCTTGACATGGAAGTAGTTGAGTGGATGATCCAATTACACCTTATCCAATCCACTTTGGTGGTAGCTAAAATTTTCCAGAGCTCTGTGAAGAATCATATCAGGGAAGGCAAAAAAGGTTCCTTAATGTGAAACTTCGTTGTTTAATAAATCATTTTACTCAATCCCTCACGACCAGATTCATGACCGAGTCCTCAAGAGAAGGGTCCAGCTCAGATTTGATCCAATGGCTCTGTTGAGAAATTTGAGGTCAGGGTCGACCATCCATGATCCGAATCTCGGGGGACCCCAAGATCTGAGTAATTGTCGCACCAGGAAAAGAACAAAAGTAAACCAAATTGGAAAATAAACCAGGAAATATATTTTATTATTGATCTAGATTTTAGGGGAACCCAAGATCCGATTAATTTTCACACCAATAAAATAACAAACGTAAACCAAACCATACAATAAATCAGGAACTAGATTTTATTAGATCAAAAAAATGATCATTACAACTACATTGTGTTGGACCATCTGCTCTCTTACAAAAGGAGGTTTGTTATTTATAGCCTTTTTTAGTTACATTACCATGGGTAAGTTATTTATAGCCTTTATTTACATTACCATGGATAAATACCATGGGTGAATTTCCATTCAGATCAATCTATATTTGATGGGTCAGTGATAGTTGGTGTCAGGCCCATCATGGTAGAATAATTTGTTGGAGACTGTAACT
Organism: Pinus albicaulis; assembly: GCA_034641835.2. Lineage (NCBI taxonomy): Eukaryota > Viridiplantae > Streptophyta > Pinopsida > Pinales > Pinaceae > Pinus > Pinus albicaulis. The sequence goes on along the minus strand of CM076575.1, from coordinate 1,070,296,727 downwards.
ACTTTCGGTCTTCATAATTATCATTTGATTCATGTAATGATGTAATATCTATGTATTGATAAAAAAAAGAAATAAAATTGTAAAAGAAAATTATCTATAAGGCATGGGTTTCATGCTTCGGTCAATGGTCAATAGGTCAAAGCATCCATTGTATGCTTATAGGGTTTTTCATGAGTCAAAGGTCATTGTTACATTGTAAAATACCTTTATGGGCACTTGTATCAAATAAAGAAACATATTTTGTATTCTATAAGAGTCAAGATACTCCAAAAGGGATCAATTCATTCAACCTGTAAAGTCAACCTTAAGTGGGCTTGACGAGCCACACAAATTAATATAAAAAGGGATGAATTTTCTCTCCATTAGGGAAGGTAAGAAGCTCACATATTTGAGTTTGTGGTATATGGTTTGGAGGAGGAGAAAAGGTATAAAAGAGGATCTTTAAGGCATGCAAAGGTGGATGAATTTTTCATATGAAGGGACCTAGGTTCACCTCAGGTCCGAGATGACCAAGAGACCATTTTCATGGAGAATTATTATATCATTTCTCTTGAAGATCTCTTAGGTTAAATATCTCTTGTGTGTTGGAGAAAGTCGAGGGCCTTGCTTCTGGGTCTTGGGATTCTCCTTTGAGTTTATTCTATAAGAATATAAAGTTCTTTTGGGTTTTCCCCTTGGAGGAGTTTTCCCCTAGCTTGGAGCCTATATCTTGTGTTCATGTGATATTTTATTGTTTTGACATTTATTTGATGATGAAAACATAAGCATAATAATCTAGAAGACCTAAATATCACAAGTAAATGTCAAATATGGGAAATGTTAAGTTAAATATGTTTCATTTATTGATTTTCCAACACAATGGTTGTATCAGAGATGGAGTTGACCTCCGACTTGGAGTCAGGGTTGGGCAAAATGCATTTATTTTATATGAATTCATGGTCGGGCCAAATGCACTTGAAGCGATATTTGTTACCAGCGTGTCAAACTAACCTTCGAATATAAACTAAAGATTTGGCTCGTAATTCAGGTTCACCTTGGTCAAAATTATAGTGGGATAGGTGGAATTTACTATATATATACACATTAAATTAATGCTTAGCACGAAAATATGGAACCTACCCATGAATGGGTTGGAAGCTAATTTTATACTTCCAAGTGGCGTCAGAAGGCTGACTAGGATGGCCACATGGCGATGCAATGACGTGGTGTCATCGAATTCACTAGAAACTCGAAAGGTCATAACTCTCAATCTAGAGGTTGGATCAGGGTAAAATGTTATATCACTAAAATCATATCAGTGAGTCGAATGAAATGGTGACATTATTTTCGAGGTTTGAAGGCAACATAAATAAAAAGAGAGAGATAAAATAAATTTAAAATCCCATATTTATAACCGTACAAGGGAGGTTGGATTAGAAAGTGAATACTTCTCACGTGAGTTAAGGTGGGAAGCTGTTTACATTTCCAAAATACTATATTGAATTTAAATAACCTAAATATAAGGCCAATTGGTTAACTTAAGACAATAAAAAATCATGCAAAATCTTGTTTTAAACTTGGGCCAAGTGGAGGGTTATCCTTGGGGAGTGTCCCCCAACCTATAAATTTTGGTTGTACCTCTCAAATGATCCATATCCAACTATTATATTTGTTATCAATTTAATGGGGTTTCTTTGTTTCAAAAAAGGGAATTAGGTAACAATATGAAATGTCCCATCGATTGATTAAGGAGGAGGCCAACTCTGTCACCTTCATTTCCTCCTGTTAAGTGGAAGAGATATTCCATCAATTACAGGTAAGAATGCAACTTAGCTCCTATAAAAGGCTCCCCTCCATCTAATTAAGATTTTCTTTGAGTTAATATATTATTGTCATCTCTTTGATGTAATCTCTACATGCCATCTCTTTAATATTATATTTGATATCATCTCTGAAAGTTTGGAATTATGTTTTAGTTTCCATGTTCCGTACATTAACCTTCATTGGAATTATAAATTTTAGGCTCTTTATTCTCTCTTCAATCTTGGAAATATTAAATCCATATCTTATACTCTAGTTGTTCCATGAAGAGCCTTCAAAAGCCTTTCTAGGAGTCACATTTGGCTTATTACATCTGGAAATTGTAGACTCAATACTACTAATGAAATTTTCTAAAACATAAGACTCAAATATACTCTATGCATTAGCAAAAATAAATTCATGATTCAGAAGCTATATAAAAAATATGCATCATGATTTAACACACATACACGAGAATATATCTAGGGGAAAGAAATTTCTCGAAACCTCTTCCTATCTGTATTGAATTAGTTAGAAAATAGAGAAGAAATAAAATGCTTGATCAAGCTTGAGAAACCTCTGCACAAGTATAATCTATCTCACTGGCTCACATAATGACTTTGGCCAACACTTTTCAATTTTCCTATCTTCCAAGCTCTTATTTCCTTTTGTTGTTTCTCAAGGAATTAGCCCCCTATTAATTAGGGAAATCCCAATCCTGACCTGCGTAATCCCTATAGGTCCTTATCTGACCGTGTGCACCACCTATAGAACATGGATAATTATACAACTAATAGTACACTACCATTGAACTCCAATCTCAATTGGGTAGCTCAAATTTCATGCATGCATGATTTGATTTATCAGTTAACTGGTTTAACACTAAAGTTGCACCCCACTGTTAGATCTCCTACTAGTTCCTCCAACAGTTGGAACTAGTTTAACTGACCTTAACTCAATTTAACTAGATTAAATTGTTACAACTAAAATTAACTCAACCTAGGCTCCTAAAATTTATGAATAATTGTACACAACTCAAGTTAAGACCTCAACTTCAATTACCTAATCTAACTGAGTGATAACAACTCAGTTAACTAATTCAAGTTGTCTTGTGAGTTTCTCCTAATTTAATTCAAGAAAAAATTAAATTAAGATTTTCTTGTTGCCATTTTTCAACACTCCCTCTCAGCAAGAAAGGGTTTATCAGATACCCCAATCCTGCCTCTATGGAACTCGAAATTTTCCTGTCGACAAAGCCTTGGTCAAAATATTTGCATCATGTTCCTATGTAGAAATGTATTCCAACAACATTATCCGCCTCTGCACACAATCTCGTTGATGGTGATACCAGATGTCGATATGCTTGGATCGATCATGAAAATGAGGATTCTTAGAGAGTTTGATACAACTCTAATTTTCATAGTAAATCACAGTGGGATCCATCGTCTAAACAAATAACCCAACAAGAATCTTCCACATCCAGATAGGTTCACATTATGCTTGACTAGCAGTCATGTACTTTTCTTCTATTGAACTGAGTGCAACTGATCTTTGCTTCCTATTGTACCAAGAAACAATTGCTAACCCAATACTCAAACTTCTCCTGAAGTGCTCTTCCGATATGATAGACTACCCGCCCAATCTTCATCTATGAAGCCTTGAAGCTTCACTCCCTGTTTTCATATGTACCAAAGACCATGCTGAGTAGTTCCTTTGAGGTATCTCAACATATGTTTGGACGCATTCCAATACAATTTGGTTGGATTAACCATTGCTTGACTAAGCTGGTTAACTGCATAACACATGTTTGGCCGTCTGTTCACCAAATACATGAGTGAACCCACAAGCTACTTGTAAATAGTGGTCTCCACTTCCTCACCTGAAGTGGTATCCTCCTTCCTCCAAATTCCTACTAGAGGAGTGTCCATGTATTTGCTACTCTCCATGTGAAATTTCTTCAGTATCTTGTTGGCATACTTTCCCTGAGAGAAAAAAAAGTTCTTGATCTCCTCGCCATAATTCCAAACCAAGGAAGTAATGCATGAGTCCCATGTCCTTCATCTCAAACTCTCTCGCAAGATCCTCTTTTCAATATTTTATAAACTTATCATCATCAGTTAAAATCAAATCATCGACATATAATACTATAATAAAAAATTTACCTTCAACAATAATATGGTAAAGGTTTGCATCTGCTTCACTTTTGGTGAAGCCCAACCTGGTTAAATAATTGTCGATCTTGGTGTACCAAGCACAGGGTGTTGGTTTCAATCCATACAATGCTTGCTTGAGTCTGCACACATGCGACTCTCTGCCGAAGGTCTCAAATCCTTCGGTTTTTCAATGTAAACCTCCTCCTCAAGCACTCCATTGAGGAATGTTGTCCTCACATCCATATGATGAATCTTCCATCACATCTGCATTGTAAGTGCTAGAATTGATCTGATAGAAGTGTACCTTGATAATAAAGCAAAGGCCTCCTTGTAATCAATTCCCTCCACCTGAGATAACCCCTTGGCCACAAATATGTCCTCGTTCTTCTCTATGCTTCCATCCGTTGCTTGATTCACCTTGTAGATCCACTTCGAACGTATCACTGACTTGTTCTCTGGTCTTGGGACCACTTCCCAAACATTGTTTTTGACTATGGAATCATATTCCTCTATGTTGGAATCAACCCATACTAGTTGTTGCATTGCTTACTTGAATGAGGATGGTTCTGTTTCAACTAGCTCACTCATTAGAGCCATGTATCTAGTGTACCGATATGGTGACCTCCTATGCATGCATTGTGATGTGGATGCTCCCACATTATCTGTAGCATCATGTAATAATTTGTCAACTTCCCTGGTGCATTTCCTTCATTCTATGGATGTCTTTGCATGAGTAGGTGCCTCCACTCTTTGCTTATATTCTTGTGGCTTCTCCACAACATCTTAAGGTTCTTCCTTTGGAGCTAAAAGCTCCTCATCCACATGCAACTGAAGCTCCCTCTCAAGGGAAAATATCACGGAATTCTCTTCATCGAACTTCACATCTCTATGAAAAACTGTCATCCTATGAGATGGCAGGTACACGTGATAGTTGTGAGGTGTATAACTGTACCCCACAAATATTCCCAACTTTGTTGTCGACTCTAGTTTTTTCCTTGCATCCTTAGAAACATGTCAGTAAACTGATGAACCAAAGATCCTGAAGTGTGAAACATATGGTTTCTTCCCTGAAAAGGCTTCTTGTAGTGTACACATCCCGATAATTCGATGAGAACTCCTGTTATGCACATATACCATTATGCTGCATGATTCGACGCATGAGTGTAACGGTAGGCCCTGATCATGCAACATTTCTCGTGCAACTCCCACAATAATTTTGTTCTTCCTCTCAGATACCGCATTCTGTTTTGGGTTATGGGGTGTTATTAACTCTCGTCAAGTGCCTTCCTTTGCAAAAAATTTCTTAAAATCATTTGATACATATTCTCCACCGTTATCGCTGCTAAGAGCCTTCACTTTGATGCCAGTTTCTTTCTCAACAAGTGCTTTCAATTCAAATTTTTTTGAGAATGTATGGTATTTATTTTGCATGAATAAAATCAAGCACTTACGTGCGAAATCATCTAAAAATATAACATAATACCCATGCTTGGTCGTGGATTTTGCATGAATAAAATCAAGCACTTACATGAGAAATCATCTAAAAATATAACATAATACCCATGCTTGGTCGTGGAGTCTATCAAGAAAGGTACACACACATCTAAGTGAACTCTTTCAAGGACTGCTTGCGCTCTATTGCCCTTATCATGAAAGGTGGATTTGGTGTACTTCCCCAGTGTACACCATTTGTATGCATCTCGCTGCTCTAGTGCACCCTTGTGAAGTCTTGTAGAAATATTTTGCATGATGTTCAAAGCTCCATGGTGCAAATGGCCAAGTCTCCTATTCCATAATTCACCAATGTCTTGGCTCTGCATCTTCTTTGCTTTCGTGATCAATGTTACACAGTTTTATACATCCAATTTGTAGAGGTTCTTCACCCGAAATTCGATCCGATTTACTTGTACTATAGAGATGTGTCTAAGGAAAGCCTTTCCTTTTATAAATATTACATCACAACCACGATCTTCCAACATATAAACTGAAACTAAATTATTCTTCATACCCAGAACATACATGGCATATTTTAGTTTGATATGGGAGCCAGACTCCCTCTGAAAAGTAACTGTACAAATACCAGTCGCACTATACCTTCCATCATCTCCCATATTGCTGTGCATCTAGAGGTCCTTATCCTACAAGTCACTGAAAAAAATATTTATTTCCCATTGTATGGAATGATTGTCCATTATCCATATACCACACACTACTCATCGTCGATGTCACCATGCATGTGATGAGGGTGAAATACAACTCAACTTGTGAAGCTAGAGCTTCATCTACTACTCCTCCCAAGGGATTCTTGATAGCATTCTTGTGTGGACACTTCGTGGCACAGTGTCCCAACTCATGACAATGAAAGCAATTGATTTTCCGGAAAGTATTTCTTCTTACCTCCCTGACCAGATTCTACTTTGGAACGAGATTTATTCCCTTTCCATTTATTTTCCTTTCCATCCAAGGCACAGTTCTCCTCATCCTCAACCTTAGATGAATTCTCGTCTTTGTTGCTCTGCATGATCTCTTCCTGCATGAGATCATACCATAACCACTCCCAACTTGTTAGTTTGTTTCTACCATTCACATAATATTGATAATTGTGTCAGCCCTTTGGAAGACCAAACATAGCTAGACCTACCAAATATTCTTCTGGAATAGTAACACTGACCCCGCCAAGTTCATCATGATATTGTGTAAACTTTCTCAGGTACTGCATAATTTATCCAACCTTTTGAATTTTGATGCTTTGAAGGTTGTCTTTGAGTGCCAGGTTCCTGTGGTCACTATTGTTCTAAAAAAAAATTGTCAATTTTTTCCACATCGCGAATGGATTATATTTCCCATAGATATTCGAGACAATATGATCTCAAAATCCCTCCAATATGATCCTCCTCGCTTTAGCCACATCCTTCTTCCATTGAGCGAGACCCTGGATATCAGCTACTGGGGGTTTTACTACATTTTTCTTGATGTAATTTAGTAGCCCATTTTCATCTAATATTTCCTCCATGCAGATCTTCCATGCCACAAAATTTGTGGTTCCTTCCAAAACATACTTGATCCTGAGTCTAGTGGAAGTCATATTCTCAGTCCTAGAGAAATCATGCAACACTGATCTTGAAATTTTAACCTCCTGCAAAGACAACTTCAAATTATCTTCTCTACTGTGAATCTAGCTCTAATACCATGTAGAAATTAAGTGTAGATTCAATACTTCTCATGTAATGTTCTAAAACATAAGAATCAAATCTACTCTACTCATTTGTAGAAATCAATTCATGATTGAGAAGCTATATCAAAAACATGCATCATGATTTAACACACATACACGAGGATATATCTAGGGGAAAGAAACTTCTCAAAACCCCTTCCAATCTATATTGCATTAGTCATAAAATAAATAAGAAATACAATTATTTCTCAAGCCTAAGCAACCTTTTCACAAGTATAATCTATCTCACTGCCTCACAGACTGACTTTGGCCAACACTTAGCCAATTTTCTTGCCTACCAAGCTCCTATTTCCCTGCGATGTTTCTCAAGGAATTATCCCCATTATTAATTTGGGGAATCTCAATTGTGAATTTCTTTCCGCATATGAGTAGAGTAGATTTGAGTCTTATGTTTTGGAACATTACACATGCAATATTGAATCTACAATTAATTTCTACAAAAATTATGAGCGTAGGGTTTTGGGGACAAATCTATTAGTTAATATTCAAAATGTTATAACTTCTACAAATATAATATTCAATTACTGAAAATTATAAGGATCGTAGATTTCCTCTTCAAAATACCCCTAAAACTATGCAATTTAGTCTTCTAAGGGAAAGTTATGGGTAAATAGCCAATTTTCACTTGAATGAGAGTTCCTAATAATCTAGAACCTAAATTTCGCACCATCCATCCATATTCTACTAGATGGATCCTATTAATGATTCCTTTTCTAGATAATACCAACACATATTTGCACATAGAAATATTGAAGGGATTTTGAGATAACTCTTTCCAAAAACCATCCAATATTAAACATTATTTTTTCAACTCGAGGTATGATTCATTTTTGTAAGCCTCCACAATGAGAGTCTAGAATATTCTTTCTTATCTTTGAAGATGTGATTGAGATCTAATGAAGTTATGGTTGATCATTAAGATTAATGTGGTTGGGGTCAAAATCCTAATTGTGGACAACAAGTTCCTACCTCTTCATTCCCCCTTTCCCTTGGCTTCTAGTTGCATGTTGTTTTCAAGTATCCATAAGGTATGAGTATATTACACATTAACACTCAATTTGAGATATTCTAGTAATATTCCTCGTTTTTGTAAGTGTAGCATGAACCAAGTTGATTACTATACTTTATATTCAATGAGGTGGAAGAGATATCATATCTTGCATGTAAAAACAGATAAATGAGCAAGGAGAGAACAAAGAGGTCCTTAACTAGAATTGCTCTAACCACAATGATGATTATGCATGTTCACCCAATTATTAAAATTCTTATTCCAGTATTTTTTTCTCATAATTTTTTGTTAAGAATCATAAATTACATAATTGTATATCATTATTATTATCGAGTAATACAATTCAATGCAATTGGATTAATGATTGGTCATGGTGCCCTTTTAACCTCATATTCGAGAATTTCATATTATACTTGTGGAATTAACTACTCAATCACAATTTCCTCATTGATCTCTTTGATTTATTAATATTAGCAAAAATATCCCCACTTGAGTGTTTTCATTGTAGCCTTTTTTGGGTTGCTAATTTTATGAATGTATGGAGTTAGATGATGCCTTATAATGAGAAAATCATATCATTGTATGTGCTTTTACTAAGCCTTTTTTATTATCATGAGTGAATAGTTATGTTCTTTGTGTACTTTCTTGGAGAAATCTTATTGATCTTTAACACTCTTTTGTTACCAACTTCTTTTCTATATCACTTATAGATCCAACATGCTCTTTTCCATGATTCTTTCATGTCAACACTAGTGTATTTTCCTTGAAAAAATTATGAGATTTGAGTTATATCTCTAAATGCTCATGTGTATTCTCTTTTACACCTATTTTTTAATTCCCTTACATTTTCTTCAGTAATTCCAATGAGGTTCATGTGAAAGTGTTTTTTAGTGGTTACAAATTTGAAGAAGCCCTCTCCATTTGCTTCTTCAATTCCAAAGAGGTTTCTATGAAGGTTTCCTTTAGAGGCTAGTATCAAATTTATTGACTTGCTAATGATGGTTGTTTATGTGCCATGCGATGGTTGGGATGCTATCAATAGTAATCAATTAAATATTAAGGAGGAATTATTGTATTTTTTTATCATGCCAACCATTTTTACCACATTTTTCCCGAAGTGAATGTTAAGTGGTGATGTCCAGATGTTATCTCTGCTTGGTAAAATACATGATTGTTCCAACTTTTCCTTCTTATTTCCAATTCAAGATTGGTGGAAATGTTGGTGTAATGCTAGTTAAGCTTGAAATTATAGTCTCTCCACAATTGTTGAAGTAGCTTATAGTTAACCTTGAGTGAGTGATTATAACACACTTGATCATTTGTAGGTGGGATGTGTGGTCCCATATTTTTATGGGTTTTGCGATGACTAATTTACATTGAGTGAGTTAAAAAGTGGACGAACTCAACATTTCTAGAGAGTTAATTTTTGATTTTTAATTTTTTTGAAGAGGCAAATTTATGCTTTAAACCACTCTTTGTTTTGAAAATTTGACTATTTAGCTCATCTAAAAAACAATTAAAATCCTCAAGGGGAAATTTCCACGGTCAAAGTTTCTATCATTAGATGGAACTATAAATTTTGATAAAAGTATTATTGGATTTGGAGAATATTTTCAATGGAAAAATGATTAAGGTTATTCACTTGTTAACTTAGTCCAATTTAATCCCATTCAATATAAAGAGTCAAGAATGTGTATTTTGATTCAATGCAAAGAACTACCCAACTAAAAAATGTGGGTGCTTCCACATGCATTTTTATCATTACATATATCTTTTTCCCTAAATAAATGTCAATAATGGTTTTGTTATCAATGATACCCACTCCCACCCCGCGCGTAATTGAGAGTGCACTTACAACTATTTTAAATTTTGAGAAATAAAATTATAATAATGACTATAAAATTACTCCACTTTCACTTAACTCTACTATTATATATTCAAGGACTTACCACATTTATAATTATCATATAATACATGATATTGTAATTCATTTATTTATTTTGATATTAAATTTCATATTTTTTTTATTATTCCTGTGTTCTCTGTATGAAGACTATTTTTCAATAACATTTAGTTTTAGCATCATAACCAATGACAAAATTCTACGCTGAGTAATAATTTTTATTAATTTTATTATAAGCTTTGAAAGGGTAAAAATGGCAATGAATTTTTATATAAAACAACAAAGACATCCATGAATTCAAGGAGTATTAGTTGTAGAAATTCCTTGTAGATTCAAACTGATAATTGTAATTTACTAAAATAATAGACTTGAATACACCCTATTCATCAGCGGAAAAAATTTAAACGATCACGAAATCATGAAGCATACAAGGGAAAGAATTCAATAAAGATATTACACAATGATTTCTTGGGGAAAGCCACAACTAAAACCCCCACTATCTGTATATTGCATTAGACTTCAGAAAATATGAGAATATTATAGTTCTTTTCTCAAGCCCAAGAAACCTCTGCACTATCTTTACCTATCTCATTGCTTCTTAGACAAGCCTTGGCCAATACTTCACCAATTTTCTGCTTTCCCAAGTCCCTATTTCCTTGTTTTGTTTCCTTGGGAATTATCCCCTGTTAATTAGGGAAATTCCTCATCCACAAATACACAATCCATCATAGGCCTTCCTCTAACTGCATGCACCACCTGTACAATTTGGATGATTATACAACTGATAATACACTTCCCTTGAACTCAAATCTCAACTGGGTAACTTTTAGATCACACATGCATGAGTTATTTATGGCTAATTTATCAGTTAACTAGTTGATATCATAGTACACACACCACTACTTGACCTCCCACTAGTTCCTCCAACAGTTGGAACTAGTTTAACTGAATCTAACTCAAATTTACTGAATTAATTAATTACAACTAAGAATAAACTCAACCTAAGTTCCTATAAAGTAGGAGACACTCTACATGACTCAAGTTAGGTCCTTAACTCGAATTAACTCAACCAACTAAGTCAATTTAAATTAGATTAGTTGTTCAAGTTGCTTTGTGATATGGAATTACAATTTTCTTCTAATTTAATTCAAGGGAAAATTAAATTAGAATCTTTCTTGGTGCCATTTTCAACACTCCCTCTCAGCAAGAAAGGGATTACCATATACCCCAATCCTGCCTCTATGAAACTCGAATTTTCCTCTTAACAATGCCTTAGTCAAGATACTTGCATCTCGTTCCTCTATAGGAATGTACTCTAGTGACATGATTCGCCTTTGCACACAATATATGAGATGGTGGTACCAGATGTCGATATTATTGGACCTATCATGAAAAAATGGATTCACAGATATTTTGATACAACTTCCGTTGTCACAGTAAATCACTGTAGGATCCATCTGCTGACCAAATAACCCAACAAGGATCTTTCTCATCCACATAGCCTCACGAGCTACTTAACTAGTATCCATGTACTCTTCTTTTTTTGAATTAAGTGCAAATGATCTCTACTTCATGTTGTACCAAGAAAGTGTTGTTGACCGAATACTGAAGATTTTTCCTAATGTGTTCTTCCTATTCGATGGACTCCCTACCCAATCTGCATCTATGAAGCCTTGCAGCTTCACTTCCTATGTCCATCTGTACTAAAGACCAAACTGAGTGGTGCCTATGAGGTATCTCAACACATGTTTGGATGCCCTTCAATATATTTTGGTTGGCTTAACCATTGCTTGACTAAGTTGGTTAACTGCATAACACATTCCTGGTCGTGTTTTCACTAAGTACATAAGTGAAACCACAAGCTGCCTGTAAATGGTATATTCTACCACTTCACCTGAAGTAGCATATTCCTTCCTCCAATTCCTTGTTAGAGGAGTCTCCATGGGTTTGCTGTTCTCCACGTGAAAATTCTTTAGTATCTCGTTGGCACACTTTCCCTAAGAGACAAACAGGTTCCCATCTCCTTGCCAAATTTCCAAACCAAGGAATTAATGCATTATCCTTGTGTCTTTCATCTCTAATTCTCTTGCTAAATCCTCTTTGCAATATTTTATCAACTTCTCATCACTTGTTAGAATTAAATCATCGACATATAATAAAATAATCAATAATTTACCTTCAACCACAAACCACAATATGGTAAAGGTTTACATCTGCTTCACTTTTGGTGAAGCCCAACCCGGTGAAATAGTTGTTGATCCTAGTGTACCAAGCACGGGGTGCTTGTTTCAATCCATACAACGATCGTTTGAGTCTGCACACATGCGACTCTCTGTCGAAGGTTTAAAATCCTTCCATATTATCTATGTACACCTCTTCCTCAATCACTATGTTGAGGAAAGTTGTCTTCACATCCATCTGGTGTATCTTCCATCCCATCTGCACTAAAAGTGATAGAATTGATCTGATTGAAGAGTAACTTGATACTGGAGAAAAGATCTCCTTGTAATCAAGTCCCTCCACTTGAGAGAACCCCTTGGCCACAAATTTGGCCTTGTGTTTCTTGACACTCCCATCTGATGCTTTCTTCACCTTGTAGATCCACATGGAACCTACCATTGACTTGTCCTCTAGCCTTGGTACAACTTCCCAAGCACTGTTCCTGATAATGGAATCATATTCCTCTACCATGGGATCAAACCATACTAGTTTCTACACTGCTTCCTCGAATGAGGATGGCTTAGTCTTTACACTCTCGTTCATCAGATCCATGTAGCCAGTGTACCGATTCGGTGACCTTCTTTTCTTGTACTATGATGTGGGTGATCCCACATTCTCTATAGCATCATGCATCAATATATCAGCCTCTCTGGGGCCATTTCTTCCATATCTGGATGTCTTCGCAAGAGTGGGTGCTTCCACTCTCTGGTCCTATACTTGTGGGTTCTACAAAACATCCTGAGGTTCTTCCTTTGGATCTAAAAGATCCTCATCTGCATGAAACTAAAGCTCCCCCTCAAGGGAACATCTCATGGCCTTCTCTTCATTGAAATTCACATATCTACGAACAATTTTCATCCTGTGTGATGTTAGGTACACCCGATAGTTGTGAGGTGTATAAGTGTACCCCCTAAATATTCCCATCTCAGTTGTTGGTTCTATATTTTTTCTTTCTTCCTTGGAAACATGACAGTAAATTGATGAACCAAATATTATGAAGTGTGCCACATCTAGTTTCTTACCTAAAAAATATTCTTCTGGTGTACTCATCCTGAGAATCTGACGAGGACTCTTGTTCTGCACATATACCGTTGTGGTGGATGCTTCAGCCATAAGTGCAACGGTAGGCCCCAATGATGCAACATCGCATGTGAAACTCCCACAATACTTTTGTTCTTCCTTTCAACAACCCCATTCTGCTATGGGCTATGGGGTGCTATTAACTCTCATTGAATGCATTCTGATGCACAAAATTTATTGAACTCATTCGACACATATTCCCCACCATTATTTCTCCTAAGAGCCTTCAGTTTCCTGCCCTTTTCTTTCTCAACAAGTGATTTAAATTCACAAAAAATTGGGAATGTTCGGTGTTAGGTCCCTATATTACTAGTTTAGTCCCTTATTTTTATTAGTGTAGCCCCCTTATTGTTATTGTTGTACCCCTGTAACCCTAATATTGTTATTATTGTGCCCTTACATTATTATTGTTAGGTCGGCTAGGATTATATTGTGGGCCCATGGAATCCTATATATAGAAGGAGGTTTTGGTCATTTGTATCATCCAATAATTGTTCATTTATGTAATATATTGGAGGTTTCCCCCTCGAAGTGACTATTTCTAAGGCGTTGATCTCTCTTTTCTTCTATTTTTGGAGCTGGTTTCATAACATTTGGTATCAGAGCTGGTTTCATAACATTTTTAAAAACTTACCACAGGGTGAAGAAAGAATTTTTTTGGGATGGCCTTAAATCTGATATTCAAAAGTTTGTGGTGGAATGTTTGGTTTGCTAGCAAAATAAAGTTGAGACAATTAAGACCCCAGGTCTTCTACAACCTTTATCCATTCCAAGTCAATATTGGGATGAGATTTCAATGGATTTTATCACAGGTTTACCTAAGTCCGAAGGAAAGAGTGTCATCATGGTGGTAGTTGATAGACTTACCAAGTATGCACACTTTTGTGCATTATCTCATCCATTTAAAGCAAGTAAAATTGCTACTACATTTATGGACAGAATTCAAAAGCTACATGGAAGCCCAAGGGTTATTGTGAGCGACAGAGATCCCATTTTTACTGGAAATTTTTGGACGGAGTTACTTTCTTGTTTGGGTACTCAATTAGCTCATAGCTCATCTTATCATCCTCAATCTGATGGTCAAACTGAGATAGTAAATAAATGTTTGGAGGGATATCTTCGTTGTTTTGTATCTGATAAACAAACACAATGGGTCAAGTGGTTACCTCTTGCTGAATGGTGGTATAACACTTCCTTCCATACTGCAGCAAAAATGACCCCATTTATGGCACTTTGTGGATATCATCCACCATCCATCACATCATATTTAAGAGAAAATTCGAAGGTTCAAGCAGTGGAAGATCACATCGAGCATCAGCAAGAAGTTCTCCAACTCTTAAAGGATAACCTGAATTTGGCACAAAATCGAATGAAACAACAGGCAGATCAACATCGCAGCGAGAGAAGTTTTGATGTAGGAGATTGGGTATTTTACGGCTACAACCATACAAACAAATGTCCCTCAAGCAAGCTAAGAAGGATAATAAATTATCGCCAAAGTACTATGGTCCTTACAAGGTGTTGCAAAAGATTGGTACTATGGCATACAAATTGGAGCTTCCTGCTTCTTCGCGAGTACATCCAGTTTTCCATGTTTCATGCTTAAAGAAGGTTATAGGTGAAAATATTCCGGTTCAAACAATATTGCCAGAACTAGATGAGGAAGGAAAAATTATATTGGAACCTGAAGCAGTCATGGAAACAAGAACTCGACAGCTACGGAATCGATCAATTTCAGAGTATCTCATCAAGTGGAAGAACTTACCCACTGAAGATTCTATATGGGAGGATGAGAATTTTATACAGAAGCACCCAGAGCTACTCAAGCGTTGAGGACAACACTTTTTTGAAGGAGAGGGGCATGTTAGGTCCCTATATTACTAGTTTAGTCCCTTATTTTTATTAGTGTAGCCCCCTTATTATTATTGTTGTACCCCTGTAACCCTAATATTTCTATTATTGTGCCCTTACATTGTTATTGTTAGGTCGGCTAGGATTATATTATGGGCCCATGGACTCCTATATATAGAAGGAGGTTTTGGTCATTTGTATCATCCAAGAATTGTTCATTTATGTAATGTATTGGAGGTTGCCCCCTCGAAATGGATATTTATAAGGAGTTGATCTCTCTTTTCTTCTATTTTTAGAGTTGGTTTCATAACATCTGGTCTTTATTCTGCATGAAGAATATCCAACACTTAGATGAGAAATCATCTACAAATATTACATAATACCTATGCTTGGCCATGGAGGCTGTTGAGAATGGTCCACACATATCTGAGTCAACTCTTTCAAGGATCACTTGCGCTCGAATATCCTTATCATGAAAGGTGGATTTATTGTACTTCCCCAATGTACACCTTTTGCATGTATCTATCTGATTTAGTGTACCATTTGGAAGTCTTGTATAAATATGCTACATGATCTTCAAATCTCCATGGTGAAAATGGCCAAGTCACCTATTCCATCATTCACCGATGTCTTGACTCTGCACCTTCTCTACTTTCTTACTCAAAGTAGCACAATTGTCTACATCCGATTTGTAGAGGATCTTCACCTGAACCACGGTTCACTTCACTTTTCCCATGGATATGTGACGAAGTAAATCATTTTCTTTGATAAATATCACATCATAGCCATATTTTTCCAACACAACAACTTAAACTAAATTCTTCTTCAGACCCAGAACATACATGACATCTTTTAATGTAAGAGGATAACTAGACTCCCTCTTAAAAGTAACAATACCAATGTTAGTCACGCTATACCTTCCATCCTCTCCCATATCAATGTGCATCTGGAGGTCCTTATCCTCCAAGTCGCTGAAAAATTATTTGTTTCCTGTCATATGGAATGATGCTCCACTATCCATATACCACACACTACTCATCACCGATGTCACCATGCATTTAATGAGGGTGAAATCCAACTCAAATTGTGAAGCAATAAATCCACCTACTCCTCCTTCTGAGGGATTTGTTTCGACCTTCTTATGTAGACACTTTGTAGCATAGTGTCCTAGCTCATGATAATGAAAAAATTTAATCTTAGACAAGTCCTTCTTTCCTGCCTGACCAGAATCTCCTTTGGATTGAGATTCCTTCCCTTTCCAGCCAAGGATGTTTCTCCTCATCATCATGTTTGGATGAGGTTCCATCTTTGGTGTTCCACCTTATCTCTTCTTGCAGCAAGTCGAACCATAAATTCTCCTACTCTATTAACTTCTCCCTCCCATTTACCGAATCCTAGTAGTTGTGCCAGCTCTTGGGAAGGCCTCAAAGTGCTAGGTTGTCTAGATCATCTTCAAAAATTGTAACGCTAACACTCCCAAGATCATCTTGACATTGGGTGAAATTTCTCAAGTATTGTGGTATTGTGTCACCCTTTTCCATCTTGATTTTCCTTCAGTGCCAGCTTCATGTGGTCACTATTGTTCTGAAACAAGTCTGTCAAGGCCTTCTACATTGCATATGGTGTCTCCTTCCCGTGGAGGTTCAGGACGCTATGATCTCAAACTCCTTCCAGTAAGATCCTTCTTGCCTTGGCTACATTCTTGTTCCATTTTGCTAGAGCCTGTGCATCCACAACTTCTAGTTTCAGAACATTGCTATCAATGTATTCCTTCAACCCATTATATTTTTGTCTGGTCCTTCCAAGCAATGTAATTTTAGCTACCCTCAAGGGCATACTCGAGCCTCAGACCACAGAACACCATCATGATCCTGTTGCTATCTCTGAAGAATAGATATGAAAAACTCATTCCTCCTGCAAAGATAACTTCATATTATGCTCTTCTATAGTGATTTCAGCTCTGATACCATGTAGAAATTCCTTGTAGATTCAAACTGATAATTGTAATTTACTAAAACAATAGACTTGAATCTACTCTACTCATCAGCATAAACAATTTAAATGATCACGTAATCACGAAGCATACAAGAGAAAGAATTAAATCAACACATTACACAATGATTTCCTTAGGAAATCCATAGCTAAAAAACCCTTTATCTATATATTGTATTAGTCAGAAAATATGGGAATATTACAATTATTTTCTTAAGCCCGAGTAACCTCTTCACTATCTATATCTATATCATTTCTTCCTAGACAAGCCTTGGTCAACACTTAACCACATTTATGCTTGCCCAAGTCCCTATTTCCTTAAGAATTAACCTTTATTAATTAGGGATATTCCTCATCTACAGATACATAATCCATCATAGGCCTTCCTCTGACTGCATGCACCACTTGTACAATTTTGGATGATTATACAACTGATAGTACATTTCCCTTGACCTCCAATCTCAACTGGGTAACTCGTAGATCACACATGCATGAGTTATTTATGTTTGATTTATCATTTAACTGGTTGATCACAAAGTACACTCCCTATTACTTGACCTCCCCCTAGTTCCTCCAACAGTTGGTACTAGCTTAATTGACTCTAACTCAGTTTTTTGGAATCAATTAATTACAACTCAAAATAAACTCAATCTGGGCTCCTATAAAGTAGGAGACACTCTGCATGACTCAAGTTAGGCCCTCAAATTGAATTATTTGAACGAACTAAGTCAATAACTTAGTTAACATCAAGTTGTCTTATGACGTGGAATAAAAATTTTCTTCTAATTTAATTCAAGTGAAAATTAAATTAGAATCTTTCTTGGTGCCAATTTCAACATAAGCTTGTATCAAACCTTTTACCATGTGATTTTACACCTATTTTTATGTAGCAGACAAGAGAACCGCTTGGGTCCTAGTGCAAATGGACACAACAAAAGGTCTCTTGGGAACCCTAAAAATATTATGGGGGGGAATATCATCTTTCAGCTTTTGGATTTTTATAAAATTCCATTTAAATGCCCAATCTATTAGTAAACGGGTCATCTAGCAGCCACCTATAACAATTCATTTTTTCACAGACAGGGTCAGATTTAGCTCTCTGCTCATCCAACATATTTTAATCCCTATTATCTTTCTCAGGAGCCCTTAGGTTCATGGAATTCGGTCTCTAAAATATTAGAGACAAGAGAAGACACAAAAAAATAAGAAGGATATTGATCTACCTAATCAAGGAGTGGCCCAACACCTTTCGGGCAAGGGTCCCTGTTCAACTCTTGGTGACATATTTTATTCATAGGTATATGCACTAAAGTTTGTTGATAAATAACCAAGTCTAGAGCTCAGTTCGATGGATATGACAATCAAGGAAGGATAAACCTCACTTCATTATTTTGTCCTCTCTTCAGGGAATTATGTGGAGAACAATATGTTATCTCCCTCCTTCTCTCTTATTCAATATTTAACTTATGAATATTCCATGTTGCTTGACCGTTTGGAACATAACCATTTATGAAAGCTTAATCCGTTCACTAAAGACACTTCATATATCCCTTTAAAAAATATCTCAGACTCTTGCATTAACATATATTTTGATAATCCTTTTGGAGTTTGTGTCACCCTATTTCGATAAGAGATAATAAACCTATGAGCTCGATTCTCAGAAATTCTTGGAATCCCCTTATCCCTATACTATTTATGGAACGTTTTCGGAAATCATCCCTGTTTCCTTATCTGATCAGTCTTTGATTACTCATCCAGAATTTGATATCTCCAATCCTCCCTCATATAAACATATCCTAAACTTGTCCACTATCACTACTTTCTTAGAGGTTTCTCCTATTACCCAGTCCTCAATTTATAATAATTGTTTCTAAAATGTAACCATCAGAAAGAAGAAACAAGACAAGAAAGCGTAGTCCAGGA
Organism: Pinus albicaulis; assembly: GCA_034641835.2. NCBI lineage: Eukaryota > Viridiplantae > Streptophyta > Pinopsida > Pinales > Pinaceae > Pinus > Pinus albicaulis. The sequence goes on along the minus strand of CM076575.1, from coordinate 1,070,277,582 downwards.
ATGGAACCCCTCCCGATGTTATCAATGGAAGTGTTAGTCTCCCCCCTCTCTCTGACAGAGAGATCGTTTCCAAGGCCCTTAGAGAAAAAATGCCCTCCTCGACCTCTTCATAATGATCATTTTATCTCTTAACATTAGAGGGGTGGGGAGATCCTCTAAAATTATATCCCTCAGAAGGATGGTTCAAAAATTCAGACCAATTATCTTTCTACAACAAGAGAAAATGGTACTTGGGGGGAGAACATAGAGAATCTATGAGATTATCGTGTCAGGGTTGGAACTCTTGTGCCATGGAGTCCTCTGGTTTGTCAAGAGGTGTTATCTCTATTTGGGACCCATATGTTCCCTCTTTTCAGAAAATTTCCTCTTTGGTTGGTATCATTTTGGAGAGTTCAGTTAGAGGATTTACTCACTTGATTAAGCTTGTTAACTTCTATGGTACCTATGGAGATAAGAAAGACTTATGGGATAAGGTCCAAGCTAGTGGATTTCTCTTAGATCCATCTCTATTATAGATGGTGATCTAAATTTTACTATCTCTGATGGAAAATCATGGGGTCCACGAGCCTGCTCATACCCTATTACCTCTTATTTTTCAGAAATGTTGCTCTGTTACAACCTCTGGGATGCGTCCCCACTTCCATTAATCCCCACTTGGAGAAATGGAAGGAGTGGTGAAGAAGGGATTGAAAAACGTCTTGAAAAGTTCCTTCTAGCTGACCAATTGGCTAATAAGACGGGGATACAAAAATCTTAGATTGTGCATGATAAGATATAAAATCACCTCCCAATACTTCTTGAATTGGACTTTGATAACCATATTCACAATTTTCCCTTTAAGTTTAATCATTCTTGATTGGATCTTGAATCTTTCCGAGAACTAGTGAAGTGTGCCTGAAATTTTAGTTCAGATGGTCCTAATCTCTCTTCGATGTAATCTGTGGTTCATAAACTTTCAAATCTAAAAAAGGCAGTGGTGGAATGGGAGAAGAAAAGGAAAAAGCAGCAAAGGGAGGAGTTTATGAACCTTGAAGTTGAATACGGAAAAATATTTTAGGATTTCCATGAATTTTGTTTCCTGGTTGAATCTGTCAAGAGAATGTCCTTTATAGAAGCTAGAAATTTTAACATTTTGAAGATGGAGGAAGAGTCTTGGAGATTAAAAAGTAGGTCTACTTGGATCAAGAGCGGGGATGGCAATACAATTGTTTTTCATAAGTATGAAAACCATATAAGAAATATTAATTCTATTTGGAAGCTGGAATTGGAGGATGGTAAGATTGTCACTTCTCAGTGGGATCTCAAAGAAGTTTCTTCCTCTCATTTTTATTTCTATTTTGTGATATGGGTACCTCCTCTATTAACTCTCAACTCCATATCATTCAAAAATTCCCTAGATTTTTCAGTATTGAGGAGGCTGTAAGAATTGGTGGCCTGATTTCCCTTGAGGAAATAAAAGAGGTGCTGATTCATTTCGCCAAAGATAACATCCCGGTCCCGATGGCTAGATAGTTGAAATCTTCCTCTCCTTTTTTGACTTCATAGGACCTGATATCTATGATATGGTAGAGGAATCTAGAAGATTTGGGAGAATATCCAAAGTTATTAATTCAAATTTCATAAAACTTATTCCTAAATGCTCCAAGGCTAAGACCTTATTGGATTTTTTATCTGAATTAGAATGTTAGTTTTGTTATGCTAATTTCATCTTCAAAAATATAAATAAGTTTTTGATATTTTTCTTCATGCGCATAGGTTTCTTGAGGTGTTTGTGAGTGTTAAACAGGTAAATGTATTGAGATTTATGTTAAATTCATGAGCATAGAAACATTAAAACATAATTTTGAACAACAACAATAAAATGTATAGCAAACCATCAAAATGATCCATTAACACAATTTTTTGATGAAGGAGTTCACCCCTCTTGGGCTACATCTCCTTGGTTCAACTTCCATGGCTTCGGCCTCTATATTAGATCAAAATGGAAAAAAGTGTTGTTTACAATCCACTATTGCTCTTGAAACTTTCTCCAACATGCTCAGAACATCCAAATCATCCAAGATAGACTCTTCTTGAGCCCAATTTGGTCGAATTTTGCAAAAGTTATGGCACATTCAGTTTTGGCCTAGGAAACCCCACAAAATCTAGAGAAAACTCCAGTTAGGGCCACTAATTTTGGAGTTGGCACCGAATTTGGGGGCTCCGCCATTTTAACTGCCAAGGAAAGAGCGGATTTATTAGTTGTTAATCATGATTAGGTGGAGTTTAATGCGCTAACTGCGCATTTAGTATGGAGCGCTCCGCCACTGTTATATTGCATGTACATTTGGTGAGGGGGCTGAACCCCTCCTCCCACCATCAGATGTTTATATAACATTTATATACACATTTTCACTATATGTATTAAGTTTCAATGCGCGGTCTAATGGATCAACATTGCATTTGTGTGGTGGAGGTTGCGGGGTCAACCCCGACCTCCACCCTTCCTCCTCCATTATTAAATTTTGCACTATTAAAATTCAACCACCATATAAAATTGACCATGCCATATATATAGTCCTCCGACTATATAATAAAAAAAATGCAGCTCCATATTAAATAATTTTGACCTTAGGAGATAATAAAAAATCTCTCCTTAACCCAACTTTCCAGCGAATCCTACAGTGACACTTGTCACAATGTGATTGGGAAAACTGAAGGAATATTCCAAAAATATATTTTTTTGCTGACTAGGCTGCCATGTCACCATTCTGTCCTTTTCTGCAAATTTTTTAGTTGTTTAAGAAAACGAACAACAGGCTTTATCTTCCTCATCCTGAGTTGGTTTTTGATGAAATGAATTGCGCCATATTCCTAGCGACGAGCTCTTCGTTGTCGTTCAGTTTCCAATCGATTCCTAGCACTTCCATTTTTGAGCTTTAACACTGAGCGCCTGATCCTTCCTCCCCACTAGAAGCCTTTTGGACCCCAAAATCTATTTGAGTACTGAACATGTGGATGAGGGTACAGTTCCATCACCCTTCTAGTCTCATTCCACTGAAATTTTCCCATTTTCATCAACTTGAGATTTTCAAAAAAACTAAGATTTTTCCTTGACTCTTGAGACCCTCTCTTGTTGTTGTAGACACCGACATGCTGCAATTTCCCTGAATTTGTAGAGCAGAAATATGTCCTTGCATAAACAAACTTGTTCCCACCTCGGTCATCAATCAAAGGAAACTTAAAAACTGTCTCACCTCGCACACTGTCGTCATGGCCATTCTTAGCTGCTCTTGCTTTGTACTTGCATCGAATTTTGACCAAGTACTTTTGCCATTGCCATGCACCCTTTGGAAACCAAAAATAAGCACTTGTGGAACCTATGCCTTCTTTTTAAAATTGCTTTGGTGCTTTCTCTTTGACCTTTGCACTCTCTTGCACCGACATCTTGTTTCCAGCACTACTCAACACTGATGTTGACTACTGCTAATCTTTCACATCTTGTTTACCTCCTTTAAAAGGAAACCTGTTAGATTCCTGAAACATCTCATTACAAGAGTAAGCAACTTCAATGAAATCAACTTGTTCATTCGATGCATTTTTTTGAAAGGCATCATTCAAAACATCTCTATGCTCGATCATTAACAAAGTCAAATTTTGACTTGCATTCACTATTCTCTTCATTTCTTCTGCATGTATAAGAGACAAACTTGTCTTCTTCTTATGCGCTCTAACTATGTACTCAATTCCATATTTAAACAAGTGGTACTTATTTTCATGGTGATGAAATATTGCTTTCCTATGATAAAGATAAGGACTTCCCAAAAAAATACCTGATATCTCAAGCGGCACCACATCAAGTGCAACTTCATCAAGAGAGTTTGAATTGATGTCAAACCTTAGTGTGCACTTCCTTGTTACCTGCAAGTTTGTAGTCTTGCATATCCACCCTAAAGGATAAGGTCTTGGATGTATAATAGTTTCAAGGTTTAGTTTCCTAACTAAGTCTTTGGAAATCACGTTAGCTCAAGAACCACTATCAAACAATGTGTCTATCTTGGTATGTTTAGAAACGACTCTAATATGAAAGAGTCAATTCTCGTATCTTCATCTTGAGTTACATTGGAACAACTTGAAGAACTAGTGCTTTCTATTTTATTACCTTTCAAAACCATGGCTGTAATATTTGTTTCATCTCCTGAATCTGAACCTAAGTCATGTTAAATTATTGCAACTGTTTTCCCTTTTTATTTGTCTTTCAGTTTGTTTGGCTTTAACTCTAGATGAAGTTGCCAAAATTGGTATTCATCATGGACATTCTTCAAACAATGTTTACATGTGACTTTCTCTTTCTCTTTTTTTATAGAGCTATTTCTCTTTCCTCTTCCCTTTCCTTTACCCTCATACTCAAGGAAACTATCACTTTTCTCATCTACACTCTATTTCCCTCTTGCTTCTAAATGTGTGTCTTGAATGAAAACCTCATATAAGTTTGTGGGATTGAACATGAGAATATTATTCCTAAGGTGACTATGCAAACCCCAAATATACTTTAACAAAGTTGATTGAGAATAAAAATTAATACCCAAAATAAGAGCTCTTCTCCTAAATTCATGAGTATAATTTTACACACTTTGCCCTTTCAATTGTCTAAAATTCTGCCAGACCATAATGGCTTTTTGGATGTAAGCTAAAGGATAAAATTTCCTTTTAATGCCAGCAATAAAACTTGACCAATACATTGAGATATTACCGTAGTTTTTAATATATTCTTGAGTCCTTGCTTCCCATCATACTAGTGCTGATCCCTCCATCCTCAAGGAAGCCAAATGGAGCTTTATGTCATCTTCTTGCAGGTTTTTAATTATGCAATAAACCTCCAATTGGCGAATCCAATTTTTCCAACTTCTCTGCATTTACCTCGCCATTATACATTGGAAGCTAAAATTTGACATCAAGTTTGAGTAAGGGAGTTTTTCCTTTTGAATTTTTTGAGTGAGTATGGGTGGTTTTGGCTGTGGAAGTGGAAGATGATGTTGATGGTGATGATGAGGATGATGATGAAGATGGTGGAGATGGAGGAGGATTTCCTCCACTTCCCTTTGAATCCCTCTCTTCATCCTTTTTATCCCTCTCTTCGAAGAGGATCCTAACCCTTTTAGTTAGTTCATAGAAAGCCTTCTTTTATGCTTCTTCTTCTGAAAGACCTTTAGTCTCTCCTGTACCTAACATGATGGCTATGGATTCAAGCTCAACTTCTGGTGCAACTTGTACCTCCTCAATCTTAGCTAGATATAAAACTCGAGGTGCTTCAAGTGTAGTTGTGAGTGAAAATTTGGGTGGAGATGGTGGCCTTGTGGCTCTCCTTCTTCTGGTTCTAACCTCAGGACTAGCAACCAATAGTTTCCATTCCCCTCTCTACAACTTCAACCTTGTAAGCATCACAAATTTGCAACCATTTAAACCCTACTTGCACAAAACTCAAGAAAATATCAGGAAAATAAGCTTTCAACCTTTTCTCTAATACCACCTTGATCTGAATTTGAATGTTAGTTTTACTGTGCTAATTTCATCTTCAGAATTATAAATAAGTTGCTGATCTTTTCCTTCATGTGCATAGGTTTATTGAGGTGTTTGTGAGTGTTAAATAGGTAAATGTATTGAGTTTTATGTTAAATTCATGAGCATGAGAAAATTAAAATAGAATGTTGAACAACAGTAATAAAATGTAAAAAAACCATCAAAATGATCCATTAACACAATTTTTTGATGAAGTAGTTCACCCCTCTTGGGCTACATCTCCTTGGTCCAGTTTCCATGGTTTGGGCCTATGTATTAGGTCAAAATGGAAAAAAGTGTTTTACAATCCTCTATTGCTCCTAAAACCTACTCCAACATGCTTAGAACATCCAAATCATCTAGGATAGACTCTTCTTGAGCCCAATTTGGTCGAATTTTGCAAAAGTTATGGAACATTCAGTTTTGGCCTACGAAACCCCACCAAATATGGAGAAAACTCTAGTTAGAGCCGCTAATTTTCGAGTTGGCGCCGAATTTGGGGGCTCCAACATTTTAACCGCCAATATAAGAGCAGATTTATTAGTGGTTAAGCCTAATTAGGTGGATTTTAATGCGCTAACCGCACAAATAGTATGGAGTTCTCCCCCACGGTTATATTGGATGTACATATGGTGAGGGGGCTAGCCCCCTCCTCCCGCCATCGCATGTTTATATAACATTTATATACACGTTTTTCGGTATACATATTAAGCTTCAATGTGCGGTCTACTGATTTGGCGTTGCGTTTGTGTGGGGGAGGTCGCGGGGTCAACCCGGACCTCCGCCCTTCCTCCCCCGTTAATAAAATTTTCACTATTAATATTTGACCACCATATAAAATCGACCATGCCATATATATAGTTCTTCGATTATATAATACAAAAATGCACCTCCATATTAAATAATTTCGACCTTAGGAGATAATAAAAAATTCCACCTTAACCCAACTTTCCAGCAAATCCCAAGTGACACTTGTCACAGTGTGATTCCGAAAATTGAAGGAATATTTTATATATTTTTTTGACTAGGCTACCATGTCACCATTCTGTCCTTTTCTGCAATTTTTTTAGTTGTTTAGGAAAATAAACAACAGGCTCTATCTTCCTCATCGAGAGTCGGTTTTCGATGAAACGAATTGAGCCAGATTCTTGGCAACGAGCTCTTCGTTGTCGTTCAATTTCTAATCGATTCTTAGAATTTCCATTTTTGTGCTTTAACACTGATCACCTGATCATTCCTCCCCACTAGAAGCCTTTTTCACCCCAAAATCTCTTTGATTACTGAACACATGGATGAGGGTACAGTTCCCTCACCCTTCCATTCTCATTCCACTGAAATTTTCCCATTTTCATCAACTTGAGCTTTTCACAAAAGCTAAGATTTTTCCTTGACTCTTGAGACCCTCTCTTGCTGTTCTAGACACCGTCATGTTGCAATTTACCTGAATTTACAGAGCATCAAGCTATTCTTGCATAAACAAAAAATTTCCACCTTAGTTATCAATCAAAGTAAACTTAAAAAACTGTCTCACCTCGCACACTGTCGTCATGGCGATTCTTAGTTGCTCTTTATTTGTACTTGCGTCGACTTTTGACCAAGTACTTTTTCCATTTCCATGTACCCTTTGGAAACCAAAAACAAGAACTTGTGGAACCTATGCCTTCTTTGTCAAATTGGTTTGGTGATTTCTCTTTGACCTTTGCACTCTCTTGCACTGACATCTTGTTTCCAACATTGCTCAACAGTGACGTTGACTACTACAAATCTTTCACATATTTTTTACCTCCTTTCAAAGGAAACCTGCTAGAGTCCTGAAACATCTCATTACAAGCATAAGAAACTTCAATGAAATCAACTTGTTAATTCGATGCATCTTTTTGAAAGGCCTCATTTAAAACATCTCTATGCTTGATCATTAACACAGTCAAATTTTGACTTGCATTCACTATTCTCTTCATTTCTCCTCCATGTATAAGAGACAAACTTGTCTTCTTCTTATGCGCTCTAAGTATGTACGCAATTCCATATTTAAACAAGTGATACTTATTTTCATGGTGATGAAATACTGATTTCCCATCATAAAGATAACGACTTCTGAAAACAATACCTGATATCTCAAGCGACACCATATCAAGTTCAACTTCATCAAGAAAGTTTGAATTGATGGCAAACCTTAGTATGCACTTCCTTGTTACCTGCAAGTTTGCAGTCTTGCATATCCACCCTAAAGGATGAGGTCTTGGATGTATAATAGTTTCAAGGTTTAGCTTCTTAACTAAGTCTTCGGAAATCAAGTTAGCTTGAGAACCACTATCAAACAATGTGTCTATCTTGGTATGTTTAGAAACAACTCTAATATGAAAGAGTTCAATTATTGTATCTTCATCTTGAGTTATATTGGAACAAATTTAAGAACTAGTGCTTGCTATGTTCTTACCTTTTAAACCCATGGATCTAATATTGTTTCATCTCCTAAATCTGAACCTAAGTCATGTTCAATTATTGCAACAATTTTCCCCTTTTCTTTGGCTTTCAGTTTGTTTGGCTTCAACTTTGGATGAAGTTGCCAACAATGGTCTTCATCATGGCCATTCTTCGAACAATGTTTACCTGTGAATTTGTCTTTCTCTTTTTTGATAGAGCTATTTCTCTTTCCTCTTCCATTAAACTTGCCCTTTCCTTTACCCTCATACTCAAGGAAACTATCACTTTTCTCATCTACACTCTGTTTCCCTCTTGCTTCTAAATGTGTGGCTTGAATGCAAACCTCATCTAAGTGTGTGGGATTGAACATGAGAATAGTGTGCCTAAGGTAATTGTGCAAACCCCCAATATACTTTAACAAAGTTTATTGAGAATACAAATTAATACCCAAAATAAGAGCTTTTCTCCTAAATTCATGAGTATGTACACTTTGACCTTTCAATTGTCTAAATAATGTTCAGTTTTCTTTGGATTGGTAAAGGGAATAAAGAACGAATTCACCTTGCTAGATGGACCTCACCTGCAAAACCAAAGCATTATGGTGGTTGGGGGTTCAAAATTATGATATGTTTTGGGAAATATTTGGCCCTAAAAAAATTGTGGAGAGGACTATTTGATGGAGGAATTTGGAGTAAAGTGAAGGAGAAGTGCTTAAAAAAAATTAGGTGGTCAATTGGCTTAGAGGAAAAACAAAAAAGTATGATAATAGAGGATTTATAGTTTGGAAGGCACTATATCCTTTCCCTTTCCTTGCAAATGGTTTTCGTGGAAGGTGGGAAAATATGGACTTGGGAAAATACCCCTTCATAGGAGGAAAAAGGTACATAAATTTTATGCTTATCTAAAATTCACTTTGGCTTCAAAAGGCATAAATTTTTTAAATGAAGTTGCCATTGGGAGCCAATGGTTGTCTACTACATATATAGAGTTGGATATTCCATTGGATGAAGAATGGAATGACTTCATTAAATAAATAAATCTGAATGGGATATGTCTAAACACCTCGGAAGAACAACTGGTTTGGAGTTGGGACACATCTTTGGAGAATATTAAAGCAAATATGGCATATACATTTATTTCCAATTTGGTTTTGGAGAAGGATATCATGTGGTGGTCCAATAAAATCTAAAAGTGGCACATTCCTAACAAGCTTACGTGCTTTGCGTGACTTTCTTGCATAATAAAATTATGATCTGGCGGAACCTCCAAAAAGAGGATTTGAAGAACCCAACCAATGCTGCCTTTGTAGGGAACATGAGGAATATGTAAACCATGTCTTTATTATCTTCCATTATGAAAAGATCATATACAACTGATGTTGAAGAGCCTGGACATTAAGGATCTTCCTGACCAGATCTCATTTGAGGATTTTCTTCTTGTTTAGATGGGAAAATTTTAAGCTACACCCTACTCTTCCCATATTTGTGGCATGGAATATATGGCTTCAGAGAAATAAGATAATTTTCAAGAATGCAAGACTGAATATCCCCTATCTCTCTTCCTTGATTGAGGCACTTTATTGGGAGTAATACCAACTTCCTCTCCAATCTAAATCAATAAATATTCAGTTTCCTACCCTAGCCCAAAACTATCTGATTGGTTTTTTCGATGTTGCAACCAAGATTCTTATTGTGGAGGGGGATGCATGATCAAGCTAGCAGAAGGGAAATCCCTACTTTTCAGAGTGGGTCTCAGAGCTGGTGGGAATACAAAGGCATAAATTATTGCATCATGGGTGCTTTTGTACCTGGCCTCTGCTAAGAACATAAATCATATTCTGATCCAGGGAGACTCCATGTGTGTGATTAACTTGTTGATAGGGAAAGCTAAATTAGAAGTTCTCAATCTTGCAGGATGGAAGAGTAAAATTGAAGAGAAGAAAAAGGAATTCCAGGAGATAAATTTCCAACACATCTATAGAGAGTACAATTCAATTGTTGATAGTTTATCTAAGAGAGCTCTCCAAATGAATCCTGACATCATATATTTTTAAGAACTCTCGGGGAATACAATTAAAGCAGCACACACAATTCCTTAGTCTGATATCAGTGAGTGGAGAAGAATACTCATTTCTCTATTCTCCATGTCAAAAACAACAAAAGCACCTTAAATCTTTTTTATGTATATTTCAACCATGAAATTTCTTTCACGACAGTGGCATATACTCTCCATGTAAAAATCATCAAAAAGGTTTTTTATCCTTTTGACAATGGTCTTCTTTTTCTTTGATTATGTTCATTTCAACCATGAAATCTCTATGAAGACAATATCATATATTACAGTTATTTATGAACCTTCTCACATGTATCAACTAGTATAGTTTTAGAGACATAGTTGTATATTACCTCTACAAGAAAGTTTAAAAATCTATTTTTTAGTTTGTTGTTAGAACTTACAGCTTGTAAGACTCTCAATACTTTATTTATTTATTTGTGCTTGTAGTCACATTTAATTATTAAAATGCGTTAATATAAATAAATAAAATATATTTATTACATTTAATTATTAAAATACGTTAATATAAATAAATAAAATATATTTATTAATATAAATAAAGTGAATTGATAAGGTTATGAGATTTTTTTAATAGTAATTATATTTAAATTATAAAAACTATATTTTAATAATAAAATTATATATACATATATTCTCAAACTTAAAAATACTACACGTACCTCCACCCGAGGAAATATTACTTACACACCTTTACTTAGAAAGGTGGAAATGGTAAAATTTGTATATCTTTATGATATAAAGGAAGAAAGTGGAGGAAAAAAATATACTTATGGTGAAGGATGTTTGAATATTTTAAAATAGAAATTTTATACAAACAAACATTAAATATATTATAATTATTTTATGATTATGATGAAGTTATATATTAAATATAATCTTTTATATAAAATATTAATAATAATAATAATAAATACATATATTTAAAATATTTTTAATTTTAATTTATAAAAAATATGTCATAAATGGACGAGGGATAACATGTTTTCTGAAACTTGAATCCACTTGTTTGGAAAGAAATTGTTAATTAATCAATTCGAATTAAGATCCTGGACTACAAAATATTCTTGTTTATAATATAATATCATTTGAAAATGGTTTTCATGTTTATAATATATTAAATTAAAATACATGATTAATTTATTTGTAATAATAAGATATTTGATTTTTTTTAAAATAAGTTAAAAAGTTGATATATTCAAAATTTTAATTGAATTTTAATAATGAAATATATATATATATATATAAACTAGAGATTGTTTTGAAAATTTAATATGTTTTCATTAAAATTTATTTTTAATTTAATAAAATTTTAATTAAAAATTATAATCTTATTTAATTGAAAATAAAGTTAACGTAATGACTTACTTTAAGAGTTTAATCTATTTAAAAAAAAACATAAAATGTGGATTTCAATAATTATGTTTTTTTAAATATGTAAAAAGTTAACCACTTTAAGTCTCTTTTTTATTTAAAAAATCCAAAGTATAGAATATAAGTGAATAAAAATTTGATTTAATTTAAAAAAAAAAAAGCCAACGGAAAAATGGATAAATTTAACTCTTTTTTCTTTTCCTTTTCATTTAAAAAGATTGAGATGGTGAACATAAAAAAAAAGTTGAGAATATATATATATATATATATCTATCTATATATATAATAAGTTTAAAACTAGATTAATTTAATTATTAAAAAAAAAAATTGTTTTTGAGTGTGTTGGAGTTTTTAATGGACTTTTGGTTGGAATCCAACTAAAAATTTTGTATTGAAATCTTGATTTGTGTTGTTTAAACTAGTTTTTTTGGGGCATTTCAATTGTGTAGAGTTTATCCATCAAACACATGATTTCAATGAATCCTCACAAGATTCCAAACTAAACAAATTAGAAGGAAAAATAAACCAAAAAACTTTCAAAAAAATCACATTTAAAAGCAAATAGTTAAAAAAATATTTTAATTGTTTAAAAAATAAATTAAAAAACAAACCAACATAATTATTATTTTTTAAAATGAAAATTTAATAATTTTTTATTCCAATAATAATAATTTCACTTGAGACATCAAAATTTAAATACCAATAAAATAACTAAAAAATTTAAGTTCATCCTCATTTTAACTCACATTTTTTCTCTAATTATATTTAATCATAAATAACATAAATTATTTATCAAATCTTTCGGTGAAAATCACATTCAAGTAAATTGTAATTTTCACCAAAATATTTGATACATAATTTATGTACCACAAAGCCAAATTCCTAACATAAATTATTATAAAATAAGAAGAAATCGCTTCTAATATAGATCTCATAATATCTTTTTAGTTATTAATACATATAACTAATAATTCTAATAAATTTTCATAATTACACTTCATTATTAAATAATGGTAAATGAGTAATAGATGTGCAAATAAAGTTTATTTACTATTATATTATAAAGCCAGGTTTTTCTCCTCTGAATATATATATATATATATATATATATATTATAATAAATTAATAATATAAAAAAAATCATTTTCAATTAATTTAACAATAAAATATTAATAATTTGAATTGTTTTTAAGTTTAACAATCGAAGTGTCCTAGGGTTTTGGAGGGTGCTGAATTCATATATATAAAATATAACTAATTTGAAAAACACAAATCAAGATTTCATCACCATTTTTTCTGCTGGATTGTCGCAAAATTTTTACCGGAAACTCCAAAAAGTCTCACTTAAAGACAACCACTGAATTCTTATATTCAATAAAAAAAACCAATTTAAACAACACAAATCAAGATTACACCGCCAAAAATTCACTGAAAACTCCAAAAAGTCACACTTAAAGACAACTGCTAAATTTATATATACAGTCAAAAACCCAATTTAAACAACACAAATCAAAATTTCACCCCAACTTTTCTTATTGAATTCAGACCAAAAATTCATAAAAACTCTAAAATATCACACTTAAAAACAATTCTTTAATAATTTACCAATAAAATAACTAATAAATAAAATATATTAAATATAACCAAGTGGTCCGAGGTGCGTTAATGGTACCAACTAAAGAGGGAGCGTGAGAGAGTGAAATGGTCTTATCCAACTCGAATATTAATTACCTCATCACAATATGATAAGTGATAAATGATGAACCGGAGATATATTAATAAAATTTGTACGTTAGCACGTGAACGGCCAGGGAAATGTATGGAAGAGAGTATATCGATATTTTTATTATTATATTAATCATATTTTAAACTTTTATATATGAAACAAAGTGATTCACACCATAACAGGCCAGGGAAATGGATGGAAGAGAGTATCACCATATTTTTATTATTATATTAATAATATTTTAAACTTTTAAATAAGAAAGAAAGTGTGTCTCACCATAACATCTATTATAAAATTATATTTAACACCTTTATATTAAATACAAAATGTCAAAGTTCAATGTATACATTATCGTTGTGTTGATAAGAATATGCCTTTCTTTGTCAAAAGATTTGTAAATTGAGAGTAATTCATGGAGAGGAATATTCATTTCATTAAATATCATTACAATATATTTTATTATGTATATTCTTGGGCAAAAATATGTATTATATATAACATTAAAAATGTGATTCTCAACACTTCATTTTCATTATTTGATGTTACTGAAAAAAATAATATTTTTATAATTAACCTGTGAGGTCAATTTAAGGAGGTCTGCCATAAGTGGAATCTATCGTAGAGTATATACTACGATATAATAATTCTTAATACAAGAACTTTCATCTTTAACCATTCCTAATAAGAATATATGAAAGAAAAGATTATCCAAAACATATTAAAACTAAGATTTTTATATTTTTATACTATTGTAAAAAATAATTATAATTTCTCAAATATTGTTTTTTAATTAAGATTAGAAAATTTTATATTAAGAGTGGTTAAAATGACAAAAGAATATAGAGAGTTTGATTATTGCTTCAAAGGATTCCTCTAATAGCATCGTCAAACTTTTTTACAAGACATTATATTATATTATGTTATAAGATTTCTATAATACTGGCTCGAGAACGCCTCTCGACACAATCATTCAAGACTCTTTTTACTAATTTTACATTATCTACATATATACTAACATTACATGTATATTACTTATACAATAAATTCAAAATGCATATGGATTTAAATCACATTTAATAGATTTATCGTTGTCAATTTGGTTATGGAGGAGTAAAAAGTTGATCACATTCCATTAATTCCTTATGTTGCCATCTAGACTTCTTTTCCTTGACTTTATCATGTCTAGCCTATAGACTATCATGAGGACTCAGTGTCTGAAGTAGATGCTCTAATTAAATACTTAACAAAGTATTTTATCTTTTAGCAGTCTATTTCTATTTTTGAAATTGTTCCTCTATATTCTCCTAGAATGCCCATAATTTTATCACATTGCTCCTATTGTTTTCTTTCCATGTTATGTATGATTGAAAACACATATATGATAGAGGTATCATTGTTGAATAGAGACTCTTCATGTCTCCTCAAAACCTTGCATAAATCTATGATATCTTTGGGATCCATTATATGCTAATATCCAAAAAGTGTCTTGCTTTCTACTAAATATTTTATGGAACAATTTGAGCAGAGAAAAGCATGAAACCCTCCTGATGAATATGATGATAATTGGAGCAGAGTATGGAGAAAAAACCAAAATAGATGAGGTAAATCATCATCAAATCACTTCATTGGGATGAAAAATAAAAACAAAAGGGATAACCTTATTGACCATAGTGTAAAATGTCCCATTGGCAGAGTAGTGCCAAAAAACTAGAGTTGTGAATCCCTAAATGGTTGAGATACCAAGAAAAATCCCACACTTTCTCATGGAATGGCGCCACACCAAATTATCAATATGGGATTGCCACCAAACGACACTAATAAAACCAACAAAGGATATAGATACTAAGATTAAATGATAAACTAGGAAAGGTTTTCCAATGCCCCTCCCACTTAATACAAAATTGAATAACCTCCTAACAAGCCAACACCAAACAAAGACACCAAAAAGTATCAGAATAAAACAACCACTCTGTTGGTCCATGAGAAAACAAAATAAATGTGAACACTTACTCATGACATAGAGCATTGAAAATGAAACTTATCATCTAAATGTGAACCTAGATATTGTCAATAACTAAATATAGCATTCCATGAACCTTCTAGCTTTCATTCAAACCATTCTAGACCTCACATGGAGAAATCTCACCACCCATAATGGAGATGAGTGTGGGTGGTATAATAGAATAACAATCCCATGTCAAATTCATGTTGCAACGTGGGTATTTTGTACTTGGGGTTCTATTTGGTGTGCTTGAAACTTGCTTGTCTTTAATGTCTGCCTCACATCATGTAATCACTACAACCATATAATAAATTTGGAAAGGATGAACTTAGCGGGTAAAAGAGAAAGTTACAACCCCATTTTTCTTTAATGTTCCTTATGAAAGTCTAATTGCTTCATTAGCCAAGAGATTTTCCTTATCATTATTTTCTCTCAAGATATAGTAGAGGGATATTTTGGCTAACTTTTGTATGAGCTTTGTGATTTTGGAAGGGATCAAAGCTAGCTAGAAGTGTTTCAAAGGTTCCTTATTGGTTATTTCCTTTGCAAAGATCCTTGAAACTCCTAAAACCACCAATTCTCTTATTCTCAGGCTTATAACAATGAGGATTCCTTGAAGAAGAGAATAAACCTTTGCTTGGTTGTTTGTTGGAGTTCCAATCCCCTATGAATAGGAAGATTCTTGATTTCCTTTAGGGATCATGGAGGACCCCTCCCATTCTTTCCATCCTTAGATTACCTTTTGATGCTCCATCAAAGGATAGGAAGTGTGAGATATTTTTTATTTTTCGTTCTTCAAAATATTTTTTCCCAAGTCTAATTTCCCAACTAAGAGGAACTAGGTGCTTCTTAAATTTTTTTACCATGGAATCCAAGCCATTTATGCTCTATCCAAAAGTTGTTTGTTTTGTAAAGATAGATTCTTCGAGCATAGGGTCTCCATCATGAGACTTTTGGATTTTTGTTACCATAAATGTCACAGTTCTTGAAATTTTATTGAAAATTACTCTATTTCTAGCTAGCCATAGTTTCCATAGTATAATTTTTGCAAGGATATACAAATCCATTTGAAAATATTTTCCCTTTTGAAGGACCCCTTTCATAGTCTAGATCATCATGTGAATGCCTCACTCTAGCATGTTGGGTTGTGAAATATATGAGTTCAGTCAGAAAATGCATTATTCCAAACCTATGTTGCAAAAGGGCATTAGGAATAAGTGTCTACTTGTTACCTCTTCCTTCTTGCACATCACCGACTAGTTTAGGCCTTAGATCCCTCTTTTCATGAAGTTATTAATTGTTCAAATTCTTCCATGCACAAATAGCCAACAAAAGACATTTATTTTTGGTAAACCATTCGAAAAAAAAACCTTTTTATAGATTGTTGGTTTTTGTGGTAGAGGGAGTGTTTGTATTTGATGTCTATATCCATCTTTGATACGAAAACTAGAAGGACACCATTCACAATGATCCAATGTCTTAATTTTTTGAGGTGCACATCATTTCAAGTGAGAATTTAAAGGGAGAGAAGATGATGCAATGGGGTAGAGGATCTTCAAAATTCCAACCCTACCAATCACATGAAATATGAGACGAAAAGTTTCTTGGTGTTTAAAAATATATTCTTTAAGCACAATGTTTCCATCATAAGACTTTAGGCTATGTTTACCATAGATGCTGGAGTTTCTAAAATTTGATTGAAATTTTCTATCTTTTTAGCTAGCCATAGTTTCCATAATATAAATTTTTGCAAGGTTATACAAATCCGTTTGAAAAGAACTTTCCTTTTGAAGGGCCCCTTGTATAATTTGGACCATCACATGAATGCCTCATTTCAGCATGTTAAGTTGTTAAATCTATGAATTAAACCTAAAAATTCATTATTCCAAACCTGTGTTGCAAAAGGGCACTCAAAATAAGTGTCTACCTATTTCCTCTACTTTCTTGCACATCACTCACTAGTTTAGGCCCTGATCCCTCTTTTTATGCAATTAATCAATTGTTTGAATTATTCCATACACAAATAACCAAGTTACAAAGGAAATTTATTTTTGGTAAACCATTTAGAAACCAAATGATTTTCCATATTGTCGATTTTTGTGGCAAAGTGAGTGTTTGTAGTTGATGTATATATCCATGTTCAAGAGTAAAACCAAAAGTAACCCATACATGATGATCTAACATCCTAGTTTTTTAATGTGCACATCCTTTCAAGTGAGAAGTTAAAAGATAGAGAAGATGACACAATGGGGTAGATGATATTTAAAATTTCCAACTCCACCAATCGCATGAAATTTGAGAGAATTTGGATATGTCATATAAAGTGTTTATGTTTATTTCATTCATCAAAACTTTGAGGGGTTATATTTCCATGAATTTCTCCAAAGGTTGGTGTCCCAATATGTTATCCTTCCAAATTCTTATGTACTTGGCATTACCATGGATCTAAGCTAATTTGGCACAAATCAATGGGATTTCAAATTGTATTAATATCCATATGTTGATCCCTTCTAATTTTATATTTCCTCTTGAAACCCTCTTGAAGAATCTGGTGAGAATTGGAGCAGAGTATGGCGAAAAAACCAAATTATATGAGGTAAACCAACATCAAATCACTTTATTGGGATGAAAAATCAAAACAAAAGGGGTAGCCCTATTGACCATTTTTAAATTTAGATAACCATGGTGTTCTATGCTTGATGAAATTTTACTTCAATCTTTCTTAGGCCCAATACAAAATGGAAATCACATAAACATGAAAGTAAAATGATGATAGAAAAAAATAATAGATCAATAGATGACAAGACAAATATAGATCAGATTTACAATTCCTTTTGTCCAGCAAAGATATGAGATATTGTTGCGTTATGGCAATCAACAGGATGCTTCAACCAATAAATACTTTCTCGGTCAGCCAATCTTCCATGTGTCACACCCACAACCCTCAAAGATAGCTCGTCACAAGTCAACACTAGTCAACCCAAAGTCAACATAGAAAAGTAAACGTAGGCAAAAATATAAAAGTCAACGCAGTAGATTAGGGCATCGACCAAACAACTCGAATTTCCTCGATTTTAGTTCCCAACAGTATGGCCTCCTAAAATCGTAATTTTGGCAGAAGTTTGAGGTCAAACGACCAATGGTTGACCACGATTAATGCTGGTCAATGCTGCAACAAAAATCCCTAAATAGATTCACAGAAATAGCAGCTTCGCTCCGCACGTGTGAGGGGAAAAAAGCCTCCAAAGTCTACCGAACCAATCAAATCACAATGGGAGAATGTGTGATGAGTTGATGAGAAAATGACCTCCAAGTCTCTACAATTTATATCCATCAATGCAGGTGTGTGATGTTAGCTCCTTGTAATTTCATCAGATTGGCAAGACCACAACTGCAGGGAGAACACTTGAACCACTTTGGGATTCTAGGATCTAGCCCTCCTGAATCCAGAGAGGGATCTCTGTATAAGTGCAAATATTGATTTATCTTTAAGGCTTTTGAAATGTGATATTAGGCTAGTTATGATGAACAAGGTTATTGTTTGGTTTTGTTTGGGCAAAGATAAATGAAGATGAAGGAAGTCTAAACGAAGGGTGAAGATGTATGAAAGTGAAATATTGATCCAGCTAATAAGATAGGCAAGAAGCAGCTTCAATCCATTGGTCTATGGAGTCATAGTAGGATTTAATTGAAACAAAAAGGTTCAAGAGTGGTCCATGGGGCAAGTCATCTATGTCAAAGGATCTCTTTAAAGTTGATTTTATGGAATGGAATGAAACAATAAGGAAGGGAATCAAACAGATAAAGAACAAAGAGTAGCCTAAGATCAAGTAAGTACTTTGAAACTATCCTGCTTTTGGCATACACTTGAGAAAAACACAAAATTTATCTAAGATCAGGTAAGTACTTTGAAACTAGCCTGATTTCGATGCACTTTCAATAGAAAACATTTAAAACACCAATAGAATAGCTTAAGATCAAGTAAGGACTTTGAACCTATCCTGCTTTCGGCATATTCAAAGGGAAACTTTTCAAAGCAACTGTTGGAGAAGAAAACTAGAGGACAGGGCTAACCATAGACTTCCCTAGTTCATTCTTTAATTAGTAAACTTATCAAGACAACACTTAAGATAAACAAAGAAAAGTCTAAGACCAGGTAAGGACTTTGAACCTAGCCTGCTTTCAACATACTCTTAGGGAAACTTTCAGAAAATTTTTGGAGATAAAACTAGAGGACAGGGCAAACCATAGACTTCCCTAGTACAACTCTACTCAGCATAAATTGAAAATAACATTCAAGAACAATGTTTAAAGTTTAGACAGTAAGAGAAGGGAACACCAACATCTTGACTGCTTGGACTGTATTAAATAATTCTTAAACAACACAATTAGAAGAAAACATGTAGATAAAGCTTATCAGTGAGAGCAGGGTACCTTTGACAGTAATTCATAACTCTATAATTGCTGTTCTTTATTAGAGAAGATGTACAGAATGGAAACAAAAATAAAATGACAAGTTACAATAAGAAAAACATCACCATTGACATAGACCAGGATCCCATAAATCAACTTGTATTTGATGCTTCAAACCAGTTACAATATTCAAGTCCAGTGGGTCTCTACAGCTTCAAACTTCTCATCTCAACTTAGGTATCTTCAGTTACAAACAGAGCTTACAGCAGCTTCAGAAAACTATTTACATGCAACAGATATTCAGAGACCAACCTTTGTTTAATCTTCTACAGAAGTATTTATAGAAGAAATGAGGAGGTGAGATGAGAGAAAATATCTCTAAGTTAAATTAATACAATTTAATGCTTCTCGGCCTTTGAAGGGCTCAACAGAGAAGATGTTTGATATTTACTCTGTATTGAGTGATTATCATTAAGTATTAGGCATGCTGGGAAGATTTTTTTGACTTAAAAACTCTTGATTATCTTTGTAATAACTTTGCTGACAGTTGTAATAAGTTCCTTTGATTTAAAATAACTGTTCAACTGTCTTTTAGGAAAATATCCTCTGTTCTGGCAATAACTGAGCCTTCTTTGATTTCTGCAAGGCTGCAGCTGGCTTTTGGTAGCTGGATAGGATTAAATTCACCTATGATGTGGCAGTGGAGGCTTCTTGGATTGATAGAATTCTTTATATTTCCCTAAAACACCTTTAATTCACTTTAGTTCCGTGTTTTAAGACAGATTAGGCTTAATTTGTGTCTTCCGGTCTTCATGCTGTCTTTAATTGTGGATTAGGCTTTTGATTTGCTGAATTTATGCCTTAATCCCTCAAAACTGTGTTAACGATCTTTGATTCTTCATCTCTGCTGTGACTAGATCCTTTAACACTGATACTCTTTGTTTGATTAATGTTTGCTGTGTTTTGTTGCGCAGGCACTACAAAGGGTTTTATAATGTCGCCAGTGTTCATGAGGCACCGGTAAATCACGATGTGAAACCCTGCAGAATGATCCTCCTTATGAATAATGTCCTGAGGGATCGTCATCCCTCGGCCTCTAATTTTCTTTTAAAACCATGGAGAAACCTTTAAAACCTGCACAAACAAACGAAATTATAAAAAATCCTGCGGGATAAGGTTTACACTGCTTTGGAGGTTTAGGTTAGAGCAAGGCCGTTGGATAAAAAGAACCAATGGTCAAGATCGCTTACCGGGGTCAAGAAGGAGAAGCGGTTGGATAAATGGTGGTTGGATTAAGTCCGGGCCGTTGGATCAGATTGATCAACGGTCGAGATTAATCGGGTTTTTATAATGCCGATGGGTAATATTATAATGAAAATGGAGCAAAATGTAATGAAAATTAGGAAAAACCTTTATTGATAGCGAAAAAGGTTTAAATGAAATTTCGGGGATGCAGAGGGATCTGGGTCGTTGGATTAGATTAATAAACAGAGATCGAAGGCGGACGTCGTTCGATGAAATCTCTGGGAGAAATGGTGGAGGGTGATGGCTTAACGGTTAGATGTGATCTGGGCCGTTGGATGAAAAGAATGGACAGCGTCGATTAAAACATAGGATGAAATGCAATGGAGAAAGGTGGTTTGGCGGAAAACCATAATGGTTTTCGCGCAGATCTGAGGCGGTTTCCAAAATTGCCCAAAAAAACGTGATACACTCCGCCGCCCGCCACGTGTCCTGAGGAAAACCACTTTTTTCACATTATTTTTTGGTGTTAAACTTCTGGTGCAAAAAAAACGCGAAGTAGAATGCCAGACGTTGGATGGAAAGGTGTAGATCCGACAGTGCGGATTGCACACGATGGAGGGTAAGATGCGCGGACGGAAAGGTATGGTAGGGTCAAAGGCGGATTAGATCTGGATTATTGGATCAGGGAGTGGACGGTCAGGATTTATCGATGGGGAGGTAGGTCCTAAAGGAGTTGGGCCTAGCATATCACATCTGGACCGTTAGATCTTCAGAATGAACGACTCAGATTTAATCTTAGGGTAGACGAAACAGAATATGAGGCAAGGGTCAGGTAGAGATCGGGTAATTGTGGACCGTTGGATCAGGGAGTGGATGGACATGATTTATCGACGGGGAGGTAGGTCCCAAAGGATTTGGGCCTACTGGATCACATCTGGACCGTTAGATCTTCAGAATGAATAGCTCAGATTTAACCTTAGGGTAGATGAAACAGAATATGAGGCAAGGGTCAGGCGAAGATTGGGTAATTGTGGACCGTTGATCTGTAGAGATCAATGGTGGATCTTCACCGAAAGAATTAAACTGACGGGGCTTTGTAAAATAACAAGGGAAGTTAGGTTAGATCTGGAACGTCAGATCTATGAAATGGATGGCCCAGATCTAATCGCGAGGTTGCAAATCAAGGGGAAACACAAAGGGAACGCGCTGATGCAATTAAGCGCGAGTCGTTAGATCTTAAAGAAATCAACAGTGGAGATTCATTCGATGGACTTAATGTCGGAGGGCCATGGCGGAGGGCGATTAAATCTAGGCCGTCGGTTCTTGTGGATTCGATGGTCCAGATTAAATCGCAAGTTTGCAATCGAAGGAGTGAAAAGGAAACACCATAGGAGTTTTTGCGATGTGATGAAGTATGAGCCGTCAGATCTAGGAGTAGATTGATGGTCAATATTCAATCGAAGGGGTAAAAGAGAAAAGTTGTGGGTGGAGTCGAAAAAAGATCTTAGCCATCGGATGGAAGTGAATCAATGACTAAGATTCAATTGGGGAATTGGCACCGGAACAGCTAAAAGGGACTTGCGATTTTGCGCTGAGAAAAACTTGCGATAGCGATTAGCCGATGGAACGAGAGCCGTCAATCTAAAAATTAGATCGACGATGGAGATTTAATCAAGAAGGAAAAAGGTAGAATGGTGGCTTTGAAACGAGAAACAATATGGACCGTTGGATCTGGGGTGGTGGAGCAAATCAACAATTGACATTCATTTAAACAACGAACTGTCGGGTTTAACAAAAAGTCGGGTTTTACAAAGATATAAAGGGAAAACAAAGAAATGAAGGTTTACGACGGGGGTCTAGACCCTCTAAGTGCCCGGTTGCGGGGCTTATGGTCCCATGAGAGGCGAGGTTTATAGAAGTTAAGCCCTTGGGGGCTAAAACTCTCTATAATAAAAAAAACTGTTTTTTGGGTTTAAAAATAGAGTTTTAAGGGAAAAAGATGGTTCCGATAGAGGAAAAAGGCCCCTTTTAAAACCAATGGAAGGAGACCAAATGATTCAAAAATGTGTTTGGAATGATTTTGAGGTTAGATAAAGGGCTTTTGAGGGGTTTTATGGAGGAAAAAGAGGATGAAAATGGGGGTTTTTTATGAATGAAATAAGGGGTAAAATGAAGGGAAAAATGGGTTTTTTAAGCCTTCAAAGGGAATTTTCAAAGGTTTAAAGGGAATTTCGAAGGAATGAAAGGTAAATGAAGAGTTTTATGGATGTAAAGGAGAAAAAAAATGGAGAAGGGAAAATGAGGGAAAATAGGAAGTTTCAACAGTCTTTTCCTTTAGTAATCAGCAGATTTTTTCAGTGTTATGAGGGAAACAACAGTGAAGGTTTTCTGAAGGAAAAAGAGACATCACTAAGACTTCAAGAACTCACAATTTGAAAATAAAATTGTTTCTTGAAGGCTAAAAAGGTCTAGCCACCATTTGGTATGAAAAATTTTTATAGGTGGCTAACATGTGACACGTCTATTAGGCATGTGAGCCTACATTAAAAATCTGGCCGAACTTACACGTGTGGAAAATAAATTCAAAATAAATGTTCTGCTCATCCAAACGAGATGATATTTAGATCAATATTGCACCTCTCTAAAAGAGGAATTCAACAAAAATATGACCATTGTCATATGAGTAGTGCAACATGGAGTTTGGACCTATTTTCCCAAAATTAAGAATCCCTCTCAACTAGGGAGAACTCCGTCTTTCCACAAGTGCCATCCATTATTACCATCATGTAATTTTACCAAACATCGTGCGTCATCCTGCCGTAACTTGATTTGCTGGCTCTTTCTCAGATAGAAAAAAAAGGTGAGTCATAAAGACATCATACTCAGCTGACCCGAAGTCAGCTTAGAGGTAAAAACCTCTCTTGTACTAAAAAAAAGTCGCCTACTAACCCGAATTTATTTTATTGACCCGAAGTTAGTTTAATGACCCAAAGTTAGATTAGAGGATAAAACCACATCATACTTGATCCCAGATCAAGCTGTTGGACACGTGCCATCCTAGACATAGAGAGTACAACAATATCTGATGCATCCATCGGTCTTGCTATTGGTCTCTATCCACATTTCCCACCTCATTGGCCAAATGAGAGGTACTTCCCATGAGTTCGAAACTCCATGGGTAGGATGCGTGCGGGGCATAGATCAAAGAGAGGCGATCCAACTCAATATCATAACGGTGGGGTAGAAGCACAACAAGGTTTGGAAAGCCTAGCCCCATTTGTGCTTATATCTCCAAGAAGCTATCCAAAAACCCCCTATAGCTCCTCGAGCTCAGTGCGACTCAAGCAGGATCCTCAGAATAGGGTCTTTACATGATTCCAAGCTTCTCACAAAAGGTTAGGAACTTGACCTTCCCCAGGGGCTCCGTGAGAATATCCGTGACCTGTTCATCATTTCCTATATTATCGAGCCTTATGGCGCCTAGCTGTACCATGTCCCAGACAAAGTGTTACCTAATATCAATATGCATGGATCGATCGTGGGACACAAGATGCTCAAAAAGACAAATCCCACTCTAGTTATTACAAAGGATTATGGTTGTATCTAGCACATGCCCGAACAACTCACTAAAGAGATTTCACAACCAAATAGCTTCACAATAGGCCATACTAGCTGCAATGTATTCGACCTCATCAATGCTCAAAGCCACTAACTTCTACTTCCTGCTAATCTAAGATATCGAAGCAGAATCCAAGGTGAAGCAGCATCCAGATGTGCTCTTGCGATCCACCACACTGCCATCCCAATAAACATCAGTATATCCATGGAGTCTCAAACTACCGAAAGTGTATCTCAACCCATGGTTGATTGTGCCCCGAAGATATCTCAATAGATTCTTTGCACCAATCCAGTTAATGTGATGAGGATCAACCATATGTTGACATAAAGTGTTCACTGAAAAACATATGTCCAGATGGGAGTTCATTAAGAACATCAGAGCCCCCACGAGTTGTTGATACTAGGTAGGATTTTATAGCACGATCCCAACATCATTTCCATTCAACTTCTTAAAGTTGAGTTCCATTGGTGTCGACACAAACTTACAGTCCATCATACAAAATATATCCAGTAGCTTCATGACATATTTTCCTTGAGAAAGGAAAATCTCGCCTGGCCTCTACCAAACCTCCAAGCGTAGGAAGTAGTGCATCATTCCTAGGTCTTTCATCTCAAACTTGGAAGCTAGCTCCCTCTTACACTGATGAATGAGAGGGTCAACACCTGTTAGGAAGAGACCGTCCACATAGAGAACCAAAATGAGAAGCCTTTCTCTATCAAGCTTAAAATAAAGGTTTGGATCAACATTACTTCGAGTGAAGCCCAACTTCATCAAGTAGCTATCTAACCTCTCGTACTAAGCCCTGGGGACTTGATTTAACCCATAGAGGTATTTCTTAAACCTGCATCGTTGGGTGTCTCTATCTTGTACTTCGAACCCAAGAGGTTGCTACACATACACCTCTTCCTTTATAGATCCATGCAGAAAAGTGGTCTTCGCATCCATCTGATGTAGAATCCATCCTTGCATAGAAAAAATGGAAATAATAGATCAGATGGTGGTATATAAGGCCACAGGTGCAAATATATCATCATAATCTATGCCTTCTTTTTGAGAGAAGCCTCAGGAAAAAAATCTTGCCTTGTACTTTTCAACACTTCCATAGGATCCATGATGGATCTTATAAAGACATTTTGAGGTGACAACAGATTTGTCCTTCGGACCCGGGACCACTTTCCATACATCATTTTTCATAATGGACTCATATTCTTCGTGCATAGCATCCTTCC
Organism: Pinus albicaulis; assembly: GCA_034641835.2. Classification (NCBI taxonomy): domain Eukaryota; kingdom Viridiplantae; phylum Streptophyta; class Pinopsida; order Pinales; family Pinaceae; genus Pinus; species Pinus albicaulis. The sequence continues at coordinate 1,070,251,939 of CM076575.1, read as the reverse complement.
AAACTTTATGCTTTACAACTTCTTCAAATGATCCAGGCTCATATTATACTAATGTACTCATAGCTTCTAGATAACCTTGGTATCTCTTCGGCTTCTTCCTTTCATGGACTGTCCCCCTTGGGGCAACATGTCTCTCGGCATCAGCGAGAGTATCCCAGAGCCATGAGGGTCTTCTATTATTTGAAGGAGGTGGATCAATAGGATCCATAGGTCCCTCAACATCAGCCATCAGGTCATCCTTCAACTCTTCCTGATTCCCTGCTTCTTCATCTTCTTTGTCTTCCTTGGAGATAGGAATATTTCTCACTTTCTTGAGGGAAACATATTCATCGAAGGTGACATCGTGGCATATATCTACTTCTCTTTGACCAGGAACATAGATTCTATATGCCTTTGAAGTTTCACTGCACCCCACAAAAATTCCCTTATTTCCAAAAGAATCCAACTTTTTTATGTTTTCTTTCGGCACATGAAAGTAAACAAGACACCCAAAAACTCTAAAATGAGAAACATCAGGTTTCTTACTAGAGAAGACTTCTTCGAGAGTTTTGGAGTGCAAAGTGGAATGCGAGCATCTATTTTGAACATACACAACAATGTTTGCAGCTTCTCCCCATAGAAACTTCGGAATACCTTGGTCACATAGCATGGTGTGGGAAGCTTCCATAATGGTCTTGTTCTTTCTTCTAGTAACACCATTTTTCTCAGGAGTGTACGTAGTTGTGGTCTCCCTCTTAATTCCATATTCTCTACAAAAGTCATTAAACTCATTTGACTCATACTTAGTCCCATTATCAATCCACAAAACTTTGATTTTCTTCTCGGTTTGATTTTCCACCAAGGCCTTGAAGGTACTAGACCATTTGAATGCTTCATCCTTATTCTTCAAAAAAAAAATCTAGGTTTTGCGGGATAATTCATCTGTAAAACTCATGTAATAGGAACATCCTCACAAGGATGTCACAGGAAGCATACCAGATAAGTCAAAATGTATCAACTTCAAGATATCAATTGTATTTGTGACACTTTAGGGGAATGGTCCCCTTGTATGCTTCCCTTCGGCACAACCCTGACATATACCTTCATGGTTATCTCTAAATTCGGGCATCCCTGTCACCACCTTCCTTGCTTCGATAAGGGCTTTGTAATGAAGGTGTGCAAGCCTCCAGTGCCATAACTTTGTTTGAAGAGTTGTATCACATGAAATAGCCCCCAATGGACTTCCTCCAACCTGGTAGAGTGTATCAACTCTAAAACCAATAGAATGAGCTTCCTTGAAGTTATTATTCTAGATAAGTATCTTTCCATCAACGAATGCCACCTTGAACCCTTTGTCTTCCATTGCCAAAATGGACAGAAGGTTCTTCTTCAAATCAATTATATACAACATATCTTGTAATCGAAGGACTTGACGTTGAAATAGATGGAGGGTCACAGTTCCTGTCCCTTTCACAGGATAGGTGGAATTATCTCCAAGGATAATTTCCAGATTAGTATCCTTCTCAACCAAATTAGAAAGGGCTTCTTTATAACTAGTGAGGTGATTTGAAGAACCACTATCAGTAAACCAGACATCTAGGGTGTCAAGTGGATATGCAACAAAGAGGTCAGATACAAGATTAAATTCAGAATCACATTATTAATAAGAATAGTGGTATTGAATACATAACAATCACAGGGGAGACCTTCAAGTGCAATAACAACCATCTCTCAATAAGATATTGCTTCCCCAATAGCTAGGAGGTTATTCCTGATTTAAGTGAACCTCGTAAAATAGGATTGAATAGATTCATCCTTACCCTTCTTGATATTCTTCAATTGATTCTTGAAGAATAGGATTTGATTAACATTGCTAGCCCTGAACATGCTCACTAGCTGATCATACATCTCCTTAGATGTCTTCAGCTCATAAATTTAAGGAACGAAGTTCTTATGAATAGAATCTCGGATAATCATATTTTCTTTTATTTCCCCTTTTCTATACTTCGACTTCGTGGCAGCAGCTGCATTCGATGGAGGCTCTTGAATCTTCCCCTGCACATAGTCCATGACATCTTGATCTTCTAGCACCAAATCCAAGGACATTTTCCATGCATGATAATTAGAATTATCAGTTAATTTATCATCAACCTTGAAACCCTTGTAGGTTGAGGAGGCCATTTGTCCTTGATAGGATTTCTTCCTTCAGATATTTATTCTAACACCAGCTTGGACTCTTGGACTTTTTCTTCACCTCACCTCTGATTCCATGTTAAATTTAGATAACCATGGTGTTCTATGCTTGATGCACTTTTACTTCAATCTTTCTTAGGCCTGATAAAAAATAGCTATCACATAAACATGAAAGTAAAATGCTGATAGAACACAATAATAGATCAATAGAAGACAAGCCAAATATAGAGCATATTTATAATTCCTTTTGTCCAGCAAAGTTATGAGATATTATTGCATTACGACAATCAACATGATTCTTCAACCAACAAAGAATTTCTCAGTCAACCAGTCTTCCACGTGTCACACCCACAACCCTCAAAGGCAACTCATAACAAGTCTACCCAAAGTCAACGCAGAAAATTCAACATAGGCAACAACAGAAAAGTCAACACAACAGATTAGGACATCGATCAAACAACTCATATTTCCTCAATTTTAGTTCCCAACAATACGACCTCCTTAAATCATAATTTTGGAAGAATTTCGAGGTTAAATGACCAAGGGTTGACCACGGTAAACACTAGTCAACGTTGTAGCAAAATTCCCTAAACATATCCACATAAAACAACAGCTTCAATGCACACATGTGAGGGGAAAAAGGCCTCCAAAGGCTATCGAACCAATCAGATCACAATGAGAGAATTTGTGATGAGTTGATGAGAAAATGACCTCCAAGTCTCTCCAATTTATATCCATCAATAAGGGTGTATGACGCATCTATTAGCCATGTGAGCCTACATTACAAATCTGGCTGACCTTGCACATGTGGAAAATAAATTCAAAATAATTTTTTTGCTCATCTAAAAGATGATCTTTGGATCAATATTACACCTCTATGAAAGAGGAATCCAACAAAAATATGACAATTGTCATATGAGCAGTGCAACATGGATTTTGGACTTATTTTCCAAAAATTAACAACCATAGTGTAAAATGTCCAATTGGCAGAGTAGTGCCAAAAACCTGAGTTGTGAATCCCAAAATGGTTGAGATACCAAGAAAAAAACCACACTTTCTCATGGAATGGTGCCACCCCAAATTATCAATATGGGACTACCACCAAACGACACTAATAAAACCACAAAGGATATAGATACTAAGATTAAATGATAAAATAGGAAAGGTTTTCCAATGCCCCTCCCACCCAATACAAAAATGAATGAATAACCTCCTGAAAAGCCAACACCAAACAAAGACACCAAAAAGAATTAGAATAAAACAACCACTCTTTTGGTCCATGAGAAAACAAAATAAATGTGAACACTTACTCATGACATAGATCATTGAAAAATGAAACCTATCATCTAAATGTGAACATAGATATTGTCAATAACTAAATATAGCATTCCATGAACCTTCTTTATTTAATTCAAACCATTCTATACCTCACTTGGATAAATCCCACCACCCATAATGGAGATGAGAGTGGGTGGTGTAATAGAATAACAATCCCATGTCAAATTCATGTTGCAACGTGGGGATTTTGTACTTGGGGTTCTATTTGGTGTGCTTGACACTTGCTTGTCTTTAATTCTTGCCTCATATCTTGTAATTACTACAAACATATAATCAATTTGGAAGGGATCAGATTAGGGGGTAAAAGAGAAAGTTACAACCCCATTTTTCTTTAATGTTCCTTATGAAAGTCTAGTTGCATCATTAGCCAAGAAATTTTCCTTATTGTTATTTTCTCTCAAGATATAGTAGAGGGATATTTTGGCTAACTTTTGTGTGATATTTGTGATTTTGGAAGGGATCAAAGCTAGTTATAAGTGTTTCAAAGGTTCCTGATTGGTTAATTCCTTTGCAAATATCCTTGAAACTCCTAAAATCACCAATTCTCTTATTCACAGGCTTATAACAATGAGGAGTCCTTGAAGTAGAGAATAAACCTTTGCTTGATTGTTTGTTGTAGTTCTAATCCCCTATGAATAGGAAGATTCTTAATTTCCTTTAGGTATCATAGAGGACCCCTCCCATTCTTTCCATACTTATATTACCTTTTGATGCTCCATCAAAGGATAAGAAGTGTGAGCTCTTTTTTATTTTTCCGTTCTTCAAACTCGTTTTTCCCATGTCTAATTTCCCAAATAAGAGGAACTAGGTGCTTCTTAAATTTTTTGACCATTGAAACCAAGCCATTTATGCTCTATCCAAATGTTTCTTGTTTTTTAAAGAGAGATTCTTCGAGCATAGGGTTTCCATCATGAAACTTTTGGATTTGTTTTACCATAAATGTCATAGTTGTTTAAGTTGGATTTTTTTTACCATAAATGTCATAGTTCTTTTAGCTAGCCATAGTTTCCATAATATAATTTTTTCAAGGATATACAAATCCATTTGAAAATATTTTCCCTTTTGAAGGACCCCTTTCATAGTCTAGATCATCATGTGAATGCCTCACTCTAGCGTGTTGGGTTGTGAAATCTATGAGTTCAGCCTGAAAATTCATCATTCCAAACCTTTGTTGCAAAAGGGCATTAGGAATAGTTGTCTATTTGTTACCTCTTCCTTCGCGCACATCATCGACTAGTTTAGGCCTTAGATCCCTCTTTTCATGACGTTATTAATTGTTCAAATTCTTCCATGCACAAATAACCAACAAAAGACATTTTTTTTGGTAAACCATTCGAAAATAAAACTTTTTTATAGATTATTGGTTTTTGTGGTAGAGGGAGTGTTTGTAGTTGATGTATATATCCATATTTGATACGAAAACCATAAGGACACCATCCACGGTGATCTGATGTCCTAATTTTTTGAGGTGCACATCATTTCAAGCGAGAAGTTAAAGAGATAGAAGCTGATGCAATGGAGGTATAGGATATTCAAAATTCCAACCCTACCAATCACCTGAAATATGAGACCAAAAGTTACTTAGTGTTTAAAAATATATTCTTTAAGCAAAATGTTTCCATCATAAGACTTTAGGCTATGTTTACCATAGATGCTGGAGTTTCTAAAATTCGATTGAAATTTACTATCTTTCTAGCTAGCCATAGTTTCCATAATATAAATTTCTGCAAGGTTATACAAATCCATTTGAAAATTATTTTCCTTTTGAAGGGACCCTTGTATAATTTGGACCATCACATGAATGCCTCATTTCAGCATGTGAAGTTGTGAAATCTATGAATTAAAACTAAAAATGCATTATTCCAAACATGTGTTGCAAAAGGGCATTTAGAAATAAGTGTCTACCTATTTCCTCTACTTTATTGCACATCACTCACTAGTTTAGGCCCCGATCCCTATTTTTATGACATTAATCAACTGCTTTAATTCTTCCATGCACAAGTAACCAACAAAGGAAATTTATTTTTGGTAAACCATTCAGAAACCAAATCATTTTCCAATTGTTGATTTTTGTGGCAAAGGGAGTGTTTGTAGTGGATGTATATATCCATGTTTGATAATAAAACCAAAAGTACGCCATACATGATGATCTAACATCCTAGTGTTTTTACATTTCATCCTTTTAGGTGAGAAGTTAAAAGAGAGAGAATATGACACAATGGGGCAGATGATATTTAAAATTTCCAACTCCACCAATCGCATGAAATTTGAGACCATTTGGATATGTCATATAAAGTGTTGATGTTTATTTTATTAATCCAAACTTTGAGGGGTGATATTTCCCTGAAGTTCTCCAAAGGTTGGTATCCCATTATGTTATCCTTCCAAATTATTATGTACTTGGAATTACCATGGATCTAAGCTAATTTGGCACAAATCAGTGGGATTTAAAATTGTATTAATATCCATATGTTGATCCCTTATAATTTTATATTTCATCTTCTATACATCATTTCTTTCTCCTTGAATCCTTTCTTACATACTTCCATGTTCCACCAATAATATTTTCTAGTTATTAATCACTATACCAATACCTACGCCCCCCACCCCCAAGTGCCAAAATAAGGAGAGAAAGATCTCTTAGACCAAGGCCTCCTTTGCCTTTACTATCCCAAACCAAATTCCAATTGAATAGGAGATACATTTTGTTGTAAAATATTTTGAATATATTTTCTTATTCTTTGCATAACTTCTATCATTACTATCATGTTTTAACATTGATAGACATGAATAATGGAGATGACAGATTTCATGAGTATAATACATCCTACAATGTTTAACCACTTAGCACCCATTTGGAGAAATTTCCCCTTAAAATTTGTCCAATGTGTTTTTCCATGATTAAGAAAATGGATTACTTAAGGATAGGGACATGTCAAGATACTTAAGGGAGTTCCTTTTTTTTGTATATAGGGGAATCAAGAACTAGGCTAGTCTCATTCTCGTGTGACATTGGGTTGATTCCAACCAATACTATTGTAACATCTAGGTACCTACATATGCCACTTTTGTAGGCACATGTGAATAAGGGGGATTTTAACCTAGAACCTCCTTGCACAAAAAAGACTTCATTTTCACGACCGTGACTAATTGAGTTTCCCTTAGGGGATAAAGGAGTTCCATTGTTCCTTAGAAGGAAATTGCATGATTTTGGAGATGCAATGGAGGAGTCGAGTGCTTGCATTACAACCTATAATTTAACTCTTTTTCTTGTTGAACTTGCCACTTGATTCACATATAAAGGCATCAAACACCAACATGAATCTAATAGTGATAATGATTGACATCCCCCTAATCAAAATGTTGTCATCTGAAAATTGAGCATGGTTTGTAATATTTACACCATTTATGATATTTTTATATGTAAGTTTCCACTCAATATTTAATGTTCTTATTTACTATTCGAAGCTTATACCATTGAGATTTGTAATAGAGGGGAGAGAGCGAAATCTTGTTGAATCCCTCTACTAATATGGAAGAAAGGGATTGGTATGCCATTCACTAGAGGGGAAATCTAGGGAGTACATATGCAAACCACAACCCATATTATACCAAAGGACTAAAGACAATATTTTGTATTACATTTAAAGAAATAAGTGCCTCACCATGTCAAAACTGTTTTCCATGTCAACTCTAATTACCATGCATTTCTCCTTGTTTTCTCTATTGGTGTGAATTTTCTCTCGAGCTAGTATAATGTTATTTATTATCTATATTTTCTACATAAATACCCCTTGATTTTTATAAATTATCTTCAGATAAGACTTTCTTAAACTATTTTCCGTCAATATTTTGTAAGACGTTTTTTATAGTGAAATGGTTCAAAATATAGGAAAATGAAGATGGATTTGACCCATTTGGGGTTAGAGCCAAAATAGTTGAGTTTGTGTTGTCCCCCAATATGAATGGTTTCTAAACATATATTGACATTTTTATTAGATCATACTTGATCAATTCCCAACAACCTTGGTAAAAATATGTAGTGAAATCATTTGGCCCTAGTGTTTTATCTAGTTCTATACTCTAGACTACTTTGGTGACCTAACCTTCTTCTATTTGTGCCATTAAATTTAATTTACCTTTGAGGATATATACATGGGTATATTACTTAGAAAATTAGTTGTTATTTGAGGATATGCTCCCTCTTGTCTTGGATACAAACTTTGAAAATAATTCTTTGGTTATTGGTTCAATGTCCTCAAAACGTGATTCCTTGTTGTTGAAAATGCATCAATAAATTCATAAATTATTTTTTCCTTTGATTAAATTAGGGGAAAATCAAAATTCCACATCACTAGAAAAATTGAATGAGTTAACTTAGTTATTATCACTGAGTTATCTTAGTTAATTCTATTTGGGGACATGAAATCGAGTTGTGCGCGGTGATTCCTAAATTTTAGGAGCCTAGGTTGAGTTAATTTATGTTGTGACAATTTAATTCAGTTAAATTGAGTTAAGGTCAGTTAAACTCATTCCAAACATTGGAGGAACTAGTGGGAGTTCTAGTAGTGGGGTGTAACTTCATTGTTTAACCAATTAACTGAATAATCAACCTAAATTAACTCATGCATGCGTGAGATTCGAGTTCAAGGTAAGTGTACTATTAGTTGTAGAATTTTCCAAGTTGTACAGGTGGTGCATGCAGTCAAAGAAGGGCCTAATGGAATTGTGCAATTCTCAATCAGAATTTCCCTAATTAATAGGGCTAATTCTTCATCAAATATCGTAAGGAAATATGAGCTTGGAGGCTAAGAAAATTGGCTAAGTGTTGGCCAAATTTAGTCAGTCATGCAGAGGATAGAAGATACTTTTGCAGGTTGTGCTCAATCTTGAGCAAGCATATTGCATTCATCCAAATTCTTTGATTAATGCAATACATATAGGAAGGGGTTTTGAGCAATTGATTTCCCCTAGATAAATCTTTGTGTATGTGTGTTGAATCATGAGGCATGTTTTTTATATGTGTTCTTGAACGTGAATTTGATTCCGCAAATGAGTAGTAGATTTGAGTCTTATGTTTTAGTACATTACATGAGAAATTTTGAATCTACATTAAAATTATACATGGTACCAAATCTAGATTCACAGTAGAGGGGAGAATTAGAAGTTATCATTACAAGAGGTTCAAATTTTAATATCAGTGTTGGGGGTTTTCTCTAGGACTGAGAAGATGGATTTCAATGGAATCGAGCTCGAGTATGATTTGGAAGGAACCAAAAATTTTGTGACATGGAAGATCCACATGGAGGTAGTATTGGATGATAATGGGCTACTAGAGTACATAAAGACAGATGGAGCAAAACCCCCAGCATCTGATGCCCATGAAATTTCTCAGTGGAAGAAGGATGTGATTAAAGTGAGGATAATCATATTGGAGGGGGTTCAAGATAATATTGTATGGAATTTCCATGGAAAAGAGATTATGTTCGCGATGTGGAAAACACTGACAAATTTTTTTGAGAACAATAGTTACCACAATAAGTTGGCACTTAAGGACAACCTTCGAAGTATTAAGATGCAAAATAATGAAAAAATTTCGCAGTACATAATCAAGTTTACACAATGTCATGATGAACTTGGCAGGGTCGGTGTTACTATCCTTGAAGAAGATTTGGTAGCTATATCTCTTTTGGGCCTCGTTGAGAGCTGACACTGTTATCAAGATTTGATAAATAATAGAGATAAAATACCAATTTTGGAGTGGTTATGGTCTGATCTAGTGCAGGAAGAAATAAGGTAGAGCAACTGAGATGAGACTTCATCCAAGGTTGAGGATGAGGAGAATTGTGCCTTGGATAGAAAGGAAAAGAAAGAGAAAGGGAAGAAATACCAATCCAAAGGAGATTCTAGTAAAGGGGGCAAGAATAAAGACTTGTCCAAAATAAAGTGCTTTCACTTTCATGAACTAGGACACTATGCCAGAAAATGTCCACACAAGAAGGTGGGAAAGAGGCCCTTAGGAGGAGTGACAGGTGAAGCTTTGGATTCACAATTCAATTTGGAATTCACCCTCATTGCATGCATGGAAAGAAAAGTGATGGGTAGTGTGTGGTATCTGGATAGTTTTGCCTCATTCCATATGACGGGAAATCGATAATTTTTTAGTGACTTGGAGGATAAAGACCTCCAAATGCACATCAATATGGGAGATGATGGGAGGTATAGCGTGACTGGTATCAATATAATTACTTTTTAGAGGGAGTGTAGCTCCCCTCTGAGGATCAAGGATGTGATGTTTGTTTCAAGTCTAAAGAAGAACTTGGTTTCTGTCATGGTGTTGCTAGACCATAGCTATGATGTGATATTCAGTAAAGGAAAGGAATTCGACAAGTGAAGTAGATTTTGGTATGTGTGAAGAACCTCTACAGGTTGGATGTGGCAGATTGTGCTGCTTTGAGCACAGAGGTGGAGAAGGTGTAGAGCCTAGATGTCGAAGAATTATGGCATATAATACTTGGCCATTTTCATCATAGGAGCTTTGAATATCATGCAACCAATCACCACAACCCTCCCCAACGGAGCATTGGCGCAACAAAATACATGCAAATCGTGTACCTTGGTGAAGTACAAAAAATCCAACTTCAATGACTGGGATGGCAGGGCGCATGAAATCCTTGAAAGGATCCACTTTGATGTTTATGGACCTTTCTTAACAGCCTCCATGACCAATCACATGTATTATATTATATTTGTAGATGATTTCTCATGTAAGTGCTGTATTTTATTCATGCAGAAGAAGGACCAAACATTTTCCAAATTTGTTGAATTTAAAGCACTTTTTGATAAAGAAACTGGCATGGGAGTGAAGGATCTCAGGAACGATAAAGGTGGTGAATATGTGCCGAACGAGTTTAAAAATTTATGTGCAAAGGAAGGCATTTGATAAGAGTTGACAACACCCCATATCCCTCAACATAATGAGGTGGTTGAGAGGAAGAACAAAATTATTATGGGATCTACATGGGCGATGTTGCATGATCAGGGCCTACCTCTTCACTTGTGGGCTGAAGCATGCAACACAACGGTATATGTGCAGAACAAAAGTCCTCATTAGATTCTCGAGATGAGTACACTGGAAGAAGCGTTTTTAGGGGAGAAACTAGATGTGTCACACTTCAAGATCTTTGGATCACCAGTTTACTGTCATGTTTCCAAGGAATCAAGGAAAAATATAGAGTCGACAAAATAGTTGGGCATATTTATGGGGTACATTGATACACCTCACAACTATCGGGTGTACCTTCCATCTCTTAGGATGACAGTTTTATGTAGAGATGTGAAGTTCGATGAGGAGAAGTAAATAAGGTTTTCCCTTGAGAAGGAGCTTTAGTTGCATTCAGATGAGGAGCTTTTGGCTCCAAAGGAGGAACCTCGGGATGTTGTGGAGTAGACATAAGAAGAGGAGAAGAGAAGGGAGACTTCCATTCAAGAAAAGACATCCAGAGAAGGAAGGAAGCGAAACAATAAAGCTGACATATTATTGCATGATGTTAGAGAGAATGTGGGTCCAAGCACCCACATCACAACTTAGGAAGAGGAGGTAATCAGATTAGTACACAGGCTACATGGATATGATGAGTGAGATAGTATAGATATAACCATCTTCATTTGAGGAATCAGTGAAACAACTAGTTTGGGTTGATGCCATGGTAGAGGAATATGATTCCATTATCAGAAATAGTGCTTGGGAAGTGGTCCCAAGACCAGAGGACAATCCAGTGGTGGGTTCAAGATGGATCTACAAGGTGAAGCAAGCAACATATGGAAGAATCGAGAAACATAAGGCCATATTTGTGGCTGAGGGATTCTCTTAGTTAGAGGGAATTGATTGTGAGGAGACCTTTTCTCCAATAGCAAGGTACTCTTCTATCAGATCAATTCTAGCACTTGCAACACATATGGCATGAAAGATACATCAGATGGATGTAAGGACAACATTCCTAAATGGAATGGTTGAGGAGGAGGTGTATTGATACATATTTATGAAGGAACACAATAATATATAGAAGTTGACATAAACACAGAGATGCAACGGAAATAAAACTTCATTTCATTAATATCAAATAACAGAAATATGCTTACAGACATAATGGAAATAAACTAGCTTGGGCGCTGGTAGCTTATCTCTGAGAAGAGATATGGCAAATACATGCCTTTGAACTGTGTTACAATGAGGCTAGAAGGTATATTTATTGTTGAGAAACAATGGAAAACCATAAACATCCAAAAACCTAACCCTAGGAGATGAAGCACAAAAACTATGGGCCCCGTTTGGGTAAGTTGGTACATCAACTTCCCAGGGACGTATCTTTGGCATGTGATATTTTTTTGACGTGCTCAATTACTCGTTAGAAAGATATATCTGAGGACTACAAATTTTGACGTGTTCCTTCCATGTTTCTCTTGGTTTTCCCAAAAAATGTCATTTAGGGCCCCAAAACGATTCCGGAAGTTCAAGACCCGAAAAACTACTAAAAATAGTAAGTTGTGCTGAAATTGAAGAACTAAAAGAACTGATGGTGGGGGTATAAATGGAATAGGTGGGTGGTTTTAGTGTCAGTATTTGCATACTTCCACCAGGGATCAAAACAAATTTTGCATGTGCACCTTAGGTGTCCCACTCTAAATAATTTTCAATCATTCCATTAGGTCATGATATAAAATTGTTCCATTGGTGGTTGTCCTTGTCAAGTGTCCCATTTTCCTTCATAAGTATATGCCTAATGACCCTCTTCCATATCTTCATCATGTTGAAAACAAGTCTACTTGCATTTCACTTTTAGTCAAAGTCACTTATTGAGTCCGTTTCTTTCATTTGTTATTAGGTCACTATGCTTTCATTAGGTCAAGTCATTTAATTGTCTCATTTTCAATAAAGGGCAACATAAGGTGTGAAGGTGACCCATAAAAACTCATGATTTTCTTCATTCAGTTCAAATGTAATAAGTATTCAGTCTCCCAAAGGTTTCCAACTCATAAATCCAAATGCCAACACATCAAATGTTAAAGGGAGTTGTCTTTTTCCAAGGGTGCCTAAGTCATCATTTTCCACAAGCACTAAACCCTAATTTCCTCTCCCACTGAGCTAGGGTTTGCTATGGAAACGTGAAATTTGAGCAGAGGAGCCATAAGGTAGGTCATATCATTAAGTATGAGGTCATTTCATCTCATAAACATCATGTCTCCATCATTTTTTGAGAAGTCTTTCCAAGAGTCAAGCCATTTTCCACTCATAGGGCCAGTTTCTCCTTAAACCATGTTTTCGAACCAAACAGAGATGAATTTGAAAAAAGTGAGAGAGGTTTTTGTCCATCATAGGTCAAAAAATAAAAAAATTCTTCATTTTTTACACAAGTATCATGGCTTGGGATAAATGTCAAAAATACAGGTGCTACAAGAGGTTTGATGCACTTCTGGAGTGACCTTGAGAAAAATCAAGTTTTATCATAGCTGTAGTGTCCAAATGACTTTCTTGATGAGTCAAATCATAACCAGAAAGAGATATATTTCCAATGAGATATGATGAGCTCAATTTGGAGTTGAGGAAGGCCTACAAAAGTTTCTTGCACCAGCACTCTGCATTTCTGCACCCTCATTCAAAACTTTTTAACAAGTCTTGGTAATATAAACATTTGACAATGTAAATCAACTCCAATCATAAAAATAAAGGTGGATATGGAAATTAGACTTCAAGAGATTTCCAACGAGCTATCCTGGGCCCAATTTGGACACCAGGAAGGCCTTAAAAAGTGGTATGCAAAACAATGCTGCAGTGGCACTGCACTTTTGTCATGGTGTTGTTCTTTTGCCCAGTTTGCTCTACAAGCTTCAAAACTCATCCAAATTTCTTCAAACCTTCTGCAAAGACCCTCGTCACCTATTGGCAAGTAAGTAACATGTAATTTCCACCTCCTTTCAGTCTTCAAGAGAAATTTCATGGTGTTTTTGGTTTCTATGAAAATTTGGAAGTTTGTCTAGCTATAAACCCTAAATTCACTCTTTATTACCAACTTGGTGCCCATAAACCTCACATTCCCTTCCTAAATCATTGTAAACTCTATTCCTTTACCTAAAACACCATATCCCTTTCCCTAAATTCCTTTTCCCCTAAACCCTAAGTCCTACGCATCTCAATTTCCTAGGAAGCCCTATCAACCCTGCAATAAAATTGTAATTCCCAATCCCTTAAACATTTTGATCCCCTATCACCTCCCTAAGCTCAATAAACCCTTCCCCCATCTCCCTAATTTTCCTATCCCCACTCCCATTTCCTCATCCCTAGGGTTTACACCATGGAACATGAAAGAGAAATTATGGAGGAGCAGATAAACATAGAAGAAGAGAGGAGAAAAAACCACAAAGGACCTGAACCACTAGGAAGAAACCAAGAACAAGAGGTCTCAAGAAGGCATTGGAGAAGGAGAAGATTGAGGCAAAAAACCTAACTTTTGAAGGAAAAACTCAAGGAAACCCTAATTTGTCCAAGGGAGAAGTGTAAATTGGAACTACTTGTTGATATATCCATGATAACATAACACACCTCATTTGGCATCTATGGAGAAATTTTGAGGAATTTGGAGAAAATTTGAGAAATTTTTAAAAAATATTTGAAGGCACATTTTCCAGAAATGTCCTGTTTTGGATACCTTTTTGCAGAGAATATTGTGGACAATAAGAGAAGAATATTAGGAAAATGGAGGAGGTTTGTGTTAAAAAAATGACAAAGAACACAAACCTCTCTATGTTTTGAAAAAAAACTCATGGTTAGAGAGATATTGATACATGTCTGAGGCCTAGTTTTGCAGAAAACTCAGAAATTTTGGCACACAAAAATCTGCCAAAAATGCAACGCCCTTGGCACTGCGCTTTTTCTTGGAGCCTCCAATGGACAAATATCCACCACCACAATGTTCAGAATGATGAAGACATCAGCCCCAACAAGTTTCAGAAAATTTTGAGGAGAAATGCTCCCTCAAAAGTGAACAAAACCACCAAATTTTCATGTTACTGCCTCCTTTTTGACCTTGGCGCTATGCTTTTACCAGTCTTTGAAGATTCAATTTTTGACAGGGAAAATGAGAATAATTTTGGAAACTGGAGGAATATTTAGAAACTAGAATTAGATAGCTTTCCAATGAGATATCTTGGAGCTGATTTGGACACCGGGAAGGCCTCCAAAAGTTGCTTGCAAAAGAGGCTATTTTTCTTGTCATGGCGCTGTGCGTTTGCTAGGAAAATGTGATTTTCACAACCTTTAGCAAATTTTGAATGTTTGACTTTCCATCTTGGGAAATGAGAAATTACTGATGTCAGAGGTCAAGATAAATGTATGTCATGTTTTTATTGCTATCTAGGGTGGATACATCGGATAAATCCTCGAGAGGTCAAATGAATCAGTTTCCTCTCTTTTAGAGGAAAATTGTTGGGTCTTCCTAGTCTTCAGATGCTTGTTTGGGAGTAGGTGAAACTGATCCCTATCTCATGGATTCGACTCCTTGAGGATAGGAAGAGTGGTTTTGAGGTCTATATCATGTATTTTCTTATTCATTTATAGAGGTTGGATTCACTTGGAGTTTTGGCATCTCAAGAGACATACTTTTGTATCAGTTTTGGCCTAGACATTAATCAAATTTGCAACTATTTTTATGGGATCCATGTGGTATTGTTTTTAATTTCAGTTTCTTCTTTTGTGCTCATATGCTTGAATTTTTTTTTACTTCATCCATCATTACATTTCTATTAAATGAATGTTTTCAAGTTAGATGAATAGAATCTATAATTTCTATGCTCAGTTTTGGGTAAACATTCATAGTCTGTAAATTTCTTCAGTTTAGAAAGAAATCATGAGTTCACCATGCTATTTATAGCTCCTCACCTATCTTAATCATCCCATCATCAAAACCCTAAAGTGCTAAACATTGTACCTACCTTGCCCCATATAACACCCTACAAATCTTGACCTAATTTCCTTGCCTTGGCTGTTTGAATCCTCCTAATCCAGCAAAACCCTACATAATCGAAATAAAAAACCTTGAGCTACTATACCTAGCTTAATATCTGATTTCCTTAGTCATTTTGGTTGTGATTCACACAGAGAGAGCCCTCTCCTAGCCTGGTAGGGCTAGCTACTTGGCTAAGCGTGGTTTGAGGTTACCTCAGAATTACCTTTTTGAGCCTGAGGTTCAATCCGAGTGATAGCAGGTGGACACTAATATCCACATGGATAATTCTTCCCTCCTTAGGAAGCAATGGTCCCCATTGCATTTATTTCCTCCATGAGATGAGGCAAATTATACTAAACTTGGTATTGGATTTGTCAAATATTTTGTGGACCTACTGGTAGATGCTCTGGATGCATTCAATAAATTTGGCTACTTTATCAGCCTCAAAAAATACATGTGTGGATTCTGTCTGTGTGGTCGCATGACATGTGGCAACATCAGGCAACAACATGCCTGGGGTTAGATCAATGGAGTGCTTGACCCGACAGTGTAGAGGAACCTATGTGGGTGAGGAGAAAATGTCCTCGTATTCCTCCATGACTTTGTCCTTCTCCTGCTGCCGTGCAGGGGAGCTCTGTATCGAGGCTATGGCCACAATATTCTTTTTTCCCTATGGGAAAATTGTAATGAAAATAAATTTCCTGGTTTTGGAAACAATCTTACTACGTTGTTTTGCAGTAGTCAAAGAGATGGCAGGAGGCGATACTGCCTCCGGTATCTTGTACAATTTATTTCCCAAAGTAATAACAACAGAATGAGCCCTGAACTCATATACAACATGTCGCTGCCATAAGTATGGTTGGCCCAATAATACATCAGACACATCAAGAGGAGAAACATCACACAATGCCTCATCTGTGAATGACTTGATGTTGTACGGAAAGCGAGACTGTTGGCGGACGCAGATATATCTTCATTGGTGAATCTACCCAATGGTATAAGGCTCCCAGTGTGCTATGGTTAGTAGGCCAAGCCACTTCATGACCTATTCTGAAATGAGGTTCTTTTGGCTTTCGCTGTCGATAAGGAATTGTAGTGGAGAACCCTTCACCCACATCTGTGAATGGAAGAGGCGCTCCCCCTCCTCTAGATCCATGGGATCCTCCCTCTGGAGCTTAGTGGTGGAAAAAATAGAATTGGGATCCACATCAATGATCTACTTCCCTTTGTCATCACCCTTGCTTGGCTGTGACTTAGGATCATAACATGCATCTGATTCAGGTGCCTTCAGTTCGACACTAGTGACTATTTGGCTCGACATTCGTTTGTGATTTGAGTGGGGTTGTTATGAAATTCAAACCAATTCCCCATGTCCTTATTTAGATTTGTGGTGTTGTTATGAGTCACCCCGGTTTGGATTTGTCCCTTTTTCTACGATTCGGGGGCACCTTTACCTCGCTTCAGATTCGCGGATCCAAAGTCTCGCTTCTTCTGCTTAAATTTCTACTCAATCTTGGCCGCATAACGATATGTCATGCCAAGCGAGGTAATGTCAAGGAACTCCATTTCATCATAAATGTATATGTGCAAAAATCTATGATACTTGAACACCAAATGTATCTCTGAATCTTTAATACCCAACTTTGTTCATAGGTTATGGAAAAAATTCGTCAGTTCATGCACATCTTGATCCCTTTGCTGCCGCAGCATGGTCCATTGGATGTTCTTGTCCTCATAGTTCCCCATGGGGTGATATTGTTCCTTGATGCCATCTCAGAATGAATTCCAAGTGGGTTCGGCCGAGAACATAGAGGGTTCCCTCTCGTCCTTCTTCTCACAGTAGGTTTCCCACTAGCATTTGACATGGCAGGCAACTTTTAGGTGTGCAAAAGTAATATTTTCTCGGTTGGAGAAATCATGGACCAAGAAGTACCCTTCAAAAAATTCAACCATCTATCTATGACGTATACATATATCTGGCATTCAAATAGAAGAATATAAAAGTTGACTTGTACCTTGAAAGGAGAGGTGCCTACAGAGTGGTTGCTGGATGTAGATGCGATGCCGATGGGCAGTCGTTAAGGATCTGCGAAATTCCTTTGTTTCTCGAGGGCCTCCTTGAGAAATAATTTTATAGGATCTCCTGCTCCCTTGTCTTTATTTTCTTCTGCCATAGGAGGTCGTCGGGGTTTGTGATGACGGAGCTAAACCTAGTCTGTTAATTTTAATTCACTAAAGGTTTCCATTCAGAAAAACTGTGGGTTATGTGCCCAATCTTGGATGAAATCATCCATTATGCAGCAAGAATAGAAATTTAGTTGCTGGATCGAGAATAGGAATCTAAAATTCTGGCATGGGAATCGTACTCCTGGAATAGGAGTACGCAGAAATTGTGTATTCTTGTACTCACACAAGTCACCATACTCTGTTTCATTAATCACATTCTCTGAGTTGTAATGCTGACTTAATCCTCACTGCCTCATTCATGAATTCTTGAATCAGGCTTCAATCTATGAATTTAAAACCTGTTTTATTGACTGCGTAAATCTTGGAATCGATCCAATGTAGATCCAAATCTCCATGATATAAAATCGTTGCATCAATTCTAACAATCTTTTGAATGGTTTCATTATTCATCCATCGTAGGCTTCCAATTAACACCTAAAAAATTGACATCAGCGTGGTAAATTGTTTAATGCGAAACACTTGATCTTATATTATTTCAAGATCCCTCATAACCATAAACCATTCAATGGTTCCACAATGTATTAATCGATCACTGTTGGTATATTGTTGGAATTCAGTTCTAGTCATCGTTGTCCAGAATTTAGATAAATAAAAAATAAAAGGAAAACATAAACACAATGATTCACCATGCGACTATTAAATGTCCATTCACTGGAATACATCAACTCGATATATACAGAAATCCTCAACATCGAAATGCATGTTCTATTTCTAATAATTCACGAAATTACACAATCACCTATGGCGCTATGGTTGGGCCACTTCTTACATGATTAGCTACTATGACCAATTCAAATCTTTACATTGCGTCGGCCTACCCTTTTCACTATGCCGAAGGCTATAATTTATAATGAATAAAATACATCTAATGGATCATTTCAGATCCATTATTTTCTCCCAGGATCTCATAACAGTTTCTTAAGGTCATGAAACTTCCGTATTTTATAATAGATTGACCATATCCTATGAGTGAGGTGGTTTACAACTAGAATAACGTGGATAATGTGAGATCATGATTTAATTAATTAACCAATGCTCTAATGGTTTTGATTTCAACATTAAACAAATATTTCCTGCCAACAACGTTCTCCACCATCCTTCCCTCCTTTTAGAAGCTCATATATTCAATTTTCACTTGGGGCTGTCGATGCTCCTGCAACAGATTCCTGAGGTAAAAAAATTTTATGACCTCCTGGTCATATGCTTTTTTATTTTTTTTCTTTTTTGGTATTTTCATAATATCACTCATGAGTTACAAAAAAACCTCTTCAGTAGCAAGCCTCCTCCTTGCTATGTGATACCTCACTAAGCTTCTCTCCTCTAAGCTTAGTCTTTCGACATCTCTCTGGTTCTCTCCTCTGGAACCATATGATCAATCCTTGCTCTAGACTACTGCAAATATTCTCACCTTCCTCTCCTGCTACCTACAAAAAATATAAAGACCACATGCTTACCAATCCTCAACATATTTTTACCTCCTTCCATTGCACACAAAATCTTATTCTGCTCTATACCACTTGATGACGGAGCTAAACCTAGTCCATCAATTTTAATTCACTGAAGGTTTCTATTCAAAAATACTGTGGGTTATGGGCCCACGCTTGGATGAAATCATCCATTATGCAGCAAGAGCGGAAATTCAGTTGCTAGATTGGGAATAAGAATCTAAACTTCTGGCCAGAAATTGCGTATTCTTGTACTCACGCAATTCACCATACTCTATTTCATTAATCACATTCTATGAGTTTTAATGATGACTTGATCCTCACTGCCTCATTCACGCATTCTTGATTCAGGTTTCAATCTCTGACTTTAAAACCTGTTTTATTGACTGCATAAATCTTGGAATCGATCCAATGCAGATTCAAATCTCCATAAAATAAAATCGTTGCATCAATTCCAACGATCTTCTGAATGGTTTCATTCTTCATCCATCGTAGGCTGCCAATTAACACCTGAGAGATTGACATCAGCATGGTTAATTTTTTTAATGTGAAACACTTGATCGTATATTATTTCAAGATCCCTCGTAACCATAAACCATCCAATGGTTCTGCAATTTATTAATCGATCACTATTGTTCCATTGCCAGAATTCAGTTCTACTCATCCTTGTCCAGAATTATAATAACTTAAAAATAAAAGGAAAACATAAACACAACGATTCACCACGCAACTATTAAATTTCCATTCACTGGAATACATCAACTCAACATAGATAGAAATCCTCAACATCGAAATGCATGTTCTATTTCTAACAATTCATGAAATTACACAATCACCTATGGCGCCATGGTTGGGCCACTTCTTACATGATTGGATACTATGACCAATTCAGATCTTTACATTGTGTCAGCCTCCCATTTTCACTATGCTGAAGGCTATAATTTATAAAGAATACAATACATCGAATGGATCATTTCAAATCCATTATTTTCTCTTAGGATCTCAAAACAGTTTCCTAAGATCATGCAACTTCCGTATTTTATAATAGATTTACCATATCATATGAGTGAGGTAGGTTACAATTAGAATAACATGGATAATGTGAGATCATGATTTAATGGATTAACCAATGCTTTAAGGGTTTCGATTTCAGCATTAAACAAATATTTCTTGCCAACAACGTTCTCCACCTTCCTTCCCCCCTTCTAGAAGCTCATATATTCGATTTTCAATTGGGGCTATCGATGATCCTGCATCATTTTGCGAGGCTGATCTTGCAAGGGTTCAACCATATAGATCCCTAACTCCTTATACCTTGACATCGTTGGGGACATGCAAAGAAAAACAAAGAAAGAGAAGACTTCTCTGATACCACTGATTCGGATTTATGCAGGAATGCAATAATATATAGAAGTAAACATAAACACAGAGATGCAATGGAAATAAAACTTAATTTCATTAATATCAAATAATAGAAATATGCTTACAGACATAATGGAAATAAGATAGCTAGGGCTTTGGTAGCTTATCTCTGAGAAGAGATGTGGTGGCTACAGACCTATGAACTGTGTTACAATGAGGCGAGAAGGCCTATTTATTGTTGAGAAACAATGGAAAAATCTAAACATCCAAAAACCTTACCCTAGGAGATGAAGTTCCAAAACTATGGGTCCCATTTGGGTAAATTGGTACATCAACTTCCCGGGGATGTAACTTTGGCATATGATCTTCGTTTGATGTGCTCAATACCTTGTTAGAAATATCTATCTGAGGACTACAACTTTTTACGTGAGAAAAATAGAAGGAACTTTGATGTTGCTCCCGGTTTTCCCAAAAAAAACCATTTATTGCCTCAAAATGGCTCCATAAGTTCAGAACCCGAAAAACTGATAAAAATAGTAAGTCGTGCTCAAACTGAAAAACTTAAAGAATCGATGGTGGGGATCCAATGGAATAGGTGAGTGGCCACCAATATCCACTGGATCATGTACATTGAACAACCAAAAGGATTTGAGAACTTCAAAAGAGAGTCACATGTGTGCAGACTCAAGTGAGCATTGTATGGATTGAAACAAGCACCCCATGCTTGGTATATCAGGATAAAAAATTATTTCACCAGGTTGGGCTTAACCATGTGAAGTAGATGCAAACCTTTACCATATTGTTGTTGAAGGTAAATTCTTGATTATAGTATTATATGTCGATGATTTTATTTTAATCGATGATGAGAAATTGATCAGTTCTTGCAAAGAGCATCTTGCAAGAGAATTCAAGAGAAAGGACATGGGACTTATGCATTATTTCCTTCACTTGGAATTATGGCAAGGATATGGGGAGCTGTTTGTCTCTTAGGAAAAGCATGCCAATGATATACTAAAGAAGTTCCACATGGAGAGTAGCAAACCCATGGACACTCCTCTAGTAGGCAGTTGGAGGAAGGAGGATGCTACTTCAGGTCAAGAAGTGGAGGCTACTATTTACAAGAAGATTGTGGGTTCACTTATGTATTTGGTGAACACATGAAAAAACATGTGTTATGCAGTTAACCAACCTAGTCAAGTAATGGTTAATCCAACCAAACTGTATTCCAAGGCAAAAAAAATGTGTTGAGATACCTAAGAGGCACTACTCAGTTTGGTATTTGGTACATACGGATAAAGGGAGTAAAGTTGCAAGGCTTCAAAAATGAAGATTGGGTATGGATTCCATCGGAGAGGAAGAGCACATCAAGAGGAATTTTTAGTGTTTGGTCAGAAACGGTTTCTTAGTACAATAGGAAGCAGATATTAGTTACACTCAGCTCAATAGAAGCAAAGTAGATGGTTTCCAGTCAAGCAACTTATGAGGTTATCTCGATCAGGAAGATTATTGTTGGGTTATTTGGTCAGATGATGGATCCTATTGTGATTTATTATGACAATCAAATTTGCATCAAAATCTTTGGGAATCCATTTTTTCATGACCGATCCAAGCATATCAACATCTGGTATCACCATCTACGAGATTGTGTGCAAAGGCAGATCATGTTGTTGGAATACATTCCTACAGAGGAACAAGATGAAAATATTTTGACAAAGTATTTTTCAAGAGGAAAATTTGAGTTATATAGAGACATGAATGGCGTATTTGTTAATCCATTTCTTGCTGAGGGGGAGTGTTGAAAATGTAGCAAGAAATTCCTAATTTAATTTTTCCTTTGATTAAATTAGGAGAAAATCGAAATTCCACATCACTGTACAACTTGAATGAGTTAACTGAGTTATTATCAATTAGTTAGCTTAGTTAATTTGATTTGAGGAAATGAAACTCAGTTGTGTACAGTGATTCTTAAAATTTAGGAGCCTAGTTTGAGATAAGTTTAGTTGTAACAATTTAATTAAGTTAAATTGAGTTAAGGTCAATTAAACTAGTTTCAATTGTTGGAGGAACTAATGGGAGGTCTAGCAGTGGGGTGTAACATCAATGTTTAACCAGTTAATTGATCAATCAACCTAAATTAACTCATGCATGCATGAATATGAGTTACCCAGTTGAGATTGGATTTCAAGGGAAATTTACTATCAGTTTTAGAATTTTCCAAGTTGTGCAAGTGGTGCATGCAGTCAAATTAGGGCCTAATGGAATTGCGCAATTCTCAATGAGAAATTTATCTAGTTAATAGGGGCTAATTCCTCATCAAACAACACAAGTAAATAGGAGCTTGGAGGCTAGGAAAATTGGCTAAGTGTTGGCAAAAGTCAGTCAGTCAGGTAGAGGATAGAATATACTTGTGCAGGTTGTGATCAAGCTTGAGAAATCATATTGTGTTCATCCAAATTATTTGATTAATACAATGTAGATAGGAAGGGGTTTTCAACAGTTTCTTTCCCCTAGAGAAATCTCTGTGTATGTTTTTTGAATCATGATGCATGTTTTTAATATGTCTTCTTGATTGTGAATTTTCTTTCGCAGATGAGTAGAGTAGATTTGAATCTTATGTTTTAGTACATTACATGAGAAATTTTGAATCTACATTAAAATTGTACACTTGTTTCCATCCTCCTTGGAAATTTATTTAACATCGTTCATTTGTCTTCTCACCTTGGATTTTCAATGAAGAAATGCAATGTTGTAGTCCCCTAATTTTATCTAGGCACTTGTTGATGCAATTAACCACATTTTTTCTTCAATCCTTAGAGCCTATTGTTCACTTAAATTGGTTAAATTCACAAGGATAGTATTTAAGGAAAAAAATTACCTTCTCATTTTTATACAGGTGGTATTCCTCTTTTCAAACATAAATAAAAATAATAATGATACATAAAGAATATATACACATGGAAAGGATATTCTCAATGACACTTGCAATGTAAGGCTATAAAGTGAATGTTAAAGGTCAATTTTGGCATCACTCTTGAAACTTAGATCATTACAAACAAGGTCTATCATACCCTAAATCATTTTCTACTTGCCTTAAACAAGTCATCCCATTGCTGGTTTTTATCCATGAAATTTTCACTCCTTGAAGTCCAACTGAAAGGCTCCATTGAGCCACCAATGCACCCCTGGACTGCAATAAGTCCTTTGGAGAGCACTTACTCCCATACAAAGCACCATTGCAGAGTACCTAGGCCCACTTAACAGTGCGTTGGTCGAATTTGAGCAAATTTTTGAAATGATTCTGGGAAGCTTCCCACTTTCTAGTGACTTCTAGAAGTGGTTCCAGCTATCATGCTATCTGATAACTTTGAATATGAACACCATGGAGCCATTAAATCAATTATCCTCTTATCTCATTGAATAAGGAAAATCCCTCATCCATTTATGGAAAATCCATTCAATGACCAATTAATTCCAAACTACTATCATTTCTTATAAATTGAGAACTAATCATAGTGCAAAAGGAGCTTGAATTTTGTAGTGTTATGCTGGTGAGAATATAGCTATTTGAGGTATTATTTGAAAGTAATGTTATGCTGATGGAGTAATGCTATTGATGTGATGAGGATGGATTGAAGATGGAGCGAGTTGACATTGAATCAATCCAAATGGTTGTTACTTCTCCTTGTATTTTAAATAAAGAGATTTTTTCTTCTCCCAATACATGTGTTCATGATTTTATATATGTATTTTAAAATGCAATCGATTCAATTTGATTAAGATGAATAGATAATATGCCTTTATGTCGTTTTATGTCTTCTGTTAGTAATTAAAGGTACCAATAAAACACGGTTAGTTAGATTGGGAGCACCGGGAGTGACAAAAGGGAGACAAAGAATATTGAAGGATCACAATTAGGTGTTATTCTCTTATCCGTTTATCTTAAGGAAAAGGTCAAGTGTCTTTCATCTATTGTTCTAGGTGCATCCACCACACTTAGGGAAACTTATATATTCATATATTTGATTTCCATAAAACAAATTTGTGACCATACTGGGGATCGATTGATCATCCCTGGTGGTTTTATCTTTGTTTGTCAACCTCTAACTTGCTTCATTACAATCATTTGAATGTGTTTTGGTGAAAGAAGTATGTTTGCTTGCCTATTTTAAGATTCCTCTAGCACCAACACACAGTTGGTCTTGACACAGTATTCTGCAAAGCATTGTTGGCTTAGAGATAGTGCTCTGCAATGCACTGTCTCTCACTGAAGGGTGTGTTTCTCCTGTACCCAACCAAAATTCATCATATTTTTGTCTTTTACCATCCATTTCAATTTCTTGTTTCCTAAATTTTCAAGTGTTTGATTGCCTCTAGAGTCTAGATTGATTCTGCTATCCTTGCTTACTTTGGGTGTCTGTTTGTTCAATGTTTCTTCTTGTTTTCTTTATCATTGTTGAAATAGTTCCAAAGTTTAAAGTTTACATTTGATTAGTTATTTATTTTCGAAAGAGGAATTGTTGTACTAGTATTCATTTCTCTGGAAAGTATTGAGTGATTGTTTGTGCATCTTTGTTTCTTTTTTTTTCATTCAGACTTAAAAGAAATTGAAAAAGAAAAATACGCATTTACATATAGGGTTTGTGAGTGTTGCATAGGAATAGTTAGGGAATTTTCATTTAGATGTGCTCATTTTTGCTTGCTTACGATCTCATTACTCTATCCCTTGTAGCTAAGGTTTTCATTGTCGAAATTGAATCGAAACACATGCTTATCATCTTAGCTGCATTCTAGGAATTTCAAATACATCACGTGGTGAACCTGAAAGGAAAATTTCTAAGAAATATCAACATAAAATTTATCTCTATTAACCTAAGGGAGCATTGTCACTTAATGATAACATTTAGAGGTATAGGCTAGAGACGTGTTCTAGCATTGTAAAACATATCAACTGTCATCAATATTCTGCGATACATTCCAAGTGTGATACCTCATCCCACGTACGTAAGTATATCAGAGCTCATCCACATACCTTGAGTATATTGGGCGGTGTTCTAGTATGAAAAATATATGGGGATGCTCTCACTGTGTGGTTTCGCATTAGACAACGCTAACACGGATTTGGCCTCCATGTACTATCAAGTATATTTGGGAGGACAACATTAGGTTTCTTACCATCCATAGGTAACCAAGTCGGCCGCCTTGTACACTGTGATACACCGAACACAACATTTGGGGAGATTTACTGCATATACATAAGTCCTTGGTTTACTGGGGCTGTATATTTTCGTTCACGGTTGCTTCGTAATCATTTTGCCTAGCATTACCCTATTTTTTTTTACTTAAACCACCTTTAATGCCATAAGCTACACCTGGTCGGTGAAGGCAAGCTCGTCTTATTGAGTCTGGTACCTCAAGAACCTTTGGTGCTTCATCTTCAGCTAATTTAACACATTCATTTGAGCCTTTGAGTACCGAATATCGAGTCGTTTCTACTAATATCGGTTTAAATACTACCATCGAGATGAAACCCTCACAGTTACCTAAGGACACTGAAGTTGAATTCAGTGAAACAGTAAATCAAGAACCCAAAGTTGTTCATCCAGTAGTCAATTCAGAAACTTTTGTTCTTTTACCAGAACATATTTATCCTAAAGTTGAACAATAAGAATTTATTCGCGTGCCGGAAGACGATGGTATGGCTCATCATTAATCATCTGTAACTATTGAGTCTTCCTCTTTAGTGCAGAGTCAACCACCTGAAATTTATCTCGGGCCTGACGGTGAAGTACTGCCACATGGTTTGATTTCAATTGAGGAATAACCTCAGGAAGAGACACCCCCTACAACTCCAATTCATTTTGGGTCAGGGATTCATCTTTACCTGTCTTTTCCTCATTTTACCTACATTACTTCTATTGATCCTGCTCACTTTCAAGTTCATGTAGATTCTTTAGGGTATTTACTAGGCCATTTAACCATGGTGGAGACAACATCCCAAACTGTACCATCTGTTACAGATGCGATAACATCTACTATTGCTATCTCTTCGATGTTTACTACAACACCTAAGTCTCATCTTTACGGTGGTTCGTCATCCCATCAGGTTACCACTTGTTATATGGAACCTACTCTGGTGCCTCCTCTAGTCCATGGACTTTTCCGATGTCATCATCTGGAATTTTATCTGGTTCCTCTATTACGAGTAATGAACGACCTAATTATTTATTTACATCTTCAGCTCAATATTAGGCTGGTCCATCCGATTACCGTCCATCTTATCCAATTTCTACTAGACTCCCACCATATGAAGGTCAATATTATCAGTCTTTGTATACTCCATATGTTGGGGGGAAACCCATGGTTACCCAATATGGCAGTATTCCATCGTCTTTAGGTCAATATTATACTGGAATGCCTTTTTGTTAGTGGTAGCCTACCTTGCCTATTAAACTGCAAACAATTGTGTAATCATATAAGCTAGTTCAACCTATTCCATCTGTACCTACTAATCTTGTTATTACTTCCTTACCCTATTTACAAGCTCAGTTGGCCATATCTTAGCCCTCTTAGGCTGGTCCTTCAACTCTTTACCCTCAAGTTTCGAGTCTGCAGACTTCGCCTCCCTAGGCTGGTTTACAAAAACCGTTTGTATTAGGAATTCCTCTACCACAGGAAAGTTTACCCTTGTATGGGATGTGACAGGCTTCTGCTAGTCCCGTCTATTCAAAAACTGGTCCAACCTATTTTGGTTTGGGTTATAATCCTGGCAGGAAACAACTGTATTATTAAATCCCATGGCAACCACAACCTCCTCCTCTATCACAACCACAACAAAAATTCCAACAGTATCAAACCTATCCTGGACTTGGTCAACAAGCCTATGCTAGGATTGGTCAACAACAAGCTTATCTAAGTTCTGGTTAATAGGCATATCAAGGTTTTTGCAAAACAAACTTACCCCTATTAGGGTCACCAGCAACGGATTCCTTATGTTGGTGCACAACGACCTCTTGCCCAGGAAATTCCATCTTACCCTGGTTATGCTCAACTCGATCTAAATCGACATTTGCCGTTTGTTGCAACACTAGAGTTACCCGATTTAAATAGGCTCACTAATGATCCCATTTATTATTCACCTTGGTGGACAGTGATTCCTCATAAATTACCCTCATATATTCCAAAATTCAATGGAAATCCTAGAGAATATCCATCTACGTACGTTATGACTTATCATTTATGGTGTTCCTCAAACTCCTTGAATGATGATTCTATTAGACTCCTTCTTTTCTTGCAAACTCTCACTAGTATGATTGCAAAATGGTATATTGAATTACCACGAGCTTATTTTGATAACTTCGCAGATTTGGCCACTACTTTTCTAACCCACTTCCAGCTACCCATCAGATATGAAACTGGAATGGAACTTTTGACCAAATTTAAACATACAAATACTACTCAAATATCAGATCACATACATGAGTGGTGTCGTCGTCCTCAAATGGTTAAAACCTTTGTTCTGGTTCAAATTTTAGCTGAGTGGTTTATAAAGTCCTTGTTGCCATCTATCACCGAGGACGTGGCCAAATTCAGTGTTCTCATTAAAGAGAAAGTAATTTCTCATGCCCAATATATGGCTTTGATTTATACTCAGCATGGCACGCTCTATGAAAATATTCTAAATGCATCGCGACCAAATTTTACCGTTCCTCCTCCTCCATTTGGTAAGGAATCACATGCTGGCGATGGTGTGATTGGTTTTTCCAGCACTCAGATGGAAAGTCGACCATTTGTTTCCAGAATTGCTCTGTCCAATCAAACCCCTGTTGCATTTGATATTGTGTCTTCTTCTGAAATACATGTCATATCATCTGACAAGGGAAAAAGTGACAAGAAAACCAGAAGTAAGAAGAAAGGGAAAACTAAGAAAAAACAAAATTCACCCCAACAGGAAAAATCATCTGGTACATCCAGTACTTCTCGAAAAACTTGTTACCCTTGTTTTATATGTAATGAGGATAATTTTACATGAGAATCTACTCACCGCTCAGAAGTCTCAATACTTCTTAAGGCTTCTCTCGCATCTGCTGTGTTGACAAAACCTTTTCCGAATCTGGAAACACATATAGTTGCTACGAATCCCGCTTCTAGTTCACATTTGTTTATGTTATCTGTGAATAAGACCAAAACTGATGCTTTGGTGTCCACTCGAAGTAAAGGTTACAATAATCCTCTTCTGTCATCGAATATTCATGCTACAGATCAACCTACTACTTCGACTTCAACTTTTTCTGATTCAACTCCGTCGCCTATTATTCTTGAGTTAACAATAAAGCCGCCAAAGGGAGTCATTCATAAATTTACTTTCAACCCTCGAGCTCATGAAAATCAAAATTATAACGTAGTCAAAGATTTGGCTCATTCGCCTTCTGCTATGTCGACGCTTGAGGTTCTGCAGAATTGTCCCTCCCAAAAGCACGCTTTATTGTCGGCCATTGGTGGAATCAATTCGACGGACTCTAATATCGTAGTATTTAACCATGTGGGCTATGTGCCACAATTTCCAGCACAATTATCATTTTTGATCCAAGTAAATGTTCTGAACCACCTAATTTATCAGAGTATTTGATGCAGGGGCATTAGACACTAGCCAGCAATGTAGGAGGTTTTGTCCACATGTTGTGGCTAGGAGGGTTTGAAAACATTTGAATTGTAACAGCTAGGTGTCAACACCTTAGCTGACTGTATTATTTAGATTAGTTAGAGTTTGTAGAATTCGAACAGTTAGGTTCGATCCAACTGTCAGTTCAGTTATTGGAATAAGTTGTAATTAGACCTTTGATTTCTAGAACGGTCCTCCCAGAGGAACCGAAGAGTCATATGTTTATGTATATAAATGTAATCCCTTGGATGTATTAAAAAAGAGAAAAAGAAGAGGAGGAATAGAGAGATTTATGCAATAAACTCCGTGTGTTCACAATTGTTTCTAGTTAAATGATTTCGAAGCTTGTTGCCATTGGATTGACTCGAACCTTTGTCTGTGAAGAGATTGTTTAATTGTGAAGCAATTGAATTCTGTGTATATATATATAATTACTGAGTCGAGCCATTGTATCGAATCCGCATCCCTATGTATGTTGTTTCTCTTTAATTTATTCGAACAAACCCTGTTGAATTAATACTACCCGCAGGCAAGGTCTGTGTAGAGAAATCGTGGTCATTGAATCCTGTTTAATGTTGATGAAATTCACATATAAAAAGAATTATATTTGTTTTGTCGCTAATTGAATTTCCTCACCGGGACTAAACCCTGAGTTAAAAAATGGAGAATATACGAAGGAGAACACAAAACCAATGCGAACCTTGGTTAATAACTGTACAAAAACCGCGAGTGGATTTGCAAGGCAGATTTCCCATATCGCACCGCTTTTGGGTGAATAGGCGGTATTTTCTGAACGCGAGCAATTCCATAGAACTGTCGACACGTGGTGAAGTGGACCCCTGGGAAACCACCGTTTAAACCGCGCCATCGTACGTTATAGTTAGTACCAGGATGCTGAGCGATATTGCCGAGAGCCGTTGATCTGGGAGAGAGCCATCGGACGATGGTAGCTCGCTGTAGATGCACGAAAGATAAACAAGGTGCGCGAACAATAAATGAGGTACGGTGCATGCGTTTGATTGGTCTATTGGTCGTAGAGATGGGGCCCGGAGTCAAGGTTTATTACACAGTTATTTATTCAAAACAAAGTGTTGGATTTATATAAAGCACGAAGGGTTAAACTTTGGTTATAAAGGTTCGGAGGGAAATACATATTCCGGGAGATATAATTAAACATTAGAAGTTGTGATTATATTTATTTGTCAATTTCTTTGAAATTGATAAATAAATTAAAAAGAAATAAGACCACGCGGAGTTCAAAGAATGGGGTTTGAAAGGAAATACTGACGGAGCCACGACTATAGTGACCATCTCTCCTTAGAAGGGTCCGATTTCAGTTTTGTTGCGTCATAAGTGGTATCAGAGCTGTTGTTTGAAGTTGTTTTTGCTGACATGGCAATCTAAATTGGTAGAGGTGCTGGCAGAAGGAGGCCCGTTTCCAACGCAGAGGTGTTGGGGATGTTACAGAGGGTTGAGGCCAGAATGGATGTCATAGAGCGAAGACAGACCAGAGATCCTGAAGACATCAGCGAACCTGAGATAGAAGAAGCTGAAGAAAATGTTGAGATTCCTCCTGACATGAGGCTCCTTAGAACTGTTATGGGGTCTTCAGTTAAGCCCAGAATTGAAGTGTCAAGTTATGCAGGGGGACTGAATCTAGAAGAACTAGTAGACTGGATTAATGAAATGAACAAGTGCTTCGACTATGAAGAGATAAGTGAGGATAAAAAGGTCAAGTTTGCAGTAACAAAGCTGAAGGGACATGCTGCACTTTGGTGGGATGGAGTGCAGGTAGAAAGGAGGAGAGTTGGCAAGCAACCTATCAAGAGCTGGACCAAAATGATGGCCAAATTAAAAGGTAAATTCTTGCCTAGTTATTATCAGCTGAAATTGTATAAGAAAATGCAAAACCTGAGATAGAGGTTGCTGACAGTAAAAGAATACACAGAGGAATTCTACAGAGTAAGCATAAGGGCTGGGAAATTCCAAGACACACCAGAGAAGACTGCCAGATATGTGAATGGTCTCAAGCTGGAGATCCAAGATGAGATTGGTCTCTTGTCTCCTAAGACAGTGGAAGAGGCCTATCAGATGGCCTTGAAAGCAGAGGAGAAAATCCTGAGGAAACAATCTGCCAAGAAGAGAGGTACTTTCCAGGGAAAGGGACGTCAGGGTGGTAGAGGAAAGCCTACTACACCCAGGGATGGAGCTAACAATAGCTCACCTCGGAATGCATCTACAGAGGATGATCCAAGGGGCAGAAGGGGTTCTTACAGAGGAAAAGGAAGAGGAGGTAGAGACAGAGGCAGGGGTAGAGAATTGAGGTGTTATAGATGTCAGCAAGTGGGACATAAGCACTATGAGTGTCCAGAGAATGTGGGTGCTGGTCCTAGGAATGCTGTTGTTGCCCAGGCTGGAGAAGAGGCAAAAATTGAAGAAGAAATTCTTCCACAGAGGGGAGAGTCCTTGGTGGTAAATAAGGTCCTGTTGAAGCAAGACAAAGAGGTCACTGAGCCTGCACAAAGGAAGACTTTGTTTAGGAGCATATGCAAAGTCCAAGGGAAATGCTACCAGCTAGTCATTGATAGTGGCAGCACAGGTAATCTGGTTTCCACTGAGGTAATAGAAAATTTGAAGTTGAAGACAAGGGAGCATCCAACTCCCTACAGGGTGTCCTGGCTGCACAAAGGGCACCAGCTGGTTGTAAAAGAGCAGTGTGAGATAGAGGTACAAATGGGAAAATACAAAGATAAGGTCCTGTGTGATGTAATGCCCATGGATGTGTGTCATATACTGCTGGGTAGACCTTGGCAGTTTGACAGAGTAGCAGTGCATGATGGCAAGAAGAACACTTACAAGTTCTTCAAAGATGGGGTACACCATACATTGATACCCATGGAATAAGGAGAGCCATCCAGCAGAGTGATTGATCCAAAGACCTTGTTGCTGAGCGGGAAGGAATATCTACAGTAGATAGAAGAAGAAGAGGTAAGTTTTTCTTCCGTTTGCAAACCTAAGGTAGTTCTTACTTCTACAAAGATTTCTGATTTGTCAGTAGAAATCCAAGAGATGTTAGACAATTACTACGACATTATTGTGGATGATTTACCTGATGAGCTGCCACCTGTGAGAAAGATCAGCCATCAGATAGATTTTATCCCTGGTTCAAATCTGCCAAATAAGGCAGCCTACATAATGACTTCCAAGGAAAATGAGGAAATCAGGAGACAAGTACAGGAATTGGTGGACAAAGGACTGATCAGAGAAAGTTTGAGTCCATGTGCAGTACCAGTAGTATTGAGCCCAAAGAAAGATGGAGGCTGGAGGATGTGTACTGATTCCAGAGAAATCAATAAGATCACAATCAGGTATAGATTCCCTTTGCCCAGAGTTCAGGATTTGATGGAATGTTTGAGTGGTGCTAAATATTTCTCAAAGATAGATTTGAAGAGTGGATACCATCAGATTAGAATAAGAGAGGGTGATGAGTGGAAAACTGCCTTTAAAACAAATGAAGGAATGTATGAATGGATGGTAATGCCTTTTGGGTTGTCAAATGCACCTATTACTTTTATGAGACTTATGAATGAAGAATTGAAAGAATTCATTGGTAAATTTGTGATAGTGTATCTGGATGATATATTAGTTTTTAGCAGAACTAAAGAAGAAAATTTAAGGCATCTTAATCATGTCTTGAAGAAGCTACACCAAGAGAAACTGCTGATAAATTTGAAGAAATGTTCATTCATGAAGGAAGAGTTGGTGTATTTGGGGTTTGTTTTTTTTGCAGAAGGATTGAAGATGGACCCAGAAAAGGTTAAGGAAATTGTGGAGTGGCCTTCACCCAGGAATGTCTTTGAGGTAAGAAGTTTCCATGGACTTGCTAGTTTTTACAGAAAGTTTATAAGAAACTTCAGTAAGATCAATGCACCCATAATTGAAACAATAAAGAAGAGAAAACAACCATTTAAGTGGACTGCTGAAGTAGAAAGAAATTTTAAAATTTTGAAGCAAAAGATAACAGAGAAGCCTGTTTTGATTCTGCCTGATTTTACTAAACCATTTCAAGTGAAGTGTGATGCCAGTGGAGAGGCCATTGGAGCTGTGTTGAGTCAGGATGATAGGCCTGTGGCATATTTCAGTGAAAAGCTGAATGACACCAGAAGAAAGTATTCCTCTTATGAGAAGGAATTCTATGCAATTTTTCAGGCACTGAAGAAATGGAGACATTACTTGATGTCCAGGGAATTTGTATTATATTCTGACAATCATGCTTTGCAGTATATTGTACAGCAGCCCAAGTTGAAACATAAGCATGCTAAATGGGTTGAGTATCTCCAAGGTTTTAATTTTTTTTTGAAACATATAAGTGGCCAAGCCAATAAAGTAGCTGATTCTTTGAGTAGGAGGCACATGCTTGTTCAAGAAACTAACTTTGAAGTTGTAGGATTTGATTTTCTCAAAGAATTGTATAAAACAGATCCAGATTTTAAAGAAGAATTTGAGGCATGTAGTAACCCTGTTTTAACAGATAGAAGCTAGTGGCTGGATTATTTCCTGCAGGAGGACTTGTTATTTAGAAGAAGCCAACTGTGTGTACCAAAATGTTCCATGAGGGAAAATTTGATCAAAGAGAAGCATAGTGGTGGACTTGCTGGACACTTTGGTACTGATAAGACTTATGAGCAGCTGAGTCACTTTTATTACTGGCCCAAGATGAGAGCAGAAGTGGACAATTTTGTGAAGAATTGCAAAATCTGTCAGTATGCTAAAGGAAGGAGCCAGAATGCAGGATTGTACACTCCTTGCCTATTCCAGACAGACCTTGGGACATGGTGAGTATGGATTTTGTTCTAGGATTGCCCAAGAATCAGAGAGGGAATGATGTAGTCTTTTTTGTGGTGGATAGATTCTCCAAAATGGCAAATTTTATTCCATGCTATAAAACTAGTGATGCCACCCATGTTGCTAACTTGTTCTTCAAAGAAGTTGTTAGATTGCATGGGTTGCCCAAGAGTATTGTCTCAAACAGAGATCCCAGATTTGTGGGTCATTTTTGGAGGACACTGTGGAATAAAATTGGTACCAAACTGAGTTTTAGCTGAGCTTATCATCCTCAGACTGATGGAAAAACTGAGGTAGTGAATAGGAGTCTGGGAAATTTGTTAATAAGTCTTGTAGGAGAACATCCCAAGCAGTGGGATCATATTTTGCCTCAGGCAGAATATGCATATAATGACTCACCAAACAGGAGCACAGGGCAGAGTCCATTTCATATTGTTTATGGAATGCACCCCAGAGGAATATCAGAGTTGAGAAATTTGGGAAAGGCAGAGCTAAGGAGTGCGGATGGTGAGGAATTTGCTTCAGAGATCCAAGCCATACATGAACAAGTGAAACAACAACTACAAGGTAGTAGCATCAAATACAAAAATAGGGCAGACTTGAGCAGAAAGGAAGTTCATTTTGAAGTAGGAGATCAGGTTTTGGCACACTTGAGAAAGGAGAGATTCCCAAAGAAGCAGTACAACAAATTGAAGTTCAAAAATATTGGGCCATACAAGATACTTAGGAAGTTTTCTGCAAATGCTTATGAGATTGAATTACCTCCTGATGTTGGAATATCTCCCATTTTTAATGTTGCAGATTTGTACAAGTATGAATATGATGGTGCAGAAGAAAGAGAAGCAGACAAAGAACAGATTGAGTGGAGGGAACAACTACCTCCAGCACAACCATTGCAACCAGAGAAGATATTGGATAAAAGACCATTCAGAAGGACAAGAGGACAAGAGTACTTTCAATACTTGATCAAATGGGAGGACAAGCCAGAGGAAGATGCCACTTGGATGACTGAAGGGATGTTGCAGAAGATAGGCAGATCAGTGGAAGAGCTCATGGACAGGGGCCCATGAAGAAGATTGCCCTCGGGAGTCTGATGTAGGGGCATTAGACACTAGCCAACAATGTAGGAGGTTTTGTCCACATGTTGTGGCTAGGAGGGTTCGAAAAAATTTGAATTGTAATAGCTAGGTGTCAATACCTTAGCTGACTATATTATTTAGATTAGTTAGAGTTTGTAGAATTCGAACAGTTAGGTTCGATCCAGCTGTCAGTTCAGTTATTGGAATAAGTTGTAATTAGACCTTTGATTTCTAGAACGGTCCTCTCAGAGGAACTGAAGAGTCATATGTTTATGTATATAAATGTAATCCCTCGGATGTATTAAAAAAGAGAAAAATAAGAGGAGGAATAGAGAGATTTATGCAATAAACTCCGTGCGTTCACAATTGTTTCCAGTTAAATTATTTCGAAGCTTGTTGCCATTGGATTGACTCGAACCTTTGTCTGTGAAGAGATTGTTTAATTGTGAAGCAATTGAATTTTTTGTATATATATATATATATATATATATATAATTACTGATTTGAGCCATTGTATCGACTCCACATCCCTCTGTCTGTTTTTTCTCTTTAATTTATTCGAACAAACCCTGTTGAATTAATACTACCCGCAGGCAAGGTCTGTTTAGAGAAATCATGGTCGTTGAATCCTGTTTAATGTTGGTGAAATTCCCATATAAAGAGAATTATATTTGTTTTTTCGCTAATTGAATTTCCTCACCGGGACTAAACCCTGAGTTAACAAACGGAGAATATACGAAGGAGAACACAAAACCGACGTGAACCTTGGTTAATCACTATACAAAAACCACGAGTGGATTTGCAAGGCAGATTGCCCATATTGCACCGCTTTTGGGTGAATAGGCGGTATTTTCTGAATGCGAGCGATTCCATAGATCTGTCGACACGTGGTGAAGTGGACCCCCGAGAAACCACCATTTAAACCGCGCCATCGCACGTTATACTTCGTACCAGGATGCCGAGCGATATTGCCGAGAGCCGTTGATCTGGGATAGAGCCATCAGACGGTGGTCGCTTGATGTAGATGCACGAACGATAAACAAGGTGCGCGAACGATAAATGAGGTACGGTGCATGCATTTGATTGGTCTATTGGTCGTAGAGGTGGGGCCCAGAGTCAAGGTTTATTACACAGTTATTTATTCAAAACAGAGCGTTGGATTTATATAAAGCGCGAAGGGTTAAACTTTGGTTATAAAGGTTCGGAGGTAAATACATATGCCGGGAGATATAATTAAACATTGGAAGTTGTGATTATATTTATTTGTCAATTTCTTTGAAATTGATAAATAAATTAAAAATAAATAAGACCACGTGGAGTTCAAAGAACGAGGTTTGAAAGGAAATGCCGACGGAGTCACGACTACAGTGACCATCTCTCCTTAGAAGGGTCCGATTTTAGTTTTTTTGCATCAGTATTATTGATGAAGGTGAATCTACTTGTATCATGTCTATGAATTGCTGGAAGTCACTTAGCTCGCCATGTTTATGACAATCAGCTATGACGTTGAAAGATTTTGATAGTCGTAAATATAAGTGTTGTACAGGTAAATCCCCTCTGCAGACAGAGGCGATCCCTCTAGCCCTTGGGTTGGTCTAGAAACTATAGGAATATACTAACATCTACCTTCCTAGATTGTAAATGAAATTCAGAGCAAGGAAGATGACCTACCTTGTTCTAATGTTATGTTGTCATCTTTCGTCGAAGCTTGTTGATCCATCGTTCTCCTCAAGCTTGATACACGCCGCTACCAACATTTTATTACTTGTACAGAAAGTCAAGACACCACGACAAGCGTAAAACCATGACAAGCGTAAAACCACGACAAACATAAAATAATAACAACCTATCTAACTGATCAAGGAATGCTATAAATCTCATAATAAATGCAAAAATAGTGGAAGATAAACGTCAGATGCATTTTATTATGATATAGACAAGGGGAGTTTACAACCAAGCCTTGATGTTGAGGCTCTCCATCGGGAGGTATATATCCAAGCATGTTTGCAATGCCCTCATACAAAAAGGTCTAAGATCTCACTATGTTCTTAACACACAAAAAAAATCACACTCTGCACTATTCTCTTGAAGCTATAATTGCTCGTCCTCTCTAGCTAACTAAGGTAGTAGAGATGAAGGAGGTCTCCTTATATAACAATGGAGGAGGAGGTTATGGGCCCTCAAATAATGGGAAAAGAGCTTATCCTTTGGAGTAGTTCCTATTTCTTGGGAATAAGAAGACCAAAGGGGAATTCCTCGACCATATCCTCAAAACAAACTTCCAGCTCACCGCCTCGCGAAGCTTCTAGTCATAGAAGCTTCATTTCTATTTTAAAAAATTTCCAAAAGAGGATCAGCGTAGGATCAAAATTAAGACAGAGCATTGATCGACGCGGGTCCCAGTGAAAATTTCTGCTATTGGCGCGGGTTAGACATTGAGACAAAGCACCGACCTTGAAAACCAGGTTTTTATAGGGATCTTCTAGAAAAGTTGTAAAGGGAGATGAAATGGCAGACAAAGTGTGGTTCAGGGGTATGTATTCCATGCTTGGAAAGTACACAAGGGTTAATTTATGGATCCTCCAAGATCAAGGAATGAGGAGTACAAGGAAAATGACAAATTGTTGTGTAACATATGCCCCCTAAAGTATGAAGTCCGAAAATGAGTGAGGGGTGAAATTATTTACAAGTACGTGCGAGGAACCAGACGCTGCCATCGGGAAACCTGCAAATCAAGCATAGATACATATACATAACTAGAATCTTTGATGAAAATACATGAATCAAGGTATGTACGCAGCCATTCGTAAAAGAGACCATGATATGGTCGCAACCATCCATATGAGAAGGATCACATATAGACTCATGGTATGGTCGTAGCCATCCATATGAAAGAAACATGTATCCAATCATGGAAAAATCATATCGCCTCACAACCTGGAATCTAGAGAATAAAATCCAGGGTCTTGCGCTCTATCATGACCTGATCAAGTACAATTTCAAGCATGCGAATAGATGAGCTGAAGTGGAACATGCAAGAAAATCACTTGATTACCAGCCAATGATGAAAGTTGTTAACAAGCGCGAGAGAGACCACCAATAATGACAATGGTTCTCAAGGTACTACTAGTACAATTCACAGAATGTGAATAAGGAAC
This sequence comes from Pinus albicaulis, assembly GCA_034641835.2. Lineage (NCBI taxonomy): Eukaryota > Viridiplantae > Streptophyta > Pinopsida > Pinales > Pinaceae > Pinus > Pinus albicaulis. The sequence continues at coordinate 1,070,213,632 of CM076575.1, read as the reverse complement.
TTAAGTCGAACACCTGTGAAATCACCTAACCGAGGGCCAATGATGTGAACCTGTCGTCGAACGCGAAGAACTTGCCATTAGGGCATGCAAGCTCTAAGGTACCAGAAGGGAGTCTCTAGATCAACTTCCCAGATGATGAGATGAAGTCGACAAGAAGCGATCCGTCGAAGGAGGGTCATAATAAATACCACATCATCGACATGAAACATATATTTTGATATGAGTGTCCATCAATACTGAAAAAAAGGATCATGGAATGTACAAACTCCAAAAGGATTTTTCTCTTGAACACATCAGAGAAACGACTCTAGAATTTGGAAGCATTTGACTCAAATAGGATCAGAGGTCATATTAAAAAGATTGGTAATCGAATGAGAGGCAAACAGATTTCCTAAACCCATGGAGGCAAAGTGACAGAGTGAAGATATCCCAACCCGACACGAACTACATATAAGTGTCATGTTCAAGAGTGACATACTGCCAACACAACCAACGAATAACTTCCATTTTCCCCCACCATTTCTAGCGAGTACCTCTTTATTTTTACACAAGCTTGAAGAGGATATCATATGCTTATCATATAATTTTTTCCTTCGGAAAAATCCGTCCTAGTACATTTTACGAGCCCTAGGAAGGAGGAACTCGATAATCGTCATGATGACAGATACAATGTCGTAAAATTTTAACGAGCATGACAAAAGAAAAAATTAGCATATTTTCATGTTTAGAGAGTTTTAAAAGAGGCGAAAAGAAAACTTCAGATGGCCCTTTTTGTAAATAGTCCCTCATAACCAAAAAGGTAGAAAATAAAATATGAGAAAACCTCTTAGGCGCGATTGGCTAAGGTTTTCCTTTTTTGTAAATAGTTTATCCTAGTCTGAAAAAGGGTAAACATATACTGGGTAAACGACGTTTCACAGCCTTTAACGAGTTCAAAACGACAAGAGTATTGACAATATTTTCAATTTTGGAGAGTCATAAAAGAGCTGAAAGTTGACTCCTCCTGGAGGAATGAGTGGTATTAAGGGTAGTAACTGGTTCTGGTGATGGTGGAACTGCTTAGAACAAGTAAAAGTCAAGAGAATGGATAACAAGATCACTCATTGCAACGAATCCTCAGGAATGGGTAAAACAATCAAGTGAAAGCATATGATCGACCAAGACGCAGATGGTAACGATGGAATGAGAAAACCAATTAGGTTCATCTGGAAAAACAGACTGATAAAAGGGCAATCAAGAAAAGTAAAATTAGAATTGTTTCGTTTTTACACAAGCTTGAAAATAAGAAACTCTTCTTGAAGTTCGTCTAATTTTTACACAAGATTGAAACAAAGATAAACTATTATTGAAAAAGTTGGCATGCCCCCACCATGGTGACTCAATTAGAGGTACATTTACCCCAAGCTTTAGTGCATTCATCAAAGTAGACTGCTAGAAACCATATATTTTGGGTTCGATCCCCAATAGAGTCTCTAATTTCTTGTGCAGGTAAATCCCCTCTGCGGATAGAGGTGATCTCTCTAGCCCTAGGGTGGGTCTAGCAACTACAGGAACATATAATTTCCTAGACTGTAAATTGAATTCAGAGCAAGGAATATGAGCTACCTTGTTCTGATGCTATGTTGTCGTCTTCCCTCGAATCTTCTTGATCCATTGTTCTCCTCAAGCTCGATACACGCTGCTACCAATGTTCGATTACCTATACAGATAGTCAAGGCACCACGACAAGTGTAAAACCAAGAAAAACATAAAACAATTACAACCTATCTAACTGATCAAGGAGTGCTATAAATATCATTATAAATGCAAACAAGAGTGGAAGATAAACTTCAGATGCATTTTATTATGATAAAGAACAGGGGATTTTACAACAAGGCCTTGATGTTGAGGCTCTCCTTTGGCAGGTCCGTATCCAAGCACGTTTGCAACACCCTCATACACAAAGGTCTAAGATCTCACTATTTTCTTAACACACAAAAACAATCACGCTTTTCATTATTCTCCCAAAGATATAATTGCTTCTCCTGTCTAGCTAACTAAGGTAGCAGAGATGAAGGAGGTATCCTTATATAAAAATGGAGGAGGAGTTTATGGGCCTGTTGGGTGTGGAGCTTGATTATCTTGTTTATTTTGTATCACAATGTTGGACCCCTGTACCGTAATTAAACGCTGTCTGGGGGGTCCAGGGGAGGCGGCTGCGACTTTATGGAGCCCCCCCTAGCGGGGAGTTTCGGGGGCAGCGCCCCTGTAGCTAAAAACAGATGTAAAATTGCCTTGTAAAAGTATAGTGATTTCTACTCAATCTGGGCCATTCATTAGGCAGATGATCTGATGATAGAAGTTATGTTTAGTTTAGGGTTTTTTTCCCTAGAAGGCATCCCCTCACTTTTATGAGGGTATTGTATTTCGGCTGTGTATTGTGTGTGTATTCTCAGAGCGAGAAACAGATAGGGAGATTGTGAGAGAGAACAAAGGATATTACAATGGATCTGCTATAGGTTGTGTCTCTTCATTTTTGTTGGATAATAGAAAGGAAGGACTGCTTGTTCGGGGTGGACGTATCCCAAACTGGGTGAACCACATATATCTGTGTCTCTCTGGTTTTATGTGTTTTGTGTGCTTGTGTTTTCCGCATATTTTATATGTTGCATTTCTCTGTAATATTGAATTTTGTAACAACTGGTATCAGAGCCGAAGGTCTATTTGGCTAATAAACTCGCAGGAAAGAAGGGTTCCTGGTTCGAGTGGGAGCAATGGCGAAAGATGGTAAATTTAGGGTCGAGAAATTTAATGGCCAAAACTTCCCACTGTGGAAGATGCAGATGGAAGATTATCTGTATCAAAAATATCTGTACCTACCAATGAGTTGAAAAACAAAGAAGCCGACAACTATGACAGATGAAGAATGGGATATTCTTGATAGAAAGGCACTCGAAACAGTACGGTTGTGCCTCACAGTGTTAGTAGCCTTCAATATTTCGAAGGAAACAACAATAGAGGGTTTGATTAAGGTGTTGGCGAAACTATATGAAAAAACCTCAGCCTCAAACAAGATATTTCTTATGAAACATTTATTTAATATGAAGATGTCGGAAGGTGGATCTGTTGTAAACCCTTTAAAATGATTTTAATACAATTACTGGTCAGTTAAGTTCTGTAGGGGTAAACTTTGATGATGAAGTTAGGGCTCTTTTATTTCTGTGCTCATTTCCAGAAAGCTGGAATGGTTTAGTTATGGCCATTAGTAACTCTGTCTCTGGATCTAGTACTTTAAAGTTTGATGATGTTGTCGGTGCTATCCTTAGCGAGGAAATGCAACGGAAAAGCTCTGGTGAGACATCGGGTAATGCTTTGAGTGCAGAGTCTAGGGGAAGAAGAATGGAAAGAGGAAAGAGCTGGGGATATCGCAGTAAATCAAGGAAAGGAAGATCCAAGTCTAGATCGGGGATAATGTGCTGGAAATTCGGAAAGAAAGGACACCTATAGAAAGACTTTAGATCTCGGAAGGGAAAAGAAGGAGATGCACAACAAGAAAACAATCATGAATCAAATGTGACAGGTGATGTGTTACACGATGCTTTGATTCTTTCTTTTGAAAATGTTACTGATTCTTGGGTAGCAGATTCAGGGGCCTCATTCCATGCCACACCAGATAAGAAATATTTTCATGACTATATTCAAGGATATTTTGGACAAGTCTGTTTGGGTGATGATAAATCCTGTAAAATTGTTGGAATGGGTAAAGTTCTTGTAAAGCAACAAAATGGAAACCAATGGCTATTAAAGGAGGTAAGGCATGTTCCAGATATGAAGAAAAACCTGATTTCAATAGGGCAGTTAGGCAATGAAGGTTGTGTGACAACTTTCACAGATAAAACATGGAAGGTCACCAAAGGAGCCCTGGTAATAGCAAAAGGCGAAAGGGTTGGTACATTGTATTTATGCAATGGTATTTCTAACTCTGTTAATGCTTTAACTTCCAAAGGAGCCGATGCAACATTATGGCATCATAGGTTAGGAAACATGAGTGAGAAGGGGATGAATATTCTTCACTCAATAAATTTATTGCCGGGTTTGAAGAATGTTGATTTGGATTTATGTGAGAATTGCATTTATGGAAAATAGAAGAGAGTGAGATTTCTCAGAGTCGGGAAAGAAAAGAAGAGCAAAAAATTAGAGCTTGTGCATACAGATGTATGGGGACCTGCTCAGGTATCATCTCTTGGTGTCTCTTGTTATTATGTTACTTTTATTGATGATGCAACTAGAAAAACTTGGATTTATTTTATTCAGAATAAATCTGACGTATTTGATACTTTCAAGAAATGGAAAGCTTTGGTTGAGATTGAGACAAGAAAGAAGTTGAAGTGTCTTAGATTAGATAATGGAGGTGAATATGGCAGCAAAGAGTTTGATAGGTACTGTTTAGAGCATGGAATTCACAGAGAGAAGACAATTCCAAGAACACCACAAGAAAATGGTGTGTCAGAAAGGATGAATAAAACAATCATGGACCGTGCAAGGTGCATGAGATTGCATGCAGGATTGCCTTTACAATTTTGGGTAGATGCTTTAGATACTGTTGTTTATCTAATAAACAGAGGGCTTTCAAGTTCCTTGGATGGTGGTATTCTAGAGGAAGCATGGGTAGGCAAAAAGGTAAACTACTCTTTTTTAAAGCCTTTTGGTTGTGAGGCCTTTGTCCACATTAATAAAAAAAAATAGAACAAAGCTTGAGGCAAAATCAAAGAAATGTACCTTTATTGGATATGGTGTTAATGATTTTGGTTATCGATTATATGATTATGAAAATCACAAAATCATTAGGAGAAGATATGTAATATTCAATTAAAAGGTCTTGTATAAGAATCAATTGCAGGAAAAGAAACAGGAAAAAGAAAACAAATAATACACAGTTCTTGATGAGATCACAGAAAAGGTAAAGGTGCCTGAAAATATCAATAATCAATAGCCACAACAACAAAAACCACCACAACAACAAGAACCTCAAACGCCTGAAAGTGGTGTTAGAAGATCTACCAGGATAAGTAGACCCCCTAAACGATACTCTCCTTCATTATATTATTTGTTGTTGACTGATTCTGGTGAACCTGAATGTTATGAAGAAGCAATGCAGGTTGAAAGCAAGAAGAAGTGGGAGTTAGCCATGGAAGAAGATATGGACTCCTTAATGCATAACCAGACTTGGGAATTAGTCAGGTTGCTTGCAGGTAAAACTACATTGCAGAATAAATGGGTTTACAGGTTGAAGGAAGAATATGGAGGAAAACAGAGGTACAAAGGTAGACTTGTGGTGAAGGGGTTTGCAAAAAAGAAAGGTATTGATTTTGATGAAATATTTTCTCCTGTTGTTAAGATGACCTCAATCAGAACTATTTTAAGTCTTGTAGCAACGGAAGATTTACATCTTGAAAATTTAGATGTAAAGACAACATTTCTCCATGGAGATTTGGAGGAAGAGATCTATATGGAGCAGCCAGAAGGATATCAGTTCAAAGGGAAAGAAAAATTAGTGTGTAGGTTAAAGAAGAGCTTGTATGGCTTAAAACAGGCTCCAAGGTAGTGGTATCTAAAATTTGACAAGTTTATGTCTGAACAAGGTTATACTAGATGTCACTCTGATCATTGTGTTTATCTGAAAAGGAAAAATGATGGCAGCTATATTATATTGTTTATTGTATGTAGATGACATGCTTGTTGCAGGGTATAACATGCAAGAAATAAATGTGCTCAAAAGAAAATTTGCAAATTATTTTTCAATGAAGGATTTGGGAGCTGCAAAAAAAATACTTGGTATGAGAATAACTAGAGACAGGAAAAATCGCAAATTAAAACTGTCTCAGAATGAGTACATACAAAAGGTGTTGAAAAGATTTAATATGCAGAATGAAAAAATAGTTAGTACACCTTATGCTAGCCATTTCAAACTTAGTAAGGAGATGTGCCCCAAGACCCAAGAATAAATGGAATATATGTCTAAAGTTCCATATGCATCAATAGATGGAAGCTTAATGTATGCAATGGTCTACACAAGGCCTGATATTGCACATGCAGTGGGATTTGTAAGCAGGTGCATGAATAATCTAGGAAAAGAAAATTGGATGGTAGTAAAATGGATTCTCAGATATTTGAGAGGTACCACAAATCAAGCATTCTGCTTTGGTGGTTCAAACATTGCTCTACAGGGATATGTTGATGCAGATATGGCAGGTGACAGAGATAATAGAAGGAGCACTACAAGGTATGTATTTACTGTAGGTGGAACAACTGTCAGTTGGGTTTAAAAAAACAAAGTGTTGTTGCACTTTCAACAACAGAAACAGAGTATGTTGCTGCTACAGAGGCTAGTAAAGAAATGATTTGGTTACAAAGGTTTATGGATGAATTAGGTAAGAAGCATGATATGGGCAAGTTATACAGTGATAGCAAAAGTGCCATTCATCTTGCAAAGAACTCAACATTTCATTCCATGACTAAACACATATAGCTCAAGTACCATTTCATATGGTCAGCATTGGAAGATGGACAGTTGAAGTTGGAAAAGGTACACACTAGCCAGAATACTATAGATATGCTAACAAAAGTTGTAACCAGGGAGAGACTGAGATTATGCTCAGGTCAATTGGTCTTCAAGGATGACGATGAAGATGAGAAACAACCAGGTCCAAAGAGGAGTCATTGTCCATCAAATGAAGCAGCGGTGTAGTTGCTACAATCAGTCTCCAAGTGGGAGATTGTTGGGTGTGGAGCCTGATTATCTTGTTTATTTTGTATCACAACGTTCAACCCCTGTACCTTAATGGGGCGGCAATGACGCCCGTAATTAAACGCTGCCTGGGGGGTCCAGGGGGTGCGGCTGCGACTTTATGGAACCCCCCCCCAGTGGGGGGTTTCGGGGCAGCGCCCCCGACGCTAAAAACAAATGTAAAATTGCCTTGTAAAAGTATATTAATTTCTAGTCAATCTGGGCCGTTCATTAGGTAGATGATCTGACGGTAGAAGTTATGTTTAGTTTAGGGTTTTTTTCCCTAGAAGGCAACCCCTCGCTTTTATGAGGGTATTATATTGCGGTTGTGTATTGTGTGTGTATTATCAGAGCGAGAAACATCTAGGGAGATTGTGAGAGAGAACAGAGGATATTACAATGGATTTGTTGTATGTTGTGTCTCTTCAATTTTGCTAGATAATAGAAAGGAAGGGCTGGCTGTTCGGGGTGGACATAGCCCAATCTGGGTTAACCACGTATATCCGTGTCTCTCTGGTTTTATGTGCTTGTGTTTTCCACATATTTTATATGTTGCATTGCTTTGTAATATTTAATTTTCTAACAGGGCCCTCAAATAATGGGAAAAGAGCTTATCCTTTGGATTAGTTCCTATTTCTTGGAAACAAGAAGCCCAAAGGGGAATCCTTGTCCATATCCTCAAAACAAACTTCCAGCTCGCCACCTCGTGATGCTTCTAGTAATGGAAGCCTCGTTTCTATTTTAAAAAAATTCCAAAAGAGGATCGACGTGGGTCCAACATTAAGACAGAGCGTTGATCGACGTGGGTCCCAATGAAAATTTCTACTATCGGCACGGTCAGACACTGAGACAAAGTGCCGACATTGAAAACCAGGTTTTTATAGGGATATTCCAGAAAAGTTGTAAAGGGAGATGAATTGGCAGACAAAGTGTGGTTCAGGGGTATGTATTCCATGCTTTGAAAGTACACAAGGGTCACTGTATGGGTCCTCTAGGATTAAGAAACGAGGAGTAAAAGGACAGTGACAAATTGATGTGTAACATAAAGCCTTGTGGAATTCTCAATAACCTGCAAGTTGAACTAGGGGGAAAAACTATTACTATTGAAGTTGAGGTTGTTGACGAACCCCTTGACTAGAATGTCTAACTGGGAAGACTGTGGTTTTACGCTATGGATGTGGTTGTATCTACTTACTTTCACATGATCGCCTTCCCCCATAAGGGCGACATCACATTCATCGATCAACTCACCTTCTTTGCCTCTAGTTCTTAGGAAACTGGAAGCATTCCATTCATTCACAGACCCCCACCATCTCTTCAGAACATTGGTGTAGTAATCTTTAAGGATTCTTCCCTAATGGGCACCTTTTCGTTACCGTCTCCTGCGACATCGGCGGAAATTGAAAAAATAGAAACTTGCAATATGATATCTTCCACTTCATCTGATTTATGGAATATTACCAATGATTCCAAAATAGATAGACTGGGTGAAACTATGCCACTAAGTCCAATCGAGCTCACATAGCAATCAATATTTTTGGTTTGTGCGGGCAATCCTGATCCTTTGTCGTCAACTATTTGGGTTGATCGTTCTTTGGATTATGGTACTTATTCTGACCCTTGTTCACGTATATTCTCAACTATGAGAGCATTATGGAATCCATGATGTCTAAAGAAGAACCATGGGGCAATTCTCATCACCGATCCCATCTTCCAGATTACATTGAAGATATTCTAACTGAACTATATCGCTCTACATTCATTGATTTATTTACGAATTCCATTTCTAACCACGCTGTCGATTCTGAGTGAAACCTATCAAACATCGATGAAATTATTTTACAGATATTTCAACCAAACTTGGTGTAGTAGAAAACATTCATGTCAGTGCGTCTTGTATTGCATCTGAACTTGACACTTAACACTCTCTTTTCTGTGAATTTCGTGATGTAGTCAATTGATCGTATGAGGAAGTTCTAGGCATCGATTCTAGTATCGTTGAGGACCAGATTAAAATGTACCCTAATGTCAAACTGGTATGAAAATGCCTCCGTCCCGTTCATTCTAAAAAGTATGGTGCCATTAAAGGAGAGGTTGATTTTTTTTTATGTGTTGGTTTCATTTACCCTGTTCCGCTTACCGATTGGGTTTCCAAAATTGTTCCTATTATAAAGAAACAAGGGACAATCAAAGTGTGTGTTGATTATCAGGATGTTAATAATTCTTGTCTAAGGGATAACTATCCCACTCCATTTACCGACCAAATCATTGATGAATGTGCCTGATGTGAATTTTTTTTTTTCATGGATGGTTTTTCCAGTTACAATCAGATAAATATTCGCCCAGAAGACCATTATAAAACAAATTTTGTCTATCCCTAGGGCACATTTTCTTATCAAAAACTCCATTTTGGTTTGAAGAACATTAGGGAAAAATTTCAAAGGGCAATCAATTATGCCTTCCATGACATCAAACACATTTTTCAACCTTATCTGGATGACTTACCTGTGCATTCACAGATCGGGTTGACCACTCGGTACATTTGAGAGCCATATTTTTACGATGTCGTTACTTCAAAATACGCCTCAATCCACACAAATGTGTGTTTTGTGTCAGTTCTAGTCATTTTCTTGGTTTTGTTGTGTCGAAAGGAAAAATTTGACTTGATCGCTTGAAGGTCTAGGTCATTCTAGATTTTCCTACGCTTTCCAACCTGCTTCAGTTACAAAGACTCCAAAGGAAGGCTAAATTTCTAAGGAGATTCATTCCCAACTACACTGAAATGGCTAAAGGATTTAATCAACCTTTGAAAAAGGGGACTCCCTTCCATTGGGATGAGGTTGCGCAAACTTCTTTTGGTGCTCTTAAAGATACCCTGATTCGAGCATCATTAATGTATCCCCAAATTATCAGAGAGATTATTTAATATATATTGTCGCTGCCGATACAACCATCGCAATGGTTTTAGTCTAGGAAGAAGATGAGATTGAACATCCAATCTATTATTTGAGTCGCAATATCAATGACACAGAATTGAAGTACCCTTATGTTGAGAAGCTTGCTTTGGAATCTGTTCAAACTATACAAATATATCACCACTATATCCTACTATGGAAGACTATTGTCATTTCGAATTGCAACCCTATGAAATACATTTTTTCATGTCAATTTCTGGGGGGAAAATACTCAAAATGGATAGTAATTTTGTAGGAATTTGATTTGGAATTCATCATATCCAAGTCAAAGAAGTATTTGGTTTTCACTAAGCTTATCTGCGACCTTCCCTCAAGTAGCACTAGGTCTACATCAGAACCATCCATTCTGGATAATTACTTGTTTTTGATTGCGTCATCTGACCCCTGGTATGGATATTTTCTGATCTATTTCTAGACCCAAAATTTTTGACCCCATACCTCTTGCTCACAACAACGACGTATTCAATATGACGTGAAATATTATTTGATCGTCAGTGCCTCACTCATGAGGACGTTGAGAAAATTTTAAATGATTTCCACACTGGTACCTGTGGTGAACATTTTTATGGTTTTTATACCGTGCAGAAGATTCTCCGTGCTCATTACTTCTGGCCTACCATATTTCGCTACTGTATTATCGCGGTCAAAATTTTTAATGCTTGCCAGATATTTGATCGTAAAACCCATGTGCCGCCAACACCAATGCATCCTGTCATCATTGTGGGACCATTTTCCAAATGGGGAATTGACTTCAAGACATGTAACCCTCACTCGGCCAGGGGGCATGGCTATATTATTGTCGTTGTCGACTATTTTACTAAGTGGGTCGAGGCGATGACTACATTTAACAACACAGGCGAGACAACTGCATTTTTTTTTTAACCATGTGGTTACTCAGTTTGGTGTGCCACAAGCCATAGTTATAGATCATGGAAAGCACTTTGAAAACTATATGATGAGTGAGTTGACTGCCAAGTTAGGACTGTTGGATGATAGTTCTACCCCTTCTTATTCGCAGGCTAATGGAAAATTTGAAGCCATCAAAACAATTCTTAAGCATATGCTTCAACGAATTATTGGGGTTCATAAATGAAACTGGCATTTAATCCTGTACTCATCTTTGTGGGCTTACTGAACCTTGGTGAGAACCGCAACCAGATTTACTCCCTTTCAACTCGTTTATGGTCTGGAATCTATCTTACCAATTCAATGTGAAATTCCATCATTGAAACTTGCGTTTGACCAGCTACCTAACACTTCTGACGAAGAGGCACGTCTTTTAGATCTCATCCATCTAAATGAAATGCGTCATGAAGCCGCATTGGCCAATGAAGCACATAAGAGACGAATCAAGGCAGAATATGACTGCAATGTCAAGCCTCGGACCTTCTTGGAAGGATACCTGGTCTTGGTTTATGATCAGGAAGTTAATATGATAGTAATAGGAAAATTTGAACCATTATGGCATGGCCCCTATATTGTCAAGCGTGTTCTGGAAAAGGGAGCCTATGAGTTGGTTGATTATGATGGGATTCCATTGTCGCAGCCTTGTAATGGGTTGTATCTCAAAAGTTACTATGCTTGATTCTGCGTAGTAAACACTATGTGATAATGTATATATGATTTGATTGCATGTGTGTCACAGTGTTTCTTATAAGAGTTTTCATGTGTTTAGTAATACACTTATTTTTTTGCAGATGCCGGAATATTTAGAACCATTTGTTGGTTATGCCGATGGTGCTAGTCGTAGTACGCAGAAAATATCCTCTGTAGCATGGGCCATCTTCGCTCCAAGTGGAAAGTTAGTGAGTTTCCAAGGTATTTGTATCGGTTAATCCACCAAAAATATTGCTGAGTATAACACATTGATAGAAATCCTCTCCAATGATATTTCACTTGCCATTCCCTGCATCATCATCAGGCCGGACTCACAGCTTGTCGTACTACAACTTTCTAGTGTTTATATTGTTGGAATCCAACTGTTCATCGCATGCTCCTTAGAGTTCTTCTTTTGGAAAGATATTTTTTTTACATCCAATATCAACCCATTTCCAAAAACTTTAACACCTTGACTAATTATTTAGCGAATTGCATGTTAAATAGACATTTGCAACATATGTAAAGATAGAGTTTCAATTCACATCACACAATTGAATAGGATTTCCCATAACCATAGGAAAAAAACTGAAAGTAAAATAGATAGATAATCGAGTTTTTTACAAAAAATTGTGTCCAGGACAGTTTGGTCACATGAAGCCAAAATTAGTGCAGAGATATCATATCCTAAGTAGATCTAGTGGTGCTCATGATAGCAAGTCATCAGTTCAGGTATCGTACGCAATAACCTCATCCATCAGCTAGGCACACCAATAGTATGGAATTTCATCCTCATCGATAACTCTTCGATCCGGATATTCGGTATCCCGAGAGTCAACCCCTCTACATGCTGCTGTAACTCAGCCATAGTCTAGGTTAAATCCGAATACCGAAGGATTGATCTGCCGAGAGTTCTCTTTGCTGGTTCATCCACATGTTTTGGAAGACCCACTGGTCGAACACTACCCACATATGTATACACAAAACATATTTATTTTAGTATTGGAAACATAAAAAACACAAAACATGTAAAAAACATGGTCTAAACATTTTACTTATAGCACCCCATTGAACATCTGCTGGTAACATCAAATATGGGTCTCCACAAAAATCCATCCCTGCGTATGGATGCTCCTCTATGATGATATGTTGTCATCGGAGCCAATTAAATAATGTAGTAGAGAATGATATCTATGACTGGCCAGCAAGTCTAGCTATCAACTCTACCCACCGCTGCATCCATAGATCCCTAGGACCAGCTACACCTAGTGTTACATGCTATGGCTGCATCAATGGAATTCGCTCCAGAATGAAAGTGATCAGGATCGATCCATAGCTAAAATTATTCATCCTGCCACTTTTCACTTTGGTCAGCTATTCTTTAATATAGGAGAGTACTGGTTCATCCTAGTTGACCATGGTCAAATCGAGGCACTCAATCACATACTGCATGTATGATCTATTTGCAACATGAAGTGTCACATTGGCAGCTAGCTTTGTGATGGTGATCAAGATCGTTCACAAAGGAATTTCATGCAGATCCTTGATTTTTATCTTTCCATCTTTGCTAGGCTTTGTACCTGGCTGAAAAAACCATCGAATGTAATCCCCCGCTATCTCACCTCCTCGGACGAAACCCGCAAGGGAAATGGGGGCACCGCATCTTGAAAAACCCGTCAAAAAGTAAATATCATTGACCAATATTGGGAGAAATTTGTCCCCAACGTGAAATTCCTGTGTGCCGAATCCCATGAGAGAATCAAGAATTGTAATAGTTCCAAATGTTGCCTCATCCCTGATAGTTTAAAGTACTTGAGTAACCAGTAAAATCTGAGGCCTTTCAGAGTGCCAGGATCGTTTAGGGCAACCATATCCTGTTCCTAATGTTCTCTTTCTCGCCATGTAATTGACATTATGATCCGATCAAAGCTTGTAATAAAACCATAATATTAGTTAGCATCCATTTCATGTAGAAAACTAAAAAAAATTTGGGCACAAAACACAAAGAAAATTCATCAACTGCGCCCAACACAACTTTCGACACTTAATGGTGCGTTGGTCCTAGGGCATTGTAGATTTTCCATAGGAGCCCAAAAACCCTAAAAAATATACCTGAAACTGCAAAACTTTATACCAATAGAAAGATAAAGGTCAGATCTCTTACTTGGTCCTGACGGCACAAAAAATGGTCCATAGAATCTGTCGCAATCAACTGCTGAAGTTCGAGGGCAAAACTAGCTCAAAGCACTCAAAACTGATTGTAAATGTGAAATGGTAAAATGACATGGTAAATTATCATTTAAATGGTATTTTCGATTATTTCATGCATATTTAATGAATCGAATATAGTTTTTACCTATTTTTATAATTAAACATATATGTTTAATCCGTTTGATGGTTATTTGAGTATATTTACAGCTGGTCAAGTGAATTTGACATGAATGATCTTAAAATGAACTTTGACCATAGAGCACACTTTTATCTCTTTTTTCGAGCTCTATTAAACATCGAAAAAGGAATCCCCCTAGATTCCTCTTTCAACTATTTTCAGACTCCCAAAACATGAAAATATTGATGAGCGCTTGTCCTTTCGAGCTCGTAAACGAAACTGAAACAGTATCTAATCAGTATAAGTTTAACCCTTTTCTGGATTGGGATAGATTATTTACGAAAAATGCCGCCCTAGTCGAACATGGCTAGGAGGTTCTCTCAGGTATTGTTTTATGCTTTTTCAGACCCGAGGGACAAATTTACAAAAAATAACTTGTGGAGTTTTCTTTTCATCCCTTTTTCAAACTTTATAAACATGAAAAAGTACCGAGTTTTCACTGTCGTTAGACTCGTTAAAGCATCAAATGGCGATGGAACTGTCCATCATGACAATATCAAGTTTCAATTTTGCTAGACTCGTTAAAACATCACATAACGATGGATTCACCCAAAGGGTGGAATTATACATCAAGCATATGTTATCCTCCTCAAGATTGTTGAAAAATAAAGAGGTACTGGTCAGAAATGACTGGGGAAAATGGGAAAGGGATAAATCACTTTATGGTAGTAAGTCGCTCTTGAAAATGACACTCATTCATTTCATCTTCGTGGCTGTCAAGTTGGGTTATCTGCTTGATGGTCTATCATACCATCCATCACTTGGATTTTGGGTCAATGCTTCCAACTAATTCAGTGTCACTGATATGTTCAAGAGAAGTCACTCAGTAATTCCTCATCCTTTGCAATAGTCATAAACTTTCATTTCATGATCGCCATCCTTGAACATTTCATCATCAGTTACATCCTGTCTCTGAAATCATTTCTCCTGTTTCATGTTGTTGATGGGGGATACATCAAGGCCCTCCTGCGATGAGTTTCTTCCTGTTGACATCAAAACATCATCCAGGAAGTTGAATTAGAAACACCATTCCACTACATTGGATCTTGCATACATTAATGGAAAGTTTCTCACTTCGAGCGATAGGTTGAAATCACTGACCTTCGACTGAAAGACTTTGTATGGTGTTTGTTACACCAATTTTTGGTCATCTAGCCTATTACTATTATATTGACCAAAGTACACCATGTAGGATTTCACTATGAAAAATAACCTAGTAATTCATAATTTATTAAGTTGTTTATGGTAAAAAAAGGTAACCCCATGAGGAATAATTGAATAAATCCTTATTTGTTTGATTTTCCTCAAGGGATAAATAATTAAATGACAATTTAATTAATATTCCTGGTCATATTTAACTCAAAAAAGGAAAATTAATTAGATAAATCACTATTTATCGTATTATTTTCTAGGAATAATTATTTAAAACATTATTTAAGTAATATTCCTTGTTAAATTTGACTAAATCATTTATAAATAATTGAATAAATAATTATTTATTTAATTATTACTCAACCAAATTCTTAAAATAATAAATAAATCATTTATTTATTTATTATTTACAAATAAAGGGATATGACCAAATTCAAATTCTTTTTCCCTCCAACAAAAATAATAAAATATTCCATAAAAGTTGGATCTAGATTTGGTTAATAATATTTTAATTATGCACCAATATCTAGACTAACTCAATATTTTGTTATAAATAAAAGATTTTTTCCATTCATTCACTACCTTTGGTTGCCTAAAGATCGCTCTGGATCTATACTTTTGGTCTGACTTTGATCCTCCATCATTGTCATATTTTTCTACTTTTTTTCTTGTGAGCTCCCCTTGAGTTCCATTTTTTCCTGGGTTTTCTACACCATCAATAGAGAGAGATCTTATATCTGAAGCACTTAGGACATATAAGAACCCATCCCATTGAGGGGGACTGGTAACATATTTCTATGTTCCCTTCCCAGGATGCATAAATTCAAAAATTCTTTAAAAACATTCTTGTCTTGTCTATTGGATGCATGGAGCAACTCTTGATTTTATTTGTTGTTTAATGTATTTAACTGCATAGATCTGGATTAATATATAATTTATTCTAATCACTAACTACAGATCTAAGGAAATTGACAACCATATTTGGTGTTAGGGTTGTTTTTTATGCACAGGTAAAGTGATTTTTTTTCATACGCTTGCAATTAGAATTCACGTTAACAACTGGCGACTCCACAAGGGTTTATAATTTCGACCATTGTCATTTTTAAGATCCCTACATGATCAGCTTCTTCAAACCCTATGGTTTTTCTTCAGCTTCTCATTTTTCATTTCTTGATGTTTTTTTTAACCTTTAAAACCCTAAAACAATAAAAATTATAACTTCAATGTGTTTCTGGGCCTATTGCACAAGTGATAGGTATCGGCCACAGCTGAGATGAAACTTTTTTCTGAAGCCTGCTCTCGTGATGGCTGGAAGTGCAGGTCACAATTTTTGGGCCAAAACCTACAACCTCAACCTTCAAGGCGTAGAAAATAGCTAGAAACCTGCGACCTCAGCGGAAAACAGGTCAAAAAATGCAACTTGAACTTTTTGCGGGATTTCTTCTGTGATTTTTTTAGGTTTGTCTGGGCTACTGTTTAGGGTTGTCTAAACTCCCTCTCCACCTTTCCTGGACCTATACTTTCTATGTTTTACTCGTCGAAGTAGGAACCAAGCCCCTTAGGGCTTCAATACGCTTCCACCTTTTTAGGATGAGTTTAGGTGAAGCAAGTCGCCTGAGATTTTAGTGTGTTTAGCCATTTTTCAGATCTAAACCTATACTTTCAGATCCATTTCATATTGGTTATTCATCCATCCAAAACACCTCTTTTTAGTTTTTTTTGGTCCTCCTTTAGGGTCCCCTCCGTTTCCCTTCAGGTTGTAGCCTTTCGCCACCTTTTTTGCAGCGCTTTTCCCTTTGGTGTTTTGCTTTTTTCTGCACCTATTTCCAGAAGATCTCACCTTTAGATCCCTATCCCTCCCAAATTTAGATCCATTGGCCATTTTGTGTGTTTTCACTATTTTTTTCCCACCCATAGATTAGTTGTTGGGAAGCCCTCCTCCTTAGGTTTAAATTGAGGCATCTTTAGCTGTTTATTTTCTGTCATATTCAACTTACTTTACTGTCATTTTTAGATTTGTTTACATTTATACAACATATTTTTTCTTTTTTCTCTACACATGTCTAGGCTTAATTAAAATTAACACACTTATCGTATACATGCACACCCTAAGTGAAGAGCGCATGGTTTTCATCGCCAGACCAAGACTATAACATTGTAATCAATTGATCCTGCACCTCCCTGCCCTTGTTTTTACATTGTAATCATTTGATCCTGTACCTTCTTGCCCTTGTTGGTCTCTCTTCCTTCTGTGATCTGTGTCTATTTTCCATCATTTCACCCCCAAGGCATTTATCCCAAAGATTCCTAGGCCTTCATCCTTTGTTTCTGGTAGGAAGACTTACTCCTCTGCGTATGGTTCGAGTTCGTCCTCCACCGAGTCCCCATTATGACTATGCTTCTAGTTCATCGGGTTCCCCTTCTAGTTCTATCTCCGTCTCTACTCTTGTCACCTTCACCATGTCTGGTTCAAGACCTAATGCTGGTGGTAGCCTCGACCCTAATGCTGGGAATACTACTAGTGGGATCCGAATAGGAACTATCCCGACTGCTACCTTGATCCCTTATATGGCAGGCCTCAATATTCCCGCTTTTAACTAGTTGATTAAAGACATCATACACCATGATCCTGGTTTGCCTGCTATGCTAACCAATCTCCCTTCAAACATCCCCAAGTTTGAAGGTCTTGCTGGAGAGGATCCTACCAACCATGTTTTTTCTTTCCACATGTGGTGTTCATCTAATTCCATCACCGATGACTCCTTTCATCTTTGGTTGTTCCAGCGTACGCTTATTGGAGAAGCTCTCAAGACGACATGTTGACCAGGCTGCCGCCTCTCATACTACTTTTGCGACTCTTGCCCAGAATTTTCTGTCTTAGTTCCAACTTCCCCTTCTCTATGACATTGATATCGAACTCTTGACCTCTTTCCATCAATCGTCTGCGACTCGCCTATCTGATCATGCCCAAGAATAGTGGAGAAGAAAGAGTCTATGTCAAGTCCCTACCTTCGAAGACCGTGTCTACATGGATTGGTTTCTTAGATGCCTTTTTCCTATCATTGGCAAAGAGCCTCTCACTTCCCTCAGACCGAGGAAGCTTCACTTCAAATTGTGTTGAAATATGACCTGATCTACGCATAATCTGGTTATGTTTATATAGTCTTACCGAATCTCCCTAGACTCGGTGGTGCCAACACACCGGGGGCATCCTATGCCGCTGACGGTATCATTGGAGCCATTTCTCATCTGTACACTTATCCTTCCATGGGTTATGGTTTCCCTTAGGGAGGGGCCAGCTCCTCTAGCACTTTTCCCCCTCCCGGTAGCATGTATCTAGGAAAAGACATGCCTCCTCATTTTTCCCAACCTGTTTACCCAAATGTGGCCCAACCTTTTTATTATCCGTATCCGCAGCCTGGTGCTCCAGCTCCTCCAGCATTAGAACCTCATCCTCCCTTGCCTTCTCAACCCCCACTAAAACAGCCACCACCCCCCAAGGTTCAGGTGTATGCACAACAGGGCGCGAATAATCCTCCTAGTTCCAAAAATAAGAGGAAAGGCAACCAAAATCAATCTACCCCAGGTAATCCAGGAAACAATCCCCAAGGGAATGCACCTAGCATATCAACCCAAAAACAGGGCACTCAGCTCAAGTAGGACAGGCTTGTTCACACAAACAAACCTTGTTATTGTTGCAGTGTCTATGTTCACTACACCCATGATTGTCCTCTTTTACCTTAGATGCATCATATGTGGGAAGCTAAAGCATCATCCCGAGGATAGCAAGCCTCCCCTTCGGTTCCTCCTAATGATGCCCCTATCCAATTGACTGTGTTTACCAATCATTTCTTCTAGAAAAGATTCACGGCTACCCAACCCCCTAAAAGTCAAGCAACCACTCAAACTCCTTCATCTGGTACCTCAGATTACCAGATCTTGTAATATTCCCAATTAGCTTTAATCTATTTGGAATACTTTTTTTTTTCTTCTTAGTTAGAAGAATAAGAGGGTATGAAGACCCATAAATCTCCTTAGTAGGAATAAAATCACTCCAAATGTGAATGGAGGTCATATATGTGGCTGGACTAAAGACCCTTATGTGTGAAAAGGGGTTGGAGCAGGTAGAATGGGTCAAATTTGACTAAATCAACAACGTTGGTATGGAAGGAGTGGCATTCATTGAGGGACAACGTAGTTTTGGAGGGATATTCCATGCATGGAAGTAGTGGCTTTAATGAGTGGGGCCCAACGTGAGGAAGCTCACCAAGCATATAAGGAAGGGGATGGTAGCCATGGAGAGCATGATTGATTATTATTTTGTTTATGGTCTGTATGAATTGTTGCTCTCTTCAGCTGTTTAGCAGAGACTGTAGTGCTATTTAGCACAATGGTGTTCCTCAGCGGGAATCACACCTTCATCCTCAGGGGACTTCAAGTGCCCACTCAGAAGAAGTATTTGGGCTACATTTCCACATTCTGGCATCAGGCCAAGCACCATATTTCTTCTATAGCACAATTTCTGCCGAAGGTTGTGATGTGCTGTAGGGTGCAACAATGGAGGTTTGATTTGGGTGATTTCTGAGCTAGTTTTCAATGGAGAAAGGTTTCCCTCCATTGGGAGGCCAGTAAAGAAGGCCCTTGAGAATTATTTCTATATTTGGCACCAGGCCAAAGTGTTTCTATCCCCTACAGTGCAGTTTCAGTCTAGATCTGTGTTATTTTAGGGAGGAGTTGTAGGGGTGGTTGCAGTGCATGATTTGGGAGGTGATTTCTTCAGTGGAGGGGACAACCTTTTGTCCAGAGGATCTATTGGAGAAGAGATACATACTTCTACATTAGCTTCAACCATATATTCCCACTTATTTTGTTGCAACAAACCTTCATCCCTAGGGCTGCAACTCATATTTGTATTTTTGTGTATTTTCAGGAAACCCTCTTGGGTTGTCTTGGAAATGTGATATAGTGCCTATATCTTTATGTATAGTATATTTTGATGAATATATCAGTATTTTTACATCATTTTATTATCTCATGTTGTAGCTATGCTTATTATGACTGCACTGTAGCAGCTCTCTGACATTTTGTATATTAGTAGCATCTCATTCTTGAGAGGGTTTATCCATTGGAGGCTTGTTGGCTCATGTTGTATGATTTGTGCCTCATTTTATTGCATTATTTTGCTGCTGATATGAATAATAAAATGACTACATATTTGTCTCATGTATTTGTACAATGATTTTAACTACTATTCCCATTATTGTGTTCAATATTGCTACTTTTCCTGTTTAGGAATACTACAGTGGTATCAGAGCATAATCTTGGCTCAGCCTGTGCATCTAAGCCAATATGCCATCAGAAGAAGGAGATCCTATCACAGAAAGATAGAAGAGGTATCTCAAAATAAGAAACCGGAGATATGATTATACAAATTATAGAGAAGACAAAGGCAAAACTCCCTTATCAGGAGGAGAAGAGGAGGAGTATCCCAAGTTTCTTCTTAAAACCATGCAAGACATTACAGGAGAAATCAAGGAGATGATGATGGATAGACAAAAAGAATCTCCTAAAGGGTTTCTACATGGAGAAGGCTCCGAAATTTCTCATCATTGGAATGATCAACTAGTGAAGCAACAGGTTTCCCAAGGCTCTACAATGCCTACATTTTTAGTAGTGGGAAATGGAGGGTTTCAAGAACAAGAAACTCTTGAAGACTATTTTCTTGAGTATGAGTCCCAATCTCAGATATTCAAGGACCATTTGAGATTTCAAGAGTTTTTCCAGATCAAGGACAATAGGAGACCCTAACATCACAACAGAGGTGGAGAATTCATACAAATTCATGATCTTCACTGGACTATGGGAATATTTTTCTTACCCACTTTTGAAGGGTCATTCAAATGCACTGGAAAATATTGGGTAGAAAATCTAGACATCTACTTCCAGTTGAACCAAGTATCAGAGATGGAGGACATCAAAATAGCAACGCTGCACCTTGAGGGTGAAGCACATGATTAGTGGTTTCATGGTCTTTTTACATTGGGTCATGCCAATGTGACTGCATATTCAAAATTCATAAGGAGGTTGGTGGAGAGGTTTGATCGAAGAGACCCAAAGGCACCTTTCATGGGGCTAGCTAAGCTCAAACAATTAGGTAATCCAAAAAATTATATTTATGAATTTCTAAAACTTTCTGTTATGGTTCCTGATTTATCTGCAGCTTGGAGGGTCTATATGTTTATTGATGGGATAGAAGAACCTCTACATGGGCTGGTTAAGTCTACAAAACCCACTACCCTTCAAGATGCCATTAAAAGGGCTAGAGATCTAAAAGATGGCTTGCCAAGAGAAAAGGAAACATCTCAACAAAATCCCACTTTCCCATCAAAGGGAAAAGATGAGAAGGCTCATCCTTCAAAGGAGAGCAAAAAAAAAGTACCTCTTAGTGATGATGCCTGAAGAGACTTGAAGAGAAGGAAGCTTTGCTTCACATGCCAAGAATCATGGGCACCTGGAAATAGATGTGCAACAGGGAAGGAACACTATATGGAGGTATTTCTGATGATGAGGAGGAAGAAGAAGAGGAACCAGAAGGAAGTCACATCACTGGGATAGCAGGAGAGGATCCACCACCACCAGGAGGTGGGATGGGGCATTTTCTCCAATTGGAGGGGCCCTTGCATCATTGAGAGGAGTACCCAAGTACTCGACCTTGAGGGTTCAAGGTTCCATTCAGGATCAGAGGGTTTCAGTGTTGATTGACAGTGGGGATACCCACAACTTTATTAATGCCCAATTAGTGCAGAGGAGGGAAATACCCACTGATGATTTTGAGGGATTTTCAATTTTGGCCCTAGGTGCTGGAAATATGCAGTGAATGCATTATGTTCCATATTATTTTTCACCATGGGGACATATACATTGACTGATCACTTCTTTGTGGTTGACATATCTGACACCAATGTGATATTAGCAGTGTAGTGGTTGATTACTTTGGGGAAGGTCATCACAGATTGGGAGACTTTGCAGATGGAGTTGATAGTGTTATCACAAAATCAGGCTTGATGGGCTGCTCATTAAGTAAACATTTTGTAACTGTTTCAGACCAATATTTTGGCTCAGGCTTAGTCTCCTCAACCTAAGAGGGCTCTCTCAATGGTTTATGATTTTTGATAAGTAAGTAGATGGCTAACTCTATATGAGGAAAAAATAGATAAATGGTATAACTGGTTGCAAATCACATTAGCAAGTATTAATTGGGCTATGGAGTCATGATAACTTCAACAAAACCAAAACAATCTACCTAACATGTAATTCAAGGCATTCAGAGTTCAAGTCAAGGAATAAAACATGTAGAATAGTGAAACACACAATCAATTTATCTATGAAGGAAGTCAAAGCACCATTGATGAATTCCGAGTATTATAAATAAACACCATTGCAATGGAATATTGAAAAGGATGCCATCAAAACAATAACATACAAGAAATCCTCATGAATCTTGAGTTGTCTAAGTAGAAACTCTATATTAATCTGTTAACAGTCACATAAAAAATACAGTCTTTTTTCTAATAAAATGTCCAACCCCTTGGATTTCGATCTTATGCTCTTTACAAAACATTTACAAAATAGGATTCCTTCTTCTCCACTAGATACATCGAACTCATAGAGTTTGACACCTTTTCTAATCATAAACATGCTATTTATTACAAATTGACAACTATAATCCTAATGAAAAGTCCTATTTCTAATAGGACTAAAACTCTTTAATACCCTCCTAATAACCTTATCTAATATTTATTACATCTTTTTCCACCTGCAATCCCATGAAGTCGAATTTGGATGATGATCTTTAACTTGATGTGGCCATGCTGTTGATGATAATGTTCTCCTAAAATCTAGGAAACATGTCTTCTTGTTTTTTAGGCCCTTTGATTCCCTTATCTGTTTTGAGCACTTTGAACATTAATGAATCATGTCTACATGTCTCTTGTTGCCAAAAATTACACCATATGTCTTCAATTCTCCATCTGTGCAGAATCTAAACTTCGAACAATGCAAAAAGGTAAGAATAAACCTGTGCTACGAAAGCAGCACAGTTTCGTAGCGCTTTTCATAGCGCAGTGTTTAGCTCCCTTTCTAATCTGATTTTGATATGTTTTCTTCAGGGAAGCCTTCATTTTCCATTAACACACTTCCACTAGAAATTTCAAAACAAAATTCACCAAAATTCCCTCAAAATTTGATATGAAAATATGATAAAAGACTACTTCAGAAGTTTCATAGCGCATTTCATCAGATTTTCACTATCTGCGCTACGAAACTATTGTGTAAGTAGTTTTGTCAAAAATGTCTTCAAAATTTATACTTTAGAGATACTTAAACTTTAAGGGTATTGATATTATTTCAAAAACACAACAATATGACCCTAAAAACATAATCTTCATCAAAATTTACCTTCATTTTGATTAGAGATTGTCTTGTGGATTTATCATTCTGTTTCACTGCCCTTTTAACTTTTCTTGAGACCTTGTCAATTGTGTCTCTAGATCTTCCACCTGTCTTCTTAACCTTCTATTGCTAGCTCTCAAAAGAGTGTTGATCACTCTTACAAACTTTGCCTCCTTAATGGCTGGGACTGTCCATGTGAAGAATTGTTCTTCACTGCTTGGTATTTCTGATTTGGAGACTATTTGACCTTCCCAAATAGCTTTCATCCTATTAAATTCTGTTTTCTCAATGACATGTTTTCTGGCTCTTTTCTTTAACTTAGAAATCTCATGGTTTGCTGATATTAACTCCGCCTCCAGGATTTTATACTTGGTCATTTCTTCTTTTGTTGTGATTACTCTGTTTTCTGCATGTTCTGCTACAAGTGAGGAAAGATCAACTATCTCTTCAAGAACAGTAGTTGCTTCATTGGTTTCTTCAACTTCTGCATTAATTTCCTTGAGCCTTTTAGAATGTCTAGTTACAAGCTTCTTGTCTTGGAAAACAAATGCTGCATCTTCACCCTTAAACTCCAGCTTCCTTGCTGATTTCACCTTTTTCTGTTTTCTTTCATTTATTCCTACGAAATTAGAGTGCACTATTGGTGATTCTTCTATGTCTAGTGCATGCAATATGTCATCTAAGTTTCCTTTCAATTCTAGGCTGTCACTTGATCCTGAAGCTACTGTCTTTCCTTTTGATGTTGCAGCTTGGCTCCTTGTAATTCTTTGAACTATTTTCTTACCAGTTGTTTGTTTTTGTTTAGCTTCCTTGGTACTTTTTAACCCTTGTTTTCTAGGTGAAGGAGTTTCTGTAACAATCATTGGTGTTCTTTCTAACTTATCTTTCACTTGTTTCCTTGGCTTCAATTTCACAAACCTCCTTTCCTTATATCTACTGGTTGAATGGATTCTGCTGATGGTGATGGATTTTCCTTTGCCTTAGGGTTTTTAGCTGAGGTTAGAGCTTCCATTTCAAATCCACTTATAAAAAGAAAAGAATTCTAGTCCCTACTAATCTTCTGGAGGTCATTCAAAACCAACAGTTTAATTAAACCATGGTGAAACAGAGATGTTTCACAACCCTCGTATTTTACTTGAACTTTATCAACCATTTTGGCAATGCTTCTATATAGGAAAAATGGTAAATCCAGTGATATGATACCTATGAAATGTAATAGGATTTTGAAATGATAGGTGTAGACTTTGTGGTACCTGCCTTCACATGTGAAATATCTTTGGATGTTGAACAATAGTTTGGCATAGCTATCCTTAATACAGTTTCTGGGAACTGCATTGTTTAGGTCCATCTCTGCATATTCTGGCTTCATAAATATCTTGCATGTCTCCATATTGAATCTAAAACCCTTAAACCAAGTTTCCTATCCTCTAGGTATTTCAATCACTAGAGCTATGGTTTCAGGTGTCACTGACATGTTTAAAATTCCAACCTTTGTATTTGTCCCACTGAAATGTAATGCAAACTCTTTGGATACCTGAGTCTGTCCACCTTGCAACTTTTCATAGAAATTTAAACAACCTACTTTACTGAAAGCATCCATGACTGTTTGATCGTCAGCTAAAAATTTTGTGCTTTCAGGTTTAGATCTCAAACAATGTCCTCCTCTGTGGTTCTTTTTCTCCTCAGCCATGCTTGTTTTAGAAAAAAACTCTGTTGTCTTCCTTCAGAATTTATGAAATAGCCTCGCTTGATTTGATTTGGCAACCTCGACTGATTATGTATGAAAATAGCCTTGGTATAGAACAACGACAGGCTTAACTCTAATACTTTAGAGTTCGAAACAAAGATGTTTCATGGTTTAGTATGAGCAAATGTAGACTGGAATGACTGAAACAGATAACACTTTTGGAATTTGAAATCCCATTTTCCAATATGAAACCCCTGCTATGATAATAATGGATATGAATGGTTAAGTAATTTGAATATGACCTCTAACTGACTCACCATGACGTTACCCTATCATTACCTAATGGATTTATGACAAATTCTGGGTTTTTTACATGACCTTTTAAGAATCCACGCTTTCATAGCGCACATAGTGTATTTTTCGCATTTTGCGCTATGAAAGTAGCAGCACTTTCGTAGCGCAAAACCATTTTTCTGAACTAACCGCACTACGAAATTGCGGTTTTGTGTCTAATTGTAGGAATTTCATCCAAAACCTAATGACATGATCTCTAAGTGAATGATAAGACTTTTTAATCATGGAATGAGACTAAAACACTTTATTTGAAATTGAAAACCGATGTTTGAGACTTCTAAATCTATGACCTACCCATAACCAAAACCTAAAATGACTATCAAACCTATTTTGAGACCATGATCAAAAACAAAGTTGACACAATGATGTTTTGAGAATTTTTGAGTGATAATAGTGGCTCCACTTGGGACAGTGTGCCCCTATGTTACACTAAGAAATAGTAGTTCCAGTGCCATCCATATTCTTGGAAATAAAACTTTGAAATTTTTCCAAATATTCTTCAAACTCTTATGGCCTTCACCTCGGGCTCAAGCTTGATGATCACTACAAAAGAACCAAATATGTACCTAATGAAAATATGCTCAGTCAATATTTGAGCTTATTCACACACTCCTACCTACCCTATCAGCTACAATCTCCATTTGTAACTCAAGGAACATGAAACTTCTAATGAAGCCAGTCATTGATCTGATCTGACGCTTGAATCTCTTGACTATGCTTGATCCAAAATTAAACATGATGATGAAATGACCAAGGCAACATGAGATGTAATTGATCTTCAAAATGAAAATATAACTGGAAATCTAGACAGTGAACTCTTCCATGTATTCAACTATAGGATCAAAGAAGACATGATATGTTTGATGCTTCTCATGACATTCTGCAACTTTGGACAACTCATTCATGCTTCGATCAACCACATAAGACTTTGGTTGTGTGCTTTCAAACTTATTTTCAAACTGATTTACAAAAACAATGTATTCTTCCTCAATCTCTAAGAATTTGAAAAGACTGATCTTGATCATGAATTCTATGAGATTGAATTTTATCTTTTGAAACTTGAATGTCCTTTTCAATGTTCTTTGCAACTGAATCCAAAAACTGAATCTTATCTTCTCACTTGCACTCAAATGATTTCAGATTAGAAGACAAGGATAAAGAAAAATTTTCACCCACTTTTTCCTTAGTGTGATCATTATTTGATGTAGGCTGATATAAGGAAAGAAATGAAAAATCAACACTTTCCTTAACTTGAGGGTTATAGAAACTATCTTCCATTATTTCCTCTTGTTGTTTGTAATGATTCTCATACTCCTGATGATAAAAAGATTGACAATTCTGTTGCAACCTTTCATCAAACTCAGAGGATGTATCATAATTTTGATAAATAAAATCCTGCTGGGTTTCATTTTCATCTAAAAAATATGCTATCCTTTCTTCTTGGTGATGAAAGGGATTGTCATGAAGGGCTTCTAAAATTTCCTCGTCGATGAACTCATCATCTTCATAACAATTATCCAAATATTAAATAAAACTCACACAATGTTTATAGCAGTCTTTGACCAACAATAAGGAGGGATGACTCTCTTCATACATATCATAAAATGCAACATGGAAATCAGCAAGAGAATATAATGAACCATTTGGCAATCTTTCATACCAAGACCGTGCTTTTCCTTCCAAAGTGGCCATAAAAATGTTCATGAGACAATCCTCAAGGAACTGAACCTTAAGACTGTGTACATGCATATGGAATCTAGCCAAATGAAAAGAAGCATTGTCTTTCTTTTCATCTTTAAATATTGGAAGATCATCTAACCATTCAACCTTTGACATAGGATTTGGAAAACCAAGGATATGAGACCGATTCATAGGAGCATACCTGACATTTATTCTTGCCATGGAACTCATCTTGAAACTTCATTAAGCTACTGATCTTAAAGCAGTGGAGTCACCTTCCAATTGATTATTTGATGTGTGGAGTTGCCAAGGTAGATGTAGCCTTGAAAAGCTTCCTGAGCTCCTCCTACCTTCATAAGTTCAACTTCAAAATATCCGGAAAGTATAATATTCAGACTCCCAGCATGTTGGGTATGTGTTATATTCTTTCCACGACTAGCCCCACGCGCTGTACGTTGCGCTAGGCACAACAGGGGGGTCACAGGGCGGGCATCGCCCTGGATTTTTTTTTTTTTTTGGTGTGCGAACCCACTCATAGGTGGACCCACCCATGTTTTGTGCATGAGTTTGCACATGGTCTTGGGGTACGATGGTTTTCAGCCCCTGGTATTTTGTAGATCCGGTCAAGGGAACTACTGTTATGTTCTAATCCAGGGTTAATGGATTGAGGTTTATGTATGCTTCGACATGTATATATCTGTGTTGCAACACTAAAAGGAATATAATGAAAAATCCGACTGGTCATCCCAATTTGGGATCCGGGGAAAAATCTACTGTGTTTATCATTTTATGTTTTATGCTCTGGGTATTATTTATTTTATTTATGAATTCGTGTGTAGATAATTTTTGTACAGGGTTAAAACCTACATTTGGTATCAAAGTTGTTTCGGCTTCAAGGGGACGCCTTTGCTGCTGAGGGTTTTTTGCTCGGGCCTGTGGTAGACCCTGTTCAGTGGGAGACCTACGGGATCGATTCTTGTGGTGAAAGAAGATGGCGAGCAGTGGAAAGATAGAGATTGAGAAATTTAATGGTCAGATTTTTGAGTTGTGGAAGCTCAAGATGGAGGATATGCTGGTGGATAAAGACCAGTGGATCACGGTAGATCCAGGTACTAAACCAACGGCAATGTCAGATGAAGACTGGAAAAAGTTGGATCAGAAGGCGAAAAGCACAATACGGTTGTGTGTCTTAGATTCGGTATTGTTGAATGTATCTGGGGAAGCTACGGCGAAGAATTTGTGGGACAAACTTGGGACTTTGTATCAATCTAAGTCTCGATAATCCGTTGTTCTTCGCGGAAAAGATGTAGAACACTGCGATGAGATGGAGATTTGGTGATAAAGTATACGAAGCGTATTAATGTTATAGTGGTATGGGCACGACTATCATCTGTTGATATTAAAATCTCGGATATGGTCGTGTAATTTGTTGTGTTTTCTACGGACTCAGGACGATGCGGGTTATTGCAATAGGTATCAATACAACTACCTTGAATTTTCATGACATTGTCTCAGCCTTGTTTTAGGATGAAATGAGACAGAGAAATATGGAGGGTCAAAATGGAGATTCCTTATTGTACGAGGAAGGTCCTAGAACAGAAACAAGAATAAGGTTTTGAGTGGGAGATCTAAATCTAGAGGGATATCTAAATCTCCTGGAAAGTTTGTAAAGGTGTGATGGAAATGCGAAAAGGAGGGGCACTACAAAATGGAATATAGATCTAAAGCTCATGAGAAAGGAAATGGATCTGATGATGCTCCTTTTGCAGAGGCAAAAACCACCTCAGATGAAGGTGGAGATTTGTATTTTGCTTCTTCTTCAAATACACATGTAGATCATGAGTCATGATTGATTGACTCGGGTGCATCCTTTCACTTCACTCCCCATCAAAGTGGTCTGCAAGTATGAGAAATATGATGGTGGTGATGTCTTCTAGGGGATGATAGGAAGTCTAGAAACCGTCGGGACGTGGAAAAGTCAGGAGCCCAGGCGCAGGTGGAAGGATTGAGCACTGTGCGGTATTCTGCATATTTGCGTGTATAATCGGTTACTGTAAGCAAGATGGATGATGCGAGGTGTAAAAATAGTGTTTGAGAAAAGATATGCACACTTAAGATGGTTGGAAACCTTTGGTATTAATGCGGGAGTTTGAATTTGGAACTACGTACAAGATACAAGGTAGCAACGTTATTGATAGATTAATAACGGTTGCCACTGGTTTCTGAAATTGGAGCGGAAAGCCATCTGAAAATACATGCTATGGCATCAAAGGCTTGAACATATTGGAGAGAAGGGCCTTCAGATACTACATGGAAATGGTATGGTAGAAGGTATGTCTAATAGCTTTTTGGATTTCTATTTCTATGAAAATTGTGTATATGGGAAGCGAAATCGGGTGAGTTTTCCGTCTAGTGCTAAGAGGTCAAACAAGATATTAGAGCTTGTGCACAATGATGTGTTTCAACCTGTGTTGGTTCCATCAATGGGTAAGTCTGTGTACTATGTTTCATTCATAGATGACTTCTCAACGAATACATGGATATATTTCTTGAGGAACAAATTTGAAGTCTTTGAAAAATTTAAAGAATTTAAGGCTCTAGTGGAAAACTAGATAGAGAAGAAGATAAAGGCGCTGAGGACAGATAATGGTGGAGAGTTCTGCAAGAAGGAATTTGAAGAGTTTTGTAAGAAGTGTGGTATAGCATGGCAGAAGACTACTCCATACACACCTCAGCAAAACGGAGTTGCAGAAAGAATGAATAGAACGTTGATGGAAAAGGAAAGAAGCATGCTCAGTGGTACCGGGTTAGGACAAGAATTCCAGGCAGAGGCAGTGGAGACTGCATGTTACTTAGTTAATAAATCACTTTCATCAGTGTTGGAGGATAAGAATCCACATGAGGTATGGACTGGTAAGAAACCCTCTCTTTCACATCTAAGGGTATTTGGATGTGATGCATATGTAAATTTTCCAAAGGAGAAAAGGACCAAGATGGATAATAAATCTGAAAGGTGCATATTTATTGGGTATAAGGATGGTTTAAAAGGTTACAAGCTTTGGAACCCGGAAACAAGGAAGGTTGTGTACAGTCGATATGTGGTGTTTAGAGAGGTGAAAGATGTTTTTAAACATGAAATCATACCAAAGGAACCT
This sequence comes from Pinus albicaulis, assembly GCA_034641835.2. Taxonomy (NCBI): domain Eukaryota; kingdom Viridiplantae; phylum Streptophyta; class Pinopsida; order Pinales; family Pinaceae; genus Pinus; species Pinus albicaulis. The sequence continues at coordinate 1,070,183,427 of CM076575.1, read as the reverse complement.
GATAAGATAGAGTTTGAGCTAAAGGAGGATGAATCAGACTCTACAACAAAAGAAGACTCAGAAGAGGAAGAACCACAAACTCCAGCTGTGAGAAGATCAGTTCGAGAAAGAAGGCAAACAGAAAGGTATATTCCATCTGCTTTGTATTCAAGTTTTGCTTTAACTATAACTGATGATGATCCCATAACTGTTAGGGAGGCAGTAGATTCATAGGATGGAAAACTCTGGAAGGAGGCCATGGTTGATGAAATGGAATCCTTGCATAAAAATGAGGCATGGGATTTGGTGGAGTTGCCGACTGGAAGGAAGCCCATCGGGAGAAAATGGGTGTTTAAGAAGAAGATGAATGTAGAAGGCAAGGTGGAGAAATACAAAGCTCGATTGGTAGCCAAAGGTTATTCCCAGGTCTCGGGAATTGATTTTGGTGATATTTTTTCTCCTGTTGCTAAATTTACTTCTATTAGATTACTTTTATATGTTGCTACTGCATTTGATTTTGACATAGAACAGATGGATGTGAAGACAACATTTCTTCACGGGGATATAGAAGAGGAGATCTACATGAATCAACTTGAAGGCTTTATGGTGAAGGGTAAGAAAGAACTGGTATGTAGGTTGAAAAAGTCTTTGTATGGGTTAAAACAGTCACCAAGGATGTGGTATCAGAAATTTGATACCTATATACGGGGACTTGGCTTCACCAGAAGTAAGGAGGATCAGTGTGTTTATTTTAAATTAATTGGTGAATGTGTTGTTTATTTGGTCTTGTATGTGGATGATATGTTGTTTATTGGAAATGACAAAGAAATTATTTAAGATTTGAAGACCCAACTGTTCTCCAAATTCGACATGAAGGATCTTGGTGCTGCAAACTATATTTTGGGCATGGAAATTAAGAGAGATCGAGCAAAGAGGAAGCTCTAGTTAAACCAGAGGAAGAGTGTCAAGAATATATTGCAGAGGTTCAATATGCAGGATAGTAAACCAGTGAATGTTCCTATTCCTGTAGATGTAAAGCTGTCTTCTGAACAGTGTCCCAAGACATAAGAAGAAGAGGAGGATATGTCCTGTGTTCCATATGCAAGTGTAGTGGGTAGCTTGATGTATGCGATGGTCTGTACTAGACCAGACATTGCACATGAGGTGGGAGTATTGAGCAGGTTTATGTCAAACCCAGGGAAGGAGCATTGGACATCAGTGAAGCGGGTTTTCAGATATTTACGTGGCACTAGTGATTATGGTTTGTGCTACCAGGGAAGACCAGGATTGGAAAGAATGTTGGACATTCGTGGTTTTGTTGATGCAGACTGGGCTGGAGATCTGGACCAAAGAAGATCTACAAGTGGGTATGTGTTTAACCTATTTGGAGGTGCAGTCAGTTGGATGAGTAAAAGACAGTCTGTAGTGGCGCTTTCAACTACAGAGGCAGAATACATAGCAGCCACTCATGCAAGCAAGGAAGCAGTTTGGTTGCAGAGATTGTGTTCAAGTATGGGGTTGGTACAACAAGCTATAAGGATAGACTGTGATAGACAAAGTGCAATTTTCTTGGCTAAGAACCCTGCTTATCATTCAAAGACAAAGCACATTGATGTTCAATATCACTTTATTAGAGATATGGTTGAGGCTAAAAGGGTGTTTCTTGTAAAGGTGGACACTTTGAAGAATTTTTTAGATGCATTGATGAAATCTGTGAGCACTCAGAAGTTCTCTTGGTGTAGAGAAACAATGGGTATTGAATAATTGGGCCAATGACTAAGCTATCCTATGCCCCCCTGTGGAAAGAAAAAAACAGGTGGGAGAATGTTGGGTATGTGTTATATTCTTTCCACGACTAGCCCCACACGCTGTACATTGTGCCAGGCGTAGCAACCCCCCCTGTCACGGTCCAGGGCAGCACCCCGGCAAAATTATTTTTTGGTGTGCGGACCCACTCATAGGCGGACCCACCCATGTTTTGTGCATGAGTTTGCACATGGTTTTGGGGTACGATGGTTTTCGGCCCCTGGTATTTTGTAGATCCGGTCAAGGGAACTATGGTTATGTTCTAATCCAGGGTTAATGGATTGGGGTTTATGTATGCTTCGACATGTATATAGATGTGTTGTAACACTAAAAGGAATATAATGAAAATCAAGCTGGTTGTCCCGATTTGGGATCCAGGGGAAAATCTCTGTGTTTATCCATTTTATGTTTTATGCTCTTGCTATTGTTTATTTTCTGTTATAATATTCGTGTGTAGATAATTTTTGTTCAGGGTTAAAACCTACACGAAAGACGCACCAAAATGTTATCACAAAATCAGGCCTGATGGGCTGCTCATCAAGTAAACATTGTGTAACCATTTCAGACAAATATCTTGGCTGAGGCTTAGCCTCCTCAACCTGAGAGGGCTCTCTAAATGGTTTATGATTTTTGATAAGTAAGTAGATGGCTAAATATATATGAGGCAAAAATAAATAAATGGTATAACTGGTTGCAAATCAAATTAGCAAGTATTCATTGGGATATGGAGTCATGATAACTTCAACAAAACCAAAACAGTCTACCTAGCATGGAAGTCAAGGCATTCAGAGTTCAAGTCAAGGAAAAAAACATGTAGAACAGTGAAACACACAGTAACCTTATCTAAGAAGGAAGTCAGAGCACCATTGATGAATTCTAAGTATCATAAATAAACACCACTACAATGGAATATTTAAAAGGATGCCATAAAAACAATAACATACAAGAACTCCTCATGAATCTTGAGTTGTCTAAGTAGAAACTCTGTATTAATCTATCAATAGTCACATACAAAATACAGTCTTTTTGCTAATAAAATGTCCAACCACTTGGATTTCAATCTTATGCTCTTTATAGAACATTTAAAAAATAGGATTCCTTCTTCTTCGCTAGATAAATCAAACTCATAGAGTTTGACACCTTTTCTAATCATAAATATTCTATTTATTACAAATTGACAACTATAATCCTAATGAAAAGTCCTATTTCTAATAGGACTAAAACTCTTTAATACCCTCCTAACAACCTTATATATTCTTTATTATATCTTTTGCCACCTGCAATCCCATGAAGTCAAATTTTGATGATGATATTAAACTTGATTTGGCCATGCTGTTGATGATAATATTCTCCTAAAATCTAGCAAACACGTCTTTCTGTTTTTTAGGCCCTTTGATTCCCTTATCTGTTTTGAGCACTTTGACCATTAATGAATCAAGTATACATGTCTCTTGTTGCCAATTATTACACCATATGTCTTAATTCTCTAGCTGTGTAGAATATAAACTTCGAACAATGCAAAAAGGTAAGAATAAACCTGTGCTACGAAAGCAACACAGTTTCGTAGCGCTTTTCATAGCACAGTGTTTAGCTCCCTTTCTAATCTGATTTTGATCTGTTTTCTTCAGGGAAGCCTTAATTTTCCATTAACACACTTCCACCAGCAATTTCAAAACAAAATTCACCAAAATTCCCTCAAAATTTGATATGAAAATATGATAAAAGACTGCTTCAGCAGTTTCGTAGCACATTTCATCAGATTTTCACTATTTGCGCTACGAAACTGCTATGTAAGCAGTTTTGTCAAAACTGTCTTCAAAATTTATACTTTTGAGATACTTAAACTTTAAGGGTATTGGTATTATTTCAAAAACACAACAATATGACCCTGAAAACATAATCTTCATCAAAATTTACCTTCATTTTGATCAGAGATTGTCTTGTGGATTTATCATTCTTTTTCACTGCCTTTTTAACTTTTGTTGAGACCTTGTCAATTGTATCTCCAGATCTTCCACCTGTCTTCTTAACCTTCTATTTATAGCTCTCAAATGAGTGTTGATCAGTCTTACAAACTTTGCCTCCTTAATAGCTGGGACTGTCCATGTGAAGAATTGTTCTTCACTGCTTGGTATTTATGATTTGGAGACTATTTGACCTTCCCAAATAGCTTTCATCCTATTAAATTATGTTTTCTCAATGACATGTTTTCTGGCTCTTTTCTTCAACTTAACAATCTCATGGTTTTCTGATCTTAACTCCTCCTCCAGGCTTTTATACTTGGTCATTTCTTCTTGTGCTGTGATTACTTTGTTTTCTGCATGTTATGCTATAGGTGAGGAAAGATCAACTATCTCTTCAAGAACAGTAGCTGCGTCATTGGTTTCTTCAACTTCTGCATTAAGTTCCTTGAGTGTTTTAGAATGTCTAGTTATAGGCTTCCTAGCTTGAAAAACAAATGCTGCATCTTCACCCTTAAACTCCAGCTTCTTTGTTGATTTCACCTTTTTCTGTTTGCTTTCATTTATTCCTATGAAATCAGCTTGTACTATAGGTGATTCTTCTATGTCTATTGCATGCAATATTTCGTCCAAGTTTCCTTTCAATTCTAGGCTGTCACTTGACCTTGAAGCTACTGTATTTCCTTTTGATGTTGCAGCTTGGTTCCTTGTAATTCTCTGAACTATTTGCTTACTAGTTGTTTGTTTTTGTTTAGCTTCCTTGGTACTTTGTAACCCTTGTTTTGCAGGTGAAGGAGTTTTTGTAACAATCACTGGTGTTCTTTGTACCTTATCTTTCACTTGTTTCCTTGGCTTCAATTTCACAAACCTCCTTGTCCTTATATCTACTGGTTGACTGGATTCTATTGATGGTGATGTATTTTCCTTTGCCTTAGGATTTTTAGCTGAGGTTAGAGCTTCCATTTCAAATCCACTTATAAAAAGAAAAGAAGACAAGTCCATAATAATCTTCTGGAGGTCATTCAAAACCAACAGTTTAATTAAACCATGGTGAAACAGAGATGTTTCACAACCCTCAGATTTTACTTGAACTTTATCAGCCATTTTGGCAATAATTCTATATAGGAAAAATGGTAAATCCAGTGATATCATACCTGTGAAATGTAGTAGGAGTTTGAAATGATAGGTGTAGACTTTGTGGTACTTGCCTTCACATGTGAAATATATTTGGATGTTGAACAATAGTTTGGCATAGCTATCCTTAATACAATTTCTGGGAACTGCATTGTTCAGGTCCATATCTGCATATTATGGCTTCATAAATATCTTGCATGCCTCGATATCGAATCTAAAACCCTTAAACCAAGTTTCCTGTCCTCTAGGTATTTCAGTCACTAGAGCTATGCTTTCAGGTGTCACTGACATGTTTAACATTCCAACCTTTGTATTTGTCCCACTGAAATGTAATGCAAACTCTTTGGATACCTGAGTATGTCCACCTTGCAACTTTTCACAGAACTTTAAACAACCTGCTTTACTGAAAGCATCCATGACTGTTTGATCTTCAGCTAAAAAATTTGTGTTTTCAGGTTCAGATCTCAAACAATGTCCTCCTCTATGGTTCTTTTTCTCCTCAACCATGCTTATTTCAGAAAAAAACTCCGTTGGCTTCCTTCGGAATTTATAAAACAACCTCGCTTGATTTGATTTGGTAGCCTCGCTTGATTATGTATGAAAATAGCCTTGGTATAGAACAACCACAAGCTTAACTCTAATACTTAAGAGTTCAAAATAGAGATGTTTCACAATTTAGTATGAGAAAATGTAGACTACAATGACTGAAACAGATAACCCTTTTTGAATTTGAAATCCCATTTTCCAATATCAAACCCCTGCTATGATAATAATGGATATGAATGGTTAAGTACTTCGAATATGACCTCTAACTGAATCACCATGATGTTACCCTATCATTACCTAATAGATTTCTGACAAATTATGGGTTTTTGACATGACCTTTTAAGAATCCGAGCTTTCGTAGCGCACATAGTGTATTTTTCGCACTTTGCGCTACAAAAGTAGTAGTGCTTTCATAGCGCAAAACCCATTTTATGAACTAACTGCGCTACAAAATTGCGGTTTTATGGATAATTGCAGGAATTTCATTCGAAACCTAATGACATGATCTCTTAGTGAATGATAAGACTTTCTAATCATGGAATGAGACTAAAAGACTTTATTTGAAATTGAAAACTGACCTTTGAGACTTCTAAATCTATGACCTACCCATAACCAAAACCTAAAATGACTATCAAGCCTATTTTGAGACCATGATAAAAAAAAAAGTTGACACAATGATGTTTTGAGAATTTTTGAGTGATAATAGTGGCTCCACTTGGGATAGTGTGCCCTTGTGGTACACTAAGATCCAATAGTTCCAGTGCCATCCATCTTCTTGGAAATAAAAACTCTGAAATTTTGCCAAATCTTCTTCAAACTCTTATGACCTTCACCTCGGGCTCAAGCTTGATGATCATTGCAGAAGAACTAAATCTGTACCTAATGAAAATATGCTCAGTCAATCTTTGAGCTTATTCACACACTCCTACGTACCCTATCAACTGAAATCTCCATTTGTAAATCAAAGAACATGAAACTTCCAATGAAGCCAGTCATTGATCTGATCTAACGCTTGAATCTCTTGACTGTGCTTGAACCAAAAGTAAACATGATACTGAAATGACCAAGGCAACGTGAGATGTAACTGATCTTCAAAATGAAAATATAACTGGAAATTTAGACTTTAGAACTCTGCCATGTATTCAACTATAGGATCAAAGAAGACATGATATGTTTGATGCTTCTCATGACATTCTGTGACTTTGGGAAACTCATCCATGCTTTGATCAACCACATAAGACTTTAGTTGTGTGCTTTCAAACTTCTTTTCAAACTGATTTACAAAAACAATGTATTCTTCCTCAATCTCTAAGAAGAAAGGTAGCAACACCCCCTCTTTGTGTTATGGAATTAAAATCATTTGAAAAGACTGATCTTGATCATGAATACTATGAGATTGAGTTTTATCTTTTGAAACTTGAATGTCCTTTTCAATTTTCTCTTCAACTTCATCAACAAACTGAATCTTATCTTCTGACTTGCACTCAAATGATTTCAGATTAGAAGACAAGGATAAAGAAAAATTTTCACCCACTTTTTCCTTAGTGTGATCATTATTTGATGTAGGCTAATATAAGGAAAGACAGAAAAAATCAACACTTTCTTTAACTTGAGGGTTATAGAAACTATCTTCCAGTATTTCCTCTTGTTGTTTGCAATGATTCTCATACTCCTGATGATCAAAAGACTGACAAGTCTGTTGCAAAATTTCATCAAACTCAGAGGATGTATCATAATTTTCATAAATAAAATCCTGTTGGGTTTCATTTTCATCTAAGAAAGAGGCTATCCTTTCTTCTTGGTGATGAAAGGGATTGTCATGAAGGGCTTCTAAAATTTCCTCATCCATGAACTCATCATCTTCATAAAAATTCTCCAAATATTCAATAAAACTCACACAGTGTTTACGACAGTCTTTGACCAGCAATAAGGATGGATGACACTCTTCATACATCTCATAAAATGCAACATGGAAATCAGCAAGAGAATATAATGAACCATTTGGCAAGCTTTCATACCAAGACCGTGCTTTTCCTTCCAAAGTGGCCATAAACATATTCATGAGCCAATCCTCGAGGAACTGAACCTTAAGAATGCGTACATGCATATGGAATCTAACCAAATGAAGAGCAACATTGTCATTATTTTCATCTTTAAATATTGGAAGATCATCTAACCATTCAACCTTTGGCATAGGATTTGGAAAACTAGGGATATGAGATCGATTCATAGGAGCATACCTAGAATTTATTCTTGCCATGGAACTCATCTTGAAACTTCATCAAGCTACTGATATTCAAGCAGTGGAGTCACCTTCCAATTGTTTATTTTATGTGTGGAGTTTCCAAGGTAGATGTAACCTTGAAAAGCTTCCTAAGATCTTACTACCTTTAGAAGTTCAACCTCAAAATCGTGAGAAAGTATAATCTTCAGACTCCTGGCAGATGCACCAAAATGTTATCACAAAATCAGGCCTGATGGGCTGCTCATCAAGTAAACATTTTGTAACTATTTCAGACCAATCTTTTGGCTTAGGCTTAGCCTCCTCAACCTGAGAGGGCTCTCTCAATGGTTTATGACTTTTGATAAGTAAGTAGATGGCTAACTCTATATGAGGAAAAAATAAATAATTAGTATAACTGGTTGCAAATCACATTAGCAAGTATTCATTGGGCTATGGAGTCATGATAGCTTCAACAAAACCAAAAAAATATACCTAGCATGGAAGTCAAGGCATTCAGAGTTCAAGTCAAGGAATAAAACATGTAGAATTGTGAAACACACAGTCAATTTATCTATGAAGGAAGTCAGAGCACCATTGATGAATTCTGAGTATCATAAATAAACACCACTGTAGTGGAATATTGAAAAGGATGCCATCAAAACAATAAAATACAAGAACTCCTCATGAATCTTGAGTTGTCTAAGTAGAAACTTTTTATTATTCTGCCAACAGTCACATACAAAATATAGTCTTTTTGCTAATAAAATGTCCAACCCCTTGGATTTCCATCTTATACTATTTATAAAACATTTACAAAATAGGATTCCTTCTTCTCCACTAGATACATCAAACTCATAGAGTTTGACACCTTTTCTAATCATAAACATGCTATTTATTACAAATCGACAGCTATAATCCTAATGGAAAGTCCTATTTCTAATAGGACTAAAACTCTTTAATACCCTCCTAACAACCTTATCTAATCTTTATTACATATTTTTCCACCTGAAATCCCATGAAGTCGAATTTGGATGATGATATTTAACTTGATGTGGCCATGCTGTTGATGATAATGCTCTCCTAAAATCTAGGAAACATGTCTTCCTGTTTTTTAGGCCCTTTGATTCCCTTATCTGTTTTGAGCACTTTGACCATTAATGAATCATGTCTACATGTCTCTTGTTGCCAAATATTACACCATTTGTCTTAATTTCTCTAGCTGTGCATAATGTAAAATTCGAACAATGCAACAAGGTAAGAATAAACCTGTGCTATGAAAGCAACACAGTTTCGTAGCGCTTTTCGTAGTGCAATGTTTAGCTCCCTTTCTAATCTGCTTTTGATCTGTTTTCTTCAGGGAAGCCTTCATTTTGCATTAACACACTTCCACCAGAAATTTCAAAACAAAATTCACCAAAATTCCCTCAAAATTTGATATGAAAATATGATAAAAGACCGCTTCATCTGTTTCGTAGCGCATTTCATCAGATTTGCACTATTTGTGCTACGAAACTACTATGTAAGCAGTTTTGTCAAAACTATCTTCAAAAATTATACTTTGGAGATACTTAAACTTTAAGAGTATTGGTATTATTTCAAAAACACATCAATATGACCCTGAAAACATAATATTCATCAAAATTTACCTTCATTTTGATCAGAGATTTCCTTGTGGATTTACCATTCTGTTTCACTGCCTTTTTAATTTTTCTTGAGACCTTGTCAATTGTATCTCCAGATCTTCCACCTATCTTCTTAAACTTCTGTTGCTAGCTCTCAAATGAGTGTTGATCACTCTTGCAAACTTTGCCTCCTTAATGGTTGGGACTGTCCATGTGAAGAATTTTTCTTCATTGCTTGGTATTTCTGATTTGGAGACTATTTGACCTTCCCAAACAGCTTTTATCCTAATAAATTCTATTTTCTTAATGACATGTTTTCTGGCTCTTTTCTTCAACTTAGAAATCTCATGGTTTACTGATCTTAACTCCTCCTCTAGGCTTTTATACTTGGTAATTTCTTCTTGTGCTGTGATTACTCTGTTTTCTGCATGTTCTGCTACAGGCAAGGAAAGATCAACTATCTCTTCAAGAACAGTAGCTGCTTCATTGGTTTCTTCAACTTTTGCATTAATTTCCTTGAGCCTTTTAGAATGTCTAGTTACAGGCTTCCTATATTCGAAAACAAATGGTGCATCTTCACCCTTAAACTCCAGCTTCTTTGCTGATTTCACCTTTTTCTGTTTTCTTTCATTTATTCCTACGAAATCAGCTTGCACTATAGGTGATTCTTCTATGTCTATTGCATGCAATATGTCATCCAAGTTTCCTTTCAATTATAGGCTGTCACTTGATCCTGAAGCTATTGTATTTCCTTTTGATGTTGCTGCTTAGCTCCTTGTAATTCTCTAAACTATTTGCTTACCAGCTGTTTGTTTTTGTTTAGCTTCCTTGGTACTTTGTAGCCCTTGTTTTGCAGGTGAAGGAGTTTCTGTAACAATCACTGGTGTTCTTTCTACCTTTAGCTTCACTTGTTTCCTTGGCTTCAATTTCACAAACCTCCTTGTCCTTATATCTACTGGTTGACTGGATTCTGTTGATGGTGATGGATTTTCCTTTGCCTTGGGGCTTTTAGCTTAGGTTAGAGCTTCCATTTCAAATCCACTTATAAAAAGAAAATAAGACCAGTCCCTACTAATCTTCTGGAGGTCATTCAAAACCAACAGTTTAATTAAACCATGGTGAAACAGAGATGTTTCACAACCCTCGGATTTTACTTGAACTTTATCAGCCATTTTGGCAATGCTCCTATATAGGAAAAATGGTAAATCCAGTGATATCATACCTGTGAAATGTAATAGGAGTTTGAAATGATAGGTGCAGAATTTGTGGTACCTTCCTTCGCATGTGAAATATCTTTGGATGTTGAACAGTAGTTTGGCATAGCTATCCTTAATACAGTTTTTGGGAACTGCATTGTTCAGGTCCATCTTTGCATATTCTGGCTTCATAAATATCTTGCATGCCTCCATATCGAATCTAAAACCCTTAAACCAAGTTTTCTGTCCTCTAGGTATTTCAGTCACTAGAGCTATGGTTTCAGGTGTCACTGACATGTTTAACATTCCAACCTTTGTATTTTTCCCACTAAAATGTAATGCAAACTCTTTGGATACCTGAGTATGTCCACCTTGCAACTTTTCACAGAACTTTAAACAACCTACTTTACTGAAAGCATCCACGACTGTTTGATCTTTAGGTAATTTTTTTTTTTCTTTCAGGTTCAGATCTCAAACAATGTCCTCCTATGAGGTTCTTTTTCTCCTCAGCCATGCTTGTTTCAGAAAAAACTCAGTTGGCTTCCTTTGGAATTTATAAAACAACCTCGCTTGATTTGATTTGGCATCCTTGCTTGATTATGTATGAAAATAGCCTTGGTATAGAACAACCACAGGCTTAACTCTAATACTTTATATTTTTAAACAGAGATGTTTCACAGTTTAGTATGAGAAAATGTAGACTGGAATGACTAAAACAGATAACACTTTTCAAATTTGAAATCCCATTTTCCAATATGAAACCCCTGCTATGATAATAATGGATATGAATGGTTAAGTACTTCGAATATGACCTCTAACTGACTCACCATGATGTTACCCTATCATTACCTAACAGATTTATGACAAATTTTGGGTTTTTGACATGCCCTTTTAAGAATCCACGCTTTTGTAGCGCACATAGTGTATTTTTCGCACTTTGTGCTACAAAAGTAGCAGCGCTTTCGTAGCGCAAAACCCATTTTCTGAACTAACCACGCTATGAAACTGCGGTTTTGTGGCTAATGGTAGGAATTTCATTCGAAACCTAATGACATGATCTCTAAGTGAATGATAAGAATTTTTAATAATGGAATGAGACTAAAAGACTTTATTTGAAATTGAAAACTGACCTTTGAGACTTCTAAATCTATGAAATACCCATAACCAAAACCTAAAATGACTGTCAAACCTATTTTGAGACCATGATCAAAAACAAAGTTGACACAATGATGTTTTGAGAATTTTTGAGTGATAACATATAGATAAAGGGAGTTGTAAACATCAAGTGATTAGGGGCATGTGCACATATCCCTCATAGAGAGATTCTACATAGAAAAAAGAGTTGGATTTGTGCAGTGGAATCAAGGACCTAGCAGTCCTCTCAGTTATGCAGATGACATTTTGTTTTGGGGAAAAACACCCTAGAGGTTTGTTGGGTCAAAACCTCCATAGATCAGGGCATGCTATTCAGAAGGACTCACACACAAACACACTTGAATGCTAAGAACTAGATAACAACGATAGTAGAACTCACCCATAGTCCTACGTTCGATGTAGATCCCGCGGGGTCCAAACCCCCAACAACCCTTCTTCCTCCTTCAACCTGGAAAACAAGAAAGAACGTGCACGGAAACCTAGTTGTATAGCATATAATTCTCCTAAACGTTAGTGAAATCCATGTGAAACATTATATAAACCATAATAAATGCTTAAATGATAATTTTTTCGCACATATAAATGAACATTAACACATAAGTTCAGGAACAAGATGGTTCTTCATTATTACGAACAACATGTACAGTAGTAAAAGTGGAGAGATCACCTGAATCCTTCCACTATCTTCGAACAGACCGTCATCCGGATCCGTCCCACCCTTGCCTCGCTAAGATACTTTCAGGAATTGTGCACTCGAGATGGCATATAAATGGATGAACATCTCCAGGAAACAAGGGTTTCCTATATAAATCTGGGAAAGTGTAGGAGGCACGGGAATTCAGACTTGAATTGGGATTCCAACAGAGTATAATGTCTATAAAATTTCTCTCTCCCTTAGGCCATGCCCATGAGGGGCTTTTATACTCCCTCAAGGTAGTTTCAATCAGTTGGAAACAGTTGGCCACGTGTTGGGGTGGTTGAAATACTGGAGTAACCATCAACCCAACCCAAAAATAGGGAATTTTTATATATATTTTTAATGACTTTAATGGCATATGCGGAAAAGTACATATGGACTCGCGTATACATGCGGAAAAGTCTGGGCATACCTGCGTATGGGAATTTTAACACTGTTTTTTAATGAATTTTGTTCAAGTCTGTGGGAATGGGTGCCCAAAGCCATAAAGACAATCATGAATCACCTGAGGGTGAAAAATGATGCTATAATAGATGCCCTCTAATATATGAGGTTAGAAGGGGTACATGATGGCCGAAATGTATTATGCACATAGAAAGAACTTCGCAAGGACAAGAGAGGACTTCACCAGATTTCAGCCTGCCAAAAACCAATGAAAGAAAACAGAGAGTCAACTCATGCTGAGGCGGGCATACCCATGCTCAATCAAAAATACATCATATCGAAAGTACTAAATAGATCCAACATGTATATAAGTATAGCTGAACTGAAAGTACACAATGGATCATCTGAGCATGGCCCGGAAGTACAAGTCAGAATCAATGTCTAAGTATCACATATAGAAAGCTGATCAATGATGCTGAAACTGGATGTCTGATCATATAAGTAACTGAATCTCCAAGTACCAAATCATAAGAGGTGGAATAAATGGTACAATCACACAACTCGGGAGCCAACATATAGGATGCTGTTGTACTGACACTGCAACATATAAGGGTGAACGACATCACTGGCAGAAACTGAATGGACTGTCAAAAGTGAACCGAGAAATGCTGATGCAACCCGAGGTCTTCACCGATCACTATGGCACAATTCTACACAATGGGAATAAATGAGCCGAAGTCGACCATGTGAGAAATCGTTGGATTACCGGTCAATGATGTATACCGTTAACCAACGCGAGACAACCCACCGATAATGATAATGAGTGTCAAGGTGCCCCAGTACAATCTGACAAGTGCGAATGAATGAGTTGAAGTCGAACACTTGAAATAATATACCAATCAGGAGGCAATGATGAATCCCCACTATCGATAGCGAAGAGTCTGCCACTGATGACTGCAAACCCTAAGGTACTGACAAAAAGACTCTAGACCTTATTCCCAGAGCAATGAGTCGGAGTCGATGGGAAAAGATCTGCTGGAAGGAAGGCATTAAGGCATCCCACATCATTCCAGCGCGAGTGTAACCCGCAGGCCAAGATTTGGAAGGAATCGGACGAAGTAGAGTGACGGAACCAAACCGAAGTACGTTTCCGACATGCACAAGATGAAGCTAGTGCACGGAAGAAACCCTCTGAACCAACCAATAATGAAAGCTGACACAGAGGCGAGATATCCACCAATAGGGTCAAATGGAAATCAAGGTACTGCACGAATCCCAAGTGTGATAATGTATGCTGACGTCGAACACAGGGGAAACCACTCAGTCAAAGACCCATAATGATGATCAAATGATGAGCACAAGGTCACCTATCAATGATGGAAATAGGGCTAGGGTGCAGCTCTAGGTTTGCTCTCAGAGCAATATGTCGTAGTCGATAAGAGACAAACCCGCCAGCAAGAAGTCAATGGAGACCTTCTCAAACCAGCACGAGAAGAGGACCAAAACATCTAATGTGATATAACAAGATACTGACAAGACTGAGAAGGCCTACTGAATAATGAGTCAAGAGACACCGCAGAATGGACGACTCTGGTTAGAATTCCCTTGAACAAAAGCATGAATCATGATGACCATGGCAGTAAAAAGTGACACTGTATAAGTCTGTTATGCAGGAGGCAGAACAAACTCTCCATATGATTGGAAGAGATAACCAACCGGGGGAGGACTGACAAGTGAAACAAGGTAAAGGCTGAACCTAGGTCGAAACTAAAACCATCCCAAATGGAGGAAATATATATAAGTGTATATGCTTTGTTCAAGGGCGACAAACTGACACTGTACTGCCATCAAATTATGAAGTTACATCCGGTTCCCGCTCTTTTTGTTATATTTGATTTTTTTGTCTTTTTCATATAATAAGCCTGAAAAAGAATAAAATAATGCTATGGTACAATGGATAGAACGAGTATCAAGAAACAGATGCACTAGTTCCTGGGATTGGAACGATCCTATGCTCAATGCAAGGTGGCGGAAACTGGTAATTGATACTCAGAGGAATGTTCCATCCATGGGTAAAAGGGTTTCAAGTCGCAATAGCCAAGTGCATGCAATGGTAAACTTGTACAGATAGACAAGGTCAAAATTTGGCTTAAACATTGAGTCCAAATGAAGCCGGCTAAAGGCCAGGATAAACAAGTAGCCAATATGCAATGCAGTAATACAACTTAACAACACCAGGGAGCCTCTAGGGTAATAGCCAGAAAAATGATAGTGAGGAAGAAGAAGAATGAAGCTTCAACACATAAGTCATGGCGGGACTAAAGAGGACTCCCGAGCCTACATAAAACGCAACATGGGCCATAAGTGATAACGAGGAACTAACTAGGAAGCCCATGTAAAGGAAGGCTCTACCACCAAGTCATGATTAAATAATCGGCGAGTGAAATGGGTGTAATACTCATGACCTGATGGGATCGAACCTATGGAAAGTGATCAGAATGGAGGCTAGCATGCAGAATGCAACGGAAAGTGGATTCCCTAACCTATATGCCAGTGAAGATAATATACCTGCCATGATGGGTCAGCAGTCATGGATCAAAAACCGGAAAAAATCTCAAATTCGTCAAAATGTACCGGAAAATATACCAATCTGGGCACTTCCAAGCATCCGGGTTATGCAGCTTAAGATAGATTGAAAAAATAAGCATAACAATTTTTTGCAAAAATTTTCAACTTTTTGGGCATAAATAGACAAATTACCTCATATTCGGTTCATTGTTACATTGCTGATTTGGGAAAAAGTGCTTTGGAGAAAAAAAACCTCTTTCGTCAAAACAGGAGCAACCGACCGTCAATCTTCATTCAATTTGTCAGGTAAGCTCATAAACCATCCTTGCTATTCATTTAGTCCGTTCATAAGTTAAAAATTAAGAATTTTCACTGTGGAATCACTTGCTAAAAATCACGGGTTTGCGCATACGCGGGTTGATAATGACCAAGTCGCGTATATACGCGACTGTGCACAAAGAAAGTCGCGTATGCGCAACCCAAAATCAAAAATGCGTAGCTAATGAACGAATTATTGAAATTTGACAGGATGACCATATCATGGAGAGAGCATGAACACAGTGCAATAGACAATGAAGTCATGTAGAACCAAGTATCACTGAATATTCTTCGGAACTGTGGATTGTTCAAGTTTTTTAAAATGCCAAATATGAAGAGTAATGTCCGGTTGCTCGAAATGCTTGTGAACTATTGGGAACCGGAAGAAGACTGCTTCATCATAGATTAGATGCCTATACGCATCGAAGTGGAAGATATCTATTTTATTACTGGACTCTCCCGGAGGGGGGAGCCAGTAGACTTGCATGGTAAGCCTTTGGGAGGGCTAACAGTGGAAGATTACGTCCACGTATAATGCGTAGAGGGTTCCAAGAAAGTTGGAACTCAAATTGCAATCAAAGATTTAAGAGACTTGCACATAAAAATCCTCCTTTTTACCATTGGGAGAGTAGCAGGATCAGCTTCTCTACACCAGGCATCCAGGACACAAATGAGTATAACAGTGGAATGCTTAACTCATGTATATGATTGGTGCACAACTCTACTGATGAACATGAAGCAACAATTGACTTCTACCTGAAAAGCAAAGACAAATTTTTTTGGATATGGTACAATTTTGATGACATTATTTTTCGAGAAGATTCCAGCGCTGAGACCCAAAGTGATCTCTACCATCAGCAGCCCGAGAGACCCAAGAATTGCTTGCTGGGCAGACATGATGAAGAGATTGGGGGGAAGTGAAGTTCCCCGGACCACATGGGATGATGAGTTCTTCCAATGGTGAAGAGAACAAATCATCGCTGTGGATGACTATCCCTATGCAGGGATGGACTTTTGTGGCGATCTAGATCTTGTCCTTCCACCAGGCGCGGCATGGGGCACAGTCGGTAAGTTTGCAATTTTTTGACTTACATAATTTTTTTGGATTTTTTCAATATGTATGAAAATATGTGAAAAACAAACATGTTTTTTGATTGGATTCAAATGACTTACAATTTTAAAATGATCATGAAACATATATTGGACTAGTTCGACCTGAGGGTTACCCGTGACATAAGCGTCGCAGGGGTGAGGCGGATACAGTAGATTCAGACAGGACCCTCTAGGCTATACAGAGGAACTTGGAGGGGTTAACCCGCCAGGTACCTATGGATGCAGTGGAAGATCTGCCTGAAGCCATCCAGAGACGGGTGGTAGGAGTACCCCGTGACTGGGTACGGTTATTTCGCCGAGTCGCCACTGCGATCGTGTTCTATAGGAACACAACTTCTGGGCAGGGACCTTAGGAGTAGATAGATATAATGTATCAGATGACTGTATATTTTTTGAGACGAAACATGATCGGGGGCATAAGCCCAATTTTTTGTATGACGTATGGATCCAAATTTTGTATAGTTTTTGAACACTCTGATGATATATATACAACGATGTTTGATGTGATGTGACAAATGTATTCAAAATGTATGATGTTTTTGATGATTAAATTTTATTGTATGGAATGATTAATGTGCCAATCAATTGCTTGATTAGCTAATGAGTCTGCCATCCAATTGTCAGCTCGAGGAATATGAATGAAAGTTAAAAATTGAAATGATATTTGTAACAAACGTACCCTCAAGAACAACCAGAGTAAAAATGGATCTCGAACTCGATAAGTATTGTTCAACTGCGACACCACCAGCTGAGAGTCCAAGAAAACTACCAACGAATCAACACCCAAAGATATTGCCTCCGAGAGTAGATAAACAACTGTAGTGTATTCTGCTATATTATTGGAAGCAGGACCAATGCAGACCCCTCTTGATACTAACAGCTGATCGGATGGATAATGAAGCACCCAAGCCGCGGAAGCTAAGTTCCGGGTGTGTCTACTAGCACCATCGGCGAAACCAAAATGACTCATGACATCCGACACAACCTGCCAAAGTAGATCAAAAACATCACCAACCCATCAAAGATCGAAAAAAAAACCAGATATGTACAAAACAAAACTACTATATACAAAAGCAACATGCCAGGCCGAAGCCTAGGCATAATACTTCTTCAAATAGAGCCCATTTCTGGGCTTCGGCAACTCGTTCCCTTCAAAATCAACCAGGGTATATGCTCCTTTCTTAAGGAATTTTTTAACGATAAAGGGGCCATACCACATAGACTTAAACTTTCCTGCCCCCAGGGCATCTTTTTCTTGAGCATAGACCAAAACAAGGTCACCTTCCGAAAAAACCATAGGCTTGACCACCTTATCATACTGAACTTTAACTCGGTTTTTATGCGCTTCATTCATCATGGCGGCATCCCGACGCTACTCATCGAGATGTTCCAGATGAAGGAGACGTTCTTCAAGAGTAGAAGTGTCAGGAAGAAGTTCAACAGCTAACTTAAGAGAAGGAATCTCACATTCAATGGGAAATACGGATTCCAACCCGTGCACTAGCGGAAATGGAGTAAAGCCAGTTGCATTTTTCACTGACGTCCTGTATGCCCAAAGTGCAGGATATAGCATAATGTGCCAGTTGGATCTAGCCTTATCAATTTTCCTTTGAAGAATTGTCTTCAAGGATTTATTCACGGCTTCCATTTGCCCATTGGCTTGAGGATAATATGGAGATGAATGCTCCTGCCGGAAACCTAATTTTAGAGCCAACTCAGCCATCATGCTATTCTGAAAATGATTGCCATGATCAGTGACAATCTCTCTGGGAATACTAAAATGAGCAATAACCTGGTTGAAAAGAAAAAGAGCTGCAGTCTCACCATCATTCCCAAAAGTAGGCATAGCCTTGACCCACTTCGTAAAGTAGTCTACTGCTACAATAATGTACTTGTGACCTTTAGCTGAAGGCGGGTTACAAGTAGTATAATCAATACCCCACTTTGTAAAGGGACCGACAGTAATGACTGGAAAAAGCGGAGCTGGATGAGCGCGCATTTTCCGAGTATAGACTTGACACGGATGACACTTTTTGACCGACTCCATACAATCCTTGAAAATCGAAGGCCAAAAGTACCCAGCACGCAAGATCTTTTGGGTTGTAGAAAGCCCAGATAAATGACCACCACAAGCTCCACTGTGGCAATCATTCAGCACAGCCTCAGCTTCTTCGAGAGTTAAGCAACGTCTCAGGATTGAATCAACCCCTCGACGGTATAAAGCATCACCAATAATCAAGTAATTCTTAGCCAAGTGACGCAACTTACGACGCTCATATTTCGAAAAAGTAGAGGGAAACTTCGCAGTCTGAAGATACACAATTATATCTCCATACCAAGGATCTTGTGGAGAGATAAGAAACAAATGTGCATCCGGGAAGGATTCATCATAAATCATTTCTTCCCCACAGGGCAACTCGGAGATCAATTCCGTGAAAACTAATGATTTCTTGGACTTTTCAGACATAAACTCAAGATCAAATTCCTGCAAAATCACAATCCATCTATTTTATTTTCCCCCAATCACTCGCCTACTGAGGACAAACTGAAATGGATTGGCTGCTGCCAAAACATAAGTTTTTCGTAGAATAATGTAATGCCGGAGTCGCTGTACAACATGAACAGCTGCTAAAGCTAACTTTTCTATCGGAGTGTACCAGAGTTCAGGTCCTACCAATCCTCGACTAAGATAGTATATAACATTCTCTGCAAGAGCATCATCTTCCTGAATCAGAACCATACCAATAGTAGATTCTGCTGCTACCAGATACAAAAGGAAATCCCTGCTATAATCAGGTGGAATTAATAAAGGAGCAGAGGTCAATGCTTTTTTCAAAGCATCAAATGAGCATTGAGCGAAGTCATCCCAAAGGAATGGAACTCCCTTCTTCAACAATCTCATAAATCCCTTGGTAACTTCAGCATAATTTACGATAAATTTCCGAAGAAAATTAGACTTTCCTTGTAGAATTTGAAGTTGACGAATAGAGGACGGGGGAGGCAACCGAAGTATTGCCTCAACCTTGAAGGGATCTACCCTAATCCCTTCCCTAGACACAATGAATCCCAATAACCGACCGGATGTAACCGCAAAAACGCACTTGTTCAGATTCAACCTAATCTTATAGAAATGACATCGTTCAAATATTTGACGGAGGTGAGCAGGATGATCCATCCTCTTTCGAGAATGAGCAGCTAAATCATCCAAATACGCCTTGATAATCTTTTTGATGTCGTGGAAGGCATATGACATGGCCCACTGAAACGTAGCCCCAACATTTTTAAGACCAAAAGGCATCTTCTTGTATGCAAAAGTACCCCAGGGACAAATAAAGGCAGTCTTATGCTGATCTTCAGGACGGATAGTAATCTAATTATATCCGGAGAAACCGTCGATGAAGGAGAAAATCTCATTACCGACACACTCGTCAATGATCTGATCTATAAATGGTGTGGGGTAATTATCTTTAGGACATGCTTTATTTAAGTCTCTGAAATCAATGCAAACTCGAATTTTTCCTTGTTTTTTATCTACGGGAACAGGGAAAATAAATCCTGCCTTAAGCAGCTTCTCCACCTCAACTTTGATAGCTGCTGCCTTCCTAGGATTGACCGGACGAAGTTTTTGCCTCACAAGCTTAGCGTTTTCGTAAGTCTTGATCTCATGTTGGACAATAGATGGATCTATACCAGGCATTTCCTCATAAGACCAAGTGAATACATCCCTATAATCTTTAAAGAGCTCGGTGTAAATCTGAATCTCTTCAGGGGAACATTCAGCTCCGATGAAGACATTCTCGATAATATTGGGATCCCTGGAAATGTTCACCGGGATAGTTGGAGAAATCACAACCATGTTCCCTTCAGCATAAACTTGTGTTGGTGCTAAAGGGTTCAGGACTGGGCGAACAGGACCAGGAGACGGAGGACTCGGAAAACTTGATTCAACTTCGCTTAAATCAGGTAAAAAATAATACCGATGATGCAAATCATCCCACGGTCTATCTATACCAATCATAGCTTCCAGGATGGCCTCTTCAGATGGAAGAGTGGTATCAAGGCAATCCTGGGCAAAAGAAGAACTAAGCGTCCAAGCTGGAGCCACATCTCCATCCAACTCATCCGGAGAAAGAGGAGCTGGAATGGACTCTGCAGAGTCAACAATAGACTGATAAGAAATCTCAGCTGCAGACATTGGAAATGCCATTCCACCCACTTGACATTCCGCTAATGTGGCGGTAGGGGAAGGTAAGGTCCAAGGGTCCGAAAAATAATGAGTTCTAAAGAACTCTCTTCGAAGAGGAGCCTTGGAGGATGAAATTGCATTTATATGAACCGTAGGAGGAGGAATATTGAAAGTACCCATCAAGGAAGAATACATTCCAACCCCTAAATTCTCAACAGACACTTTAGTATTATCCAACTTTGGAACAGTTGAGTCAGTAGACGCATTCGGGTCTACAGGAGGACAGTCCAGTTGGTCCACTGTAACAATCCTCCCTTCGTGAGGGAAAAAAATAATCCAAAATAATGAGGATGCAATGGCATCCATATCATAAATCTAGTTTCTCCCCAACAGAAGGTTGTAGTCCAAGCTTGCATCAACTACCTCAACCTCTATATTCACAGTTTTTCCCCCAACATAGAAAGGCTAAGCTGGGACAATACCATGTGGTCTGTGAGAATGACCATCAAACTCAGTCAGAAGAATGGTAGATGGAACAACTTTGGGAGATCCAACCGTCTTCCAACATGTGAGAGACATCACGCATGTGGAAGCACCCTCATCAACAACCGTCCGAAAGATGTTGCACTTCCGGTACGATGATTTAATATGAAAATCCATATGATGGGGGAGTCTCTTTATAAAATTAGACATATCAAATGTAATCATAAGAGAATTTTTTGGATCAATAGCCCCAATGGCAGTGAGCAGTGTGCTGCGCTGAGCCGGACAAGACTGGAGCACCTCTAAAGCCGACATGGCAGAAGGACTCTACGCCAGATCTTCCACAATAGAGTAGTTATGGGCAGCCCTAGCATTTGGATTAATTGTCGTGCACTTAGTAGATGCTTTGGGCATCCGAGGTATAGGCTCAACAGTAGGCCTTGTAATGTGAAGCGGCTCAGTAGCATCGGGAGCATCCTTAGCTTTCGAAGACTCTTCTTCGCCATAATCACGGGATCTCGCAGCGACATCCACTTGAGCACTCATCATGTATATGTTTGATGGTATTTCCCCTTCCTGGGGGCCCCCAGAGGAAGCCCCAGTATTTTGATTCGCGCCAACAACTAGCTGTTTCCCTTGGGGAAAAGGGTTTGTCAACACAGCTTGGGAACTAGAAGAACCCTGCTGAGCTAACAAGCGCTGCGCATCCTGAATTTTAGGGCAAAGGTGTGTAAGATGGTCTCCAGTACATAACTTGCATGGAAACTTCACTTTCTTTTTATCCTTTGGACCCTCACCAACATGCTCGTTGGTTTTATTCGCATTACCCTTCCCATTCTTGCCCTTTTTCTTATTATTCCGTCCCTTCTTCTTCCCTTTGGATTGTTGATTTCCTTTGGGATTAGAAGTTTGGACAGCATTTACAGACAAATATTGGGAATGCGATGACTCTCTAGGCACAGCCTGACCAGAAGGAGCAGATTGTATAGACAACTACTGCAATTGAGTAAGCAGGCTGGCTGCACCACTATTGATCGACCCAATAAGTCCATCACCATGAGGACCAGGCTTAGTTTTGGATAAATCTAATTTGGAGCGAGGAGCATTGGGCAAATATTTATGAAGGACCCCAGACTGAGAATATATCAATTCAAGCTGCTGGGCCCTAAAAATGGCCTGTTCCTCAGAAAATACCCCAGACAGGGATACATCTTTAGAAATATCTGATTGCAGAGATTTCAAAAACCATTCCAAAAGGAATTCTCCTGGAATATGAACTTTAATAAGCCTCTTCCTTCTCCGCCATTCCTGAATATGGTTAGAAATGTGGGCTGCGTCGTCCTATTTAAAATTAGCTAGGAGTTCAGTCCCGGCGTCATAAAGGACTGGAAACTAGAAAATATTTAGAAATGTAACAGCCAGATCTCCAAATGTAGCAAAACTGCCCCCAGTTAGCTCAATATACCATTTGGCAACGTTTCCAGTTAGGGTGCATTGAAACAATCTCAACCTAATCGAATCATCGATCAGGGAGTTAGAAGAACACCATAAATGGAAGGTGGTGATGTGATCAGCCGGATCCTCTCTATTCTTACCTTCAAACTTTGGAATTTCTGAAGGAAGTTTGGTGGGAACCAGAGGCCACCCCGAACTGTACTGGATCAGATCATTTGTCAATTTCGATAGATCTGGCAAGTTTAACATTGCCAGAAAAGGTAAACGAGGTGGAGCCTGAGGATTCCATCCTTGATGGGATGAATTCCCAACATTCTGAAAAGAATACATTGGATTTGATAAGGCACCAGGTTTCCAGAAAGAACTCGTAGAAAAAGGAGAAGAACCTCCTCCCAACGTAGAGTTACCAAAGACTGGACCAGTTCCCCCCACTGAAGTATGAAATGAAGAGGAAATCCCCTGATAGGGGTTCCAGGCATTAGAAAGAGGGGAAAAGGTCTGATAAGCACTCGACGAAGGGAAAGAAGCATTCCCTTAGTGACCAGGGTAAAACTGATTCCCTGTCCCCGCTGTAGTGAATACAGGGTTTCAACTTGTAAAAGTAGTCGAATTCTGACCTCCAGACCAAGGGTTGAAACTCTGGGTCTGAGAAGTAAACAGAAAGGACCCTAAAGAAGGATTCGAACTAGGAATGTGCCCGGTTCCAAAGGGGAACCCTTGAAAAGAAGCTGATCCACTAGCCATGGAAGACATGGGTGTAGATGCAGCTGCAGCGGCGGAAAAGGAAAAAGGAGGAATCCCACTAGTTGGAATTACAAAACAAAAGGGACCAGAATGAGAAGCATGTGCTTGGGTAAAACCAGAGCCAAACATAGCAATACTAGAAGCAATCGAAGATATAGCAATAGTGCCTCCTCCTTCAACAGAAGCAGGAGTCTGAATGCTTGCAGCACTCATAGCAGAAGCCGCATTCCTAGTCGTGGCCATCGAAATGTATGAATAATACGAAGGATCTTCTGGTCTCTCTGACTCAGGTCCGATGTATTAAAAAACGAACAGATAATCAGGAGGAAGAGGAGATGGAAGTGACACAGAGGGTTCAGGTACTTCCTCTATTTGAATTTCTTCTTCCTGCGGAAATAAAACTCGTGAGGTGAGCGGAGCGCTCCTCTCGGAACCAACACCGGAACCAATTCCAAAACCTTCAGACCCTTGTGGAGGATCTCTCTCCACTGCGTCAGATGCCACAGGGTGATACTCACCTGCTAAACTACTCCTACGCCTTCTTGAAGAAGGCTCTGAACTCTCGGGAGATAACCCCCAGATTCTCCTCGATCGACGAGGCGCTTGATTAGCCACTTTAACAAATTTTAATTAGACTCAAAAAGTATAAAGCTAGGCAAGCTAGGAGCAAAGAGCACTCACTACAAAAAGAAATCCATGAGATACAATCAAGCAAACAACATTCAGGTATTTCCGATCCGGGTGATTAGGACCAGACACCAAAATACAAGAAAGCGAAATTTAGGACCTTTCGAAAGTAGTCTGGGATAATTACGGCCCAGGCATACTAGCGAAGGTAACAGAAATAGTTACACCGACCTCCTAACAACAACCTTTGCCAGCACAAGTACCCAAGCTTCGCAAGGGCACCCCCCAGAAGTACTGTTGGAAGTGATACGACGTCTGCCTCAGGTACCACGGGTATTCCCCCCCGCAGTCACCTATGTGGAACCTAGGAGTGGCAACTATGGGCACCAATCCGTGTCAGAAGCTGGGTGGAACGGTCTTGAGGTCAGATTCAACAAATTAGAGAGGGGATATCTCTCTTCTCAGCCTTCACTTCCCCTCGCGCTTGACTCTCTGGAGGAGAGCTTTCCCGGTCCACCTAACGGAGTTGGATTTCGCTCAATTAATCAAATTCTATGTTTTGTTTGAGTGGCCTTGGAGAGTTAACTCTCCACTCACCTAATCCAAGGCCCTACAACCTAGCTAGTTGGTGTATGACACTTAATAAAAACTTGCTAATTGATTTTAAATTATAGCGCTTATTTTAATCGGCTGTTATGTTAAGTCAAAGGGATACGGGAATGAAACTTGTGGTGTTTTGACGCAGAAAAGAAATTAATGAAAACCAAACTACAAGCAAATGCAGTAATTGTCTTTCGATGAAAATCAACTTCTACACAGGTTCTACGAGACTAAATTTTTTATTTTTCTTTCCAGATAACAAACTTCACACTCACAAAAACTATGAAAATGACTAAATGCTTAAGTGCACCTGATGCAAATCACTAAGAGCATGAAAATTCTAAGATGAAAAATCTACTAAAGTAGAGAGAAATTTCCTAAAGATCCTTCAGTTTTATCTCTTTTTGGTTGTCCACAAAGCTAGTTCCAAAAATCAGAAACTCTTAGTATAAAGACACCAAAAACGCTTGAAATAAGAGGAAGAAACCAATGACAATTGCTTTCCGAAATCACTCAAAAACCAAAGGGAAGAAATCTCAACAAAGCTTCAAAAGATATAATGAAACGAAAACAAAAATGAAAAAAAAAATCAAATGCCAAAACAAAATGTTTTTTGAACTTTTGAATTTTATAAAAAGGAAGAGCTCGAAGAGACCAAGAAGACTATCAAATCCCAAGCCAAACAACTCTGAATTTCAAGCAAAACCTCAGAAATGCTCCAAGTATTATAGGGCTACCTAGTAGCAAGATTTATATGAGCAAAAGAAGACAAGAAACTTAGTAACTCAGCCTAGAAGAATAGTACAACCTTGCAGCAAACAAAAACTTCAAAGAACCAAGAAAGACTCTTCAAAAATTGCAACAAGACCTAGTCAACTGAACTCAAGAAAACCAACCAAGAAATGGGCAAAAATCAAAGTGCAAAGCAAGACACAAAGGTAGGAAAGAGTAAATGAGCAGAAGCTCTCTATTCTGATGAAGCAGAACAACCAAGAATCCCCAGGAAGAGATCTTGGTACTCGAACCAGAAATGCAAGCACAAGAAACAAACTTTGCCAAATAAGCTAGTTTCAAACCAAACAAGAGAGAGAAAAGACCCAAGATCACTTTCAACACAATCCAGAGGATATAAAGACACTACAGGAATAGGTCTCCACAGGCAGACAAGAATAAAAGGCCAAGAAACCTAAAATTTGAAAATTGACCCAGAAGTACGCGACTTGACAGTTATGAAACAAGCGTGCATACGCGACTGTGTTAAAGGAAACTCGCGTATATGCGACTACCTTTAACAAAAACTGCGTGTATACGCATTTGTGTATAGACAAACCCGCGTATGAAAAGGTAAATAATAAAATTTAAAAAAAATCAAGCCTGGATAAGGAACCAGGTCTTCAGTCTGACTGAGAAAGAGTTAACTGGATTGGAAATAAAAGTTAAAACTGTTGAAAACCTTTCAAACAGCTAAAACCACCCAACAGGGGAATCAAAAGAATGTGGTCCCCATTGGAGTCGCCAGTTCTGTTTTGGGGAAAAACACCCTAGAGGTTTGTTGGGTCAAAACCTCCACAGATCAGGGCATGCTATTTAGAAGGACTCACACACAACCACACTTGAATGCTAAAAACTAGATAACAACGATAGTAGAACTCACCCGTATTCCTACGTTCGATGTAGATCCTGCGGGGTCCAAACCCCCAGCAACCCTTCTTCCTCCTTCAACCTGGAAAACAAGAAAGAGTGTGCACGGAAACCTAGTTGTACAGCATATACTTCTCCTAAACGTTAGTGCAATCCATGTGAAACATTATATAAACCATAATAAATGCTTAAATGATAATATTTTCACACATATAAATAAACATTAACACATAAGTTCAGGAACAAGATGGTTCTTCATTATTACGAACAGCATGTACAATAGTAAAAGTGGAGAGATCACCTGAATCCTTCCATGATCTTCGAACAGACCGTCGTCCGGATCCGTCCCACCCTTGCCTCGCTAAGATACTTTCAGGACTTGTGCACTCGAGATGGAATATAAATGGATGAACATCTCCAGGAAACAACGGTTTCCTGTATAAATATGGGAAAGTGTAGGAGGCACTGGAATTCAGACTTGAATTGGGATTCCAACAGAGTATAATGTCTATAAAATTTCTCTCTCCCTTAGGACATGCACATGAGGGGCTTTTATACTCCCTCAAGGTAGTTTCAATCAGTTGGAAACAGTTGGCCACGTGCTGGGGTGGTTGAACTACCGGAGTAACCATCAACCCAGCCCAAAAATAGGGAATTTTTATATATTTTTTAATGATTTTAATGGCATAGGCGGAAAAGTACATATGGACTCACGTATACACGCAGAAAATTCTGGGCATACCCGCGTATGGGAATTTTAACACTGTTTTTTAATGAATTTTGTTCAAGTCTGTGGGAATGGGTGCCCAAAGCCATAAAGACAATCATGAATCACCTGAGGGTGAAAAATGATGCTATAACACTTTTTCCCATGAGACATTACTATTTAGTGGCATTCCACTTGGGAGGCCACCTGATCAGGAGTTGGTGAGAAATGTCTCACAATATGTTGTGCCACTCATAGATCCAGGAGGAGTGTTAGCATTGGGAGGACACGACGCAGTGCAAAGAGCCTTGGGTAGGCTCAAGGAGGAGGGAGACATTCTCCCAATATCATTATTACCCACTCTCACCCCACATCTTGCGCTTAGAGAGGATGTTGCAAGGATGGAGGATGGCACCATAATGGTGCAAGGATACCAATTCTTGGGTTTGGAGGCTCAGGAGACACTCCCACTTGGGGAGAAACCTTCCACACATAGTAGAGGATTGTGGCCACTCATCCATGCATTGGCCAAAATTAGGAAGTTTTCGATGGGTGATAGATTCCCATGGAATACCAACCTCCAAAAGCTTCAACCTTTATTTGAGCATGAGTAGCTATAGGAGGAGCAGGAAAGGAAGGATAACAACATCCCGGTATGTGAATTTGGCATGGAATATGTCAAAGAGGGGGGCATCCACATGACAAATTATTTATATGGTAGATCATCAATGCTGTCACTATGGAGTATAGATCCTTATTGGAGATCCTAGATGTTGGTGGAATAATCCAATGATCTCTTTACTTGCAGGATACTTGATGGCCATCTATTATATGATAAATATTCAATAAGATATGGGGTCATCTACTATCAGAGTAGGATATTATTTTCTAGAGCATCCAAGCTCAAGGAGAAGTTACTACATGCAACACATGAATATTTTCTCTTCAGCCACACTTATTTCATGAGAGCATATCATACTATCATGGAGGGATTCATTTGGGAAGGCTTTGAAGAGGAGATACATCAACATATTAGGATATGCATGGATCATTTGGAGATGGAGGAGAGACATAACTATTTGTTAGAGTTATCACAACTAGCTATTTCCTCATTGGTAATGAGAGGGGATCCATCTATGAGCGACTCCATTAGTTTGATCAAGGCATATGGTAAGGATCATGTTTTTCTTGTAAACTTCATGGTTCACTTGGAGCCATAAGTAGTGCTCCAAGTAAGGAGACATACTGTTTTGGTTCCACATGTGGGTCTATGATGCTCCTCCGGTATTTCCTATGGTAGCTTATGTATCCTTGATTCTGATCCCATATGTAGATGATGTTCTTATCATTGTTGTGGGCATATTTGGAGGGATGACACATGGGTTGGATGTGCCCATTGGGAGGGAGTTTCTCTCCATTTTTTATGCATCATGCTTCAGGGAGCACATTGAGCATCACATGATTGCTACATTAGACCACTTTTTTCCTTGTGGGAGGAGCCATTTGGTTAAATTGAGCATTTGGGAGGTGCATCACATGGATACTTGGGAGGAGCATCTCATGGATGGACTGATTGGGGAACACTTGGTTCATGAAGAGAGCTCATCACATGGAGGTGTCACAAGGGAAGGAGGAGACGAGTTTCAAAACTCGCCTTTACAACTGCTTGAGGACAAGCAACATTTGGGAGGGGAGGACTAAAATATTCCCAATTAGCTTTAAGCTAGTTGGAATTTTAAATTTTGTTTTTGCTTCTTAGTTAGAAGAATAAGAGGGTAGGGAGACCCATAAATCTCCTTAATAGGAATAAAATCACTCCAAATGTGAATGGATGTCATCCAAGTAGCTATATTGAAGACCCTTATGTGTGAAAATGGGTTGGAGCATGTAGACTGGGTCAACTTTGACCAAATCAACAACCCTGGTATGGAAGGAGTGGCATTCATTGAGGGACAACGCATTTTTGGAGGGAGATTCCATGCATGGAAGTAGTTGCTTTAATGAGTGGGGCCCAAGGTGAGGAAGCTCACCAAGCATATAAGGAAGGGGATGGAAGCCATGGAGAGCATGATTTTTTATTATTATTTTTTATGGTCCACATGACTTGTTTCTCTCTTCAACTGTTTAGCGGAGATTGCAGTGTTGTTTAGCACTCCCGAGCGGGAATCCCACCTTAATCCTTGGGGGAATTCGAGTGCCCACTCAGGAGAAGTATTTGGGCTATATTTCCACATTCTAGAATTATTCCAAGCTCCATATTTCTTCTACGACACAGTTTCTGCTGAGGGTTGTGCTGTGTTGCAGGGTGTAGCAGTGGAGGTTTGATTTGGGTGATTTCTGAGCTAGTTTTCAGTGGAGGAAGGTTTCCTTCCATCGGGGGGCCAGTAAAGAAGGCCCTTGAGAATTAATGTTATATTTGGCACCAGGCCAAGGTGTTTCTATCCCCTACAATGAAGTTTCAGTCTGGATCTGCATTATTTTAGGAAGGAGTTGCAGTGGTGGTTGTAGTGCATGATTTGGGAGGTGATTTCTTCATTGGAGTGGACAACCTTTCATCCAGAGGATCTATTGGAGAAGAGCTACATACTTATACATCAACTTCAGCCATATCTTCACACTTATTTTGTTGCAACAAACCTTCAGCCTTAGGGCTACAGGTCATATTTGTATTTTTGTGTATTTTCAGGAAACCCTCTTGGGTTGTCTTGGAAAGGTGATATACTAGCTAGATCTTTATGTATAACATCTTGTGAGGAATATATCAGTATTTTTACATAATTTTATTATCTCCTACTATAGCTATGCTCATTATTACTGCGCTTCCTACTTCCCTCGCCTTCCAAATCCCTGTCAAGATCAAGAATGCCAAAGTCTCCCATTGTATCATTAACGAGGGGGCATCCACCTATGTGATGTCCGCTTCAATTTGGAATCAACTCAGATCTCCTGAGTTAGCCCCTTTCACTATCACCCTTCGAGCATGGGATGGCCACTCTTCCCAGCCCCTTGGCATGTTCCGCAATTTTCCTATTACTCTTGTGAGCAAGACTGTTTGTGTTGATGTAGAAGTCACTGATGCCCCCTTAGACTAAAACATTTTATTGTGTTGTAGCTACACTTATGCAATGTCTTCTGTCCCATCTACGGTCCATCGTAAGATGTGCTTTCCTCACAAAGAAAATATTATCACCATTGAGCAGTTGACATATTATGAACTGAAGTCTCAGACCTCCCTTAAGTCCATCATCTCTTCAGTTGCCAATAAAAAATAGTCGAACCTCCGACCAGTGTGTCACTCGGAGCCTACAAAGACTTCTCCTTTCTTGGTTCATTCCCTGGTATTCCTCCTCCTATCTCTGACCCTAGCTCGTTGAATTTTTTCATGATTAAATCGTCTCAATCTGACCTCAAACGGACTGGTTCAAATAGTCAGCAACCCCACCCTCCAAAACCTGCTCCTAGCAACTCGAATCAACCTTAAGGACCCCCTTCTCAAGGCACCTCATCTGCAACTAGTGTCCATGATCATATCTACCATCCTATAAGGGTTCCTCCTGGCCTTAACCATCTTGGAGCTATCCCGCCTGGACATTACCCCTCCGGTCAGATATCGTTTCTATCTCCCCCTCTGGGAGTATTTTTGGTACCTGTTATGGCTACCTTGTCTCTTCCTAACATGACCCTGGGGATCCCACTTTGGTATATTGATCCCACAGCCTCTATCTTGCCTGGTCATCCCAAACCTTATATTTCTTTGACCTCGATCCAACCAGTCACCATGACCCCTCCCTTTGCTTCTGTGCCTCAGCCACCTCAACAGGGACCTACTCCTATTGTGAACGCTTCAGGTGAGGGGGGGAAAGCCTACAAGAAGGCACCTAAGGACAAGGCCGCCCAAAAAACCCCTGCTCCTCCTTAGCCTCGAAAGCATACCACCTCGTGTGCTTTATGTGATGTTGTCGGTCATGCAACCCATAATTGTCCTGAATTGCCTTGTATCAAGCCCATGGTTAATGTCGCGTTTCCTAAGTCTAAGGTACCTAAAGCCTCTGTTTCTTCCTCGAATGTAGCCAAGAACCCCAAGAATGTTCACACCAACCACCCCTGTGCTTTGTGTGATCTCCACGGCCATTATACCCATATTTTCCCCTACCTCAAGCATTACCTCGCCTCTTTGGAAGTAGTTCAGTAGTATGAAACTGAACAAAACTAGTCCGCCTCTACCGTACTTGCACAGTATGCTTCAGGCCAACCTGAGGATACCTCTGCTCCCATTGGAATTCCCCCTCCCGATGTCGAGATGACGGAGTCTTTGGAAAATATTATATACTTGTCATCATCTATGAGATCCACGGTGGAAGTTCCCTCTAGGACTTCCACTTCTGTTTCTCTTGACCTCCCTTCAGCGATCACCCTGGGCTCAACATCAGTGGATCCCTTATCTTCTCGTTCTTCCGTCACCCCCCCGTGATGATGCACATGTGAAACTTTCTTCTCATGATGATGAGTCAGGTACCTTTGTCGTGTCATATGGTTACCCTTCCACCAGTCACCCCATCTTCTATTGTGATAATGACATCATGGAAGCCTTTTCCACCCCTGACTTCATATTTCTCGCCCATAAGAGGAATGGAACCATCCGTGTCTATGGTGACTTTTGCAACTTGAGCACAAGCTGCCCCCAAGGAAACTCCCCTACACCATCCACCTTTCGATGTGCGGGTGGTAGAAATCCTACCCAGAGCAATCCCTCTAGAAGTGTTTTCTAAATTTCTACCTTGCATTCAGGTTGCTAGCATTGTTCATCATCCTCTCATTTGTTATCTTGTGGCACCTTTCATATGGACCCCCCATCCACACCATATATCGGTTATGCTGATGGTGCAAGTCGCTACTCCCGAAATCTAGGCTCGGCAGCCTGGGCCATTTTTACCCCCTTGCATTCACTTGTTCTCTCTAACGACATATGCATTGGTACTACCACCAATAACTAGGCCGAATATGATGCAGTGCGAGGTTTATTAGCCGATGCACTTTCCCTTGCATCCTTTAGCTTCATGTTCGTTTAGATTCCCTGCTTCTTATCATGCAATTGAATGGTGGCTATTGTGTGCATAATCCTATCCTTTTTAGAATATATTTATAAGTGAAGCTTTTGATGTGTGAATTTGAAATAATTACATTCAGTCATGTACCTAGAGCACAAAATCACTATATAGATAGCATTGCAAACAATATTCTAGACTGTCATTTATCACACACATTTCACACAAGACAATAACAATAAACCATAAAATGATGCATATCCATTATGTGTGTCGTTCAAAATGTTTTAGAGACTATCAACTCTGATACATATGACATGCCCATAGCATGTTACAAAAAACATAACTGGGGGCACCACATACCCCTCCATCTAATCACTCTCTAGAGGATCTCGAGCCAATGGCTCAGCTTCGGCAGCTCATAGATTGCACATCCCCTATCCGTCCATCGCCATGTGCCGCATGACCCCTCACCACTCCGAGGGCATACCATTACATGGCTCTATGTACTGGTAAGAAGCCTCTCACATCTACGAAGTATTTCCTCTAGGAGGGCAACCGCATCCTCATTTTCTGGACCCCTCGACCCACCAGGTGCTGTAGCTCCTGATACTGCAGGCCGCCCCATATACCTGACCGGTTTCACCGGTGCTGTATCTGCATACCAAAAGTGAATGAATCAGTACCATATAAAATATTATGAAATTTTAAAATGCACATAAAATATTCGCAACTTGTCACTTACCATTAGGCCCCCATGCTCTACCTGGCGGCAGTGGCAAGTCCAAGTCCCCATGATAACTCATCCCACTATAGGGATAGTCGTCTATATATAGTGGCATTTGATCCCAATGAGCAAAAAAATCGGGTCAGAATACCCATCAGACTGCCCCACCTCCCCCTCTACACAGTAGCCACCCCCAGTGGCACATCCTGGGCTCTCTCAGGCCCCCATCCTGGATTTGTAAGTGAGGCTGAAGTGTCCGGATCTTATGAAAGAAGAGTGAGCACAACACTGTTCCATATGCATAATCGTGGTTCACCTGCTGCTTGAATATCGAAAAATTTCATTTAAACAAAGACAACATCATTTGGACCGACCCATAGTAGGTCCCACTCAACACACTCTCAACAAGCATCATCTGACCCCTAGTGATGTGGTGGAGTGCCTAGTTGCCTAGGATACGCAGCACCGCAAGGGCCACAACACAGGTCTGTAGCCACTCTAGGTCCCCGATCGGTATCTGTGTCCCCTTCACATGGAGACCTGGTAGGAAATGACACTCTAAAAACTCCATAATGTTCCACCCTCGCGGTAACAATGGTTGCGTATTTCCCACCATCCCAAGTGGCAGGAGACTAGTCAGAAAATATATATCCTAGACAATCAACTTGATCCAGTGCCCTTGCATTATAAAGATCTCATGATCTCGATCCCAATAGCTGAAAATATGGGCCAAAAAGGGCTCTACAACTCTCATCAAAGGGTTATCCACAAACTTCAGGACTCAAAACCTAGCCAATGCAGTGCAAACACCATGATCCTCTCAGATCTCTGACCATAATGTGTCTAGGTCTTTCTCTCTCCAGTCGATCCTCAACTCTGCCATATTTTCACAAAACCACCATATTTTTTAGTGTAAAGAAAGGCATGGCTGCATTACAAACATAAAAACCCAGTTCTCAGCGAAAAAAAGAACTAAAATCCCTCTCTCTGATAGGTCACACTTTTCAGGCCATTCTTGGGACAGGTCGTAGTTTTCTACCCAAAACATGCTACCTAGGTCGTAGATATTGCCCCAAAAATTCCGACCCAGTCGTGAAGAAGAGCAGTGGCATGTTCCTGAGCTCCGGGTGCCTAAACTAAACTTTCAATCCACCTTAATGAAAGAGTAGGGTTAGGCCTCTTACCTGCAACTTACAGATCTCGATTCCAACGGTTGGTTTGTCTGCTACGATCGCCACAAGATTTAGGGCCTTTTATCCTCTCTACATTCACCACATCTACACTTTCAAATGAATCAAATTGGAGGGAAAATGCCTTATTAAAAGAGAAACCCCATATTTTTCTTTCATCAACTACAACCAAACCGTATCTCGGTTTGACAAACCATCAACACCATTGGAAATATCTCACCAAGATCTCAAATGGGTATCCTTTAGTTTTTTGTGATTTGATACTTCACTTGGACACATTTTTTCCAAGAAGGGTCACTTCAGCACTCCTAAAAATTGAATTTCTTCACTTGAAACACTTTTACTTTAGGCACCATTTTTCCTTCACAATTTTCCATGCTCGTGTCGATTTTCATTGTGAGTAACCATCTTGTACTCATGTTTTTATGGTCCCCACCGGGCATGTTTTGTGTGGCAGCATCATCGAGTCTCCCTTGTTAGAGCATCAGAGTTGAGTCATCATCACATCCATGGAGTCTATCCCGAGTTGCTTTGTATCCCGCTATAGTCCTCCATCCTTTATTGCTTTGTCCCTCTCTCGTCTCACATATTTTTGCCTCCTGTCATACTATCCCCTATCCCCTCTGGTTTTGAGTCAGTAGCTTCCAGGTCATCCATGCCCTTTATGCTCTAACAAGGGAAGTCGTAAGCCCGCTACTAAGTAGCCCCCATCCCACCACTATCTCTGGTGTCATTCTATTAGTCGCTCTACTATTTTCTCTCGTGCCTTAGTTGAGGATCCCTTATTGCCTCACTTATGGCGGACCTCTTTCTGTTGACATTATCTTATTCATTCTAGAATATAGGTCTAGAGGGCAGTATTCCTTGGTCCCAGATTCCACTCTTGTTCGGTACCTCAGATCAAGCAAAGTGCCTCTCTATTGCCCTTTGACTTGATTGTTTCTCAGCTCCAACTCCTTATGACATGATCGAGATCCATATACTTGATGGTTTAGTGATATAGTAGCTTGTACCGGTGATTCCCGGGTGTGTGTGAGATGTTTCAAACCTCATGAGGGTGGTGGCCCTTCAGGTAGCCCCCCACATACCCGGATGAATTCTCTACTACAACCTTTGATGCAGCTCCATAGATATGGTTGTTCTAGCCTCAGCCTCTTGCAACGCCTTTTAGTTTGCATGTATAATTCGGATTTTTAGAGCCCTTTCCTCTTTACAGGGCCTCTTTGGTTGTACTTATATCTCATGTACTCAGATATTATTTTATAAGCCCTGACTATTATCCCAGGCACAATATGTATGTGGGATCCTTTATCATGTCTTTATCTGGCCAATGTTTATGCCAACATGTACTATATAGTTCAGTCCCTTGTTTACCAGACGCATTATTCTTTGTACTTTGTTATCTTGGCGGGCATAGGTATGCCTTCCCTGCCTCATGTAGAACAGGTACTCACTTATAAAAGAGAGTTATCGCACCTGTAAGTCTCGCCTCCTCAGGATCTTGCCCTCTAGTGCTTTAGTCTACCTTATATTTCTCTCTCTCTCTCTAACTCCCCCTTCAGTGTCTAGTGATTGAGTTCTTACAACGCACTTGAGTCATACAATTAGCTCCTAACGCTCGCACGTTGAGGGGAAATCTGTTACACCAATTTTTGGTCATCTAACCTGTTACTATTAAATGGACCAAAGTATACCATGTAGGACCAATTTTACCCTAGTAAAATTTCTTTCACTATGAAAAATAACTTAGTAATCCATAATTTGTTAAGTTGTTTATGGTCTAAACAGGAAACCCCATGAGGAATAATTGAACAAATTCTTATTTGTTTGATTTTTCTCAAGGGATAATTAATTAAATCACAATTTAATTAATGTTCCCGGTCATATTTAACTCAAAACAAGAAAATTAATTAGATAAATCACTATTTATATTATTATTTTCTAGGAATAATTATTTAAAACATTATTTAAATAATATTCCTTGTTAAATTTGACTAAATCATTTATAAATAATTGAATAAATCATTATTTTTTTAATTATTACTCAACCACATTCTTAAAATATTAAATAAATCATTTCTTTATTTATTATCTACAAATAAAGGGATTTGACCAAATTCAAATTCTTTTTCCCTCCAACAAAAATAATAAAATATTCCATAAAATTTGGATCTATATTTGGTTAATAATGATGCAGACTAGCTAAAGAAATATCAGAGTATTCACGAAACTATAGAGTTTACACTCTACAAAACCTTATTACCGCAGCGGGTTTGAATTAACCTCGGGTTTCGTTAAACATACATACATACATATGCGTGATCAACATCATAATTATAAACACACATATAACCAAAACAATTTGCATTGCATGGAATCTCTTACCGGAGGGTCCCATGACAAGTCTGACCAATCACCAGTGATCGCAGATCGCACAATTTACAGTTTAGCTTTAACGCTTAAACTTTAATCCATGCGAATTGCGAAACTGCGCTGAGCTGATGCGTGTCCTCTTCCTTTCTACATCGCTAATAAAATAGTTTACCTTGTGATGACTTAACATTTATTCCCTAAGTCTTGCGAAGTGCGAAATTGCTTTCCTCGCGCTGTGATCTCCACCGTTGGATTACTCTCAGATTCGATGATACCCATTGGCTCTCCACTCCTCACTTCACATCGCTTGTAAAAAAAATTAACTTGCAACTTTTAAAAGTTAAACTCGTTTCTCTGCGATGTGCGATGGTTCCCAATTTGCGATGAGATCTCTACCATTGATCGGGTTCAGATCTACGACCCTCGTTGCGCCTGTAATCCGACTGTTCTTCCACTTTTTAACTTAATGAGATTTAACAGAGCTTGAACAAAAAACTGAATAGAGAGCCAGATTGACAAAAAAAAACTTGAAAATTATTAAACAAGGAATTTACAGAACCAAGCCCTTGATCGGATGATTATTACAATTTTTATGCTCTTTTTTCTCTCGCCTCTCACACACCTATTTCACTCTGTCTCACTTTTTCCTCACTCTCCTCCCTCTCACACCTATCTCATACATTTATATAAAAATATAAAGCGGTCCTTCTCGCTTAAAATAGATTTTTGTTGAACCACTTCAACAAAAAAATGTTACCCTATTTCTAAGCTCATATCCTACTTGGCTTAATCTTCTCACAGGGAGAAACCAATTTCTATTTCTATTCTTAATTAATTTAATAAACCCAAACAAACTAAATTCTCTCATTTAAAACTAAATAAAATATGAATGGAAAATGTTTATCCACCTCATGGTTAGCCACAACATGTGAACATACAATCACATTGCTGGCTAAGTCCGGATGCTCCCACATGAGAATCCCAGGGAAGAAAAGATTGATCCATTAATGCTTCAGGATATGTACTAAAATTTTGTAACTCTGTTGCTGTCATCCAAATGGAATCTTCCACATGTTTTCCTTTCTGTTATCACTCAGTAATTTCTCCAGGTTCAAGAGAAATAGTCCGAGGTAACCACGAACCTACTTCAAATCCTAGGATCTAGCCTTCCTAGAATTCAGAGAGGGCTCTCTCTTTAAGGTTTATCTTTGTTTTTTATTTACATTTTTAGGCTAGTTATGATAGAACAATTGGTTTTGTTTTTAAAGGTTTTGGTGGGTAAAAATCACTTAGGATTAAACTAGAGAGAGATCTACTTGTCCATTGGGCTATGGAGTCTAAGTCTAGATAGCAGTACTAGAAAGCAAGGCCAAAAGGGTATAAATGTATTCAGGGCAAGGTAGATAACCCTCAGAGTTTTTGGTAAAAGGTTTTTGATGAAATGGTATATTCAGGATAGAGGGAAATTAAGGATCCTTTGATCCAGACAATGGAGGAAAGAGGCAGGGGTCAAACGGGAGTAGGAGCAATGAAGGATTCCTAACATCGGAAATCAACAGAAATAATTTAAATGGTAACTTAGTTAAAACAAGGAGAAATAAGATAATCCTGAAGTAATATTCCTAGTTACTCATTAAGACAGATCAAACACATAATGAAATTGCATGGAACTCATAAATGAAACAATGACAAGAAAAGATGCACTTTACTCTTAAACTTATCGCAAGAATCCTGAATTATGATGCCCAATTAGCATTATCTAGTCTACTACTTCGAAATCAACACATGTAAGCCTTCAATGTATCAACAAAAAGTCTAAAGTAGTCTTAGAAATTTTATTCCACACCAAATACTTCAAAGAGTGAAGTATTTATACAAATTCTAAACTAGAATATCTTGAAAAAATATCAAGATTGGTTTACAAATATCTCCAACTGTTTTACATAAATATAACTTAAGTAAAGGACACTAAAAAATAATGCATTTATTTGGCACTATTTTTTATGGATAGGTGATGACAAAGAGGAGAATTCGAATTTGGTCTCAACTCTTAGTTGATGATGATGTATCCAAGTCACTAACTGTTTCCTTTCTTTGTGCATTCTGCTCCAGCAATTCTGCAAACTTGGGGTCCAATTATACCTTTTTATTTCTCAATAAGAAATAGATATGTAAATAGTGAAAGAGGTTATTGTATATGCATATGTTGGTGAAATAAACCTCTCTCAATTTCCTAAATTTCTGCTCCAGATGTTCACAATAGGTTCTGTAAAAAGATGTGTAAAACAGAGTTTTACAGAGTCTGAAAAATAGACTGTAAAGATGCACATGTATCTTTCATTCTATAATATATGTGCACAAAATGAGATAGGTTTTGGTATATAACTCTCTTACTAACAAACACCTCCTTCAATTTTGTAAGATGTATTTATGATTGGCCACAATATTCTCTTCAAAATGATGACTTAATAGAAATTTTCTTCAAAAAGTTCTTTCCAATATTGTTTAATATTTGCCAACCCATAATGGCTGTTAGAAAATTTAGAGAGGGTTTTGTATTTGGACACCTTAAGAACATAAACCTCCTTCAGTTTTTCTAAATTCATCTTGTATTGGTCACAAAAATTTCTGCAAAACAATGACTTACACATGAATTTTTTGCAAAAATGTCCCTTCTTGCTCTGTTTTCATCTTTTAACCTTTTCTTTTTTTAACTGTTTTACTTTCATTTTGGATAAAATTCATTGTTGGTGAAAGTATTTTCATCTCTTTTTACCATTACTTCCTCTGTGTTTACTTTTAATGTTTTACCTTGACTGCTTTGTAACTTTTCTTTAACTTTAACTCTGACTTTTACCTGATATACTTTAACTCTGATGCTCTTTGACTGTTCTATTTTCATTATCATTGTGAATTCTGATTTCACTTTTACCATTCACTGTGCACATTTCATCATTCAGATCTCTCTCTGACCTGATTTTATTCTTTCTTTGTATACAAAATTTTTGTTGAATGAAGCTTTTGAATTAAAATCTAAGAATTTGGAGCAAACAATTTTGTCAACTAGTATTGAAACTATTGGCCCAAT
Source organism: Pinus albicaulis (assembly GCA_034641835.2). Classification (NCBI taxonomy): domain Eukaryota; kingdom Viridiplantae; phylum Streptophyta; class Pinopsida; order Pinales; family Pinaceae; genus Pinus; species Pinus albicaulis. The sequence continues at coordinate 1,070,143,859 of CM076575.1, read as the reverse complement.
TCTTATTATGATAATAACCTGCAAAAATCAAACAATTTGTTAATGAAAAAAAGGTCTGCAAGGAGGTGATTGAAGGCTTTTTGAAAGACCTGTGGAATGAGATCTGTCTGTGGAGGTTTAACTCTGTTTTTTAGGCATTTTTGGGCTACTTCTGCAAGTTTAAACTGTTTGCAGGAGTATTTCACTTTAACAGAGGGGTAACTGAGAAATTTAGGCTAAAGATAGCTTATGTTGGTATTATTTATCAATTAGGCTTATCAAAGGATGTAAAATAGGGATAAAATAGAAAATGAGGGTTTTCTGAGTTGGTTTGACTGAGAAAAGGGGTTTTTAAGATATCTAAAGGCTTTAAACCCCTTTCTATATGTGAAATTGATCTTAAGAGGTCACAATTTTAGGAAATTGGCTTCAGAAAGGGATTTTATAAACACAGTCTTTTCTAGGAAAAATTGGCCAGGGTTTGGCCTATTTCTATGTGTTTTTTGGGAAAATTATATGGACAATTTCTCTTGATTTGGGATTTGCTTTAGTTATGAATGGTTTTTACTTAGCAATTGCAAGCCTGAATTTCGAAAAATACCTCAGATGGTAGGTATTCGACTGTCAGAAGGGTTTCTGCAACTTTTTATGGTTGAATTTGAGCTTTGTTTCAACTTGTTGGAGTCGAGAAGGTCTTCTATGGTCTTCAAATAAGGAATTTGGAGTCAAATCTGAGTTTAAGGTAGGAAATCGACTAACATAGGTTAAAACAGAATTGGGAATCTTAACATGGCCAGGCGGAGCTCTTTATTGGTTGGGAATATGTAAATAATGTTAATAAGAATTATAAAAAATATTTTAACCTATGATACAAATCTTTAAAAACGTATTAAATGTTGGTCACATCATAGCGGGAACGACTTTGTTTTCGAATGCGAAAACAAGAAATTGTTTTCGCGTTGGGATGGAGTGGTAAGTTTTTTTCCTCCAAACGAATGTGATCAAATGGGGTTGTGCCACATCGCCGAAGGCGGAAATGGGAAAACCACTCATTTTGCATCCATTTTGGCTTCGGGTGGACATTTGGTTTATGGGCGTGATATGAATTTTTCACCATTGGATCATCGGGAAGGGAGCGAACGATTGAGATTTGATGGGAAGGTGCAGTCGAATAGGCATGTGGGACCGGGGTAACTTATGCGCTGGGCTGTATATATATATATATATATATATATATATATATATATATATATATATTGAAAAGTATGTGAGTGGGAGTGCATGGAGTGGGGTTAATATATGGTTTAACCTAAGTCAACTTTATGTATAGCATAAGGCTATTACATATTGGGGAGAAAAAACGGGAAAGGTTTAACCATTTAATGGATTAAAATCTTAGTTGCACATTGGTAAAACCTTAGGTTAAAAGGTGATACGGGGAAAGATTTAATGAGTATATTACAAAGGCGAGGGGGTTAATTTTTGTAACAAACTTTATTCTATCTTAACACTTAGGATAAACATGGAATGGGCAATATTTTTGGGCATTCAACACATAGGATATGTATGAAAGCGATATTCTCATTTTTTATTTTATTATATAGTTTTAGACTTTTTGAAAGATCTATAACCATAGGGGGCGGGGTATTAGATTAATGTTAGTTTTAGATCAAAGGGATATAACTTGGGATTTTAATTCGGCATGTGCATATTAACTTTGGTCTAAAAACTATATAATAGTGGGTTTTAGGGGGTTATTTATCATAAAGGGAATTATATAGGTAGGATAAAGTAATTTTAGGGATTTAATAGCATAAGTTAGAAATTAATATGACAAGGGGAAAGGAATGCACAAAAAATATACTTATATGACTAAGTAAAGTGAAAACCTTAATGCTAAGTTTATCATTTTGATGATTTCACCACTTTTACTTAGGATAAGATGTTTTTTGAGGGTTTGTATGCTTTTTGAAATGGAGGAAGTTAATCAAAATGGGATATAATGTATCTTTGAGTTGTGATGGGTGAATGAAGGGTAAATAATGATAATTGGGGATTAATATAGGAATTCAACACTTTTAACTAACAATCATTGAGCCTTGGGTCCAGTCCTAGCAGAAGTCAGAGAAATGCTCTGAGCCCCTTTGACTGAAAGTCTAGAATGAAAAATAACTATAAGGGATGGGAAATTAGTTATTTTTTCCCAGTGATGAATATTTACAAGCTTCTTCCCACTGCTTTTTACCTACCCAACTTTAATCTAACATTTTTTCTTCCATTTTGCAGGTGCACTTGAGCTTGCTACCTTGAAACATTTTATTCTTTTGAAAACATAAAATCTATCTAAATCTACCTTATATCATCCGAGGGCTCAGATTTAACTGATGAGATCCTCTTTATTTTATACCTATCTATTGATTAGTCAGGATTAAACTGTCTGACCAATCTTTATTGATTATCTAAAACATGGAAATTGAAAATATGACAAGTCAAGTTTACATAGTTTAACTCATCATGGATTATGGCATTTATTGACACTTTGCCATAATCATCAGCAAAAATTAAAAAGTAGTGGAATTTGGATTTGCACACTTTCATGTTTTATTTCTTTTTCTTTTGGGGTCTATATTCTTTTAAGTCCTTTGATTTTTCTTTTAGGAATTTTACCCTCTTTTTGATTTTTTAATTTTTTAATTTTTTTACAAAATATGGGAAAAAAACTTGCAGAAAGCAAGGTATGTACATAATTACAAGACTATCAAAATTCAATTCAAAATTATGAATCCTATATTTATAGGACCCTAACACTTTCCACTTGACTAGATACTGATAGTAAGTTTGTGCTCTAGTATTCTTTGCTTCTCTTTTCTCCAAAATGGCTTCCACTTCTTTCTTTTCTGTATTTGGCATCTGTTCCTTCCAATTCAAAGTTTGTTCTTCCTCTTCTGTAGAGTCTTCTAGTAGCTCTTCCTCTGTTCCTTTTTATAGGTATAAATCTACAACATTAAATATACGTGATATTCCAATTCCTTCTAGAGATTCAATCTCATATGCATTTGAAGAAATTTTCCTCAAAATTCTACATGGTCCTATCTTCTTCATTTTTAATTTATTGTAAGTCCTAACAGAAAACCTTTCTTTTCTTAGGTACACCATGACTAGGTCAGCTACTTTGAATTTTTTTTTCTTTCCTCTTCATATCAACTCTCTGCTTGTATTTTCTTCTACTTTCCTGTAATCTATTTTTGATATCTTCCTGTAGTTTCTGCATATTTTCTGAAAACTCTTCAGATTTTTCACTCCTTATCTTTTGTTTTCCAAAATTTTTGAGCTCATACACAACAAGATGGAATGGACTCATCCCTGTACTTCGATTGGGAGTATCTTTATAAGAAAACTCAGCCTGAGAAAGTGCTAAATTCCACTGCTTAGGATTTTTATACACTAAGCTCCTCAACATATTCCCCAAGCTTCCATTCACTACCTCAGTTTTTCCATCCATTTGAGGGTGATAAGTTGAACTGAAAATAAGGTTGGTACATATTTTCTTCCATAGAGTTCTCTAGAATGACCAAGAAACTTGGTATCCATTTCAGATACAATACTCACTAGAAATCCATGTAATCTTACAACTTCTAAAAAAACAGATTAGCAACATGTGTTGCACCACTAGTTTTCTTGCATGTAATGAAATGAGCCATTTTAGAAAAGCTATATACTACAAAATAAATGGAGTCACTTCCTCTTTGATTTTTTTTCAAGCACAGAACAAAATCCATACTAACTACATCCCATAGTCGGTTTGGTATTGGAAATGGATGATACGATCCTGTATTCTGACTTCTCCCCTTAGCATGCTGACAAATCCTACATTTCTCAACAAATATCTTAACATCAGTTTGCATCTTTGGCCAGTAGTAAAAAGCATTTACTTGAGAAAAAGTCTTGTCTTGTCCAAAGTGTCCAGATAAGACTCCACTGTGTTTTTTCTTAATTATGTTTTCCCTCATAGAACATTTGGGAATCCATATTTTATTACTTTTGAATAACAAACCTCCTTGGAAAAGAGAATCCAACCACTGGCTTCTATTATGAACTACTGGGTTTTGCACAACTGCATATATTTCCTTAACTTCTGTATCTTCTTTATACATGTTAACCATTTCTTCAAATCCTAACACACCAACTTGTAATTCTTGCATGATTAAATTCACTCTGCTCAAAGCATCAACAACTTTTTTCAACTTACCGCTTGTATGCTTAATCACAAAAGTAAAACTATGTAAAAATTCTACCCATTTGGCATGTTTTTGGTTCAATTTTGGCTAGTTGTTTATAAACTGTAATGCATGGTTATTAGAATATAAGACAAATTATTTTGGTAGAAAATAATGTCTCCATGTTTTCAAGGCTTGCACAACAACATAAAAATCTTTATCATAAGATGAGTATTTCTTCTTAGCTTCATTCAGTTTCTCACTGGAGTATGCTATTGGTATCTGTTCTTGACTTAAAAATTCTCCAATTGCAACTCCAATAGCATTAGTCTCAACTCAGAAAACTTTTTCAAAATCTGGCAAAGCTAAAACTGTTTTTCCTATAATTTTCTTCTTCAACAACTTAAAGTTTCGGTCTGTTTCTTCTATCCACTTGAATGGATGATTAGTTTCCTTGATTATTTAAATAATGGGTGCACAAATATGACTAAAGATTCTGATAAATTTTCTATAGAAACTTGCAAGATCGTGAAAAATCCTTACCTCAAATATGTTTCTTGGAGTTGGCCAATTCAAAATTGGTTGGACTTTAGAAACTACAAATCCCAAATAGACTAGTTCTTACTTCATAAAACTACATTTCTTCAAATTTATTAGCAACTTCTCTTTATGCAAAGTTTTTAGAACCCAAATTAAAGTGATCCACATGCTCTTCTTTACTTTGACTGAAAATTATAATATCATCAAGATAAAAAATTACAAACTTGCCTGCATATTCCTTCAAGACTTCATTCATTAATCTCATGAAGGTGCTGGGTGCATTAGTGAGCCCAAAAGGCCTCACTAACCATTCATACAAACCATTGTTTGTTTGAAGGTAGTATTCCACTCATCCCCTTCTCTAATACTTATCTGATGATAACCACTCTTCAAATCTATCTTAGTAAAATATTTTGATCCACTCAATCAATCCATTAAATCATGCATTCGTGGTAAAGGAAAATGATACATGATAGTGATTTTATTTATGTCTCTATAATCTGTGCACATGCACCATTCACCTCGTTTCTTTGGACTAAATACTGTTGGTACAACACATGGACTAAGGCTTTCTCTTATCAATCCATTATCCATCAATTCTTGCACTTGTCTTCCAACTTCTGCATTTTCTTGAGGAGTTAATCTGTATGCTGCTTTATTCGGAAAACTTGCTCCAGGTACTATATCAATGTGATGACCAATACTTCTGATTAGTGGTAATGCACTTGGAAAATTATCCACAATAATATCAACAAAATCGTTCAACATATTTCGGATTCCTTCAGATAAATATTCTAAATTTGTGGAAGTTAGAATTACCTTGGGTCTTCCTATATCAACAAAATGCATCTCCTCATCCTTCTCAATTTCTTGCAACAATTCTTTCCCACTCATCAGCATAACACCATTTCCAGGTATTTCTATGTCAGCTTCATCCTTCAACAGTAGCAGTTTGTATTTTTTTCCATCCTTGTCCAGAGTATAAGTGTTTCTTCTGCCAACATGTATGGATTTCTGATCAAAACGCCAAGGTATTCCAAAAAATATGTGACATACATGCATCAACATTACATCACATAATATAAAATCCTTGTAAGTAACAATCTGGATCTCTACTTTACATTGTTTTGTCACAATAATCTGATGTCCCTTTTGTAGCCATGATACCTTATAAGGAGTAGGGTGTACTATTTTTACCAATCCCAACTTGTCCACCATCTCTGTAGAAACAAGGATATCGGTGCTTACATTGTCAATTACCACTTTGCAACATTTACCTTTGGAATTGCATATAGTCTTGAATAGGTTATTCCTCTGAGCTGGTTCTCCTGCTTCTTTTTCGGCTTTAAGCAATACCCTTTTCAAAAACAAGGATTCTCCTGCTTTAGGTGGTTCCTCTTTACCTGCAATATGAGGAAAGTCTTCCTTCGTTTCAACAACGTTTACATTTCTCTGAGTTTTTGACTTATTCTGAGGACAATCCCATGACCCATGTCCCCATTCACCACATGTAAAACAACGAATATCTCTTCCTCGACCTCTACCTCTGGGTAAAAACCTTCCTCGACCATGTTGCACTGAAAATTGTCATCCAGACATTCTGCTATGTGTATGAGCTCATTATCACTCATACTTCCTCCTTTGCAAGTCTAACATATCAGTTCTTCATGTCAAACCTTGAAAACAAGAGAAAAATTCTTAAAAATCTCCTTAAATCTGGTATCGCACTTTCTCTTTATCTTGCCTGCGGTCCTGCACCTAATGTTCATGACTCCTATGTACCTGAACGAACTTTCTCTATGTTATGGGTGCGGACCCCTGTAAAATATTAAAAGGGTGCAAGTAAACTCAAAAATATTACTGTCAGTAAATTCTAGAAGCCTCTAGAAAGAATCTTGCGGTGGCAGAACCGCTCTTTTGAGGTTCATGTATCCCTTACCTTATGGAGCTAACCCCTTGATGTGAGGAGCTTATCCCTTTGAAGGAGGATTCTATCCCTTCATAGTTGGAACTGAAACCTCCTCTTTTCCACTATAAAAAGAGGCATTGGGTAGCCTCAAGGGGAGTTGAAGCTTTAGAATTATTTGAGGTTAAGTGCTATTGGGATTCAGACTCATTTAACTGAGATTTTTGTGAGGAGAGATCACATACCTCTATCTGTCTCGGTTGGAAGAGTGCAAGGCTTGTCAGAGTAGAGGAGATTCCTGCTTCGGACCCCGGGAAGGCCTGTTCAACATCAAGGCTAAGGTTGTAAGGTTTTCCTTCTTTCAAAGTTAATACAAATGAATTCATTTTTCTCAATAAGCTGTTAATTAACTGTTTATTTCATAGATTCCTTGATCACCATGATAAGCATGATTTATGATGTTTACTATATAGGTGCTATTTAATGTTTTCTTGTTTGTGACTACAGGTTTACGAGGATAACTCCTTCAAGTGCACGAGGGACAACAACTTCGAACAAGCATTGGATCTACGGTAAGTCCTTAACACCCTTATAGTATTATTTTGTAAATCGCATATGTTTAGAGAAAGATAGGTTTACTTGGCTGTTTGTTGCTATATTACCTTTTGGTACTAGGGAGATCGATCTTGTCTGCAAGATTGATTAATCCGCCCAACAAATTGGCGACTCCACTAGGGAAAATTCTTGTTGTTTTTGGTTCTCTTTTATTTTGATTTGAGGAAACGTTTTTCCTGGTTTTTGATTGATGGATATCTACTTGGGTAGCTTTGGTTTTATATGTTTTTCAAAATTTTGAAATCTTTTATGTTTTTCTTGAACTTTTCCAGGGACCGCACTTTGTTCTTTTGCACAGTGCGGGAAATTTCGCACTTTCCTTAAGTAACTAATGCAGGACCGCACCTGTTACTTCTGGAAGCCTGCAGACCCTGTTAGAATTTTGAAAAAATCCAGATTTATTTTTTCAATTTATATTTGATTTGATTTAAATTTTTTATTATCTGCCCAAATTGGCGTTGTTTCTATCAAAAGCCTTTTGTGAATGAGTTCCAACAGTATTTATGTTTTTGATGATTTTATAGAAGTTTTGCAAGTTGGATTGCTTTTCGTTTGGTCTATGTAGTGAATCAAAGCATTGAAAGTTTGAAATACCTCAGATTACATTGGTCTTTTGCCTTATTTCTGAGTCTGACTTGATTGTGAAATCCATACTTTATTGAGAAATAGATCTAGTTGTTTCTTTGCAAATCTTCGAAAAAAATTTGTTATAGGTTTTGAATTTCATTTTTATAAAAGAAAACATATCTGGATGTTTTTTGATTTGTTTATTATTCTGGACAAACATATACTTAGTTTACTAAACAACTAAGTAAAACATTCTTCAAAAAAATATTAAAGCTTTTATTCAATTAGATTTTAAAAGTTTGTAGATCTCAAGATTAGTTTTTGTAGTTTTGAGTGCTTTTAAAATTTGTAGATCTCTTTTGAAGGAAAGTTGTTTTTGTAGTTTCAAGTCTTGAAAGTGAAAGGATTTTAGCGTGAGAATTGATAATTTGTCTCGTTTTGCGTTCTTTTTGAAAAAACAATTTTTCATTTTTCATTTTTTCTTTCAGTTATTCTTTATGTTCAAAGAAAGAATTGTCTCTTAAAAAGAATTGCATTCTCGGACTCTTTCTTTAGCTAGAATTTCATTGAAAGAAAACAAATTGATTATCATCTTTAGGTGCATTTTTAGTGTTTTTGGAAGTCGAGTCTTCACACCATCAAAGTTTCATTTATGTACCTATTGACTTAAAGAACAACCCATAAAAGTAACACTTAATTAAAATTCATCTAGTAATATTTTTATTTCTAGGGCTCTTACCACCAATATAACTTAGGCTAGTATCTTGGAGTAGGGAGTAATTAACTCTCCAAGATAGAAAAAACAAACAAGTAGATAAATCTTGTGGTAGGAAATAAATCCAATTGTAATTTGTACAATATGGGAAGCTTCTCTTAAAGGAGTTAATCACGATATCATATCTGAGCCTTTGAGACAATCAATTATGTTTCATTGGGAAAGATAGAAGATCTGTGCGCATTAAAAACGGTAAACCTCAGATTAACCATTGTCGAGGAACCTGAGGTCGCTTGTCGGTAAACCTTGGATTAACCATGTCGAGGAGCCTTCAAGGGGATTGAGCTTTGTTACTCTGCCCTTGTGCGTGGAATTGGATCGTAGACTGTTCCCCCAGTTGTATTTGTTACTGTTGGTAACCTTAGTGTCCATAAGCTTAAGATTATTTCCTAAGGTGAAGGTGAAGGAAAGATCTCACTGTTCCTGGAGTAGACGTCGACTAGACTCACTTGGACTCTCTGGGGGGTTCTCTTCACATGAGATGGTTTTGTGAAGAAACTCGTGCCAGTCTGTTTCATTAAGCAGGTTGTCGGGGTAACTGTTCCAATCGCCTTTTCTGTATTAAATTTCTACTAAGTTGGATTTCATCAACAACTAGTGTTTTTAGTATGGAAAGTTACTGTTTGTGTGTGGTTTGAACTCTTAGATTTTTAGGCGTGTGATTCAGCTGTTTGTTTATTTAGAGAATTTAGGTGTTTTTATTTAGATTTTCTTTGTTTGTGTGTGATTGGTTAATATTTAATCATGGCAGAATTACCAAGACAATCCTGGAGACTTCAAGGGAAGCCCCCTGAATATACACCAAGTCAACTTGAAGGGTTGCGTGCTCTAGTATCATCTAGTAGCGGTAGAATTAGATCAAAATAAATTGGAACTTCATTTATAGTTGTTCATCCTGATCATAAAATACCCACAACAGAACACATTCAAGAACCAATTTCAGTTTCAGAAGTTACTGGTAGTATTTCTCCTTTCAGTGAACTAGCTGATGAACCTGAAATTTCTGAACCTGAAACTGGCCCTTCTGTTTTGGAAGGATTTCTTACACCAACTTCTAGTGATCCTGGTTCACCTAGGATAAGAAATATTGTTACTGAAGATCTTCCATCTCCCCTCATTTATATTGAAGAGCTTGCTAGTCTAGACGAAGAGTTATCTCTTCCCGAATCCCCTTAGTCTTTAAATCTTAGGGAGCGTGAATCTATTTTCTACAGCCCTATTCGAACTGACGCTTGGTATCTATCTTTGACAAAATTTTTAGAAAACCTGGGTCTTGTTTTTTCTCCACCTCGAATTCCATTTCATCCTACGCCCAGAGGTTACTATCCTTCATCCATTATGGTAGGAGAGTCATCTATGTTTTCCCAGACACCAGAAGCATTTTTACAGGGTGGTCCTTCTGTTCCTTCGGGATATCAGGCTTTGTCTGGTACTTTCTCTGGAGCAGCTCCTCGACCGATTGAACAAGTATTATCATCTGGTCTTAATGGAATTAAAACTAAAACGTTGAACGTAGAGAAAATCTTTATGATGTCTGGTAATATTTCGAATCCTCAACCTGAAGGAAGTCAGTTACCACCTGGAGGACAATTTCAAGGAAGTCAGTTACCACCTGAGGGGAAACCTCAAGGTATCTTTTTCCCAGGACAAACTATGGGACAATATTATTTTGGAGAAAAACCTCAAGGACAGTACATACCTCAAGGTTATCAACCTTTAGGACAGTACATACCCCAAGGTCAACCCCAAACTGAATATGTTCCTCAAGGTCCTTATCAACCCCAGTTTCAGTACGCACCTCAGGGTTATCAACCTCAAGGTCAGTACCCAATTCAAGGTTTCCAACTGCCTTTTGGTTAATCATCTGTACAAGGAGCCAGAAATTTACCACTTACTTATCAACCCTATGTTAAACCAGGCTATGGTCCTTACGTTCAACCTTCTATAGGACAATACCCCGGAAAAAACATGGCGTGGGATCCATCCCAATTTCAATAGCCTATGAAACCTAATGTGCAGTTGTCTTCTCAACCTGGACAACCTTTGGTTTTTGGTCCAACCCAGCAACCTGTTCAATCTACTATTCAAACCCCTGCACCTGGTTCTGTTCAGCAGTCTGGGCCTAGTACATATCAAACTCCACCTCAAACTTCTACAACTGATGAAACATATGTTCAACCTATAACAACTGTCTCTGGAGTATCTGTAACTCTGGTTTCTACTATCCCTAGATCCGTGCAAATCCCTCAAGTCTCTGTACCCCAGTCAGGACCTACAGTTCAGACTTCGGTCTAGATACCTGCGGGACAAGCTGGTACAAGTACGATTGTCACAAGTCAAGTGCAATTCACGTATCAACCGTACCAGGGACAGTCTCAATTCGGTCCCGTTTCACAAAACCCAACTTATCAGTATCAACTGTAACCTGGCTATACTTATCAACAGCCTCAACAACCCTAGTTTGGTCCGGTTAATCCTGGTTTCTCGAGAGGTTACACAATTCCTAATGCAAATATGATTCCCAGTTATCCTAGGTATCCTCCTCCCAGAACTGCTTTGGCTACTCAAGGTTTTCGCAACCCTAACTGTCAGTTACCATTTATTGCAACTTTGGATTTACCTGATTTGACACGCCTTACGAATGATCCAATTTTCTATTATCCGTACTGGCCGTCAATGCCACATAAGTTTCCCAATGATATACCGAAATTCGAGGGTAAGTCGGGAGAGGATCCATCAAATCAAATTATGAATTATCACCTCTAGTGTGCGTATAATTCAATAATTTATGATTCAATTCGCTTACATCTTTTCCAAAGAACTTTTATTGTTCTTGCCGCCAAATGGTACATTGAGTTATCACGAGGCTCTTTTAATAATTTCAGTCAGTTAGAAACTGCCTTCTTGACTCATTTTCAGTTGCCTGTCAGATACGACAATGGCACGGAACTATTAAATTCACTAAATCAATCCACGTCCACATATATTTCTGATCATATTCATGAATGGCGACGTAGAAGGCGTTTGGTGAAATTTTACATTCCAGATCAAATTTTGGCGGAATGGTTTGTTAAATCATTGTTACCCAAAATCACTGAAGATGTAGCTAAAGATGGAGTTGTTACTGAGGAGCAAGTCATTGCTCAAGCTCAGTACCTTGACTTCGTCTATACGCAGTCAGGTACTTTACATGAAAAAATCCCTGATCTTCCAAAACAAGGTCAAATAACTGCAGCTCCTTCAGGGTCTCATGTCGCTGATGGTATGATTGGTACAGTTAATACTAAAAGCAAGAAGAAATCTTCAAATAATTCTTCTCTTATTATAACTTTACTTGATTCTCCGAAAGGAGAGTCTTCCCCTGAAATTTCTGCTGACATTCATGTCGTAGAGACATCTACATCCAAATCTAAATCCAGCGGTAAAAAGAGAGGGAAGAATAAAAACAAAAAGAATTCAAAAGAGAAAACTGATAAAAATTAATCCAATGACGAAAAATGCAAGCCTTGCTATCCTTGTTACATTTGCGACGAGGATCATTTTACTAAAGAATGCCCACATTGAGCAGAGGTTTCGAAATTCGTTAAAGGTTCACAACAACCTGATATCTTGAAGGATCCTTTTCCCACTCAAGATAGTAAGATGGTTGGTTCTGCCTCGAATGCCTTAGAAGAACCTATTATGATGATGTCTCATGTCAGGATTGCAACGCGATCGCAAGATTATGGTAGTAAGAATCTTGTTGATGGTAAAGAAGCAGAATCTTCTAGTGCAAACACATCAACTACACCTCCTCCTGTTTCTGGTCCGCTACAAATCGAGAAACCCAATCCAGACTTAGTAATAAAACCGCCTTCTAAAGGTGTTCTTCATAAATCAGCTTTCTATCCACATGCGAGAGCTGCTCAGAATTACAACATTGTTGAGGACTTAGCTATTTCCCCTTCAGCAATGTCGGCTTTGGAAGTGCTGCAATCATGCCCAACACAACATAAATTACTTTTTTCTGCCATAGGAGTTGTCGATATTCAGGACTCGAACCTAATAATATTCGATTTAGAGAATAGTACACCTTACCTACCTCACCAAATGGCTTTCCAAATTCCAGTATTAGTAAAAAACAGACCGATATTTCGGACTGTGATTGATGAGGGAGCTTCAACGTGTATTATGTCAATCCAGTGTTGGAAATCGCTTGGTTCTCCTACACTCAATCAGTCTCCGACAACTCTAAAGGATTTTGATGGCCGAGGTTTTCATCCTTTTGGTATTTTGCAGGATTTACCCATAGGGGTCGAAGGTAAAACCGTAAATCTAGATGTGGAAGTGGTTGATGCCCCTCTAGATTACAACCTTCTCCTGGGTCATAGTTGGTCTTATGCTATGACTGTTGTTGTTTCTTTGGTCTTTCAACTTATAAATTTTCCACATCAAGGAAAGATCGTTACAATAGATCAGTTAAATTATTTTTCTTCCGATCCAGCGTCTACAGAAACAATCCAGCACGTCGGTAAAACGACTGCCCCTTACAAGGATTTTGGAGTAGGTTTGATTAAATATTCTAGTTTACTAGGAAATTTTTCCTTTGCTCCTCCTAACGTATTGCCTTATATTGCAACTATTCATATGATTTCATCAAATACTATTATGTTTGATGATTCTTAGATCGTACCTTTCGATTCCAAATTAGATTCATTTGATGGCACGATGCCTTTGAGTCCATTTGAAATTGCATATCAGGCTGTATAGTCACTTTCCGACCCTTCTTCAATCGAAACTGATCCAATGAATGGGATCCATGAGGAATCGCTTTCTATATCTAGTTCAGCCACAGCGACATTTCCCGATCTTGTTCATACTGATGAGAAAGATCATTTTGAAGATGATTTCTCTTCTATTTTTACTGCTGAATATGTCAAAGAACCGTAGAATCCATTGCGAAATCCTGATTCTGAGTTAAATTTGGATAATATCTCTCGAATGATTCCAATTGAAATTTCAGTAAAGCCAGGAATAATTGAAAACATTCATATAGGTGCTTGCTGTACGGAAGATGAAATTCAAACTTATAAAGACCTATTTCAAGAATTCAGTGACATGTTTGCCTGGTCATATGAAGAAATTCTAGGAATCGATCCATGAATTATCGTACATGAAATCAAGACTTACCCGAATGCCAAACCTGTCCATCAACTTTTACGTCAAATACATCCAAGAAAAGCTGCTGCCATCAAAGCTGAAGTTGAGAAATTACTTCGTGCATGTTTCATTTATCCAATTCCTTTAACCGATTGGGTATCAAATATTGTTCCTGTTAACAAAAAACAAGGAACGATAAGAGTATGTATATACTATAGGGATATTAATCGAGCTTGTCCTAAAGACAATTATCCAACCCCCTATATTGATCAAATTATTGATGATTGTGCCGGAAGTGAAATTTTTTCCTTTATGGATGGTTTTTCTGGTTACAATCAAATAAACATACTCCCTGCTAATCAGCCAAAAAAAATTTCATTTGTCCATGGGGGACATTTGCTTATTGCAAACTACCCTTTGGATTGAAGAACGCTGGGGAAAATTTTCAAAGGGCTATATCTTACGCATTTCATGACGTTAAGCACATTGTGCAGCCTTATCTCAATGATTTACCTGCTCATTCATCACGTAGGGCCGACCATCTCACTCATTTACGAGCTATTTTTATGAGATGTAGGCATTATCGAATTAGGCTGAATCCACAAAAATTTGTTTTTTGTGTAGAATCGGGTCGCTTACTGGGATTTATTGTTTCAAAAAAAGGCATTCGCGTTGATCCGTCGAAGGTCAAAGCTATTGTTAATCTGCCTCCTCCTTCGACTTTGTGCCAACTCCAAATTTTGCAGGGGAAAGCAAACTTTTTACGTCGGTTCATTCCTAACTACGCTGAGTTAACAAAAGGTTTTACCAGGTTGTTAAAACATAACATTCCATTCTTTTGGGATGAGATCGCTAATCGATCTTTTGATGCACTCAAACACACATTGACCCATGCACCGTTATTGCATCATCCCAATTACAACCGGGACTATTTTTTGTACCTTGTCGCCTCTCATTCCACCATTGAAGTGGTTTTAGTTGAGGAAGACGAATTCAACAATGAACATGTGATTTACTATCTTAGTCGAAATCTGCATTCGACTGAGATAAAATACACACATGTGGAGAAATTGTCCTTGGCAGCTGTACAAGATGTCCAAAGATTTTGAAACTATATATTATTACGCAAAACCACAGTAATTTATGACTGTAGCCCTATGATGTACATCTTGACCAAACAATTTCTAGGGGGAAAGTATTCCAAATGGATAGTTATCTTGCAGGAATTTGACTCTGAATTTGAAAAATCCAAGGCAAAGAAATCTTTGGTTTTTGCCGAACTGATGTGTGATTTCCCCTCTACTGATACTGAAACTATGGCGGAGCAGCCCATTGCGGACGAATCCTTGTTTCTTATCAATACACTTGATCCTTGGTATGGGGATATCATAGTTTATCTCCAAACCCAATCTTTTCGGCCTGAAATCTCACGATCTCAGCGTCGGAAAATACTTTTCCAATCCCAACAATACAATATTATTAGTGATATACTCTATCGTCATGGAGCGGATTCTATTTTACGACGCTGTCTTATTCATGAAGAAGCTAAGAAGGTTTTAAATGACTGCCATTCTGGAGCATGTGGCGGTCATATGTCTGGGTATGCCACAACCCAAAAGATATTGCGCGCTGGTTATTGCTGGCTATCGTTATTTAAATATTGTATCTATGAAGTCCGGAAATGCCACAATTATCAGGTTTTTGATCGTAAAATGCGTGCACCACCCTCGCCTCTTCACCCTATAATTGTTGTCAGTCCTTTCGCAAAGTGGGGTATTTACTTTATTACATGTAACCCTCACTCAGCCGGGGGGCATGCGTATATTATCTTAGCGGTAGATTATTTTACTAAACGGGCCAAGGTGATGCCTACATTTTTGGCAGACGACAAGACTGCTACAAATTTCGTATTCAATCATATAATTGCTAGATTCAGTGTTCCTCAAGCCATTATTACTGATCATGGAAGTCATTTTTGAAATATCATGATGACTGAACTGACAGATCAACTTGGCCTGCGCCATGATAGTTCTACTCCATATTATCCGCAGGCTAATGGTTTGGTTGAAGCTATCAATAAATTTTTAGTCACTATGATTAAATGAATTATTGGTATTCATAAGTAGAATTGGCATTCCATGTTATTTTAAGCACTTTAGGCATATCGGACCTCAGTAAAAACATCAACTGTTTTCACTCCCTTTCAACTAGTTTATGGTTTGGAAGCTGTGTTGCCGATTGAATGTGAACTTCCGTCATTGAAATTAGTCATAGAATTACTCCCAGCTACGTCTGAAGAGGAGAATTTTTTTTTGTACTTGGCTCAGCTAGATGAGAATCGACGAAACGCTGCAATAGCAAACGAGGCTCATGTCAAACGAATAAAAGCTTAGTACGATAAAAGTGTTACCCCTCGTAATTTTTTAGAAGGAAACCTAGTCTTAGTGTACGGTCAAGCCAATGATAAGCTAGGAGCTGGAAAATTTGTGCCCATGTGGCATGGTCCTTTCATTGTTAAGCGAAAGATGGAAAAAGGGGCCTAGGAGCTAATAGATTTCGACGGTGTCTCTTTAGATAAACCTAGAAATGGGCTTTATCTGAAGAAATATTATGCTTAAATTTTGTGTGGAGATTTATTAGATTAGATTTCTTTACTGTTGGTGTGTCTTGGATTAGAAAAGCGTGCCTAGTTTAGAGTGTGTTTATTCCTACTTATCTGAGTTTTACTCTTGATATTGCAGATGTCGACGTCTCTTCAAACCTACATTGGTTTTCCTGATGGTGCTTGTCGTAGTACACGAAACATTTCTTCCATCGCCTGGGTTATCTATTCACCCTCTGACGAGTTAGTATCCATGCATGAGGTAAACCTCGTTCAAACAAAAAATAACATTGTAGAGTATAGTGCAGTGATTGAGTTATTATCTGAATCCATATCGTTTGGAATTCGGAGTTTGATTGTTAGGTTGGATTAGAAATTGTTGTATTACAGCTTAATAGGGTTTATGCCATTAGAAATCTAGTGTTATTACGATTATTTTTAAGAGTTCGTCTCTTGGAATGTGAATTTTATTACATTTAATATCAACATATTCCAAGACATTTAAATACATTAGGAGATGCAGTTGCTTCTAGTATGATAAATCGACATTTGCAATAATCAAAACAGTAAATTAAACAACATTACATAACATGCACACAGATAGCCGGTAATAGTGATATATCATAGTATAGAAGTGTTTCAAAAAATATACATCATCTTCGATCATAGGTTGGAAACACCTTATGATCGGTAAAAATGATATACAAAAGATAAAAAGTATGAGTCTATGACACGATCATCCTATCACTGATGATGATCACAATAAGAGACCATTGCCCGAGCCACCCTACATAGGAATCTCCTCAAAGTTCCTAGGACACCAATCACATATCTCTGTAATCTGAGCAGAATATCATCTATGTCGGTCTCTGGAATGTCCAGAGTCAGGCGCTCTAGGTGATGCTCTAAATCTGACATGATATCGGTTGATTGGCCCTCTGGGGCTGGTGCTACGACAGCTGGATGCCTCCTCTCATAAGGTTGGAGATGGGCTGGTCGCCGTGGGCCCACATTTGCATTTAAAACTTTTGATTATTAGTTTTGAGACGATTAAAATACAAAAAAAAATTAGAACTTAGAAATTGTTGAAAATGATTTTTACCTGATTCATCCCATTGTTCCCCTGCTAGGAGAGCCATCTCTCGGTCGTTGTAGAAATATGTCCTGGTGTATGGAAAGTCCTTTATAACAAAAATTTGGCATTCTAGCCAACGAAAATATGAAGGAGGAAATTGAACAATCTCGACGCCCTCAGTAGCGTGATGGGGCATCAAAGCAACCCAACGAACCATCCTAGGTTCTCGAGGTCATCCAGCATCAAAAAGAATGTTTTGCGGAGCTAACATGGGGATCATCTCTAAAGCAAAGGTGACTACAATGGATCCATATCCAAAGTTATTTAGCTTTCCATTCTTTGCTCTGGTCAGTTGGCCTTTTACATTGGCCAACACAACTTCGCACCAGTTGAAAATGGTGCCTCGAAAATAGTCTACAACAATGTGCATCTGGGAACCAGTAGCCACATGCAACCCTGTGCTCCCACACAGTCTGGTGACAGTAAATGTAATAACTTTAAGCTCAGAACGGATGATAGTTTTTATGTCAATCCGTTTGTCCCTAGGGTCTGCTTGATAATCACAGAACTCTAGTCGAAGACTAGCGACAGACTGGCCACCTGGCCTAGTCCCAAACAGAGAAATTTGGAAAAAAATTCAAAAAATAGATATCCTCCAGCTCAATTTCGAGCTGGTGGCCGCCAATAATGAAACACTGATCCTGTACATTCCACCTTTTCACCAGCCACGTTAGGAGGTCTACCTATGCCCTCATGCCCTGAATGGCCCAAAATTTATACAAACCGCATGCTCTTAATGCTTGCATTGTAGGCAAATGATTCATTGTGGCATCATCTACGTCTTCATGCTCGCGTTCTCTCCAAATAAGCATCTTGTATGTCCTACAATGCATAAAAATACATATTAGATTTTTTTTTTTTTGAAAAATTTTAGGTGAGAATTGAGAAAATTTAGTTTGAAATTTCATTGTGCGGGGTCCGCACATGAAGTTCATACACAGTGCGTAGATACGCACAGGCACTGTGGAATAGGTGTGGACCCAGGACTTTTTCCCATGTAGAAAAAAGTCGGGGTCTGTAGGGCCCGCGTGTTGCACCTGCGGACCCCCACGGGCGATTTTTTCAACATATTTTTGCTTAAAAAATGAAATCTAAAGCCTAAAAACGAAATATAAATTGATGAAATGCAAGATAAGGAGGTCATGTATTACCTGGAGCTGACGGTTCTCGATTTCGCAGGACGAATTTTCTAGAATCTTTGCAGGAACGTTTTTACCCAAAGCTCTTACTTTTCACTCTGAACATAAATGGTAAAAATGAAGTTAGAAAAGTCATTTTTATAAGTTTTTTCGAATAAATAAATTTTTAATTTGTTTATTTTTCACTTTGAAAAGGTTATTTTTGAAAGCATTTTTATTTTTCTTAAATAGGTATGTGTAATTTTTCGAGTTTTTGTGCAGAAATTGGATTTTTCAGGAAAATTGATCGTTTTTCAACAAAGAGCATACTTTTATCACTTTTTCAGACTCTTTCAAAAATTTACTAAAAAGCGAAAACTTGGAGTCCTCTTTTAAGCTCTTTTCAGACTCTTGAAAATTGAAAGGATTGTTGAGTACTTGATTATTAGAACTCGTTAAAACAAATGAATGATCGCCCCTTCAGTATAAGTTTACCCCTTTTACAAACTGAAATGGACTATTTACAAAAAAGGTATACGTTGACTAAATACACTCAATAGAATTATCTCTCGCATTATTTTATCCTTTTTCGGGCCCGAGAGACTAAATTTACGAAAAAGTACCCCCATGGAGTTTTCTTAAGTTTTTTCTTCTGACTCCCTAAAATTGAAAAAACACCGAGTTTCTCCTATACTGGGCTCATTAAAATGTAACAGTAAAGGACCTGTTCAATTTTAAACAGGAACGAACCACTCCTTCTTAGGGTTCGAATCTTAAACTAAGTTGGACTCATCTGAAGGATGAACTTATAAACAAGCAAATTTTATCCTCCTCAAGCTTGTCAAAAATAAAGAGGTACTTGCCAGAAACGGTGGGGGAAAAGAGAGAAAAATGGACCTGTTTGTTGTATTTTGATTTTTTTGAAAAGCCAGTTAACCACTCTTGAACACGACACTTTTGTTCACCTGGGTTGGGAAAATCCTTTGCCTAACAGTTAATCAAACCATATTGAAAGTCTTCAGCTGGTTTCTGAGTATTTTCTTTGGGTAATTGTCACTAAGCCATCTGCAGTGTTGTTATGTGTTCAAGAGGACAGTTCAAATAAAACATTCATCTGCAAAATATTTGTCATCCATTTTGACCATCCTTGAGTCAATCCTTGCCAATATATTTCTTCAAAACTTGATCTATGATTTCGTGTTGTGGGCCTGCCTACGACAGATCACTTTCTATTGACGACAGCTCATTATCTAGGAATTTGATCCAAAAATCATCAGTACCTTGAAATCTGCATGCCTCAATGGCAGGTTTCTCACCTTCGACGATAGGTTGCATCATTTACCTTCGATCGAATGATTCCTTGACATGTTCGACTTCAGCTCATTCATTCCAATTTCATGGATTGTACTGAGTACTTTGAGAGCCATTGACATTACTGGTGGTTACTCTCACACTTTTTAATAGTTTACATCATTGACTGGTAATCAAGTGGTTTCTACCATGTTCGAATTCGACACATTCATTCACATGGATAGAATCATACTGGTTCGAGAATCGGAAATCAAGACCCTGAATCTAGTTTCTACCATCCAGGCTGCGAGGAATTTTTCTATTCATTTATATAGTGGAATATTCATAAACATATGGATGCATCCATACTGTGTCTACACATGTCTATACTGTTGATGTATTGAAAATCATTCCTGTATCAGAATAGTTTAAATCAGTTTTCTAGTTAGTTTTGATCTGAGTATGGAAATGCCTACCTCAGCGATGATATGATTACATATATATATATTTTGCATTGAATGTTTTTACAGGTTCTGATTTGGGTGTCCATAGGATGATCCTTGAAATGATAAAATACTGCACTCTTCATATATGACAGAATTCAGCTTCATCTATTCCAGACTTTGCACTTTAGGGGGCAATCTGTTGCACTGAAAATTGTCATCCTGACATTCTGCTATGTGTATGAGCTCATTATCACTCATACTTCCTCCTTTGCAAGTCTAACATATCAGTTCTTCATGTCAAGCCTTGAAAATAAGAGAAAAATTCTTAAAAATCTCCGTAACTCTAGTATCACACTTTCTCTTTATCTTGCCTGCGGTCCTGCACCTAATGTTCATGACTCCGGCGTACCTGAACGTACTTTCTCTGTGTTATGGGTGCGGACCCCTATAAAATATTAAAAAAGAGCAAGTAAACTCAAAAAGCTTACTGTCAGTGAATTCTAGAAGCCTCTAGAAAGAATCTTGCGATGGAAGAACCACTCTTTTGAGGTTCATGTATCCCTTACCTTATGGAGCTAACCCCTTGATGTGAGGAGCTTATCCCTTTGAAGGAGGATTCTATCCCTTCATAGTTGGAACTGAAACCTCCTCTTTTCCACTATAAAAAGAGGCATTGGGTAACCTCAAGGGAGTTCAAGCTTTAAAATTATTTGAGGTTAAGTCTTGTTGGGATTCGAGACTCATTTAAGCGAGATTTTTGTGAGAGGGAATCACATACCTCTATCTTGTCTCGGTTGGAGGAGTGCAAGGCTTGTCGGAAGTAGAGGAGATTCTTACTTACTGGACCGGAATTTTGTTCAACATCAGGGCTTCAAGGTTGTAAGGTTTTCCTTCTTTCAAAGTTAATAAAAATGAATTCATTTTTCTCAATAAGCTGTTAATTAACTGTTTATTTCATGGATTCCTTGATCACCATGATAAGCATGATTTATGATGTTTACTATATAGGTGCTATTTAATTTTTGCTTGTTTGTGACTGTAGGCTTACGAGGATAACTCCTTCAAGTGCACGAGGGACAACAACTTCTAACAAGCATTGGATCTACGGTAAGTCCTTAATACCCTTATAGTATTCTTTTGTAAATCGCATATGTTTAGAGAAAGATAGGTTTATTTGGCTGTTTGTTGCTAGATTACCTTTTGGTACTAGGGAGATCAATCTTGTGCGCAAGATTGATTAATCTGCCCAACAGACTAGAGTCTCCTCTCTGTGGTGGTCTGCTACTCAATCCTCCTGTTTCATTCTGGGAATGTTGAAATATGAGTTTGAATGTTCCTCTTCCTCTTGCTGAAATCTCTCCTCGATTCCTCTGACTTTTCTTTCTCTATATCTTCTCTTCTGCTTTTAAGGATGCCTGATAAGCATCTTCAATTGTCTTTAGATTTAATAGACTGATCTCATCCTGGATATCATACCTCAAGCCATTTATATACCTGGCTACTTTCTCAACATCATCCTCTACATGTCCAGCTCTAATATTCAGTTTATAAAATTCCTCTGTATATTCTTTCATTGTCAGTCCTTTTTGTTTCAAATTCTGTAATTGCTTAAAAATATTTAACTGATAATCCTTGGGTAGGAACTTACTTTTTAATTTTCTTACTACTGATTTCCTTTTCTCTGTCTGGATACTTGTAATTCCTCCCACCAGATTATTGCATGACCCTTTAGTCTTGTAGCTGCAAACTTCACTTTCCTTTTGTATTCAACCTCTTCAACTTAAAATTACTTGTCTAATGAACTAATCCAGTCCATTATCTCTTTTGCATTGAGATTCCCCTCATACAAAGGTACATCCACTTTTGGTATTCCAGTTTCCTTAATCAACATTTTTAGCATTTTAGCTACATCATCTTCTACTTCTTCTTCTTCCTCAGAATTTTCCTCTGCTGCGCTGACATCTCCTTCTTTAGGTGCTTTCCTATGAGCAACTTCTATTGTCTCCATTATTGTATGAAGCTGCCAAATCTCATTCAAAAAAATTGTATTAGCCTCTGGTCTTCCACGACCTATACCAACTCCTCTTCTGGGTGGCATCTTTTCTCCAATTTCCAAGAATAGACTCAAGTCTGATCTGATACCAAATGATGCAGAATAACTGTAGAAATATTAGAGTATTCGCGGAACTATAGAGTTTACACTCTACACAACCTTATTACTGCAATGGGTTTGAATTAACCTCTGGGTTCGTTAAACATACATACATACATATGCACGATCAAAAAAATAATTATAAACACACATATAACCAAAAAAATTTGCATCGCATGGAATCTCTTACTGGAGGGTCCGACAAGTCTGACCAATCACCGGTGATCGTAGATTGCGCAATTTACAGTTTAGCTTTAATGCTTAAACTTTAATCCATGCGAATTGCGAAAATGCGTTGAGTTGACGCATGTCCTCTTCCTTTTTGCATCGCTAATAAAATAGTTTACCTTGCGATGACTTAAAACTTATTCCCTAAGTCTTGCGAAGCGTGAAATTAATTTCCCCGCACCATGATCTCCACCGTTGGATTACTCTCCATGATCCCCATTGTCTCTCCACTCCTCACTTTGCATTGCTTGTAAAACAACTTAACTTGAAAATTTTAAAAGTTAAACTCATTTCTCTGCGATGTGTGATGGTTCCCAATTTGCGATGAGATCTCTCCTATTGATCGGGTTCAGATCTATGACCCTCCTTGCGCCTGCAATACGATTGTTCTTCCACTGTTTAACTTAATGCGATTTAACAGATTTTAAACAAATAAGTGAACAGAGAGCCCGATCGAAATAAAACACTTGAAAATTATTAAATAAGGAATTTAGAGAGCCAAGCCCTTGATCAGCTGATTATTAAAATTTTTATGCTTCCTCTGCTCTTACCTCTCACACACCTATTTCACTCTGTCTCATTTTTTCGTCCCTCTCCTCTCTATCACACCTATCTCATACACATATATAAAAATCTGAAGTAGCCCTTCTCACTTAAAATAGATTTCTGTTGAACCACTCCAACAAACAAATGCTACCCTATTTCTAAGCTCATATCCTACTTGGCTCAATCTCCTCACAAGGAGAAACCAATTTTATTTCTATTCCTAATTAATGTAATAAACACAAACAAACTAACTTCTATCATTTAAAACTAAATAAAATATTAATGGCCAATGTTTATCTACCTCATGGTTAGCCACAACATGTGAACATCCAATCACATTGCTGGCTAAGTTCGGATGCTTCTGCAAAAAATAATATTTTAACTATGCACCAATATCTAGACTAAATATTTTGTTATAAATAGAAGGGTTTTTCCATTCATTCACTACCTTTTGTTGTCTAAAGATCGCTCTGGATCTATACTTTTGGTCTGAGTTTTATCCTCCATCATTGTCATATTTTTCTGCTTTTTTTCTGGTGAGCTCCCCTTGAGTTCCATTTTTGTCTAGGTTTTATACACCATCAAGAGAGAGAGATCTTAGATCTGAAGCACCGAGGACATAAAATAACCCATCCCATTGAGGGGGACTGGTAACATATTTCTATGTTCCCTTCCTAGGTGTCATAAATACAAAAATTATTTAAAAACATTCTTGTCTTG
Source organism: Pinus albicaulis (assembly GCA_034641835.2). Classification (NCBI taxonomy): domain Eukaryota; kingdom Viridiplantae; phylum Streptophyta; class Pinopsida; order Pinales; family Pinaceae; genus Pinus; species Pinus albicaulis. Next base: position 1,070,119,884 of record CM076575.1, on the reverse strand, counting down.
TCTATTGGATGCATGGAGTAACTCTTGCTTTTATTTCCTGTTTAATGTCTTTAACTGCATAGATCTGGATTTCTGTAGCATTTATTTTGATCACTAACTGCAGATCTACGGAAATTGACAACCATCTTTGATGTTAGGGCTGTTTTTTATGCACAACTAAAGTGAGTTTTTTTCGTACGCTTGCGATTAGAATTCATGCTAACAATGTTCAAAACCAAATCATCTATTCACACCATGCAAACTGTACTGCAGTACCTTGAGAGCCATTATCATCATCGGTGGTTTCTCTCGCGTCTGTTAATAGCTTACATCATTGGCTAGTAATCAGATGGTGTCTTCCCATGTTTTAATTTAGATCAAATATTTGCATGGTCAGACTCGTTCTTGGGTGATCGAGTGAACGAGATAGAAGACCCCAGATCTAGTTTCATCCATATGGGCTGCGATTTCAGGAGTTGTACCACATCATCTGTACGATGGCTTTACACAGATGGTCATCCTATCATGGGTATATATATGTAGACAAATTTATGATTTATATACATGTTATGATAATTTATGTGATCAGTATGGGTATGCCTCCCTCAATAAATCATTTCCAAAATGTAAAAGATATCATGATATAATGTATTGTCATTGATGCGGGTCAATTTCCGCTTCAGATCCTACTCATCACATTGTAAAGCATATCACTCAACATTATCATATTTAACTTCATGCTTTAGGGGGAAGCTATTACAGGTCAATTTGGGCATCACTCCCGAAAATCAAATCAATACAAATAGGGTATATCATACCCTAAATCAATTGTTACTTGCCTTAAGCAAGTCATCCCATTGCTGGTTTTATCCATCAAAGTTTCATTGCTTGTAGTCCAGCTGAAATGCTCCATTGAGCCACCAACGCACCCATAGACTGCAATAAGTGTTTTATAGAGAACTTAATCCCATGCAAAGTAGTGTTGCAGAGCACCTAGGCCCCCTTAACAGTGCATTGGTCAAATTTGAGCAAATTGTTCAAATGATTTCGAGAATCTTCCCACTTTATAGTAGCTTCTAGAAGTGGTTCCAACTATCATGCTATTTGTTAAATTCAAATATGAATACAATGGAGCCATTAAATCACTTATCCTCTTACCCCACTGAATAAGGAAAATAACTCATCCATTTATGGAAAAGCCATTCAATGACCAATTAATGCCAATCTACCCTCATTTCTTATAAATTGAGCACTAATCATAGTGCAAAAGGAGCTTGAATTTTGTAGTGTTATACTGGTGAGATTATAGCTCTTTGAGGTATTTCTTGCAAGTAATGTTATGATATTGGAGTAATGCTGCTGATGTTATGAGGATGGACTGAAGTTGGAGCGAGTTGACATTGAATCGATACAACTGGTTGTAACTTATCCTTCTATTTTATAATAAAGAGATTTTTTCTTTTCTCGATACATGTGTTCATGCTTTTATATATGTATTTTCAAATGCAATCGATTCAGTTTGATTAAGATGAATAGATCATATGCATTTATTTCATTTTTTTTCTTCTGTTAGTAATTGCAGGTACCAATGAAATGAGTTCATTTCGATTTGGAGTGACAGGAGCGAAAAATGGAGACGAAGAATAGCGAAGGATCACAAGTAGGTGTTCTTCTCTTATCTGTTTATCTTAAGGAAAAGGTCAAGTGTCTTTCATCTATTGTTCTAGGTGCGTCCACCAGACTTAGGGAAACTTATATATCCGTAGGTTTTATTTATGTAAAATAGTGAAATAAAGATATTTGTTTCCAGCATATTATTAAATAAAACACACCAAACCATTGAGAAAGACCAAAGAAAACAAATCACATTAACAAAGAGCTTAACATGATATTTTCATTGATATAAATAGGATCAAAATGAAACACACATAATAAATCCCATACTTTAAATCAAAGTATTGATATCACAATACATATGAGTTCCTAAGAGCTCTATGTGGAGCCTTCCATATATAAAAATAACAAGTTTATAAATGTTCATGAATTAAAAACACATTCACCCAAATGGATTAGGATGGAGCTACAATGGATTGGGTAAATGAAAAGAACTATAAGGACGATGATAAGGTAATTAGAAGAATTATTTAGCTTTAGACTAAATTTAAAACAAAAAGGTTAATGAATTTTGATTGGGAAGAAAGTGTCAGAAAACTTAATTAAGGGAACTATTACTTACAATGCTTGAAAAAAAATACTCTCTTATTCTCCATTTGATGAAGTCTCTCTTTATTGTTGTTCCTTTGGAAGAAAACCTAATCTCTCCAGCTACGTTTAAGTTGTTGAAATTAGTTAGCCTTAAACTTTTTTTGTATAGTTATTTTAATCAATTTTTGATGAAGTCCCACAATTTTCCTATGGTTACTTCATTCTTAACTTGAATATTAGAGAATTCATCTCCAACTTCATTTAATTTGACACTTAGCTGTTGTATCACATTTTTTTGGTCATCATTATTGATCCAAATTTATGAAGGAAGTGAAATGAAATGAAAATTTATAAAAAGAACAAAAAGATACAATGAAACTTGACTTATATTAATAAATGGAAATTATTGAAACTTTAAAAATGCAAAAGGAAAAAATTGCTCAAATGGTTTTTTTTTCACATATGTTGTCATTTATTTCATTTGCAATGTCATTGATAAAAATTCCAACAACATGGGATATTTTGAATGTGTTTTGTGAGTGTGAATAGCTTGTTGAGCATTAATGATTGAAGTGAAGTTTGTAGTTCACAAATGTAGTTAGTTTGATAACATAGATTTGTAAGCATTTTATATTCAAATACCCTCTTCAAATTATCATGAAACATGGTTGGAAGATAGGCATCTCAAATAAATTTCCAATGGTATATGACACTCAGGAAAACTCCCAAGGAATGATGAAGAAAACAAATCTAAAGTGAAGATAATTCAATAAAGGTTTAGGGCATTCAAATATCCAAGCCCTCAATATATATGGGCTGTGAAATATATCTGGACCATTGAAATGCATAAGATCTTCTTCTAATATATCGAAACATCCATGCATTTGGGGATGCACTAAGGCATCCGAGCATTTGGTCATACGAGATGCATAAAACTATGGAACAAGTGAAATGAACTAGATACCATATTAGCTAGATGAATTTAGGCTTTGAAAAAATCCATTCTCTTCGAGTTTATATGAGCATTTAGGAAATTCTTAAGAAAAAGGTTGGATACTGAATTTCCTAGTCTAAGGCCACAATTGGACCCAAATAGGTGGTCTAATGGATTGGCAGTATAGGTGGCACTATGTGGTAGAGTGATGATGTGGTACCTAGAGGAAGTGACATGTTGTAGTAGTGTGGAGGTGATGTGGCATGAAAAGTGGCAGAGCGATGATATGGTATAGTGATGTTATTGTAGAGGCATGTGGTAATTATAAATTTCACGATAGTAAAACACAAAAGAAAAGAAAAACAAACTCCCCCTCCCTCTAGTCAAAGTTTAGAGAGTCCCTCAAGGGGGGGGGGGGGGAATGATGTCTCTGTTGTTAGATATGATCAGTGCATGAGATTGCCTGGAATTATCCCAATAGGTGTTGGATATAGAATTGCATGTATGACAAAATGCAGACCCACCTACTTGTTAAAGTTCAGTTAGTTAAGGGGGTCTACAATGACTTCTATGCCAACAATATTAATTGGATCAATTGGCATGTTTTAGAATTTGGTGGTTATTTAATACATGGATTAAGCTCTCAGTATAGGCTTGTGGTCATAACCCTAGGTCACGAAGTGCTAGGCATCAAATCACTTGGAGTTCTCAACGGAAATATGAAAAGTTATATGGGTTGTCTGAATTATTGGAATAAGGAATTACTAAGAAGTGGGGGGGGGGGGGTTAATAATGGGTGTAAATTTTAACTTTTAATCTCTTTTAACTTAGAAATCACCAATATGAGCAGTTATAATCAAATGCATATGAAGTAAGGTAAATCATTCTCATGAACATACATCATCAACATGAGAAACATACACACACAAACATAAAGATTTAATGTGGAAACCAATCTGGGAAAACAACCAAGTTGTTTGTTATTTTTATTTGTGAGAACCCACTCATAGGAGGCCCAAACCCCTTAAAAATAACAAGCTGCAACTTTCCAAGAGGAACCAACCTCTTATAGATGCATGCCCCAACCTACTTCAACCAACTGTCCCAATTTTTATACAATTTTCAAATAAAGAGATATAGACTTACAAAAATTACACAAAAACATAAATAACTTGATATGTTCTCACAGAAAACTCCTTCCTCTATGCTTTGTAGCCCCTCTCTTCACTACACACTTCACTACTCCATTGGTTCTGCACTCAGCCCTCAATTAGTCCGAGCAAAATATCATTTCTCATCCATAATTCACCTTATGCACACACACACATTTTATTGCTGTATTTCATACGCTCACACACATTTTAAACAATGCTCCCCAAACACTCAGTGTTTTTTGAGATTTTTGTTCAGCAACAACAGAGGGAGTGATGCAGCCTGTGAATTCATCAGCCTGTGAATTCATTAACCAATGCATTCAATCCTCAATATGGAAAAATGGTATGTAATTAAGAAAATGTGCATGAACTCAAGTTTAATCAACCAATATGGATAAACATGGTCTCAATTGCAGCTTCGTAAGGCTCTGCTATTAGTGATTCAATTATGCAACAATTGCAAAAATTTCCTTGAAAACTGTAGCAACATTTAAACAATAGAATGGGAACCCAAGTGTTTCCCATACTGAGAATTAATTCTCAGTCCACCTGCATACTCAAGGAGTTCCTCTATTGAATTATGTCTGTACAGATAACATGGATCTCCAACACATGTTTGCAGATTTTGGTCCTTGCTGCCTTTTGGTTGACTGATATCGCAATTCCTCCATCACCATTGGTGACCAGGGATAACCTCTTTAATTCAGTGGTACTCCATTAATTCCCATGATTCACTGTTTAAGTGAAGTCATAAGATCTTGTAACTCATTCAATGCAAATTATTTTGTTGTGTAACTTGACTCTAAAGACAGAAGAAAAGAGATATTCACGCCTTATAAATGAGCCACTTCGAGGGGGAAACCTCCAATACATTACATGAATGAACAATTCTTGGATGATACAATTTACAAAACCTCCTTTCTATATATAGGAGTCCATGGGGCCATAATGTAATCCTAGTGGGCCTCAATGTAATCCTAGCCGACCTAACAATAATAATTTAAGGGCACAATAATAACAAAATGGGGGTTACAAGGGTACAATAATAACAATAAGGGGTTTACACTAACAATAATAAGGGGCTACACTATTAATATAGGGATTTAACATGCCCCTCTCCTTCAAACAAGTGTTGTCCTCAACGCTTGATTATTTCTTGATGCTTCTGTATAAAATTCTCATCGTCCCATGTGGAATCTTCTACAGGAAAGTTCTTCCACTTGCTAAGATACTCTGAAATTGATCGTACTTGTTGAGTTCTTGTTTCTATGACTGCTTCATAACTTCTTTCGATATGATGTTGATCTTCCTGTTGTTTCATTAGATTATGCACCAAAGTTGGGTTATCCTTTGAGAGTTCGAGAACTTGTTGTTGATGCTCGCTGTGATCTTCCACTAATTTATCATCCATATTAGCTATTATTTGATCCTTCAAACCATCCAAATTAGCCTCCATTTCTTCTTTTAAACCATCTATTTCATCTTCGGTTGCTCTTCGTAAGATCGAAATTTGTTGCACTTGGTACCATAATTTTGATATCTCATGTTGCAATTCTTCCTCCTCATGCGTCATAGTATAGATTTCCGAGGGCTTAATGGGTATGGAATTATTTTTTGGAGGCATAATAGAACCCATTACTGACAAAAATTCTCCAATATGCCCTTGGAATCAATTCAAATTGATTCTTCAAACAAGACTTATGCAATTCGCAAAAAAAATACACACCTTTTTCTTGCTTTTGAGGAGCTCGTTATTGAAATTGGATTATATATGTAATTGAAGCACTTCAATATTTTAATTTCGGTACTGATGTATCCCTCTAAATTATCTTTCGAATGCCATAGGTCTGACTTGATTTGGATTCTCCAAGACAAAGTTGTGTCCAATCTCCCACAATGACCTAATTATGGACTGGTTCAATAGTGCGAACTTGTACGACTTGCCACGTGTCACTGTTTCATCCTTTGTCTCTGAAATTGATAGCCAGGAAAATACCATCTGTGTAATTGCGACCAATTTTTACGGAACTCCAATCCGATGCCCAAAGAGAGAGTTATTGAACTTTTCCCACGATCACCTCTTTGAGATGAAATTCAGAAGCCTGAAAAAGCACTACCTTCCACAGATCATATCTCCAAAATAATTGCAAATCAAGCTCTAAAATTTTTTGAAGCGTTTCCTCAGGATTTCAGCTTCGCACCATATGAATTTCAGACTCTGAACCTTCGTACAAAAAACTATATAGCGCAAATGCCACGATGACCTGTTTAGGAGCCTGAAAAAATACCTAACTTCCACAGATGATATCTCCGCAAATATTGCGAATAAAGCTCTGAAATTTTTAGACAAGCTTCCTCAGGATTTCGGCTTTGCACCCTAAAAATTTCAGCTTCTGAAACTTCGTAGACAAAACGTTATAGCGAAAATTCCACAATGACCTGTTTGGAGCAGCGAAACCCTAGAATCCCAAGCTTTGATACCAAATGTTGTGTAACCAGCTCCAAAAATAGAAGAAAAGAGATATGAACGCCTTAGAAATAAACCACTTCGAGGGGGCAACCTCCAATACATTACATAAATGAACAATTCTTGGATGATACAATTCACAAAACCTCCTTTCTATATATAGGAGTCCATGGGGCCATAATGTAATCCTAGTGGGCCATAATGTAATCCTAGCCGACCTAACAATAATAATTTAAGGGAAAAATAATAACAAAATGGGGGTTACAAGGGTACAATAATAACAATAAGGGGTTTACACTAACAATAATAAAGGGCTATGCTAGTGATATAGGGACCTAACATATTCCAAAAGGGGTGATCAACCAAATATGCCTTAAGTGCGAGTATAGTGTATAGTGCGAATATGTCAATCTGTTCAAACCTTTGTTATTACACTAATGATGAATAAAAAAATTTGGCATAAATACCAAATAGAGAGGGACCCCTACCAAAGCTGTCGACTCATAAATTTTTACAAGCGTTAATCCCCTTTATAAACTCCCCATGGCTCTTTTTCAGTATAGTAAGCCTAAAGGCCCTTGATCACTTAAAACACAAAAAATATCACATAACTAAGACTTGAGCATGCCTTTCATTATTTGAAATAATAGTCAAATTTTGGAAAAATTGTCTCCTGGCTTCATTATCTCAAATTAAATATCCCAACAGGCCTTTGTTTTCTTCTAGGGTAACCCTTCCAAGCTTACATGTCTAGTGGATCTGCCCCGCGCCTTTTCCCTTTGGTCTTGTGTTGCATCTCTATCTCTTGTCGTGTCCCAGTGCCCCATATGTCTAATCACCTTTTCTAGTGCCATTTATGATTCTTCTCGAGTGGCCCCTCTTAGATGACATCATGTTTACATCACCATCACCATGCGACACCTCCTAAAGTGTGACACATGTCACACATTTTCTGGCCCACTTGGGTACCCAAAAATGTTGAATCTGCATGCCACTTGCCCTTTACTACTTATTTCCATGTTATCTATGCTTACATCACACTGACATCATCTTCAGCCAATCAAATATTATTGTTGTCATCCCAGGCGTACATCATCCCAGAGAATTTCAACTTGTGCTCCTTTGGTTTCTAAGGGGAAGAACCTCTGGGATGATGTCGATGTGGGACCTTCATGTGTTGCAACTTAGACAATCAATTTATTTTTCACATACTCCACTGCTTTGTGGACTCTCCACATATACCTGGGCTTACGTCATCCTGGTTTTCCCCCTTTGCGTATATATTTGAACCATCTGAAGAACTTTTTCTAGGATGAGTTGTGAAGTAGGACCTGTTAGCACTTGTATTTTCATCCCACCCATCCCACCTTCTTTTAATCTGATTCACCTCATCTATGTCATTATCCTTGACCTTTATTCATTTCTTAAACATTTTCTCCAAGGTTCCCATAGTCATCATGGTCATCACTCATCTCATTCTTCCATGTTGTGCCATTATTAGGTCATAGGGTCAAAATCATGAAAATTTGTCATTTCACGATCAAATTAATCTTTTGAAGGAGTAGTAATAGTCAAAGGTCTTAAAAAATTTCAGGTTCTATAACTATCATTTCCAAATAAGTGGCTTTGTGTTTACCATATTTATCTCGCAGTTGTGCTTGGAAAACTCATTTCCGTCTCTTAGGGTTTTGAGGGAATTTTTCTTGGTTTCATGACTTCCATGGTTAAATAATCAACAAGAATTGTATCCTAATGCTCTTACACCTTCCCTTATCCATAATATACCTTCCTAAACACTTCCCATCACTCATTTCTCTCAAAATAATCATTTTTCCACAAGCCCTAGCCTATTGCTACAATTTGACACTTTTTGAGACTAGGCCTATGTTTTTCCCTTTTGGACCCCTTCCCCTCACTCAATACTTGAAATTCCACTTTCCCCTACTATATAACGTATATCCCTATCCCAAAAAATTTTCCCAAGAATTTAGAGAACCCCTAACCCCTTCATTCCCCTCCCTCTACAAGGTAGGCCTAAATCCCATGTTTTGCCTACACCAAACCCTAATTTCCTCTCCCATTGAGCTAGGGTTTGCTATGGAATCAGAGACATCTGAGTAGAGGAGGAATAAGGGAGGTAATTTAAGAAATTATTATGTCATTTCATTACCTAAACCTCATGGATCCATAATTTTTTGAGAAGTCATTTCAAGAGTCAAGTCATTTGCGACAGAGAGGGCTAGTTTCTCTTAAAACTATGTTTTCGAAAAATCAAAGATGAATTTGACAAAAGTGAGAGAGGTTTTTTCCATAATAGTTCAAAAAAGAAAAACCTCCTTTATTTTTTAAACAAGTGTCGTGGTTTTAGAGAAATGTGAAATATACAGGTGCCACAGGAGAGTTGCTGCACTTCTGGAGTAACCTTAGGAAAATCAAATTTTCTCATAGTTGGAGTGTCAAAATGACTTGCTTGATAAGTCAAATGACAACTAGACTGATAGATATTTCCAATGAGCTATCTTTATCTCAATTTTGAGTTGAAGAAGGCCTCCAAAAGTTTCCTACAACAACACTCTGCATTTATGCACCCTCATTCATCACTTTTTGACCAATCTTAGGAGAAATGATTTTTTACAGGTCAAATGATCTTCATTTTGAAAAATGAATGTATTTATGGAACCTAGGCTTGAAGGGATTTACAAAAATATATATTTGGGCCAATTTGGAAATCTGAAACCCAGTAAAAAACAACCTTCAAGATGGGGTAAAATGGCGCTGCGCGTTTCACAATTGACTGATTTTTTTTAGTTTTTCTACAAATTTGAATTTTACCTTGGGGAATCATGTTTTAACCTCATGTAAATGATGAAGATGAATGTAATTATCATTTTTTTGATATTTAATAGTGTAAATAATATAGGTAAATCAATAAAATGAGGTGTAATGAACCAGCTCACAAAAGTTAGGGATGAGTCACTTTGACCACCCTACACTCTAGGTTTCAGTTCAAACTTTAGTGGATCAACTCCTCCTCTTAGGGATTCGACCCCAGAGGTTAGGAGAGGTTTTTTGAGGCGTATATATTGTAATTTTTGAATCATTTTCAAGGGTGGGAATTTGGAATCAGTTTCATTTTTCTACTTGATCAAGGGAACTTGTACTTAGTTTTGGCCAAACTAATAAAGAGGAGTTGCAACTATATTTATGGGACACCTGTGGTATTGAATGTATTTCATTGTTTCTTATTTAGTCACATATGTTTGAATGTATTGTACATATTCATTTTCATGTCTATGTTATGATATTTTATAAGTTAGAAATTTAGAATACATGCTAGCCATGCTCTGTTTTGGGTAACTGAACATATTTTGTTTCATTATGTTCTATTTGAGCGAAATATATCTCTTATGCTTCTCTCAGCCTCCTTAAATTTTCTAAGCCATTCCATAACCATTTCCTTCAAGTGATTGGAATTATACCTACCTTTCCCCATTCATACCTAAAACCCTAAATCTATTTCCCTAACCTAGCCTCTCCTTGATCTAATTCCATTATCCACTGATTTACCCAACCAAAACCAAATCAAAACAACCCCTTGCACTCATTGTCGAGCCTAAAACCCTAATTGATCCAGCTCTCCTGGCTGTGACCCTTTTGGAGAGATCCCTATCCGGCTTGATAGGGCTAGCTATCAATTCAAAATCTTGGTTTGTGGTTACCTCTGTTGGGATTCCTTCGTCATCCTTGGAAATCTGGTGGAGTGATAACATACTGGCACTATTGTCGGGGATCGAAATCTCTATCTTCACCGGGAAAGAATGAAAAAAACTTAGATCTGATTATTGATGGTGGACAACAGTTGGACATGAGAAGTTTGTGTTGAAGATGGCAACAAGAAACAGTGAAGGAGGCATCCTGAAACATCTTTCCTGATCCTAGTTGGAAAGTGATCACCTAAACTAGGTGGGGGCCACACAGGTGATTTTTGTCACAAAGTCTATTTTTAGACTATGTCTATTTTTAGACATATGGATCATGGTCTATGAGTTGCAGGATGCTATTTATGGATGATTGGTCAAGTTGGTAAAAATATATGGACCTTTATTTTTAGACATTGGGCGAAGTCTATTTTTAGACTGCCAGTCTAAAAATAGATCAGTCAAATATTATTAGCCCTTATTAATATTTGGACTATAAACATTATCTTATCCTCTTGGAGCACTTCAGTTTGATGCTTGGATGTGGCACATGTAGCTGACAGAAGGAATTACGCTATTCCTAGGGGTTAGTTGAGCTATTGCATGGTTGACTTCAGTTAGAACTCATGTGGCAGAGTTTGGTGGAGTTGATGAGACAGTTGATGGAGTTGTGTTTGGTTTAACTTAGTTGAACTAGTTGTATTTAGTCTAACTAATAAATACACTAGTGATGAGTGGTGTGAATTAATTATTAATTAATTCACTAATTATTAACTCATAAATCAACTAAAGAATACATCAGTTAACTGCAGTGCATGGACAATTTAGTGGAGACCAGTGTTAGAGGTGGGTGAAAGGGTGAGTCTACTATCAGTTGTGACTATAGTTGTGCATGAGATTTGCACACACATTGATTGAGATTGCCAATGAGGATTGCGCAGTACAAGCCAGTGGGATTCAAACTTGGATCTCATCATTATTCATCTTGGATTGTGCAGTAGAGGCAGGCTAACAGGTGGAGGAGATTTGAACTTGTGACTTGTTCATATCTGAGCTAGTTAGTGTGTAACAATTGGAGATAGTGCTGAGAGCTTGTGAGGAGTTTGTGCTATGTATTGTTACATGTTATCTATCATTATAATATACAGATAGTTGGGGGTTTTCAGCTGTAAGCTTTCCCCATTACATACTGTGTTGATATGTGTGATTGATTAATGTTTCAATGTGCGCATGCGATTGTTTTTAATTTCGCAAATTGATGATCAATGGTAGAAGAGGTTATGTATTATGCATGAAGTTCAAATAGTGTGTAATTAGGATAATCTCGGTGAATAACTCATCTATTATTCAAATTTCTACAGGTCGAATCATCCACTTGGTGACTACACAGAGTTCAACTTGATCCAAAGACTCCACTCGCAAAAGAATCCAGAATCAAGACATTCATGGTGACTCCAACTATCAAAATAACTCAGAGCTTAATAACAGATTCAATGGCCTAATTGATCCAAGATGACAGGGTATGTGGTAGAACCTATCTCGATTGCAGGTTTTAAAGAATACTGGGATAATTTTGATGATGATCAAATTGGTGAGGCTTTCTAAAATTTTCTGTCTATTTATCTAAAGTCATGCAAATATATATTTAGAGGAGCTTGTTGACAAAATCGAGAAAGAAATTCAGGTGTTAGATGTTCAAATTCAGTCTTACAATTTTCAAGATCAAAATCAGTTTTCTGAGGACTTTTTCCAGCTACCTTTAGTTTCTAAGATAAAAGGATGCTATGTTCTTGAACATGAAATTGATATCACACAGTTCCAACCAAGGTTTGATTTAAACAACCCATACGATCAACCTCCTCATGACAACCAAATTATTGAATTTTTTGATAATCAACAAACAAAATTTGTTTTCTAAGATTCCGTAGCTGAGTATATGGAAGGCTTTTTCAGCTTGATTCTCCAGCTTTGTTTCTACTATGAAGTCAAAATGTATGATGAGTTTCCATTACATTGCACAACTTGGGCTTTCTGGATAAAAGGTCAAGTTGTATCTATAATGTTTCTAATAAACAGTCAAAAAGTCAATGTATATAAGAAGTTACTTGACTATATGCACTAGCATTATTTTATCATTTAGAAAAATGAAATTATCAGTAGAATAGTGTAGGACAAGTGTGCAATAATCTTGTTGGACAAGCATCTCCTTCAGCATCTAGTTTACAGTTTGCAGTATGTGCATTTTCAGTTTGTATAAGTGGTTTGGTTTTAGAAAGAAAGATCAATTTTTAGCTGCTTGTGACTCCATGCCCAAAATAAGAAGTCACTGATCAATGAATTCCCATAGGTCTGCATTCTAGACACCTTCTGAAAGGAGTTGCCTTCCCCAGTTGGAGTCGATGTTAGCACTGGTATTTGCATCCCAACCATCCCACCTTATTTTACTCTGATTTCACCTCATCTCCATCATTATCATTGACCTTGCTTCATTTTTTAAAAATTTTTACCAAGAGTCCCATAGTCATCAAGGTCATCATTCAACTCATTCTTCCATGTTGTGCCATTATTTTTCAGTTCACCATTGAATTCATATTTTGAAGGAGTATTAATAGTCAAAGGTCTTCAACAATTTCATGTTCTAAAAGTATCATTTCCAAATAAGTGGCTTTGTGTTTACCATAGTTGTTTCTCATTTGTGCTTGGAAAACTCATTTCCCTCTCCTAGGGTTTTGAGGGATTTTTTCTTGGTTTCATGACTTCCATGGTTAAATCATCAACAATACTTGTATCCTGATGCTCTTACACCTTCCCCTATCCTTAATATACCTTCCTAAACACTTCCCATCATTCCTATCCCTCAAAATCATCATTTTTCCATAAGCCCTAGCCTATTGCTACAATTTGACACTTTTCAAGACTAGGCCTGTGTTTTGCCCTTTTGGACCCCTTACCCTCACTTAATACTTGAAATTCCACTTTTCCATAATCTCTAACATCTATCCCTATCCCCAAAAATTTCCCCAAGAATTTAGACAACCCCTAACCCCTTCGTCCCCCCTCTGAGAGTAGTAGTCCTAAATCCCATGTTTTGCCTACAACAAACCCTAATTTCCTCTCCCACTGAGCTAGGGTTTGCTATGGAATCAGATAAATATGAGTATAGGAGGCATAAGGGAGGTAATTTAATAAATTATGATGTCATTTTAGTACCTAAACCTCATGGCTCCATCATTTTTTGAGAAGTCATTCCAAGGGTCAAGTCATTTTCCACACAGAGGGCTAGTTTTTCTTCAAACTATGTTTCCAACCAAAAAGAGATGAATTTGACAAAAGTGAGAGAGGTTTTTTCCATAATAGGTCAAGGAAGAAAAAAATACTTCATTTTTTACACAGGTGTCATGGGTTTAGAGAAATGTAAAAAATACAGGTGCCACTAGAGAGTTGCTGCACTTCTGGAGTAATCTTGGGAAAATCAAGTTTTCTCATAGCTGGAGTGTCCAAATGACTTGATTGATAATTAAAATGGAAACTAGACTGATATAGATTCCAATGAGATATCTTTAGATCAATTTTGAGTTGAGGAAGGCCTCCAAAAGTTTACTGCAACATCACTCTGCATTTCTGCACCCTCATTCAACACTTTTTGACCAGTCTTGGCCGGAGAAATGAATTTTGACAGGGAAAATGACCTTAATTTTGAAAAATGAAGGTATTTATGGAAACTATATTTGAAGGTATTTCCAAAAATCTATCTTTGAGCCAATTTGGACACTTGAAACCCAGTCAAAAACGACCTGCAAGGTGGGGTAAAATGGCGATGCGCGTTTCACAATTGACTACTTTTTTTGAGTTTTTCTACAAATTTGAATTTTACCTTGGGGAATCATGTTTTTACCTCATGTAAATGATGAATATGAATGTAATTATCATGTTTTTACTATTTACTAGGGTAAATACATTAGGTACATCAAGCAAATGAGGTGTAATGAATCAGTTCACAAAATTTAGGGTTGAGTCACTTTGACAACCCTACATTCCAGATTTCAGTTCAAACTTTAGTGGACCAGCTTCTCCTCTGAGGGATTCGACCCCTGAGGTTGGGAGAGGTTGTTTGAAGCCTATATATTGTACTTTTTGATTCATTTTCAAGGGCGTTAAGTTGGAATCAGTTTCATTTTTCTACTTGATCAAGGGAACTTGTACTAAGTTTTGGCCAAGCTAATAAAGAGGAGTTGCAGCTATATTTATGGGATACCTGTGGTATTGAATGTATTTCATTGTTTCTTATTGAGTGAAATATGTTTGAATATATTTTACATCTTTATTTTAATGTCTATGTTATGATCTTTTATAAGTTATAAACTTAGAATACATGCTATCCATGCTATGTTTTGGGTAACTGATCATATTTTGTTTCATTATCTTATGTCTGAGAGAAATACATCTATTATGCTTTTGTCAGCCTCCTTACATTTTCTAAACCATTCCATAACCATTTCTTTCAAGCTATTTGAATTATACCTACCTTTCCCCATTCATCCCTACAACCCTAAATCTATTTCCCTGACCTAGCCTCTCCTTGACCTATTTCCATTATCCACTGATTTACCCAACCAAAACCAAATCAAAACAACCCATTGCACTCATTATCTAGCCTAAAACCCTAATTTCTCCAACCCTCCTGGCTGTGAAAATTTTGGAGAGAGCCCTCTATGGCTTGATAGGGCTAGATATCAAGTAAAAATCTTGGTTTGTGGTTACCTCTGTTGGGATTCCTTCCTCAGCCTTGGGAATCTAGTGGAGTGATAACAGGACCTCTCATTGACCAATCAAAACTCACTCCACCGCTAAATTTTGTTCCTAAATATTCCCAGTCCTTTACTTAGTCACTCCACTAATAGTTCAGCTACACGCTCTACACACACCCGCTTGGTCCTTCACTTAGCCACACCTGATCAGGTGCTCAAAATTATGCTCAAAAATGAAAGTTGTCAGAATGGTGTGGAACCTAAACGACCTTGTAGATCTCGTCATTATGAATCCAACAAAACTCGTTTCGTGTAAAAATGACACCATATTCTCCTAGAAACACGTTCTTTCCACTTTCTCAAACATACAAATTTTTGGAAAAAAATTACAGGGACAGCTGAGTCAGCAGTCCGTACTTTTGACTGGGCATGATTATGTGGTAGGTTGAATTGGTCAACAGATTTCCTTTGGTGAATGAGATTGTGCCAAGTGGCACTTCATGGTTGGTTTGAAATGGAGAATTTTCATTGGGTGTTATGGAGGCCAATCACAGGTTGCCACGTGGCAACCTAAGGGACACTAAAATTGGGTGAAGTTCCGAGCGGAGCGGGCAGGGGTCAAACCCACTACCTCCAAGCATCCATCATAAAGGCTTTTCCACCATGCCATCATATTATTTCTTAACATGTATTGGGTTCCATATTGTCCTATTGTAATATGGTTTTTGCAATGGGGGTGGGGGTTAGCGTCTAGCCCCAATCTTGGTCACTTCCTGGGGGAAGGAGGCTAGCCCTGCACCCCCCCCCACTAACCATAAACCATAACCTTATAGTCTATGCCATATTTCTAGTGTTGTAGTGCATTTGACACATGGGCAGACGAAATGCACTATGCTTGGTAGGGGAGGTTTCTTTCCTACAAGAAAGTAACAGGTCAATTGGTTTATTAGATTGTTAGTGGAATAACATAACATGTAGTAAACTAAGTAAAGAACATAACATGCTACAATAAATGAGAAACAAAAAAAAAATATACAAATACAATAACAAGCTCAATCGAGTCAAACACACTAATAATCCAAATGGAGAGCTCTTCCCCTTTTTTTAGTTGCTGATGGTATAAGAGAATAGGACGATAAAACACTTGCAATGAATCCTTAGAGCTATGGAGCTCTAATATTCAAGGCAAGGAGGGTTCTTCCTTTTAATATTATTGCAAGCCTCTCTCTCCTTTAAGGATGGTAGAATAACAGACACTTGGTGAACTTCTTGTCTTGGATTGAGGTGTTGGATGGCCAACAACTGAATTATTCCACTCCTTGCTTCTTGGACAACATAATGCTAGTTTACTCTCAAGAAATTTGGTACAGTGTGGATGTTGACACAAGAGTGGGAGGATGATTCCATTGTGTGCCACACTTGAGGCCTCAAGGTGGCTCCAAGGCGGCTGCACTTGGATACCTTGAGTGGGGAATCTTCTTCTTCAAGTGTTCCAAGTGATCTTGGATGGTGACCTTCTACCATACCCAGGATCTTGCGGTTTGCTGAGGGATAGTCGTGAATATCTTTACTACTATTGTAGAAAAGGCGACACAGATCGCTTAGGTTCAGTGCTTTCTGTGCACTATTTGATAAATTTTCCTACTTGACTTTAGCAAGAGTTAAAATTTTCAGATTTTGTAATGTCTTTATTCCCTGTAAATCCTTCTACTTGCCATTTCCTAATGTATTTGGCTTGTACAATTTTCCAGTGATAAGAGTTTCCCCCTAATGTATGAGGTCTAGGAAGAATTTTATAGCCAAAATACATTATAGTTTCTTTTCCGTATAATCTATTTTGAGAGAGAGAGAGAGAGTAAGATGCATTAAACCTGAGGTTGGAGACCCCTTGCTATGAATAAGAGAGGAACCATGTTCGATTAGAAACCTGAAAGAGATAAAATAAATACAATATTTCTACGAGGCAGGCATGTCCCATGCTCTTGATGCTTTTACAGTGACGTGCCGTGGGGTGGGCTCGAGATGAAGAGCGACGTGGCATAGCAAAGCACAAAGTTACAGTGACGTGGCAAAACGGGAAGCAGACCCTAGAGATTGGCATGCTGTGTATTTAACCCTGTGTTGCGAACAATATGTTTCGAGGATCGTATGGTTTATGCGGCAAGAGAGGTAAGGTAAGTTTCTAGGCTAACTGGTACAGAGGCCCGTACCAGTATTAAACCCGGAACACGGTGTTCACCTGCTTCCAGCTAACACCCCAATCACTATGCGCCGCATGCTCCACTGTCAGTGTCCTTACGACACTTCCCCTCGTTTATTCCACCTATCCACCTTTTTACCTCATAATGTTCAGTCATAGATAACAGTCTTCCCGTATTTTACTACAGCAAAATTCGCAGGTTTTATAGTTACGGTATATACTAGGTGGGAGCCAGTGCCAAAGTCTACCCAGTCACTATCAACACCCCCGCGTCGTTTTCCCGAGCAGATTTCCCTGCTACATAGGTATTCTTTCCCTCATATTTCCTCTGCTTTTCTTTCATTTTTAAAAGTTTTGTATGTCAGTCATGGGAAGGGGCACACCCAAGAAAACTGAACCAGTGACTCCTCAGGTCCGAGAAACTAGAAACCCTCCCAGGTTCGAGCCTTTTATTGACCTGCAAGCTAGAATCTGTGACCCCAAATACCCTTTTCACATCAGCAGTATAAAACCCCAGCTTTTTAGGCATCATATCGACAATAGAAATAGATATCGGGTAGTTGTATCAGGTTTATACCATCAGATTAATCCCCAAGTCTACCCTGTGGTCGATTTTATTTGCTGGCTTAAAGAAGCCTATGATGAGCGCCGAGGCACATTCACCTCTGCACAGGGGAATAAGATTTTTTCTCTTTCCCCCGACATTATCAAGCAAGCCCTCTACTTTCCCACCAACACCACCTATACCAGTTTCAATAAAGTGGCCTTAACCTCCCAGTTCACCAAATTGCCATGGGAGCATCAAAGCGCCTTCATTTCTTCTATAACCAGCAATCAGGCTACGTCTCTTCCCGCCACAGATCCTTTCTCGTTGAATCTATTCACAGAATAAGTGTAGCCCATCCTTGCCCTCATTGCTGGTCTTTTAGGTGTAGGTGGTTTGGGGGAAATTTCCAGGGTATGCGTTTATTTCTTGTGGTTAATGTCTCAGAAAGGGGTAGTTCTGGATATCCCTGGTTTTCTTGCTGCTAACATTCAGACCCAGTTCCAAGAGCTTTCAGAAACTAGTCACTTCCACTTTTGTTCGATGGTCTTCTACCTTTTCCTGTATCAGCACGCTGA
Source organism: Pinus albicaulis (assembly GCA_034641835.2). Taxonomy (NCBI): domain Eukaryota; kingdom Viridiplantae; phylum Streptophyta; class Pinopsida; order Pinales; family Pinaceae; genus Pinus; species Pinus albicaulis. The sequence goes on along the minus strand of CM076575.1, from coordinate 1,070,101,377 downwards.
TAAATTTGAAGGTTTGGATTTAGATAGGGTATATGAGGAGAATTCCCAACCCTGACCAGTTTTTGACTGGAACTATTCTGTACGCCAATTGCCAAAGGGGGAGGGTTATTCCAGGTTCCTAAATGAGTTCATATCCATTGCCTACACCATCATCCATGATTCACCCTCACCTAGGGTTTTTCCTGAAATGAAGAGCTGTCTACAAGCCGGTAAATCCCAAAGCACTGGGGATTGGTATCTATTTGACAATTACACTGAAATTTGGGTCTATGGAGCCGAGGTTTCCCCTTACCAGCTACCTGTGTTTTCTGTTCGACGAGTTTATGCTCTGGAGTATATTCGACAGACCCTCAAGGCTGACCAACTCCACTTTGTCCCTGCAAAGAAGGTTTTCATTCTGAGACTCCCAATCACAATCGGCCCATTTGTTGTGAATTGAAGACACGCCCTTCCCATTGTTGAGAAGCTGTTGCAAGGCATGGACCTAAGACAGGGAAAGGCTCGGCCCTATTATCCTCGAGAAATTATCTCAAACAGAAGAAAGAGGAACAAGTCCACTCCTTATGCACATGAATCAAGGTCGTTTATAGAGTGGAGGGCTAACCTTGAAACTTGGCCTTTGATTTCGCAGATGGAGACAGATTCATCTGCTACAGGGGAAGGAGAAGACGTCAATAAAGGCCAGGGCGAAGAAGAAGTAGGTCCCTCAGGAGTAGGTTCTCCCCTTCGCAAAAAGCAGAAAACAACCTCCAGCGAGGTAGATGTCATAGGAGAAGAATAGCTGCTTGAGCCGTTCGCACCATATGGCCAGCCCGACAGTAGCAAGGTAGGGATCAAAGTATTGAGAGACAGTGTTACCTCCTCTGAATTCTCTGAAGTCTCACAGGCCATTGGAGACTATACTTCACCAACTGTAGTTGAAAGGGCCCAGAGAAACCGAACAATCATGGATAAGTACAAAGCCGAGTTGGGAGGGTATGTTGAGAAATATCACACCAGGGTCTCGGCTTCTATGAATGCGGACATGGAGAACCTAGTATTGTCTATGGCCGAGGCCATCTTGGACCCTGATACCGGTACCACTAGTTACAGGGTACTAGAACATGCGATTGATATGGCCAAAGTGCCAGCACCCGACAAATGTAACTTGTTTCAGGTTGTGGGTGATATGCTGAAGTACGAGGTAATGCGGGTCACCATTGCATTGAGAAAATTGGAGAAAAGGCATGAACAGGTGAGGGAAACCCTCAAGAATGAACAGGAAAACTCTCGCACCTTGGTAAATCAAATACGCAGACTCTAGGAGTCGATCAAAGGAAAAGAGACTGGAGAATCAAACCCGCAGCGTTATTTGATAGAGAAATTGCAGAAGGAGGTCACATCATTGAAAAGCAAGGTCAGCATTCGGGCCTCCCACCATGTTCAGATGGCCGAATTGGCGCAAGTAGAAAAAGAAAAAGAGGAATTGGCTGACACACTAGCAAAGGAGAGGGAGGACAAAGAAAAAATGGCTGAAACAATCGCCACTCTCCAGGGTAGGTTGACGGAGCTGCAGAACACCTGGGACACACACAGCTGTGCGCCTGCTACAACCCCACCAGAGACAAGTCCGCTGTCAGAGAAAATGAACACAGTGAAAGCTGAAAATGATATATTAGAAAATCAGGTATCCACCGTGAGGCAGAGGATCACTGATTTGGAAAACTCCCTGGCTGATAATACCAAGAAAATAGAGACACTGCAGAAAGAGATAGAGCAGGAAAAGAAGACAAGAGCCGACCAGCAGAAAACTATCACCGACCTCAAAAGCCGCCTGAAGGGAAATATCACCCTCAGTGAGGTGAGAAGTATAATCTGGTTAGAATTAATCTCAGCAGTGACAGAACAGTGGGGTTTCCTAAAAATGATGGGGGAAACCAAATCTGCAGTACTCTATCTCAACAGGAAATTGCAGGAGGTAGACCTCAACTTGTCCGACAGAACCCAGCGTGCCAGAAGCTACATTTCTTTCTTGAAAGAGTTGGATTCTGATGAGGTGGAAAAGCATGGTATACCAAGTCAGTTCATGGAGGCCTTTGAATGTCAGAAAATCATTGACAAAGAGGCGGCCCGAGTTATAGCCTCGAGAGCCCTGCAACAGTTGGTAGCAAGCGTGGATCGGTTCGATGTAGTGTGGAGCGAGATTACAACAGCTGTACTTCCATCTTGCTGGGACCCAACCACTCTATCTGTGCTGCAGCCGTTAACAGAATATAAGACATGCCTCCAGAAAGAAAGAGACTGAACGGACATCCTGTCAGATAAAACCGCTCGGTTAAAAGCCGAAACGATTGTTTCATCCCTCCACCGAGAGTTTGTCCTCCTCCATCTTATAAAGCACAAGCTCCCCACCAAGGAAAGTTTCAACGTCCTCATAGAGGCCTATATCAAGGTGGAAGGATTCACGGCGATGCCCGAACCATCAGCGGACAACCAACAAAGATGCACTCAGTTCACCAGCCAGATCGCTAGCTCATCCGCAAATGTTCCGCCACCTGTGTCAGCTACAGCCTCGACCCCTTCTCTTCCATGAAACACTGTTAATTCATGATTTGGCCCAAGCGGCATTTTTACTTTTACTTTAGTTATTTATTTTTAAGTTTCAGGTGGAATTTATATTTCACCCCAGTCTTTTACTTTCTACCCAGACGTTTGTTTAAAATTTTGTTTCAAAATGGCCTAGTGCCTAGCCGCAAATGATGAGAGGTCTGGATTCCTCATCATAAGTTTTGATCATTTTGATAAGGACCTTTAACAAATTTTTGGCATGCAAAGAAGACATTTTCCAGAAAATATCTTCTCGCTCATGTATGGAGTGGTCTATATAAGAAAAATTAGAAGAGAAAAAGAGGTTCCAAATTTTCTGAACAATTGACTGTAGAAGGATTTCTTGTATGCATTTTTGTGAAAGCTTTAATATGAATGTGAAGAGCCCATTGGGTCTCAATGAGAAGGAGTTTTATCTCTAATGAGGATTATGGTATTGGTGCTTTACAGTGTGTAATTCTCTCCTATGTGTTGTAGCTTAGCCGTTCATTTCGTTTACATCCATTTATCTTGTATCATGTTCTGGAATGCGAGTAGCCTACTGTTTCTGATATAAATTTATCCTTGTTGATAATTATGTCATAATATTTTTGGTACTTTAAATATGGCTCAAGTGTGATATGTTGTCTCATTTTCAATTCATCCGTATTTCTGCTATACTGGCCATTATGAGATGTTATTTACAAATGTTGTCTTCATGTGTGGATTCTTAGTTTCATAAGCCCACTACGTGCTGGTATATATTTTTAGATGTTGTCTCAACAGCAGTCGGCATTCTCTTTATTCTATGTAAGCAGTAGATATTCTATGATTATCAATCTCTGTGAAGTATTTAGAATCCAACCCTCGTTGCAGTAAAGCTGTCTTTGAATTGTCTGATACCATTCGTGTTAGAATTTCGCATTTTTCCTCTGCAGTATTGCTTTCTCTGTATCAAGCTTATAAAAGTTTTGGTCCCATTCAAGATAATTTTCTCGTTACAAGAAACAACATGAGAGATTTGCCTAACTAATTACCTCTGTCATATCATTTTACTTCTTGCTATATAAGATGTCCTAGGCACTGGTCTTTCACAACTCAAGGCTGTCTCTAGGATTGACAACATCTTTTTGGCGCCGTTGCCGGGGAACGAAGTTGAGAACAAATTGAAATCCCTGGGCCTCGACAAAACCCTATTCACTCTTCAATTAGGTGAGCATGGAGAGTTGAGAGTTGCATATCCCTCACCTTGGTGACTCCACATTCGTTTTTCAGATAAGGCTATTTGCAGTCCTGTCTCCTCGGAAGCCACACCTTAGGTCAGATACGTCTCAACCAAAGATACCCTTTGTGTCTAACACAGAGAGAATCTTACATAGATGAAATTGGAGGGAGAGACAATTTATCCATACTGAGATCCCACAATTCTCTCTAGAAGATTTTCCTTCCTCCTCTTCACAAGTGGCCCAAGTACAAGATTCTGACTCCGCTGTGGGAGAAACCGGTTACTACTCAGACAGTTTACCTCCCGGAAACATCCAAGTTAAAGACGTGGCTGAGTCAATAGACACCACTCGTTATGTACTCCACCCCACTCCAAAGGTTGAAGAAGTAAAAGAAGTCACTGAGATACCTGCTGTTAATACTCCCTCGTTTTCATCATCACCCCAAGCTGCCGTCCAGTACATACCCATTTTCATTCATACCTCACTTCCACCTCCTCCTCCGCTTACACATCAAATTCTCCTGTTACCTCCACCTCCTCCTCCAATGGCAAATGTTCCGGGCTTCTTGCTGAATAAATATGCCCCCCTGGCATTACCTCAAGTGCTGAATGACCTGCCACAGGACTATCTAAAGATCCTGCCTCATTTCAATGGAGAGAACGAGATCGAAGCTCAAAAACACCGTGAGGTCTTTTGCTCCTTTGCAGAAAATTTCAACGTGGAACATCTTGACGTAGTCCTAAGACTATTTGTGCAATCCCTACACGGTGAAGCCAGAAAATGGTTCAAGACGTTGGGAGACTGTTCTATAAATACTTGGGAAGCAATGGAAGACACTTTTCTCAAAAAATAGGGAGAAAAGAAAGACCACAGGCATTGTCTAATTGAGTTTAATACACTCAAGAAAAGACACAATGAAGGGGTGGCTGAGTTTATTAAGAGGTTTAACAAGTTGTACCTAAGCCTTCCTGCAGAAATGAAACCGCACCAGACCGCTGCCAAGGTTGTGTTTGTGGCAGCCTTTGACTCGGAATTCAGCTTCTATCTAAGAGAAAGAAAGCCAACCAATCTGGATGATGCTCAGACAGATGCATTGGATCTTGAGGCAAACTTTGCTTCCACTGGTAAATCCAAGGGAAAATCTAAGCAGGATACGAGAAGAAGGGGAAAGGAAGAGGTATCCACCTCGACCCAAGATAGAGATTCAGCTAACGACAGGATTGAGGAGATGATCAAGATGATCAAGAATCTCTCAAGAAAGCTGGTAAAGCTTGAAATGGAGGCAAAGAATTCTTCCTCCAAGAATTTCCAAAATGCTCCAAACAGAGGCTTTAACCCTCAATACAGAAATCCACCCTTGTAGATACTGCAAAGGGGACAGAAGGATCAACAAGATTAGGTACCACACCCTCTATACTTGGAAGGGCAAGTAAAGGGCCCTACTGTAGATACCGCTTATGAGCAAGAGGAGGCATACCTTGCTTTCTCAAACAGTGATGAAGCTGAATGTCCTTTACATGAAAGTGACGAAGTAGAGGTGCAGGCACACACAAAAGGGAAAGCTAGTGAAGACATTGAAGATCCTGAGATCGATGACTACTGCAAGTAGTTCGTTGATTTCATGCAAACTCAATTCAATAGAAGATATGACCTCAGATCTTCCAGGAAGAGAACTCGCACTCAGGACCAGGAGGAGGACACACCTCAAGAAGAGGCACCTGCTCAGAGGGAGACAACTCCTCAAAAGATCCCAGACAAAAGTAAGAGGCCCCTTAACCAATCTTTACAGTCCGCTGATCAAATTCCTTCATCTTTGCAAGTGGATACACCCCCTAGTGTCAATCCAATCTAAAAAGAAGTCAAACCTTCCCCCCTGAACAAAGACTCTAAAGATAAAGAACCAAAAGAGATGTCAGTAGATAAGTCCTCCTCTGCCTTCAGCTTACAGAAGGAGCTTGAGAAGGTCAAAATCCCAGTTCCCTTGACCTAGTTGTTAAAACAACCTGCATATCAGTCCCAGGTCACATCCTTTATGCTCCCTCCAGAGGTAATAAACATTCTAGACAGTCTGAACCTGCAGGAAGAAAGGCCTATGGTTTTTTTTGGCCCACATGTCGAAGAATTAGACGCTGCTACATGACCTGCTGTTACACAATTGTATGTTAGATTCGGGAGCCTCTCATAATATTTTATCCCTTTCGGTCATGGAACAACTAGGACTACAGATCACCCACCCATACAAAGACCTTTACTCATTCGAATCCAAAAGAGTTAAGTTCCTCGGCATGATAAAGGACTTAGTGGTCAATCTGGCTCAGATCCCAGCAAAAAGTGTAGTGATGGACATAGTGGTGGCTGAAATTCCAGCTTGTTTTGGCATGCTACTATCAAGATCTTGGGGTACCAAAATTGGGGGATCGATCAAGTTGGACTTGACCTATGCCACTATCCCTGTATTTGGTGGTCAAGAGAGGAGGCTATACCGGGAAACAAAATTTGTCAAGACAGTTACCAAGGCAGATGATTCAGTTAATTCTCCAGTTTATAGTAGGGAGGGAGATTTCTCATGTTTAATGCTGGAGGAAGATCAGGAGTATGCACATGAATCATCATTTTTCCAGATCAAGACAGAGCAATCCATAGAGATTCCTGAATCAGAAATCTGGACACTTCATTTTGATGGGGCTAACTCCAGGGAAGGTAATGGGGCTAGGGTGTTATTGATTTCTCCTGCAGGCCAACGGGTCCCTTTATCCTTCAAGCTGGAGTATGAAGCCACCAATAATGTGGCTGAGTATGAAGCACTTCTACTAGGGCTGCAGACAGCCAGGAGTATGAACATACAAAGTCTAAAAGTTCTGGGAGATTCAAAACTGGTAGTCAGACAGGTGAGGAATCAGTGCCAAGCTAAACATCCTAGGCTAAGGGCTTATAGGAATGAAGTTTGGGATCTGGTGGATAATTTCTTCTTAGCCTTTAATATCCAGTTCATGCCCCGGGAGCAGAATTGAATGGCAGACTCCCTTGCAGTGGCTGCCAGTACTTTTCGTCCACCTCAGAATCCTCTCTTGAGATATGAAATTGAGGTACGTTATCGGCCATCAATCCCAGACAATATCAAACACTGGAAAGTATTTGAAGATGAAGAGCAAGTGAAGAGATTCCTGGAAACATTTGGAGAATTCTCCAACATGGAGATTGATAGTTGTGAAGAGGAGGAGACAGAAGATACTCCAGGAGATAAGTGGGAAGAAAAAGTAGCTGGCCACAAATTTCTACAGTTGAAAGGGAATGTCATTCCTCGAGGATTGGTGCCATTAGAAAGGCTGTTTAACAAGAATTATGTTCCCTTACAGCTGAACAAAGTTGTGGAGGAGAATCAGGTATAAGGTCTGAATCTCGGCACTGAGGCTGACCCCAAGATCGTGAAGCTGTCCAAGAAGGTCCCGGAAGAGTATAAACAGCTTTACCAGAAGTTATTTCAGTCCTATAGAGATGTGTTTGCATGGTCTTATCAAGACCTAAAAACTTTTGATATCAGCATTATGTAGCACAAAATTCCACTGAAGGGAGATGCAAAACCACATAAGTAGAAGCTTAGACAGATAAATCCCCTGTTGCTACCCTCCATTGAGAAAGAAATTAAGAAATTATTGAAGGCAAAAATCATTGTACCATTGAGATATTCTAAGTGGGTGGCAATTTTAGTCCCTGTGCAGAAGAAAAATGGAGAAATAAGGCTATGTGTTGATTTTAGGAATCTTAACAGAGCGTCCTTGAAGGATAACTATCCACTGCCGAAGATGGATCATATCCTGCAGAAAGTGGTAGGAGCATCTCGAATGTCGATGATGGATGGATTCTCTGGGTACAATCAGGTGGCTGTACTACCAGAAGATCAAAATAAGACTGCCTTTACCACTCCGTGGGGAACATTTATGTATGCCAGGATGCATTTTGGGTTGATTAATGCAAGGGCCACCTTTCAGAGGGCCATGGACATTTATTTTATCGGAGAGAAAGATAAGTTTGTGGTGGTATATTTGGATGACATTACCATGTTCTCAAAAGATGATGCAGAGCACATTGAACACCTGCACAGTACCTTTGAGAAGTGCAAAAAATATGGCCTCTCCCTAAATCCGTATAAATCTCTGTTTGCACTGGAAGAGGGCAAGCTCTTAGGACACATTGTAACCAAAGATGGAGTAAAGATAGATCCTAAGAGAGTAGAAGTCATAAATGGAATTTCCCTCCCCAGAAATAAAAAGGAAGTTCAGGTGTTCCTAGGTAGTATAAATTTCCTGAGGAGATTCATCCCTAATTATGCTGAGATAGTTAGGCATATTACTGACATGCTAAAAAAGAACAATGAGGTTAAGTGGTCACAAGAATCAAGAGAAGCTTTTTCCAGAATTAAAAATGCATTCGCTGAAGCTCCTGTGTTAGCCGGGCCAGACTATGCCAAACCTTTTATGATCTTTTCCTTCACATCACCTCACACAGTAGCAGGAGTTCTGTTGCAGAAAAATGAAGATGGGTACGAGTAGCCTATTGCCTTTATCAGTCAGGTGCTTCGTGATGCTGAGCTGAAATATAACATATTGGAAAAGCAGGCATATGCTCTGGTGAAATCCCTCAAAGCCTTTCGTATTTATGTCCTCCAGTCCCACATCAATGCCTTTCTGCCCACATCAGCCGTCAAAGATATCCTTGTCCAGGGAGATAGTGAAGGCAAAAGAGGGAAATGGATAGCCAAAATACAGGAGTATGAGCTGGACATCCGCCCTACTAAGCTAATCAAGGGACAGGGGTTAGCCAAAATCTTGTCTGAGTCAAATTTCCAGGCTCTGGGTATAATTCTGTCCATGATGGCAAACGAGGCATCTGAAGGGAAAGAAGAACCACAGGGAGTAGAGATAGCTTCCCAGAAGACACATATGAAGTACCTCACCAGCCAGTGGTACAAGGAAATAGTGGAATATCTGCTAACACTAAGTTGCCCACCCAGCTATGAAAAAGCTAAATACAGAGCATTGAGGTTGAAGTCACAGAAGTACATGGTTGCAAACGGCCGGATGTATTGGAGAGATCCCTCAGGCATCCTGCTCCTATGCCTGAAAGAGGAAGAGGTAGAGGGTATAATGGCTGAGTTCCATGAAGGAATCTATGGGGGCCATTACAGTTGGAGGGCTACTTCCCACAAAATCCTGAAGGCTGGTTTCTTCTGGCCCAAACTATTTGGAGATGTGTTTACCTGGGTTAGAGCTTGTGAAAAGTGACAAAGGTTTACCGAAAGGCAGAAGCTAGCACCTCTTCCCATGATCCCGGTCCATGTAGATGAACCATTCCAGCAGTGGGGAATCGACTTCATCGGAGAAATACACCCCCCATCCAGCGGTCAGCATAAATGGATATTGACCGCCACGGATTATTTCACAAAGTGGGTAGAAGCTATACCCGCCAGGAACGCAACAGACACTGTGGTGATGAAATTCATAGAAGAAAACATCATATCCAGATTTGGTTGCCCTGCCAAGATTGTGACCGATAATGCACAGGCCTTTAAATCTGCAAAGTTCATTAGCTTCTGTCAACAGTACAACATTGCACTAGGTCACTCTATAGCATATTACCCACATTGAAACGGCCTAGCAGAGTCATAAAATAAAACACTGGTGAGAGCACTAAGAAGGCTATTAATGAAAATCAGAAGAATTGGGATTCCCAGTTAAAATTCGCTCTATGGGCTAACAGGATTACCAGCAAAAGAGCAACCGAGAAGTCCCCATACGAATTAGTATATGGGAGAGCAACATTTTTCCCTGTACAACTAGCATTACCAGTGGCTCGATTCATGCAAGAAAGTCATGAAGAACCAGATGATGTAACTAGGAGAATCAACCAGCTGGTGGAACTAGAAGAAACACAGAACCAGGTGAGTCAGAGGCTAGTTGAATACCAGGAGAAAATGAAAGACCTTTTCGATCAACATGCCAAAGACAAAAAATTACAGATTGGGGATTTAGTGCTCAGATGGGACATTCGAAGGGCTGATAAAGGTAAACACAGTAAATTTGACCCCCTATGGTTCGGCCCCTTTAAAATTGTAGAACAAAGTGGCAAAAATACTTTCAGGTTGGAGAATTTATAGGGAGATGTGCTCGACGCCCCTGTAAATGGCCAATTTCTCAAGCCTTATTTCCAGTTTTTTGTCAAGCCGAGATAGCCTGATGTATCATATTGTATATTAGTGTCTGTTTTCATCTTTGCTTGAATAATGTGTGTGTCCTGATGAATCATGAAGAGGAATGGTGTTCACATAAGATAAATAGGTGGTCTGAGAAGTTCTCGACACGCTCAATGACGAACGTGCCATTCCCAGGTGGAGCCAATGTTGACCATAAATTAACATTAGTCATTCTTCCGAGTTAACATTTGGATAGACATGTATTGAATGATTGGCTGATGGCGGAAACATTCAAAAGGCCGATTAAAGGGAAAGAATTATGAGGTTAGTATCGTGCTTAAAAGGAAACATGTGTATGATAAGGGTCGAAATAGAAAGCAAAAGGGAAAAGGTATTGCAAAAAGGGCAAAGACACGGTGCAAAAGATGCAACAACAAAAACTATTAAAAAGTTGGTCGTATCCATAAGGTGCACGTGAGGGAATTCTCCATGTGGGAATTTCCACGGGGGTCAAGAAATACAGGAGGGAAGAGACCCGTACCCCCGCGGAATTACAGTGACGTGCCGCGGGGTGGGCCCGAGATGAAGGGCGACATGGCAGAGAAAAGTGCGGAGTTACAGTGACGTGGAAAAATAGGAAGCAGACCCTAGAGATTGGCATGTTGTGTATTTAACCCTGTGTTGCGAACAATATGTTTCGAGGATCGTATGGTTTATGCGGCAAGAGAGGTAAGGTAAGTTTCTAGGCTAACTGGTACAGAGGCTCGTACCAGTATTAAACCCGACACGTGGTGTTCACCTGCTTCCAGCTAACACCCCAATCCCTATGCACCACGTGCTCCATTGTCAGTGTCCTTACGAAATTCCCCCCCGTTTATTCCACCTATCCACCTTTTTACCTCAGAACGTTCAGTCATAGATAACAGTCTTCCCGTATTTTACTGGAGTGAAATTCACAGGTTTTCCAATTATGGTATATACAAGGTGGGAGCCAGTGCCAAAGTCTACCCAGTCACTATCAACACCCCCGCGTAATTTTCCCGAGCAGATTCCCCTGCTACACAGGTATTCTGTCCCTCATATTCCCTCTTCTTTTCTTTCATTTTTAAAAGTTTTGTATGTTAGTCATGGGAAGGGGCACGCCCAATAAAACTGAACCAGAGACTCCTCAGGTCCAAGAAACTAGAAACCCTCCTGGGTTCGAGCCTTTTATTGACTTGCAAGCTGGAATCTGTGACCCCAAATACCCTTTTCACATCAGCAACATAAATCCCCATCTTTTTAGGCATCATATCGACAATAAATATCGATATCAGGTAGTTGTATCAGGTTTATACCATCAGATTACTCCCCAAGTCTACCCTGTGGTCGATTTTATTTGTTGGCTTAAAGAAGCCTATGATGAGCGTCGAGGCATGTTCACCTCTGCACAGGGGAATGAGATTTTTTCTCTTTCCCCCGACATTATCAGGCAAGCTCTCCGCTTTCCCACCAGCGCCACCTATACCAGTTTCAATGAAGTGGCCTTAACCTCCCAGTTCACCAAATTGCCATGGGAGCATCAAAGCGCCTTCATTTCTTCTATAACCAGAAATCAAGCTACGTATCTTCCCACCGCAGATCCTTTCCCGTTGAATCTATTCACATAAGAAGTGCAACCCATCCTTGCCCTCATCGCTGGTCTTTTAGGTGTAGGTGGTTTGGGGGAAATTTCCAAGGTATGCGTTTATTTCTTGTGGTTAATGTCTCAGAAGGGGGTAGTTCTAGATATCCCTGGTTTTCTTGCTGCTAACATTCAGACCCAGTTCCAAGAACTTTCAGAAACTAGTCACTTCCGCTTTTGTTTGATAGTCTTCTACGTTTTCCTGTATCAACACACTGATAAATTTGAGGGTTTGGGTTTAGATAGGGTATATGAGGAGAATTCCCAACCCCGACCAGTTTTTGACTGGAACTGTTCTATACGCCAATTGCCAAAGGGGGAGGGTTATTCTAGGTTCCTAAATGAGTTCATATCCATTGCCTATACTATCATCCATGATTCACCCTCACCTAGGGTTTTTCCTGAAATGAAGAGCTGGCTACAAGCCGGTAAATCCCAGAGCACTGGGGATTGGTATCTATTTGAAAATTACACTGAAATTCGGGTCTATGGAGCCGAGGTTTCCCCTTACCAGCTGCCTGTGTTTCCTATTTGACGAGTTTATGCTCTGGAGTATATTCGGTAGACCCTCAAGGCTGACCAACTCCACTTTGTCCCTGCAAAGAAGGGTTTCATTTTGAGACTCCCTATCACAATCGGCCCATTTGTTGTGAATTGAAGACACGCCCTTCCCATTGTTGAGAAGCTGTTGCAAGGCATGGACCTAAGACAGGGAAAGGCTTGGCCCTATGATCCTCGAGAAATTATCTCAAACAGAAGAAAGAGGAACAAGTCCACTCCTTATGCACATGAATCAAGGCCGTTTATAGAGTGGAGGGCTAACCTTGAAATTTGGCCTTTGATTTCGCAGATGGAGACAGATTCATCTGCTACAGGGGAAGGAGAAGACGTCAATAAAGGCCAGGGTGAAGAAGAAGTAGGTCCCTTAGGAGCAGGTTCTCCCCTCCACAAAAAGTAGAAAACAACCTCCAACGAGGCAGAAGTCATAGGAGAAGAAGAGCTGCTTGAGCCATTCGCACCATATGGCCAGCCTGACAGTAGCAAGGCAGGGATCAAAGTATTGAGAGACAACATTACCTCCTCTGACTTCTCTGAAGTCTCGCAGGCCATTGGAGACTATACTTCACCAGCTGCAGTTGAAAGGGCCCAGAGAAATAGAACAATCAGGGATAAGTACAAAGCCGAGTCGGGAGGGTATGTCGAGAAATAACACACCAGGGTCTCGGATTTTATGAATGCGGACACAGAGCACCTAGTATTGTCTATGGCTGAGGCCATCTTGGATCCTGATACCGGTACCACTAGTTACAGGGTACTAGAACATGTGATTGATATGGCCAAAGTGCCAGCACCCGACAAATGTAACTTGTTTCAGGTCATGGGTGATATGCTGAAGGACGAGGTAATGCGGGTCACAATTGCATTGAGAAAATTGGATAAAAAGCATGAAAAGGTGAGGGAAACCCTCAAGAATGAACAGGAAAACTCCTGTGCCCTGGAAAATCAAATACGTGGCCTCCAGGAGTCGATCAAAGGAAAAGAGACTAGAGAATCAAACCCGCAACGTTATTTGATAGAGAAATTGTAGAAGGAGGTCACATCATTGAAAAGCAAGGTCAGCATTCGGGCCTCCCACCATGTTCAGACGACCGAATTGGCGCAAGTAGAAAAATAAAAAGTGGAATTGGCTGACACACTGGCAAAGGAGAGGGAGGACAAAGAAAAAATGGCCAAAACAATCGCCACTCTTCAGGGTAGGTTGACGGAGCTACAGAACACCTGGGACATGCACAACTGTGCGCCTGCTACAATCCCAACAGAGAAAAGTCCGCTATCAGAGTAGCTGAACGCAACGAAAGCTGAAAATGATATATTAGAAAAGCAGGTATCCACCACGAGGCAGAGGATCGCTGATTTGGAAAACTCCCTGGCTGATAATACCAAGAAAATAGAGACATTGCAGAAAGAGATAGAGCAGGAAAAGAAGATAAGAGCCAACCAACAGAAAACTATCACCGACCTCAACATCCGCCTGAAGGGAAATATCACCCTCAGTGAGGTGAGAAGTATAATCTGGTCAGAAGTAATCTCAGCGGTGACAGAACAATGGGGTTTCCTGAAAATGACGGGGGAAACCAAATCTGCGGTACTCTATCTCAACAGGAAATTGCAGGAGGCAGACCTCAACTTGTCCGACAGAACCCAGCGTGCCAGAAGCTACATTTCTTTCTTGAAATAGTTGGATTCTGATGAGGTGGAAAAGCATGGCATACCAAGTCAGTTCATGGAGGCCTTTGAATGTCAGAAAGTCATCGACAAAGAGGCGGCCCGAGTTATAGCCTCGAGAGCCCTGCAACAGTTGGTAGCAAGCGTGGATCGGTTCAATGTAGTGTGGAGCGAGATTACAACAGCTGGACTTCCATCTTGCTGGGACCCACCCACTCCGTCTGTGCTGCGGCCATTAACAGAATATAAGACATGCCTCCAGAAAGAAAGAGACCGAATGGACATGCTGTCAGATAAAACCGCTCGGTTAAAAGCCGAAACGATTGTTTCATCCCTCTGCCGAGAGTTTGTCCTCCTCCATCTTATAAAGCACAAGCTCCCCACTGAGGCAAGTTTCAACGTCCTCACAAAGACCTATATCAAGGTGGAAGAATTCGCAGCGATGCCCAAACCATCAGCGGACAGCCAGCAAAGATGCACTCAGTTCGCCAGCCAGATCGCCAGCTCGTCCGCAAATGTTCCGCCACCTGTGTTAGCTACAACCTCGACCCCTTCTCGTCCATGAAACACTATTAATTCATGATTTGGCCCAAGCAGCATTTTTAATTTTACTTTAGTTAGTTATTTTTAAGTTTCAGGTGGAATTTATATTTCACCCCAGTCTTTTACTTTCTGCCCAGACGTTTGTTTAAAATTTTGTTTCAAAACGGCCTAGTGCCTAACCGCAAATGATGAGAGGTCTACATTCCTCATCATAAGTTTTTATCATTTTGATAAGGACCTTTAACAAATTTTTGGCATGCGAAGAAGATATTTTCCAGAAAATATCTTCTCACTCATGTATGGAGTGGTCTATATAAGCAAAATCAGAAGAGAAAAAGAGGTTCCAAATTTTCTGAACAATTGACTGTAGAAGGATTTCTTGTATGCATTTTTGTGAAAGCTTTAATATGAATTTGAAGAGCCTGTTGGGTCTCAATGAGAAGGAGTTTTATCTCTAATGAGGATTCTTGTCTTGGTGCTTTACAGTGTGTAATTCTCTCCTATGTGTTGTAGCTTAGTCGTTCATTTCGTTTACATCCATTTATCTTGTATCACGTTCTAGAATGCGAGTAGCCTACTGTTTCTGATATAAATTTATCCTTGTTGATACTTATGTCATAAGCTTTCAAGCACCTTAAATATGGCTCACGTGTGATATGCTGTCTCATTTTCAATTCATCCGTATTTCTGCTATACTGGCCGTTATGATATGTTATTTACAAATGTTGTCTTCATGTGTGGATTCTTAGTTTCATAAGCCCACTATGTGCTGGTATATATTTCTAGATGTTGTCTCAACAATAGTCAGTATTCTCTTTATTCTACGTAAGCAGTAGATATTATATGATTATCAATCTCTGTGAAGTATTTAGAATCCAGCCCTCGTTGCAGTAAAACCGTCTTTGAATTGTCTGATACCATTCGTGTTAGAATTTCGCATCTTGCCTCTGCAGTATTGCTTTCTTTGTATCAAGCTCCTGAAAGTTTTGGTCCCATTCAAGATAATTTTCCCGTTACAAGAAACAGCATGAGAGCTTTGCCTAACTAATTACCCCTTTCATATCATTTTTCTCCTTGCTATATAAGATGTCCTAGGCACTGGTCTTTCACAACTCAAGGCTGTCTCTAGGATTGACAACACAAGGGACCAAGGTCTTTGATGTATCAGGTGGGGTATGATAGATTAAAATAGGCATGATGATGAGAAATGGTTGTAACTGATGGTGGGAGTTTAGTGGCCCAAGGCCAGAGCTTGTAAATGCAAGTGGCAACAGTCATAAAATTTTCTAGTGAGGAAAACCATGGGGTCGGTAGGATGTTCATGGTGGGTATGTGGTTGTTATGAGTGTCATGGGTGGTTGGGTAAAGAATGCGAAGCTCTGAAAAAGGGTCCTTAGGGACTTCTAGCAGGTAGAAAATTTGGGTGGGTGGGTGGGATTGTTCTCCTAAACAATCTTTGTACACTTTCCAAAAGAATATAGAATGGGTTTGGATGTACAAGCATGGAGACAGGTGCCCCAATAAACATGAAAATTATCACTCAATGTTGATGTGAGGAGGGTTTGTTTTTATGAGGGTAGGGGCCCCATTTCTGGTCTCGGTGCGAAGGTGATGAAGCAGATGGAAAGTGTCGCAGATGAGCTATGTTGATGGGGGTGTGGTAGGTCAAATGCGAGACACGATGGTGTGTATTTGATCTGCATGTGAGAGTGGCAGTCCAGGAAAGGGGTATTATCATGATATGGTAAAAATTGACTTGATGTATGATGGATGAATGAACATGAAGTGCTTCTTGGACTTGGATGTTATGGCCATGGCACCATGTTCTTGATGTATGGTCTACTTGAGTGATGGACACCACGGAGGGTGAGGCTCTACCGAATGACAAGAATATTTATCATGGGGTGATGATAAACATGGTCGGGTGACTGGACCTATGGTTGATTTTTGTGGAGAAATGATGTGAGGATATGCAAAGCTTCTTTGAGCAGCCTATCATGTTGGGGGTAGAATGATACCTGCTCTTGTACCTTCAGTGGTTGGGGAAATAGGCATTTTGTCGTTCTTGTAACACATGCAACCAATACCCCAAGTGAAAGCATATTTTTTTATTCAAATATGTTGAAAAATACATTGAATAAAAAGCAATAAGAGGGGGTGTACTTGTCATAACTGGAAAATGATTTTTTCTGAGGTGTGGATGTGTGAAGCCTACTTTGGACGTAATGAAGTGTTGATAACCATGTTGCTTTCAGTTTTGTGATTGGGTGATCTGAGCTCCTGTTATGGTGGGGCATTAGCCACCAAGGAGGGTTCTAGGTGGAGCTTCTCAGCCCTAGGTTGGGGGGCGGGGTGATGGTGCTGGGCCCTTAGGGGAGGGTAGTAGTGCAACTGTTGCTTTTACACCATTGTTCTTGCTCGCACTGAGGCAAAAAATGCACAAGTACCAGAGGTTGAGGGGAAGCTAGCTTCTTATGAGGCTTGATATACAGACTTAGCCGATGCTTGGGGTCAGGTGGAGAGGTTGACCCTACGTATTTTGACCCTGGATGATGCGTGGCTCGAGGTGTTGATGGCCTTAGAGAGGATGTATCGTCTAACACTGTGTCGAGTGTCACTTCCAGTTTTGGCTATTGCACCTCTACTGGCTTCGGGTGCAGCGGTGGGTCTAGATGATCCACCTGGCGGGGCTCAACCCAAGAGATGTTATGAATTCAAGGAAAGTGCCCATTATAAGGATGCTTCCCTTATTTTCGATGACATGTAAATATATTTTTTAGCTGACCTGTGGGTCGAAGACATGAATTATGTACTTTGACACACACATATTTTTGATATATATGCGAGATATGTATTTTTTGCGGCTCTTGATTATGTGTCTATGGTTATTTTGTTTGATGGATGTCATGTACCTTTGATGGGGATCTATTGGTTATGTTTTTTATTTTTCTATGTATGATGGTTTATACGAGATGCATTCCAATATAAAATGTGATTAGCTATTTTATCAACTGTATGGTTTTGATTTCTTGGTATATGTGTGAATGTAATATAATCAAACTGACGAATTCATCTTCGTGCATGAAAATATTTTATAAATAGTTGAGAATATCATACTTCAAATTATTGGTTTAACTGCGAAACCAATAGCTAGGAATAAAGGAAGATATGCAAATGGAGAATGCCTTGGTTGAAGGCGTCGCTCATCATCCTAATGACTGCATCATATTCTGCCGGATTATTGGTGGCTGATCTGATGCATACTCCATTGGTGAAGAATGGCAATCAGTCAGGATAGTAAATGGCCTAGGTGGCTACAGCTAGGTTTTGAGACCATTGTGATGCACCATCAGTGAATCCAAAATAAAGAAAGGGGGAATGATCCATCTATGATACTAGAGAAATTTTTTATAACAATTCTATGATGATTATAATCATAAAAAAATAATTTATGCTACATGCATCTTATCTCTAGGGTTGAGGCCTCCTGCCATATATGGGAATATTTTTTTGAGGTAGAGCCCATTGACGGGGTTAGCTAGGCATGTACCATCGAGCTCTGATAGGATGTATGCCCCATTGAGGAGGTAATGTTTTATGATGTAGGGACCTTTCCATAGCGTCTCCAACTTCACAGGTCCTAGGGCCTCTTTTGTGACATCGTAGCGAAGGACTAACTCTCCCTCGGTAAATGAGTGAGGGGTGATGTTGCAGTTGAATGATGCTTTTACCTGCTTTTTATGGGCCTCATTATGTTGGAGCGACTAACATTGATTTTCGTCAATGAGTTCTAGCTGTACCAATCGTTATTATAGAGGTTGGGTATCATCTAGGATTTTGATTGCGGCGTGAAAGTTGGGGATTTCACATTCGATGGGAATCACGACTTCAATCTCGTACACTAATTGGAAGGGTATAAATCCTTTTGAGTTTTTAACTTCCGTTCGGTATGCCCACAGGGTAGAAAAAGCCATATGGTGCCAGTTTTTCTTATGGTTATTCACCATTCACTGTAACATCTTTTTGAGCACTTATTTGACAGCTTCTACCTGTCCATTGGACTGAGGATAGTATGGTGATGTGAATTCGTGTGTGAATCCTAGGTGGTGAGACAACCCCTGGATTTTTTTTTTTCAAAATGTTTTCCATGATCAGAGACTAACTCTTTTGGCACACCAAACTGTGTGATGACATGGTTGAATAGGAACAATGCCTTGGTTTCTATTGTGTTGTAATATGTGGGCATGGCTTCTTCCCATTTGGTGAAATAGTCGACGACGAAAATAATGCATTTGTGGTTGCCAGATGATGGAGGGTTGCAAGTCATGAAGTTGATCCACCATTTACATAAGGGACCGACTACAATGACTGGGTGAAGAGGAGCAAGGGGTGCTCTTGCCTTGTGGGCGAAGCATTGACATTGCTCACACATTTTGACTGCTGTGATGCAATCATGGAATAAGGTGGGCCAAAAATATCCTGCCCGCATAACTTTTTGGGTGGTAACCATTCTCGAGAGGTGGCCGCCGCAATCTCCCTTATGACAGTCATTAAGGGCTTGCTCAACTTGGTCGTGAGTGAGGCATCGGTGTAGGATTGTATTGATACCTCACCGATAAGGGACATATCCCATGAGGAGGTATCTGGGGGACTGGTGGCGTATGTGCCTTCGGTCTTCATGTGTGAGCTTTGGATTGAAATTTTGGGTTCGTAGATATAAGAGGATATCTCCGTACCAAGGATCGTCATACGTCACTAGAAAGGGATGTTTATCAGGTAGTGAGTCATTGACTTGGGATCCTGTTGTACTATACAAAACCCTCCCCATTTTTAAAATTTTTAGAATAAATTTCATTTAGAAATAGGTCCCCTCTTTCTTTTTAGATAGAAATAAAAGACTTAGAAGAAATCTGATAATTTTTGAATTAAAAATAAGTGTTCATTGTTAGAAAGACATATTTCATATCTTTATTAACAAGTGTGTATAAAAAAATGCAACATTGAAAGAATTTTCGATCTGATGTAATATAAAGACTTTATCACATAGAAGTATTTAAATGTAAAAAGTCCAACGTACAGTAATCGCAATTGAAATTCAAAGATATCATAAGTTGTATATTTTTTTTTTCAAAAAAATCCGATGTGATTGAATCAATCGCAATCACAAATCGAAAAAGGTTTTAAACTTTCACATTTGTTTCGATGTGATGCAATTGATCGCAATCGCATTTCAGAAAAGTAGTATCATATACGCTTGTTTTATAAATCTCCGATGTGATGGGCCCCACCACCATCGCAATCGAAAATCGAAAAATGCAAACTCTTTGTTCGGTCATTTGCAAAACTCCGATGCGATGCTATTGATTGCAATCGCATTTCCGGGAAACAAACATTGTAATTACTCATGATACTGAAATCTCCGATGTGATACACCATCATCGCAATCGGAAATTGGCAGAGATTATAAAATATTATTTGTTGTCCCTCTTGAAAATCTCTGATGCGATTAACACTTAATCTTTATATTTGACATTGCACATATATTATTCATTCATCGCAATCGCATGATTCCAAGGGAAAGTTTTATGTTTTAATTTCAAAAGTTGCTGATATCCAATTGTACCTTTATTATTAATAGAAAATTAGAAGGATTATGGTTATTGATTCTATTTCGAACGTGTGAGTGTGACTTCTTAAGAGATCATTTAAGTTTAAAATATGGAGTTATAGATGAAAAATCAATGAATAAATCTTTCATACAGATGTTCTCTTTATTCTCTTTTTACCACGTCTGAAAGATTTTTTCTCCATTGCAAAACCAAATAACGCCCAACCCTTTCAGTTGCAGAGCAAGGGAAACGTTACCGGATACCGAAATGTCGAAGAGGTCCAGGAAAAAAAAAGTTGTTGTCATTGCAAAAGCCCCTATTTTCACCATGGCACCTAAAGAGAAACCAACTAAAATTAAGCTGGTTACAGACACGTCGTGCCAAGGTCTTGGTAAATTATCTTGGGAAGAGGTATAGAACCTCATTGAAAGGGAAAAGCCTAAGGTTACTGTGGCGAAGGCAATAGTTCCTGGCGAGGATGATTCAGAGTCTGATTTAGAAACTTCTCTTCAAGCACTTGAAAATTCGTTCCTGCACCGAATTGTAGCTCGAGCAAACATTTTCCCATACTATGATGTGATTCGGTGGATAATTGACAATGTGGCCATTTAGAACAGGACGTTTTTTCCAGCTTCTGGATCAACATTCGGGTCTTTTAAAGTAGAGGACATTAAAGAAATGTACCACCTTCGGGACCCATATAAAATCTACAACAAATCATTCATCAAGGAATTTGCTACAAATAATAAAATTCAGTCAGAGCCGATTAGAGAATGGAGAAGGGTTCTCAAAAAGCACAAAAACGAGGCATCAGGTATGTACTCATTGGAATCCCTTTCGCCTCCATACTGTTACGCCACAACAATGATGTGCAGATTATTTGGAAATGACAATTTAGCTAGGTTCTCTATACAAATGGTACCTTTAATTCATTCTGCTGTAAAATCTGAAATAATGGACTGGGCTGTCATTATTTCTGATAAGATAGCCAATAGGATTCTTGAGTATGGGAAGGAAAAAAACACAGGGAATACTACTCCTTTTTACTTTTTTCCTTATATTCTTGATGCCCTTTGTTTCAATTCTGAATTTCCCATGTTAGGATGGAAATGGACCCCTAAAGACCCTGCTCCTATTCATATATATCACAAGTTCTTGTGGAAGGGGCATTTTAAAAACCATGTTTATAGAGTTTGTCATGGTTTCCTCATCTCGGTTTATCAAACTATTTTTGGCCGATTCCATCCTAGACTTTCTGAGAAGGCTAAAGTTGATTTATCCTCGATTGGGGATTGGTTCGGAGAAGAAAGATTCACGTATATTAGAGTTTTCGAGAGTATTGTAGAACCCCACATTCTTCCTCTGTATGTTCCAGATAAACTGTTAGCACAGAAGATTTCATATCAGCTAACAATAGAAGGCATGTCCAGGTCTTTAAAGAATAACAAGAAGCTAATGTGGCCAACTTTTCCTTTTAAATGTGGAGATTATACTCTCAATAATTTTGTTCATGCTGAGAAAGAAGTTGGCAAGATAAACAATCTCAAGCTTTCAACAGTCCACAGTAGGCAATATGACCCAAGGAAGGTGGCGTTTGATTTTACCACTTCAGTTTCAATTGCTCAATTTGAACATGAACCAGATGAGTTTGATGATTTATTTGTTTCTGTAGATAATTTTTCACAAGTTTATAATTTGGCCAAGTCCAAATTCTAGACTGAAGAGATGAATAAGTTTATGTTATTTAGAAGCCAGAGATTACTCAAAGCTCCTCTGGATCAATTAAGAGTCCCTATGCAAGAGACTGAGTCACAGCAGAAGAAAAAAGAGGATACATCTGGCAAAGAAGTAACAAAAACATCTACCAGCAAGGTCATCATACAGACACAGAAAGAAGTAGAAGGAACTAATCCTGTTGTGCAGAAAGAAGACATTAGCAACAAAGCTAATACTGAGAAGAAAGAAAGAACTGCTAAACTTGATGTACATACTGATCAGCAGTCTACAACTCATACAGAAAAGTAAAGCACATGTACTGAGACCAATGTGAATACTGAAAAGGAGGATATAGGCAATGAAGCTATTGTACAAACAATAATAGGAGATATGAACAATAATCCAGATTTACAACTTGGAAGAGAGAAAACTACTGATAAAGTAGTAGAATCTACTGAACTTAGTGTTTCTTCCCATTTTTTGAGCCAATATAATCAATTTTCCCAACAAATAGGTTTGCAAAATAATCCCCAAGTTAAAGATCTGGAAGATCAGGATATGGAAGTCATTCCCGAAAATCCTACAAGTGAAATTATGTTGAAAGTAGAGGAAATTCCTCTAGACATATTCTATAGTCCCAAACATAGGGTTGTTGTGAGAAAGAAGAGGAAGAGGAGAAGAACTGATCAGGATACACTTTCAACATCACAGGTGTAGTTTATGAATATTGTTTATAAAGATGCTGAGGTGAATCCATCTGAGGATATCACTAAATTATCTAAATATGCAGGTCCCTATAGTGCTACAACTATAGAAAAAGCTTCTGAAGTCTCGCAGTTGATGAAACAAAAATACATACAGATATCTATGTTGGAAGAACAGGCCACAGAGCATCAACAAAAGTTTGTTCAACTGGAAAAACAATTGCAAGATCATGAGTTCACATCTAAACAACTAGAAGAACATCTTAGCATTGAAAAGAAGAAGATTGATGAACAAGCCTTGAACAAACAACATCAGTTGAGACAAGAGGTAGAAAAACTACAAAATATTCTGAAAAGTGAGAAAAATACAAAGATTGAACAAGAGAAAAAATTCCGATCAACACTGGACAAGTTCAAGGATATCCTAAATTAGAGAAATTCAAAAATGAAGCCCTTGAAACAAACAAACTGCTATCCCAGCAGTTGAATGAGTTTTGTCTGAAATTGACACAAGTTGAGCCTTTGTGCGAAATAACATCATCTTTGATAGATGAAGCAGTCACTCTCAGGCAAGAAATTGATGATGTTGATGAAAAAATTCTGAGTTCCTTTCATGGAAGGATACAAAGCATGGAAGAAAAGCTAGTCTTCCCAGAATTGAGGAAAGGCACAAGGAAATTTTATTTATGGAATGGGAACAACAGCTGATGAAATCAGAAAGAGCAATATCAAGAGCTAAAAATATGATGAATAATATTACACAGCTGGTTAATGATAGCTTGTACGCCACTAATTTAATTTCAAATTGTACCCCAGGAAAATTACCGAAAGTAAAATAATCTGATTCCAGGGGGAAAGAAGAGATAATCAATAAAAATCAACAGATTAGCAAGCTTCAAGGAATTTCATGAGATATTATGTGGAATTATCTGATCAAGCCACACAGTCAACAAATGGCCATCAAATTCCTTTCAAATGCTATTCATTGTATCATTCCTGAATTATCGGATGCTACATATACTGGGCAGCTACATTCAAGGCTAAGTCATCCAACAGAAATGAAAGATATGCTCAAAATCTGCCATATGGGCACATTGAATGTAGGAGATAATCAATGAATCAGGTTCACTTCAAGATCGCAATTCTGTTTCTAGATTTCCAATTAGATAGATTGTAGGAATAGTTTTAGTTATTTTGTTTTATTAAGTACCTATTTAAACGCCTTTCATGCATTTATAAAGGGGTCCTGAATTTGTAATATTTTGACTTGGAGATTACATTTATGTACTCCATTGAATCTTATATTTTTATAAAGGATCACATCTGGTGGTTCTATACGAAATTTCCTTTAAGAATTGCATTTCTATATCTTGGAGTCTGTTTTACATTGAAGTTGCTGGATTTGGATATCGAATTACATTGGAAAGTATCAAGATGGATATGGTATTTCTATCTATTCATTATTAATTTTTTTATGTCATGAGATATTCTCCTAAAATTTTCTATAATTTATATGTACTTGTTTAATAATATTTCTTTATACATATAATTTCTAAGTGTGTAGAAATATTCATCTTTTACAGTATATGCAAATGATATATAAAATGATGAGTACAATGTGCTATTATAATTCTGTTTAATTTCTTAAACAGAGTTATCATTATTCGATACTGCATATTTCAATTAACTTATAATACATTTTCATGGTTATTGGTTTAGTTGAAACAATTTTAAAGTTGTATTCATATTTAATACCCGAGTTAGTTTTAGAATTATTTATCAGTTATAGATTAGATTAGATAGTTTATTTCATTCATTTAGTCCCATTTTACAGTCATCCAATCATTCCATCACCAACCCATTTAAGTTATTAGGAAACTGGTCCTATCAATCCAGTCGGAGCTACCACACCAAACGGAAAAGGAGCTGTCCTAAGGTCCCGACCGAGTGGTTATCCCCCAATGTTTGAAGCATCAATTTTTGAGGCTTCAAAATTTTTGGCACTAGAAGGAGGGCCAACGCTATGAATGGAAGATAAATCCAAATCCAAAGGCCATTCTAAGAGCAAATTACCCTCATCACCTTCTTCAATTTCTTCCACATCTCAAATCACCAGAGAAGAAATTGATAAGAGTATTCAAACACCCACTACCAAAATCTCAATTCAATCAGACAATCAATCTCCTGAGTCTCCTGAAGTCGAAGCTCTAGTTCACAAACTTCAAGGGTTCTCATTATCTTTAGAAGAGTCTGAAATATTTGAAGGTAATGTTACCTCACAATTTGTTTCTTCCAGACCTCTCACTAGGTCACAGAGTAAAAAAATTGGGATTTCCCCAAAGGAATTTCCTTTACCTAGTAGAGTTAAAACAAGAAGAACCCCATCAAAAATAGAAAGTGATATTAGTTCTTCATCTCAAATTCAATCATCTTTTTCCCAAGCCCCAGATCAGAAAAGTGCAGTTGTCTCATCATCATCATCTGCTCAAACAACATATATCCAAACACCAATTGTCTCTTCTAGTACTTCAACTGTTACTACTCATACACCAGTTGTCACTTCTAGTTCTTCGATCATCATCACAACAATGGCCTAGAGACCATGGACTAGACCAGGAGTTGTAAATATGGCTGCACCTTTACATGATTTACCTGATCATCCTGAAAAATGGTTGCCAAAATTTAGTCCAGATATTGGTATACAAGTGGAAGAACACATCAATAAGTTTATGCTTGATATAAATTTGAATGTAGTAGAGCATGAAGATGTTGTCGTCAAGTTATTCCCCTATACTTTGCAAGGGACAACAAGATCCTGGTACTTTTCCTTACCTTCAGATTCTATTAAAAGTTGGGATATGTTCGAAGAGAAATTTTTAACTAAATATGGAGATGATAGATCAATAGCTACCCTAATCAATGATCTCTCCAATTTAAAGACACAACCCAAGGAACCCATCAAATATTTTAATTCTTGATTCAATAAAGTCTTGAATAAGATCCCCACAACATCTAAACCTAGTGAGCAGGTTAGAAGTGAATGGTATATTAATGCTTTGCCCTCAAGCATAGCAATTTTTGTAGATAGAGCAGCAGAACCTACTTTAGCTGAGAATATGAAAGAAGCTATTTCAGTTGAAAAACGAATGATTTCTCTAGATAAGAAAAATGCTATTGAGGAAAGAAAATCAAAGAAAGTCACTTTTAAGGATGATTCAAAGAAGAAGACACCAAGAGATCCATATGACATGGAAGGCTTACAGAAAGTTCTTAAAACCATGTCTAATGAGATGGTTGAGATTAAAAAGCAAGTAGCAGAGACTTCTACAAAGAAACCATTCAGAAATTTCAAGAGAAATCAAGCTGAATCTAAACCTCCCAGTTCAATCTCCAATGAAGAATCAGAAGAGGAAGAAGAAGAAGATACTCCTCCAGTATCAGATGAAGAAGAAGAAAGAGAGGAAATAGCTGAATTACATGGAATGTGGGATTTCATTCTCCATAATTCGGACAGTGAAATAGAACAAGAAGCTATGCCTGTGAGTACAAGGAGCAAGTCTACATTGGAACCTATTCAATATATTCCTAAGAAGAAAACTACAACTCCAAGTACCAAAGACAAATCTCCTGCAAAGAAAACTTCTCCCTTACCCACTCAGAATCAACCATCATCTTCTAATCCTCCTACATCAACATATAGAACTTTGGTGGTATCAGATCCTATGG
Source organism: Pinus albicaulis (assembly GCA_034641835.2). Classification (NCBI taxonomy): domain Eukaryota; kingdom Viridiplantae; phylum Streptophyta; class Pinopsida; order Pinales; family Pinaceae; genus Pinus; species Pinus albicaulis. Next base: position 1,070,075,209 of record CM076575.1, on the reverse strand, counting down.
ATTATAACATTGTTGAAGACATGAAAAAGACTAGAGAGAAAATTTATTTACATGAACTCAAAAAACTTAAACATCAACAAAAGCTGCTATTAAAAGAATTACATGCTAAACCTATTTCTCCTCTACCAAGTGGTGTAGTTGCCAAAGAAGCTAAAGGGACTGGTAAGCCACCAGATAAAGTAGATTCCACAGATACTGTTCTTATTGGAGAAATATCAAATTCTTAGACACCTCCTTTTCTGTTGACTTATGAAATCTACAACAAGAATTTGCATAATTTTTTGATAGATTTCGGAGCATCCTCTAATATAATGCCTACTTCAGTCTGTGCGAAATTGAATATTGAAGCACAAAAGTCTGCAGTTCACATTGTACAATTGCATCACTCTAAAGTTCAAGTTGTAGGAGAAATCAATTTAGTTACCATTAGACTAGCTTCCGATTCTAGGATTGTTCAAAGAATTGATATTTTAATTGCAGATATTCCTGAATTCTATGGATTAGTCTTAAGAAGGGATTGGTTTGCAAATTTTAACGATTATATCGCAACTGATTATTCACATATGTGGCTTCCCTACAAAGGGAAACCAAATCAAATCAAAATCGAGTGCGAAAAACACATGACGCACATTGTACTTGAATTTGAACAATCAAATGAACCTATAGCTTTCAACAACAATATCCTTGGAGGTTGTTCTGCTGAGTCATTTTTTGGGAATTTTACAGCACCACAATCATCCTTTTCTGTAAGTACTTTTGTTTCTCAAATTGAAAATTTTTCGCAATCTGATTCTTCTAGAATAGTTAATGTTTCTGATACATCTGTACATAAAACTGTACATAAGTCTTTATTTTGGTCATTATATTTTGATGGATCAAAATATAGTGATGGAGCAGGAGCAGGATGCATCCTAATTGATCTAGAAGGAGAGAAAACGATGCTATCATGTAGATTAGAATTTGAGTGCACAAACAATACTGTAGAATATGAAGCCTTGATTGAAGGGCTTTATAAAGCTATAGGGTTAAATTTAAAACACTTGAAAGTATATGGAGATTCTGAAATTGTCATAAGACAAGGAATACCATCCATTGTCTTTCGGGACATCTCAAACATTATCAAACCCTAGTGCAAGACCTTACAACTTAATTTATAGCATTTAATATATCTTCTATTCCTAGAAATCAAAACACGTCAGCTGATTTGTTAGCTAATGTTGCATCCAAACTCCTCCCTGCTGAAGATTGCAGTCCTGATAGATTTTCAGTAGAATTGATTTTTCGCCCATCTGTTCTCGATAATATCACAAACTGGAGAGTATTCTACCACGATGAGGACATATTGAATTTCTTGACTTCGGAAAAATCCTATGATGACCAAATCATTGATGAAAATGATCATGATCCGCAAATTAGTTCAAAAAGTAATGAAAATCCTATTCCTAAATCTGTTGTTAAACTTGAGGATCTATATGATATTAAATACAGATTCAAGAAAGTTACTAATGCTAAACTTCAAAGTTCCACTTTGAAATTTGAATTAGTAAATCTTGGCTCTGACTCTAAACCTCAAAACGTTACTCTAGGACTCAATTTAACTCCAGAGGAAAGATCTACTTTCATCAAACTTCTGAATAGGTATAAAAATGTCTTTGCTTGGAATTATGAAGACTTAAAGACTTATGATACTTCTATGATTAAACACACAATTCCAATGCTGTCTGATGTTAAGCCTGTTCAACAGAAGTTAAGAAAGATTCATCCAAATCTTGAAAGTCAAATCAAAACAGAACTCAACAAAATTTTGAAAGCCAAAATCATTTTTCCTATAAGGCATTCTAATTGGGTTTCTAACATGGTACCTGTCAGGAAAAAGAATGGTGATATTAGAATCTGTATTGATTTCAGAAATTTAAATAAGGCATGCCAAAAGGATAATTTTCCATTGCCAACCATGGAGAAAATACTCCAAAAGGTAGCTAGTTCTGAACTCATGTCCTTCCTTGATGGATTTTCAGGCTATAATCAAATATTAGTACATCGAGATGATAGGTTGAAAACCACTTTTAGAACCAAATGGGGAACCTATGCTTATCAGAAAATTCCTTTTGATTTAATAAATGTAGGATCTACTTTCCAGAGAGTCATGGACATAGCATTTAAGGGTATGATTAATAGATCAGTTGTTATTTATCTTGATGACATAACAACATATTCAAATAAGAGATCCAATCATCTACATGATTTGAAACAAATATTTGAAAGATGTAGAAGGTTTGGTATTTCTTTAAACCCAAAGAAATCCTTCTTTGCTCTCGATGAAGGAAAAATCTTAGGGTTTGTTGTGTCAAAAGATGGTATATATATCGACCTGGACAGAGTGAAAGAAATTTTTGATATTTCTTTACCTCATAACAAAAAATCCATGCAATCATTTTTAGGGAAAATTAATTTTGTAAAAAGATCATTCTTGATTTTTCTCAAATTATTTTACCTATGTAGAATATGATTAAAAAAAACTCAGTATTCAAATGGGGTTATAAAGAGAAAGAAGCCTTTGATGCAATCAAACAGGAAATCATTAATGCACTTGCATTGAATACTCCTGATTTTTCTAAAGATTTTATTTTGTATACTTTGGCCACCGAAACATCCTATGCTGTTGTTTTAACACAGCTCAATGATCAAAAATTAGAAGCACCAATTTATTTCTTCATCTCGAATCTGCAAGGAGCTGAGCTGAATTATTCCGATGTAGAAAAACAAGCCTTTGCTGTGTTTAAGTCAATCAAACATTTTAGACATTTTCTCCTAAAAACACATACACAAATTATTGTCCCATTCTCTGCAGTGAGATAATTATTAATTCAAAAAGAAGTAGGAGAAAAAAGGGCTAATTGGGTGACAGCTTTGCAAGAATATGATATTGATATTAAGCCAGCCAAGATTGTTAGAGGTTAAGGTTTTTGCAGATTATTAGCAGGAGCTCAAAACATACCAGAAAATCAAGATCCAGATAATGATATTCAAGTAATTCAGATAAGTATTACAGATTCTAAATATGAGTATGCTGATTTGATCTTTTACTTGAAAAATGGGTATGCTCCTTCTAATCTCAGCTATAAGAATAAACATGCGTTAAGATTGAAGGCTACTAAATATGAAATAATTGATGATGTGTTATTCAGAAATAATTATGATTCAATCCTATTAAGATGTCTTGAAAAGACTGAAGCAAAAAAGGTATTGCAGGAATTACATGATGGACCAACAGGAGGTCATTTTGGAGGTGATACCACAACCCACAAAATCATCCATGCTGGATACTATTGGCCTACCCTTTTCAAAGATACACATGATTATGTGAGAAAGTGCAAAATTTGTCAAACTGCTAGTGGAAGACAAAGGAAGCCAGCCTTTCCTTTGCAACCAGTAAACATTGAGCAACCATTTGAGCAATGGGGGCTTGAAATCATTGGTGAGATAGTACCTCACTCTTCCAAATAGGACAAATACATCCTCACAACAACAGATTACTTCACAAAGTGGGTAGAAGCAATTCCTCTAAAGGTAGCCAATTCTGATGCAATTATTTTTTTTATCGATCAATTCATCATTACCAGGTTTGGTGTACCTAACGCTCTTGTCTTCGACAATGCATCTTATTTTTCTGGAAATAGTATAATGGAATTTGCAATCAAAAGAGGTTTTAAATTGAAATATTTAGCAAATTATTATCCACAAGGTAATGGTTTTGCTGAATCCACTAACGAAAATCTCATCAAAATCATTAAAGGACCATCGATCAAAATCAAAAGAATTGGCACAAGTCTTTAATTTTTGCACTATGGGCCGATCGTATTACTCTTAAAGCTTCAATAGGAACTTCACCTTTCAATTTAGTTTATGGAAAAGAAGCTGTGATACCATCAAATCTAGCACTCCTGTTACACCATTTTTTAGTCATCTAACCTATTATCATTAGATGGACCCAAGTACACCATGTAAGACCAATTTTACCCTAAGTAAAATTGCTTTCACTATGTGAAATAACTTAATAAACGACATTTACTAGGTTGTTTATGGTCTAAACATGAAACCCCAAAGGGAAATATTAAAAAAATCTATATTTTTTTTATTTTCCTCATGGAATAATTAATTAAAAAATAATTTAATTATTATTCCTGGTCATATTTAACCCAAAACAAGGATATTAATTAGATAAATCCTTATTTATCTTATTATTTTCTAGGAATAATTATTTAAATCTTATTTAAATAATATTTCTTGTTAAATATGACTAAATCATTTATAAATAATTAAATAAATCATTATTTATTTAATTATCATTCAACCACTTCCTTAAAATAATAAATAAATCATTTATTTATTTATTATTTACAAATAAAAGGATTTGACCCAAGTCAAATGCCTTTTCCCTCCAACAAATAATAAAATATTCCATAAAAGGTGGATCTAGATTTGGTTAATATTATTTTAATCATGCACCAAGATCTAGAATGACCTAATATTTTGTTATAAATAGAAGGGTTTTACCATTCATTTGTCACCTTTTGTTGCCTATTAGATCACTCTGGATCTATGCTCTTGGTCTGACTTTGAGCCATTTTCATTGTCAAATTTTCTATTTTTCACTTTGTGAGCTTCCTTTGAGTTCTATGTTTGTCTAGTTTTTCTACACCAACAAGAGAGAGAAATGCTAGATCTGAAGCACTGAGGACTTTCAGGAACCCATCCCATTGAGGATAATTGGAAACACCTTTCTTGTTTTCCTCCCAGCCCAGGTGCCCTTAATATAAAATTCTTTAAACCATATTATTCTTGTCTTGTCTATTGGATGCATGGAGCAAAACCTTATTTTTTACTGTTTAATGTAATTTTATGCATAGATTTGTATTTGTGGAACATTTGTCTTGATCAACTAACTACAGATATGAAGATATTGACAGCCAAATTTGATGTTAGGGCTATTATTTACGCGTAGCTAAAGTGGTCTTTTTTCGTACACTTCGACAAAATATTCATACTAACAACTCCCATCATAGCTCTAGTGAAATTTATTGAAGAAAATCCTTCCTCATCCATTCAGTTGATATTTGATCAAATCCTTAAATTAGAAGAAGATAGAGAGAAAGAAAAAAGTATTCATGAAAAAAATCATCAGCTTGTAAAATCTTCTTTTGATTCAAGTTCCACCAGCTCAAAAAATTTGTCAATTGGTGATCTTGTTCTGAAATGGGATAAAGCACATGAAGAAAAATGTAAGCATACCAAATTGAGAAAATGTGGCTTGGACCATTTTAGATTGCTAAAAAGATAGGCTCATATACATTCATACTCCAAGATTTAACAGGAAAGAGAGAATTTCTTCCTGTAAATGGGCTTGTCTTAAAGAAATTCTTTTCATAAGGAGGTAACCCCTTCTTACTTGTACATATTCCTTTCTGCAATTTTTGTTTGTTTTGTAAATAAAGGTTGTTAATCGTCTCTAATTGAATTTTTAATATTAGAAAATTTCTTAGGAAGAATATTATAAATACTTATTTTTTGTAAATAATAATTTTTAGGTAAATGACACTAGAAAATTTGGCGGAATTTCTGACGGCCAATGCGTCACTATTCCGACACATAGTCGTCGCAAGAGCGAAAATTTGAGGACGGAAAAAACGTGGTTCGTCATAACATCTCAATTCCGACGCCTCGACAAAGTGTCGCAATAGCGACACCTTTTTTGTCGCTTCCAAACAAGCATCGCTCTTCCAACTTTTACCAAGCCGTCGCTCTTCCGACGTTTGTATAGTGTCGCAATTCCGACAAAATTTGGTCCGATGTTTTGAACATCGCTCTTCCGACGTCTTTATACTGTCGCTCCTCCGACGTTTCCAAACTGTCGCGATTCTAATGCCCTACAAAAGTGTCACAAGACTGACGCATTGCAAAAGTGTCGAAAGACCGACGCTTTCCAGAAAAGTCGCATTACCGACGCCAGGAAGAACTATCGCAATTCCGATGAAATGTGGTCCGATGTTTTGAACGTTGCTCTTCCGACGTCTTTATACTGTCGCTCTTCCGACGTTTCTAAACTGTAACAATTCCAATTCCGTACAAAAGTGTCGCAAGACCAATGGTTTCCAGAAGCGTCCACGCTTTCCAAATGCGTCGCAATACCGACGCCAAAAAGAACTGTCGCAATATCGACAGACGTCGCAAGACCGACACTTACGAAGCGTCGGTATACCAACGGCGGGTTCAATTTCTAAAAAAAAAATGAAACTTTAAAACATGACAGTAAATCTCCAATATTTGTTATGAATTGTGGGCATTCCAATTTTTATGAACATAATTCGACCGTGAAATATTAATACCTCCGTTTAACCTTAGTTAGGACAACAATAGTCGACGTATATACATGTGGGGCCTAGCGCTAGAGGCCTTTCCACATCCAACGGTGGATAATACATCGCTCTGGCCTTGACGATCCAACGATCCAACTGGATATCACGTGAGTTAGTTGCACGATCGTTAACTCGCGATGAGAGTGGGTTTTCAAAACCGCTCAAGGCCACGTGTCGGCCTATGACATTGATCGTGTCCAAATGGGGAATACTGCTTACCGTACAAAGGCGGTGCGATATGCCGAAAACCCGTCTTTATTGTGCGGTCCTCAAGGTTCCAACTACTCTTACTCCAGGTTCCGTCCACTTACCAACGCCTTACTGCCATTGAACTCTGCCTCGTTGTTCATCCTTCGCGCGGCCATACCAAACGAACTTGGGCACGACCATTTCGAAGAGACACGACGCATTACATATGCCATGGTTTATGTCTTATGGTTCCGACAAGGTTAGTATCGACTCTGCAAATCGATACACCGGTCCTTGGTTCATTCAATCGCCTAAACATTCACAACACTCATTACGAGGTTTTACCTAGCTCACGGAGGTTCGAGCATAGCATCTCCTTGCTCTGCCACAGGCGCACGGGAATGTCATTAACCTAATTCACCCTCTGTTCACACAACTGATTATAGAGAAGTTCCCCAACTGTTTGAAACAGTTATCTATGGAATTCACCAATGCTCATAAGTCTTGAGTCATTAGCTTGTGTTCCACCGAGAACTCAACCAGTCTATATGCACATAACCTCATCACAAGGTTTCTTAATTACCACAAGATTTCAATTATCTTACACCAGGGTGCGTACATATATTCACACACAAAAAACTTACTCAATCAACGCACATATAATACTAACAGATTCCTTATATAAATGAAATTTCTTACAGTCTCCTGGTCCTCGGCCAGATCTTCGATACAATGGCCTCCTCTTCCCTATGCAGCTCTATGAAGTTCTCTTTGCAGGTCTTCTATGCAGTTCTATCGACTCTGTCACGGAGGTTTATTTTTATATCAATTACAATGAATCGATTCGAATTTATCGATGACTCACAAACTCTTCAAATTCCTAACTCTGAGACTAACGCTCTGACAGACAGAGACAGACTCCTAGAATTAGCTTAACTTCTTGAACTGACTATCTCTTCAGATTCCCATTAATCATTCAGGCAGTTACATTTTCTCTACAAATTAACTAAATTAGCTCAACTATGGATAATTTCATAGGGAAATAAAACATGAGACCCCCCTTTACATTTATTTATGTACAAAAGTTGTCTTGGGCCTAATGCCCCTACATCAGATAACATAGTGAGGGGCTAAATTTCCAGAGCTTCCATGCATCTGTAACATCTTCAGAGCATTTTCATGTGGTTTAGCTACCCTTTTCACTCAAATTGATAGTATATTAATCATGACAGATTCTTTTCAGCGTAACAAGAGCCATTTCAGGTTTCATTAGAAGCATTATTTAGAAAACACTGTTTGTGCAATCAATCTTCATACCGAAGTAGCATATATTCAGTTTCACAATGACCTAATGTCATCATTTACTCAACAAGTCAATTGTTGCAGTGTCATACAACCTCAAGCCTCAAACATCTTTACAAGTGAGAATTTCAGGTCCGATTTAGAACAAACTTGTTAGATATTTTACTGAAATCAAGTTACATTCTAATGCTCATTTAATATAGAGATTAAGATTCTGAATCTATGATGTTACTATTGTTGCCAGTATTTTTATTGTACTTGTGCCATACCCAACTCCACTAATAGTAACAGCAATGTTGAATCTTGATCAGTCTCCATCCATGGGATTTTAATGGCCCTTAGATGTGAGATTCACATGCCAAATTGAATCATTTCATAGAATGACTCCACTGCATATTACTGCCTTTCAGCTATGGCCGAGTATCAATTTTACCAATTTGGCCAACACTTGAATATAATCCTAATTACATCAAATTTCAAAATTTGAGTCTAACCCTAAGTGCATAAAATTCTGCAAAACCCACTTACGCAACACAGTCTAGGAGGGGTTAAAATGCCTATGAAGTATTTAAACATTGTTGAGGGCTAAGAATAGTTGGACTTTTCCAACTAACCAAACTCACTTTTGACCACTTCTAGTAACTTTAGCCTGTAGATGCTCTCATAAAAAGAAAGCAGGTGATCCAATAAAAGGAAGGGGACTAGTTGCGTGTTTCATTCCCTTTTTTTTGTCAGCTGAAAGCTTTCCAAGAAGAATAAATCTACTGAAGCATGAAACTGATTTTGTTGCTGCCCCAACTACCACTGATATACATCACAATGTGTCATAGTTTATTGTAAGCCTCTATTGAGAGTGGGCAGCACTAAATCCAAGTAATTCCCCTCATCCCTTAAAAGAAACCTCTAAATATAACTAGAAATTTCAAATAGTTCGTAAAGGAAAAGTAAAAAGATATAACAGATCTGTGTTGAACCAAAAACCTATGCATTCACAACAAAACTGGGATGGATAAAACTTAAAAACAATTATGGACTTTGACAAAAAATCATCTTATGCATACAAAATGAAAGACGCATTGGCATACTACTATGTTTAGAAATTTAAGAACAGGCAGAGTGAGTCTCCGGGAAACACAGTTTCATGTGGAGACCTTAGATCCTTGTACCCACAATATCTAGTGACTTATAAAATGATTGCCAAAACAATGCCTTTGCTATGCATGTAAGAACACCACCTGTATAATGAGGGAGATGTAATATTGTCTGAGAAGCATATTTATACAGAGTGGTCCAAGATTGTGTATTTATGGAAGATACAATTGATTTTGGCATGAAACATGTATCCAAGATTTCAATGTGCCTTATTTCAGAGCCCATTGATGATTTACTATGAAACCTAAACTTTCAAAACAAACACATTGAAATCACAGGATCTCCATCACGAATATCATAAATATTAATTGTCTTTTGGGCACTAGCAGTAGATACCATAAGAGGCCCACATGGCCTGTACCACCAATGTTGATTCTCTGGCACAACATTTGCAAAGCCAAAATTTCTCCCCGAGACATCCCTCTCTGCCAAAACTGGAGAGATGGTACTGGACGTTGAAGTGAAGGCCTCTAATTCAGTATGGAATGCCATAATTTATTTATTATAAAATTCCCATGAACAGAAACTTGAGTCCAATGTACAACCTGCAGATGCTGCCACAACATATTTACCAGAGCGACCATCTGAACCAGCTGCTCTGATCAACCAACAATCACCCCACATGTTTGGGGTAAGCCCATATGGAGCTTTATATTCAGCCTTCTCCTGGAGATTGGAAAAAAACAATACTGAGTATTACTCATACATCAACTGCCCTTTATGTTAAGGGAAAATTTAAAGAGTGCATAAATATTCTTGAAATACCAATCATAGTTTCTAGAAAATTTCAACAGTCTTTGAAATGAACTACATCCTATTTAAACTACATCAAATATTTAGGCAAATCATTTTTTTAAATAGAAATTGGTGAATTTTATTTCAAATATAGAAATTTAAACCATGATAATAATCTAACCCCTAGGATTTTCCCTATTTCTAATAGAAAATCCCAAAATGTATAAATTATAACACCCATAAACCCCAAAATTAAGTACAATAATTAAAACCTCCACACCTCTGAATTTTCTATATTGTGAAAAGAGCAACATCCATCATCATGGGAAAGCAAAACCGATTCTCCTTCTGATACAAACTAGCCTGCAGTAGATGTCTTATGGCTGAGTTGATTCAATCGATCACAGGAAACCTCTTCAGTTTCTTCAATATTGCCAAAATGCTCTGGCTTGTTTTCCTGATCATCATCAAAGTCCATATTTTCATCACATTGAATTAGTTGGGGTTCATTACGATCAGGTCCAGTGCCTATTGCAGAGTTCTGGACATCTAATCCAATATTGGAACTTCCATACCCATTCCCACTAGAGATTGTAAATCCTGCTTCTGACTTTAATTCGGTAAGTTCAAGAGCACTAGAACTGGATTCAGTTGATTTAGACTTGGTATAGTTGTCCTCTAATTTGTATTCCGATACAACACTATTCTTGTGCTTCAACGCAAACAAAAATTCTACAGCAATGGGATCTTCATCTATGGGGCTTATGGATCTGCCCTCAAAAACATCCCGAATATCTGATTCATTTTCATTCAACTGATCATGCAAATCCACCCTCGTCTTCAGCACAACAAGTTGAACTGAAGGCCGGTTTTTCAGCAATTTATGGTGGAGGTAAAGCCTATCTTCCAGATCTTGACTATTTAAGCGTTTAATTCGTTTTTTCAGAGACTTGACCATAGAATCAAATGAATCCTGCGAATCCTGCGAAATAATAAACAATATTAAGGCCATTATTTATTGGTTTGAAATAATAAAAAACATGCCACAAACCCACATAATTAGTAAATTATTTAAAGACAATAATTCCTACATATTAAAATATAAAGTTATAACATACCAGCTCATACTCGAACATAACATCTGTATCAATATTCTTCTTCTGTATCTTCTTGATCTTCATCCAACTGATCGACATCTATATCAACATCTGATTCAGAAACAATGTTGAAATGATTTACCATGTCATCATCATCATCAATTATGTCATTTTCAATAATATCCTCATCGACATCATCATCAATAATTGTTGCCTCATCTCCTATGCCTGGTTCATCTTCTAAGATATCTTCTTCATCTGTCAATGCATCTTCCTGCTCATCTACCACTGCATCATCTTCTTCCTCTACAGTATACTCTACTGGCCTTCCTCTTGGATCATATCTAATAGAAAATGACCATTCGTTCTCACCTGGAACCTCTGAGTAAAAGACTTGTTCGCATTGGCTTGGAAAAACATAGCGATCTTTTCCTGCTTCAAACTGCAATGTTTTAACCATTGGAAATCCATTTTCATGTTGAATAAGTGTTCTATCATCATCACGTACATTCATTCGTAGCCTATACCATTTGACGTCGAACAAAACTATTTTGAAGGAATTAAAGTCACACTCAAATATATCATCTAAGAACCCATAATATCTATTTTCAGATTCTCGAGGATGTCTGTCACTCCTGGAGGAAACATTAGTGACCTGGAATACTGCAGTTATCCCACTATCAGAAGTTTTCCTATTATCATCCAATTGTTTAATGCGAAATTTACGACCATTGCACCACATAGCCTTGTGGTGTTTCAACTGCAATATGCCAAACATGAAAAATATGCATTCTCAATTAATAATTAATCATATAATTTACACAGCATGAAAATTAACTGAAAAATCAAAATTTTTGTCACATTATAAATATAGTATAAAATAAGTAATGAATAAAATAGGTGAATTAATTGCTTACCTTTCTATCTTTCAAACCATATGCTAAATCGATTTCCCTGTCCGTAACGTTTCCATCTCCACTACGATACGCTTCTATAATCAATTCAGACAGTAGTTACCATGATAACCTACCATTGTTACGTGCTTTACATGTTTCAATCCATTCACTCATCCACTCAAGATTGTTTGCAATGTATAAAAGTAGTGCCTCATAATCTTGACCACCTGAATAAAAAAACAGTAAATCACCAATATTAATAAATATTACTTATAACCATGGTAAATTATATTAATTAATAAACTATGAAATAATAAGACCTAAATGAATATAATGATCATATACATGATGTAAAAAAATGAATCATTATATGTATTATACATAATAAATATTTTACCTCTCACTTTCTTCATTCTACCTTTTCCCAATAGGTGCTCCACTTCAAATTTTTTGATGGAGTTCACATCCCAAATGCAATCCACCACCTTCATGGCTGGTGCAACTAATATAGGAAGATAATGACTAATATACACCATGGATTCATATACCACATATCCCTCCACCATAGAACCCTCAGGTCGTGATCTTTGTCTAACCAAAGCCTTGAAGGATTTCAGGTGCCTCTCGACCATCCACATTGACCTTGTGTGTACTGGTCCACACATTTCAATCTCCTCAACTTGGTGTATCAAGTAGTGTTCTTGTGCATTGAAAAATATTGGAGGCAGATACTTTTGCATTTCACACATTAGCCAAGGAATTTCTCTCTTCCAATACTTTATTTCATCTTGATGGATTTCTTTCAATGACAACCATCTGCAAATCATTACGCAAGGTTATTTCAATGAAACATAATATATATTTCATTACAAGTAAATTAATACATAATTTCATCAAGTACGAAAAGAAATTGTAGCAATTATATTTTGTGTATAAATCAAAACTACTTACCTCATGTATTTACTAAGACCATATATAACTTGTTTGACATTGTTGTCGAAGTCGTTTGGGAGAGATACAGGTAGAGCATACTATAACAATAAAAAATGAATCGTTATTGGTTTCTAAATTAAACAGAAAAAAGGAAAATTTAAAATATGTATTCAAGAAATAACATACAAAAAAGTATACCAAAAAAATTACCTTAACAAAGGTATGCCAATCATGTGTTTTCACCCCACTGAAGTCACCTTTCTTCATTAAGATATTATTTATGTTTGAAGCAAAGCCTGTTGGAAATTTAATTCTTCTAATGACCTCTTTTACATCATTGCTTTGTTGTTCTGTTAATAACCATGGAATATTATTATAATTTCGACCTCCATTGTTATTTGATCTATCGATCACACTTTTCATTGCATGATTCGATTTCTCAATGTCAGCACAAATTTTGTCAATTTTATCTCTATCATGTGCACCATCTATGGTTCGCCATAACATTTTTGTCACATTATTCCTGAAATGCATTGTATCAAACAAATGAGCTGTTTTTAGGTCCTCATAGTAGGGAAACCTCGCAAATTGAGAAGGATAACATTTCATTCCAAGTGGAAGTACAATATTAGTACCTTCACCGCGATGATGACCTTGATATTATTGAATAAAATAAATCAAAACAATATTAATTATAAAATACAATAAAATAAATTCATTAGTTAAAACAAAAATTCCAAACATTACATAAACAAATAATATATATATATATACACAAATTACATACCAGCTGCTTGACGATTATTAATTCTGTTATATTCCAACATCCACAACTGAGGTGTCATTCTTCGTGGTTTTAATCCAGTTTCTTCTTTATCATTGAAAAGATGTTTTTCAGTAGTACGATACTTATGGTTCCTAGAGAGGAAGTGCCTAAACTCATCAAACACCATCTTTTTTAAGTCTGCTGAATGACGATACTTCATCTTAGGGCCACAAACTGGACATGCAAATCTACCCTTTGTTTGAAGACCTGCAATAGATGGATCAATAACAATTAATATACTATGAGATCATTTTTAAAACATGAAATATGGTATATCTAATTTAGATAATTATGTATTATATTACAGTGCAACTAAATATTACATACCACAGACATGTGTTAGTCCTGGGGCATCATGAATTGTCCATACAATCATTCCACGACATTGAAATCTCTTCTGCTTGATTGGTTTAGTGATGTCATACATAGTGATGCCATGCCATAACTGTATTAGCTCATCGATAAGAGGCTCAATATATACATTCATATCTTTGACCTAGTACTTACCTAATTGTTGAAAATTATGGTACATAATAATTACTACCATGATATATGTATATATAAGTAAATAAATAAAATATATATTTATGCAAACAACGAGAGGAATGAAAATGTTACATTCAAAGAAATAATGTATCAAATACCTGGAATAATCATAGTCAACATTATGTGCTCCCTCTTTATTGACATCCAAGGAGGAATGTTATTGTTGATAATGAAAATAGGTCACACTGAGTAAGTAGATCTAAGCTCTCCGAATGGAGTAACACCATCAGCTGCCAATGAAAGCCTGACATTACGAGGTTCATTTTTAAAATCTACATATTTTTCCTCGATTTCTCTAAATGCAGAACCATCTGCAGGCATTCGAAGAACACCATCTTCACTTATATTCTTTGAATGGTAATCCATAAATTGTGCTATGCTGTTACACCTGAACACTTGCTGCAAATGTGAAATTATGGGAATATGACGAAGAACCTTTTGAGGCACCTTTTTGGTTATTTGATCTGTTCGATATCTACTGGTACCACATTTCGGACATTCTGTTTTCAACGCATGTTCTCCGAAATATATAATATGATCTTTAGGAAATGCATATATAGTGTTATATTACATTCCAAAGTGTTTCATAATAGCACGTAGATCTTGATATGTTCGAGGTAAAGTATTTGGCGATGGTAACAATTATTCACCCAATAATCTACAACATAAACAAAAAGTAGTGTCTTGTAAAGATTATTAATCATATATATATATATACCATAGTTATTAAAACCGGAACTGGTGACCGGACCGGTGGAGCTAATGAACCGGGTTTCGAACCGGAACCGGTCTAACCAGTAGCGGTCAGATCTCAATGAACCGGTTTTAAAAAAAATACATTAAATAATTCCAAGCCAGCAGAGACAAAGAACTATTTTTAAGATTTGCAACCATGATTCCAAGCCAATAGAGACAAAATATGAAAATTTTGCTCATTTATATACCATGCAAAGGTGAATATATCAAAATGGCACCAAATGCATTACATATCATTGAAAAATACATAAGCAAACTTGTTGAAGTAATGTATCAAGTTTCTCTTATATTATTCACTGTGTTTTATTGTTGAGTTAATATTATAATATACAATCTGTCCCTGCTCAGATCTGTTTTCAATTCATTGTATCAGCCTTAAAGACAATTCTGGGTTCAGTATATATATATATATATATATATATATATATATATATATATATATATCAGACTAGCATTTTGAAGATCTTGTATTCTTCATTATCTATGTTTGCTTGGCAATAAATTTCTAGAAAAACATCTACAACACTTAGAGGTATTGAATTGGTTTATGAAACCCACTATTAGTGCTATTTGTAACAAGTTGAGAGAGCATTAAAACTTCAACAGTCTGCTCACAATGTGTTTGACGAAATTTATCACTGAAAAGATTCATTAAAACCCAGAAAACTCAGTGGCTAGTTTAGTGCATTTCCAAGCGGGAATTTTCTAGTGGTCAATTTATTATTGCCAATCACATTTTCATTAGGTTGTATGTTGTTGTCCCTTGAGTGGCGTCAGACCATTTGCATCAGTCTTGATGCCATGATCAAATTGCTTGTATGTTGTGTGAAAGGTTTTGTATTTATGCTGCTGCTATGTGTGAGCAGAGAGAGAGGGTCTGACAGTTCCTAGCTGAGTGTGAAATAAGGTTGCTGCTGATTTTTTTGAGAACATAAATTGTCATCAAGTACACTTGATGAGTTGCATGCTGCTAGGGATTTTATGCTAGCCAGCCTTGTATTTATCAGTCATCATGTGTATTGTTGCTACTATAAGGTGTTGAGTATGAGTTATTAGACAAGTTTGTTGCTAGTATAATAGAGGAATTTGTAGCTCATGGAGGAGACACTGAGGAATTTGCAACTCATGGAGGAGCACCTAACCGGCCGGTTAAGTATGGAACTGACCGGTTTATGCATAAACTGGTCGGTTCCTTACTTAACCGGCTGGTTAGGTCCGGTTAACCGGCCAAAACAGGTGAGAATAGGCTATTGACCGGGTTGCAAGGCCGGTTCCAACCGGCAGCCGTCCTGACCGGCCGGTTTTGATAACTATGATATATATATATATATATATATATATATATATATATATATATATATATATATATATATATATATATATATATATATATATATATATATATATATATATATATATATAACTTATTATTTTACACATTTATTACAACTAAAAAAAGGGAAAATAATCAACATTTACATATATGTGATCATATATACATATTTCATACCTTAGGAGTTGTGTCATACATTTGTTCGAAAAATTATTCATAACCTTTAAGTTCACCAGCTCTCTGCTATTGTTGATGGTGAACTTAAAGGTTATGAATAATTTGTCGAACAGATGTATGACAGAACTCCTAAGGTATGCAATATGTATATATGATCACATATATGTAAATGTTGATTATTTTCCCTTTTTTTAGTTGTAATAAATGTGTAAAATAATAACTTATATATAAGTTATTATTTTACACATTTATTACAACTAAAAAAAGGGAAAATAATCAAAATTTACATATATGTGATCATATATACATATTTCATACCTTAGGAGTTGTGTCATACATCTGTTCGACAAATTATTCATAACCTTTAAGTTCACCAGCAACAATGTAGAAGAGAGAAGAGTTGCATTTGAGTGTTCAAAAAGTCGTTCACTTGACCTTTCAATCAGAGGTACATCATAAATACCGTCACTGCTATCTCCACCATCATCATATGACTCACCATACAAGTCTTGGAGCATTTGATTTGTCCCATCATTAATGTGAAATGTCTCATTACTGTCATCATGATCTACCTCCATGGGATCATAAAATTACCTTCATCATTCGCTTCATGTTCTTCACCTTGTACAACATCATTTCCAATACTAATATTTGCTGCAATATTCTCTTGTACTGGTGCAACATCATCTAATCTACTACTATTTAGCTGTGGAAGCTGGTTGATCATCTACAAAAAGTTGGGGGGCAACTGTGTCTTTATGAAAATTACAAACATTAATAATTAAACATTAGTGCGCATATAAAAAATATTACAATAATATAAAATTTTACGATATAATAAAAATGAAGATAGATAATTAATTACCACGGGACAATAGTCATTCGATCCACCATCAATGTGCCCATATTTCCTACAATGCACTGTTGCTGTTTCTATTAAAACTCTAACATTATTTCTCATACAACATTTTTTACAAGGGAAATAAACTCTGCCATCACCCCTTTCACCCTTTTGAATTTTTTTTCCAGCTCAAATGTTTTCTTCCATTGATGCAAATTATCCTATAAAGAAAACAATAAATCTCTCTCATTGGTGTAGAAAACCCAAGACTTTTTGAACTCAATGGGAGCTCAATATATAAACAAAAAGAAAATAAAAGTGGGAATTTTACAAATTGTGAGCTTTTTACAAAATGTGGGCTTTTTACAAAATTGTGGGCTTTTTACAAATTGTGGGCTTTTTACAATTTGTGGGCCTTTTACAAAATTGTGGGATTTTTACAAATTGTTTATATTTTTAATAAAATGTGGGCTTTTTACAAAATTGTGGGCTTTTTACAAATTGTGGGCTTTTTACAAAATTGTGAGGTTTTTACAAAATTATGAGCTTTTTACAAAATTGTGGGCTTTTTACAAATTGTGGGCTTTTTTAATTCTTAATGCATTTTCTGGAGAATACTAAACAGATTTGTCCAAAATTTGAGATGCAAACTGTAGTCTCTACTACGTTTGGAAAATTGGAGGTTTATAAAAGATAAACTGCGAGCAGAATTGTACCACTATGATAAGAAGCTGTTAGAAGCATTCCTTCTGCTTCACAAACATGGAACTACCTTAAGAATGCTTATGGTTGATATAAATATTAGAGCATGGTAGTTAAATGTAGTAGTTATGCTAAAATACTGAATAACAGCTTGAGAGTGCTCTTTAGATACTGTACGAATGCACCAAATTAAAGCTGTACCATTACTAAAGATAAATGGCCAAAAATAGTAAATTTTGATATCGTGAAGTTATGTCTTTCTCAGTAGCAAACTGGGGATAGGATGGAAAATATGAGAGAAATAACTTCCAAGGAATAAAAAACCAAGGCCAACATAGTTCTGCCTTGAATCAAAGACAAAACAAAGCTGCCCAAAAAAGTGTTTGAGAGCACCCATTGAAGCTCCTATATATAGCAGAGTCAACATTTTCCTATTGAACAAGTTTGTAAAGTCAAAGCCACCGCAAGAGAAGATAGACACGATCCTAAATGAGAACCAGAGCCAAAGCTAAGACAGATCCACGTTTAGCAGAACAAGATAGCCATAGCAAAGGATTTGACCACAGAACCAGATCATGAGAGATAGCAAGATTCTTGCTTCCACTGTGGAAATTTAGAATCTGTACAAGGGCTTTGCTTCCAGCAGATTTCATTATGACAATAATTGCTATGGTGTTGTAAGCGCTCATTAGTAGAATCTTAAATCCATTCTGGAATTATTTCTGGAGAGGGTTTTCTGAATAATTGGTTGTGTTTGATATTATGTTTTTACTGTCCGCAGTTGAATTTTCACACAGAAAATTATCAGTCTAAAGTGGAGCAATTTTGCGATGTTTCTTTTGCTTCCTATTATGAAGTATTTCGCTCAGAACTCTACTCGTTGTAACAGAGGTCTTGGGCATAGAACAGGGGACTTGGGTTTTTTGGAATCAAACTTCAGGTTAAGATGCTCATATAAAGAATGACACAGTGAGCCTTAGCATGGAGTTGGGAGTACCAATTTGAAGTGTAGGTAGGGCATTGTACAATAGACTAGTTAGATTTCTGGACCCTAATACAAAATTTTCTTCTTCTTTCAAAACGTGTTTCTCCTTTTCTGTAACCAATGTGGGTCCTGTTCTTGTTTCAATTGGGGATGGATGAGAATTTGTTATTGCTCCAGATGATCACACTCTGGGTAGCCCTGGAGGCTATTTGGGGGTGATGAGTCCAATAGGTCTCAATGAACTGTTGCCCTCATTGGGGAATACTATTGCAGTGGAATTTGATACTATTTTGGATGTTGAATTCCATGATCCTAATGGAAACCAGTACCTACAGCTCCAGTACCTGTTCACAAAAGAGGGTGCCATAGTCATTCATGCATGCAGAGAGGGTGAATTGCAGGCATTGCAACAGGAGGTGTTGTTGTTGTTGCATTGGCCAGTAGATTGTTTGTCTGCTTCTGTTACAAGCGCAAAGTATTGAAAAGGACAGACAAGTTTAGTTCAGATATTGTGAAATTTCCTCAGAAATTCACCTATAAAAAGCTTAGCAATGCAAGGGTAATCCCCTTGTGAAACCCAAATTTCTGAGCAATTGCAAGCAAGGGTAATCCCCTTGTGAAATCCAAATTTCTAAGCATTTTCTAAAACCTGATGACGGAGTCATTGTAATGAACAAATGCCTAGGTCCATATTACATCCAAATCTACCAAGCACCAAGATCTATAAAAAAAATCCACAGTATCTTCAAACTAAGAAGAAGAAGCAGAAAATGTATTCTGCTTACCTGTTCGAATAGTGGTTGGGGTTTACCACGGTAAAAATTTGACAGAGCCCATGTAGCGTTTCTTATCATTGAAATTCTGGCAGTATCATTCAACTGGGCAAGCACCTGCCTCGGAGCTCCATGACTGAGGGCAAGATCCTTAAATGTTGCAGAGTCTCCAGCAATATTTCCCAAAGCCAAACAACCTTACACAAACACCAGTTGAACTCAAAGGTGGGTAGTAGTTTTTTAAATCAAATTCCAAAATTACAGACGTATAAATATAGTTGGGAAGAATAATTTTATGCCTCTAAAATGAACGTGCTACCTATTCTCGAACATTATCATTCCCAGAGGTAAGAAGTTCCAAAAATATAGGTAGTTCCCCGTAATAAATCACAACCTTTATATTCTCAGAGGCTCCAAAAAAACCCAAATAGGGTCAACCCTACTATAGGAGGAAGGGCCTGCAGTAAGAACTTACCATTTTGCAAGAACTGAGGGCGAATGCTGTTCTGCAAGAGCTGAGGGCGAATGCTGAGGGTGAATGCTGTTCTGCAAGAGCTGAGGGCGAATGCTGAGGGTGAATGTTGTTCTGCAAGAGCTGAGGGCGAATGCGTGCGTGATATCAGACGTTAACGTAGTTTTTAAAAAAATCATTTTTATGTAGCGCGCATTTGATATTTAGAATTTCAAATCATTTTTATTTACATTTAATTTTTTCATTTCTAATACAAGTGACAAACAAGTTTCTACAAGAGGTTGAAATTTTTACTAGAATAACCATGAAAGACTAATTAAAATGGCTTAAAATGCAAGTGGAACTTCAAAATAAATGTAATTGAAGGTTCTCTCCACTAAATTTTTGCAAAAGTGCTTACATTATTTAAGTTATCTAGGATATTTTTTTGTATTACACAATCAAAATTAAATAATGAAATAGTTGGGGAGTCTTATTGTTTCAAATTAGGACACAATTTTCAAATGGTGATGAAGTTTCATGTGATGATTAATTGACAATATTCTCCTTTCCTATCCTTGAAAAAATATACAAGGTTCCCTGTTGCCACATGAAACCCTAAATCATGTAGCAGCATAGGACTAGTCCTCCATTTTTCCCGTCATAATGAATTTTGCACGTATTTGACGACTAGAATTTGCGGATTCCCATTTTCCGTAAGGTGCTAGGAAGGATAGAAGACTTAATTTTGACGTTTGAAATTTTTTCAAAAACATTCTTACACCCTTTAATTTCCACTTACCAATAATTTTGCAACACTAGTCCTCTTCGCAATTGCAAGGCTGTACTCAAAAAGTAAGGAAAGTTACTTTTTGGCTCACTCAATGATCCAGGTGGATACTGGTGGCCACCCGCCTATTCCACTTGGGGCCCCACTATTGTCTCTTTTAGTTTTTTAGTTTCGGCACAACTTACTATTTTTAGCAGTTTTTCGAGTCCTGAACTTCCGGAGCCGTTTTGAGGCCCTAAACGACGTTTTTTGGGCATCGCGCCTCCAACGAATATCATTCCGTATCATTCTATTCCAAAATGATATTTGTAGCGAAAGTTTTATTCCTCGGACAGATCTTTCTAATGATGTATCATGTGCGTCAAACGGAGATAGTATGCCAAAGTTACGTCCCTGGGAAGTTGAAACACCAATTTACCCAAACGGGGCCCATAGTTTTGGCGCTTCATCTCCTAGGGTTAGGTTTTTGGATGTTTAGGGTTATCCATTGTTTCTCAATAATAAATAGGCCCTCGAGCCTCATTGTAACTCAGTTCAGAGGCCTGTAGCCGCCACATCTCTTCTCAGAGATAGCTACCAGTGCCCTAGCTAGTTTTATTTCCATTCTGTCTGTAAGCAAATTTCAGTTCTTTGATATTAATAAAATGAAGTGTTATTTCCACTGCATCTCTGTATTTATGGTTATGTGTTTATTCTGTTGCATTCCTGCATAAATCTGGATCAGTGGTATCAGAGCGGTCTGCTTTTTCTCGATCCTTCTTTGCATGTCCCCAACGAGGTCGGGGTATAAGGAGCTAGGGCTTGATCTCGTGGAACCTTTGCAAGATCAGCCTCGCAAACCTCGACGGACACCCATGGGGGACGAAAAGAAAGATGAGGGAGCAGGAGATCCTATCAAAATATTGCTCGAGGAGGCCCTCGAAAAAAAAAGGAACGCGATGATGGATAACTTTGCTCAGATCCTTCAACGGCTACCCACCGGCGGCGCATCTGCATCCAGCAGCCACTCTGGAGGTGCGAATCCTTTTAAGGTACAAGTAAATTTTGACATTCCCATATTTGAGGGTCAAATAGATGCAAATGCCATAGATAGATGGTTGAATCTATTAGAAGGATATTTCTCGATTCATGACTTTTCCGATAGGGAGAAGATTATTTTTGCACTCCTCAAAGCTGCCCCCCATGTCAAGGACTGGTGGGAAACCCACTGTGAGAAAAAGGACGAGACAGAACCCTCTCTGTTCTCGGCCGTACCCACTTGGAATTCTTTCCGAGACGCCGTCAAGGAACAATACTATCCCGTGGGGAGCTATGAGGACAAGTACATACAATGGACCACGCTGCGGCAACAAAGGGATCAAGATGTGCATGAGCTGATGAATCTGTTCCATACCCTACGCACCAAGTTGGGTATCAAAGATTCAGAGAAACATATGGTGCTAAAGTATCGCAGTTTTCTGCACAGATACATTCAAGAGATAATGGAGTTCCTCAACATCTCCTCGCTTGGTACGACATACCGGTATGCTGCCAAGATTGAGCAGAAATTCAAACAGAAGAAACAAGACTTTGGATCTGTGAATCAAAAGCAAGGGAAAGGTGCTCCCAAACCACAGAACAAAGGATAGAGCCAAGGCATGGTGACTCAAGACAACCTATCGAAGCCACAAGCAAAGAACAACACCACAAAGCCAAAGAAGGAGACGGGAAAGTGGTGTGAGTTCCATAAGAGCTCCACTCGCAACACAAGTGAGTGTCGGGCCAAGCAGTTGCTGGTGGCTGAGATGTGGGCTTCTAAGTCAGATGCATGCTCTAACTCTGAATCATAACCTGACAAGGGGAATGACAAAGGGAAATAGATTATTGATGCGGAGCCCAATGCCACTGTTGCCACTACAAAGATCCAGAAGGAGGAACCAGAAGATCCGGAGGAGGAGGAACATCTCTTCCACTCCCAGATGTGGGTAAAGGGCTCCCCGGTACAGTTCATTGTCGACAATGGGAGCCAAAAGAACCTCATTTCAGCAGACGCCGTGAAGCGGTTGGGCTTGTCGACCACAACTCACCCACATCCATACACCATCGGGTGGCTTCACCAAGGACGAGATCTCCGCGTCAGCCAGCAGTGTCGCCTTCCCTATAGCATCAAGCCCTTCACGGATGAGGTATTATGCGACGTTGCTCCTATTGATGTTTCTGATGTATTATTAGGACAACCATACTTGTGGAAGCGTCAGGCAGTGTATGAGTCTCGGCCTCGTGCTGTTATTGTTACTTTGGGAAATAAGTTGTACAGGATACCAGAGGTACCACCTCCTGCCACTATCTCTTTGGTCACTGCAAAACAATGCAGTAAGCTCATTTCCCAAACTAGGAAATTCATTTTCCTGATGATCCGCCCCTAGGGAAAGAAGAAGACTGTGGCCATGACCTCTAGACAAGGCTCCTCTGCACGACAACAACAAATGGATAAGGTTGTGGAGGAGTATGGGGACATTTTCACATCACCCACAGGGGTTCCTCTACACTGTTAGGTCGATCAAGCACCCGATTGATCTGACCCCAGGTGCGCCGCTACCCAACGGACTGATCTATCGGCGCTCTGTTCTAGAGAACGATGAAATCAAGAGGCAGATTCAGGAGCTGTTGCAGAAGGGTCACATCCGACCAAGTTCATCGCCCTGTGGGAGCCCGATAATTTATTATTGTGAAATCATAGTTCTAAATTATCTCTTATTCTGTGAGAAATGTAATATATTAATTGTAAGCAGATTCATTAAAAAAATTCAAACTGATTTTAGCATGAATGATGACAATTTATATATTAATTGGTTTTTAAGAGTATTTGTATTATGTAGGAGCACTGGAAAGAAAAATCAGGACTTCATTTTCTGTTTTCCTTATTTTATTGGGCTGGACTGGAGAAAATTGAATATTAATAGTGAGTTAATTGTAAGATCAATGGGCCAAGGCCATACATCAACATTGACCACAATGGGGAAGTATAAAATCATGGATATTCATCCAAGTGTAGTTATTAATGTAAGTTCAAAGTTAACTCTTAGCTTCACTAAAGAAATAGAAGGCAAAGATCTAGCATCAACTGAAACTCACGTGAAAAAGTAGATGAAAAATGTACATCATCCAATGGAGAGGTAATCTGTAATTATCCAGTAAGACTCTTGGCTATGCCTTGAGACTAAATTACTAATTCTCAATATTTTTGAATAATCATCCATTGGAATTTAGTAGGAAAACCATAGTAAATCATTGTCCAATGGCCATGCAAAAATATATAAAAAATAATATTTGTTGGTTGTTTTTCAATAGGTGGACCATGATGGGACCACTGAGAAGGTGGGGTGTTTTTTTAATCATGGAAGTGAGGTTTAGTAGATTGATAGTCAAGTTACCTTTCCCTATAAATTTTCTCGATCAAGTTATTCATTCATTGAACTTTGATTCATTCCTACTGTTTTGATACACAATCCAATCCAGTTGAGTCTTGAGTCTTCATTGAGAATGGTATTCATAGGTTGTCAAGAAAGAGGTTATTATGCACATGCACTCTTCTTTTCTTGGTATCTTTGTAACTATGTTCAGCCCGAGTTCTATATTTTTAAATTATCATAATAGTTCGTGATTATTAGGCTTTTATTTTGTCTTTTAAGAATTTTAATTTAATTATTATTAATCATTAAATTTAAAAAAAATATATATATACATATGTATATAGTTATTATAGTTATTAAACTTTCAATAGAATTATTAAACTTTCAATGGTACATCAACTTTCATACATGAGAAAATAGATACTGACAAATGGTACATCATGGCCTGATTAATTTCGCTCAGCAATTTCAAATGGTATAACATTTAGTCAACAGTAATCATTAATTTCTGCACACAGAGACTAATTTCTCTGGAAGCCTAAGATTT
This sequence comes from Pinus albicaulis, assembly GCA_034641835.2. Classification (NCBI taxonomy): domain Eukaryota; kingdom Viridiplantae; phylum Streptophyta; class Pinopsida; order Pinales; family Pinaceae; genus Pinus; species Pinus albicaulis. The sequence goes on along the minus strand of CM076575.1, from coordinate 1,070,050,370 downwards.
ATTTGGCTTTTTATTCTTATAACTACATAGACATAATTAATAGAGAGATTGAGGACAAAAAAAAATCTAGCGCTTAGTCTCCACTACTCAACATGATTTTGTGAGAAATAATACATAGATTGATTTCTCTGAGTGCCTTAGCGTTCTTTGGCTCATTTTTTTAATCACAACAACAATAAAAAATGCACTGAGGATTTGTTCTTAGTCCGATTATGCAATTTTTATAAGACAAATTATGCAATATTAATAATAAACATAAATTTATTGCAATTTAGGGAAAGCTCGTTCATGTTTTTTTCTTTATATTGGAAGGTTACTTGATTTTTGAAGTAATTTTTAGTAGATCATAGCATATATTGAGGAAATATTAGTTTGACAAGAATCAATTATTCTCTTGAAACTTTAGGTATTAAAAGTCCATGACACAGATATATCACACTCCAAAATCCAAAGAAAATGGAAGAGCGTTCAATTTTTTTAGTCAAACTTTTATTGGTGAAGGGTTAATTTATTACGAGAACGTCATTAATGAAGTGAAAAATTTTAAACGTAACATTTATTGACTAGAAAAATAATGACCAAAACGTCAAAAAAAATTGTGTGACGGGTAAAGAGAAATCCAAATTCCAACCCTACCTGCCACTTGTTGGTGAGTGGATGTTATTCACTTTTCATTTACAGCTTACCAGGTTACTCATGTTACCAATATTTTCACATGGCTCACTTTTAGGTGACTACTTATTGTACTTATTCTTTATAAAGAACAATTGGTAGATAATTGTATATATTATTTGAAATCTATAACAAATCCAGGAAACAAAATTACAACAAATAGAAAATTTTGCAAAAAATTCACCAGGGCACTACTAATGTGTGGATACCCTATCATTTCTTAGATCCTCATAACTTACCAACACCTAATATATTGGTATACACATAATATGGCATTTACCTGAAGTATTTCATATGTATCTAGAAGTAAATAAGTTGTATGACAATTGTTATGGCAAATATAAGATGTGTATTATAGTTTATATTTCAATTTTTCTTAAGTAGCATGCATGTGCGGTCCATATAGTGACTAAAATTACCAAATATATTTCAGTGAAGATGTGAAGATGATCTCTCATTAGGTCCTAATTACTTAAAGCATCATTAATTAGCTTTCCAAATGAATAAAATATGTTAACAAACACAATGAGTCACAAATCATGCTTTAAAAAAATATGGCACAATGAGTCACACTCTGAGATTTATTTAATTACTCATCAAGTGTCGCTACAACATATATATGATCACCATTACCATATAAATGGGACATGTGACCATCATTTTGGCTTCACCAATGACATTCCACATCATGAGCATTGTTTAGGGTTGATTGTGTTGATTTTTTTTAAACAAATCATTTATACATTTTATGGAAATTATAGACACAATTTATAATCACATTACAAGATCATGATGTATGGATATTCCTTATCATTTCTTAGATACTCAAAACTTACCAACACCTAATAGATTGATATACACATCATATATAATTTACCCCTAGAATGCCACATGTATCCTAAAACAAATTAGTTATATGGCAATTGTTATGGTGCATATATGATGTGTATTACAATTTATCTTATAATTTTGTTGAAGTAGCATACAACAATTTACATAGTGATATGAGAACCACTCTCTAGAGTATACATCGATTTTGTACACATGGATTTTCAGTTTCTTTTTAAAATATATCATTGGTGATGCTCACATGATTATATAATGAACCATTAAGTTGAACTATGAAATTATTCCTCACAACAAACACACATATTGATGAATTAATAATTTTTCTCATATAATTTTTTTAATCTATTTTGAAAAAAAATAAAGAAATTATATATAATTATTTCTAAGAAGAACAAGAGAGATTTCCTTACCATATCTTTGTAAAACATATAATATCAAAGTTTGGAGGCAATCGTCGCAATAGCGACGCTTTGGGGCATAGTGTGGCAATTGCGACACTTTGTCTAAGTGTCGGTATTGCGACACTTTTCTCGGTATAACGACGGTTTCCCAAGATCAATGGCCCAAACTGAACCCGATAACTTACCTTTTCCCCACACCTTTCCTTTTGATCATGGTCATTCGCTCGTTGAATCCAGATCCAACGGCGCTAATACATTTTCGCGCTCATAAAGTAATCGTTTGATGTTTTGGTAAAGCCGCGCGAAATGGGTGGTTTTTCCAAATCACCTGCGCTTACGTGTCGCCACCACATTGTATCACATTCAAAAAGCTAGTTTCCGCTTACCACCATTTACCCTCACGAATATCACTGGCGGTATTCCCTAAACCTCACCCGTTTAACCCGAGATTAAAATTATATTTTTCATTCAAATTTTCACCTGTTTGCTTTAAACCTGTAAAAACATTGCAGAACCGGTTTTCCTCAAAATCACGCCATTTGAACCCTGAGAAACTTTGTAGAGCCATTTTCAACCTACCAGTACCATTTTCCGACACCCATTGCCCTGAATTTCCATTACAAAGTACTACATTGTCCTCTGCGAAGCCATTTTCAAAAAATTGAAGACTGAGTACCTCTGCAGGTACTTCCGCTGGTTCTCTAGGTACTTTTCTTCGAACTTGCCCTCTGAGATTTCAAAATTCCTGTCGATTTCAAATAATTACCAAAGTTACTGCAAAAAAGTGTCCATTTTTCAGGGGAAACTCTGTCAAAATTTCCCTGGAATCCCTAATTTCCCTTTCTCGCAGTTTTTTCCATACCCTGGTCCTTTTTGCTGTTGAAATCGATTTTAAATACACGTTATGAGCTTTAAATTCCTTCCATTTCCTAAAAACCCTACTCAGAAACCCCATTTTCAGTAGAAATTTGCCAAGAAACCCCTGTTTCTCGTAAAGGAGCTTAGTAAACTGTTTAAGCTTGCTTCGTTCATATTAAAAATGACCAAGAAATAGGTAACCCCCGAGAATGGAGGCTCAAAATCTCAAAAGAAGTCTTCTGCAAAGATTCCTCAGCCTCTGTCCTTCAAAATCGACATACCAACTCCTGAACTCATGGTTGATTCTACAAATGTGGTTAGACCAGTCCAGCCTCCAATCATTTCTCCATAGAACAACCCTTTAGTTGATCTGGACTATAGAATACTAGACCCTAATGTAGAATTTAACCTGCTTGATGTCTATAATTGGTGCTATGGAAAATCAATGGAAAAGGCTGACCAAGATATTCCAATTTGGGAATCCAATCTGCCTAGATATATTGTCCCTCTCACTCATTCTGTTCCTGACTTTATCAGATTATGCCAAGCCTATTATATACCAGAACAAAGATGTATTGTAAACAAAGAAAAATAAATCCTGTTTTACATCACTGAAGAGTCGATAAATTCCATGCTGCAAATGAATCATGACCCAAATTTTGCTTCCCTATCAATAGAAGATTTAACCCAACTATATCTTGAATTGGATTTCAATACTAGATTCAAAATATACAAGAATTTTTGTCCAAATCAAGTTGATATTCCTAAGTTAAATCCTCCTTTCGACACCGTTTATTTCCCAGATGAAACTAGATAGATTGTCTCAATGCTCTCCTTCATACTAGGATACACCAGTGATGAATTCACTGATGTGGCTATCCTAGGTTTTCTGTCAACTCTAAGCCCTGGTCAATCACCATCCATTCAGTTCATTTTTGCTAGATTTATTGTTGAAAGTATGCATTATCAGTTATCCAGATTATCAGAAGAAGGAGTTTTCAGATACTCCTCTTTTCTACTCCACCTCTTCCTATATTATCAAACAGATAAGTTTCCAATTGAATGTCAGAAAGTGGATGCAGAAGGAAAAGTTCTATTAGTAGTATTTTGGTCATCTATTCTAAGGAAATGGAACAGAGAGTATAGTTTTACAGATTTCAATGACTCATTTATAGCCCCTGCTATGTATCTCTTGGAAAAAGAGGAGATCCCTAGGATCAATGATGAGACAAGAAGAATTCTGCAGTTATCAGAGGGCTACAAAACTGGAGATTGGTATTTATATAAAAATCATACAAAAATCAGAGTGTATGGCTCATCCCTGGCCCCATATAAGTTACCCATATTTCTTACTACAAGAATATTTGCTTTAGAATATCTGAGACAACTATTGAATGTAGATGAAATCAACTTCATAGCTTCCAAGAAAAAGACCCAATTTAAGCTGAAAAATCAAATTGGGCCATTCATTGTGAATAACAGAGAAGCTGCCAATGAGATAAATGTCAAACTTAAAGAGTATAATTTCCCATGTAGTTTTACATGGAAGTATGACCCACAAGGTATTTTGAGTGCAATACGGGTAAAATGTAAGTTGCCTGTTTACTTGCATGATCCTAAGCCCCATATTGAAAGATATGTAAATAAAATTGAATGGGAGCCAAACACCCTATCTGATGATGATTCACAGGCAGTACAGGTAATACAGGTAGACAGTGGCAAAGGCAAATATATTGAACAAACACAGGTGGCTTCTACAAGCAAAGATACTGATAGTGTACATAAAAGAGACATAGAAGGAGATAGTTTCATAGCTAAGACTATTGAGGACATAAAATTTAGAACTCCTTATAGTAAAAGAAGAAAGTCAACAGAAGAAGAAAAGGATAAGGTTGTAAATATTGATATAGATGATGAAGAAACAATAATAGTCACTCAAACATTAAAAGAGCTTCAAAATGTAAAAATTGGAAAACAACAAAAAGATACAGTCATGAAGGAAAACCAGGCTACTGTCGATTTTCCTCCTTCTTCTCAGGAAAATGACAATACAGAGTCAGAGATTTAGATCATATTCAGACAGATTAAAGAGACGAATGAAGAGATCAAGAATCACGCTCATTCAATATTTCTTAAGGAAAAGCTTGGAAAAAAAGACAGGCTTCTTTCAGCATTTGATTATTCATCCAATAAATTGGTAATGTCATTCTTGAAGCCTACAGTGGCTAAGCCAAAATCAGTGGCAGATTATTCCAAAACAGATTTTGAAGTGGATGCAGATGCCATTCATGAATTAGATCAAATTGAATTTCATAGGAGCAATACTGAAATGCTATATTCCAAAATTGTCAGTAAAACTATGAAATCAATTAGGCTTGAGAAAACAATGCTCAACCTCCAAAATCAAATGAAGTTGGACAAAGCCTCACTGTATGCTAATAATTTAAGAATAAAAGCATTAGGAGATATAGTGATTGAAGCAGTGGGTGACCCAGCCAACATTGAAGAGGCAAAAGTCTTAATTCAATAGAAAAATGAGGATATAGCTGCTCTTAGAAAACAATTGAAGTTGCCTCAGAGTGAAAAATCTCAAGCAAAATAAATTCTACAGAAAAAAATAGACAATGATGATTTAAAGCAGCTTGTACATCAAATGATAGATCAGATAAAAATAATGGAAAGTCAAATAGAATATCTAATGAAAGAGAATGAAGAACTAATAAAAGCACAACCAATGGTCATTCCTACAGTGATCCCCACTGTAAACACTGGTATACCATCTATTTTGGCAGAACACTTGGCACCGAAAGGAGTACTGGCAACTACAATGTCAATTAATTCTCTAATCTTAGCCTCTTCTTCTTCATCCTCACAGAGGAGCACACTACAACACCATGATAAAGAGATTGTTAGTTTGAAAGGCATTATTAAAAAATTAGAAAATTCCAAAAATGATACCTTGATTACTTCTAAAGGACATGAGCAAAGGGCCGATCGACTACAAGAATAGGTAAAGATTCTGCAAGCACAAGTAAATCTTACAGATCAAGTGGCCTATATAAAAAATCATTTATGGACCAAAATTATTGAAGGCATTCATTCTCAATGGCCTTCAATTTGGATAATTTATGAACAGAGGGAGTTACTTCAAGTTGCTAGTGCAGAGATTGACAAGACTAAGAGGGAAATTGACAAAAAACCAGCCCAAGCAATCCAACTCATAGCTTTTTTAAACAGTAAAACCAGGGAAGAGTTGGAAGAATTGAAAATTTTTGATAGAACAGAAACCATTCTTCAAATAAAAAAGGTCCTGAACAAAAGAAACATAATGAGTAATCTAGAGGACCGGTGTAAAGACATTAATGTATCCATCTCAATATTTTTAGCCAAATACAAAACATTGTCAGAAGCAGGTTTGCCTGATATTCACGCATTGAATGACAAGTTAATGCCTCAGAAAGATTATGATCTAAAAATCAGAAATCATGCAAAAGAGCAAGCCAGACAACCACTGCCTCAAGGATCATCAACAGGAAAAATACTTCTTCAGTATTTTGAAAATCTGTTCTTTTTAGATAATGAGATCAAGCATATGTTCACTATCAAGCATAACTTTGCCAAGTATACAGAGGCAGATGAAAGTTACAGAAAATTGAAGACTATGAAGATCCCCTCTGCAGAAAAGTGGCAAGAATTCACAGATCTGCTGTGAATTTAATGAATAAAAAACAATAAATTCACTTGGAAACTCATTTTTTACTGTTACCTCAAATGGTAAAAATACAGGGTTAAATTTCACAACAACAATCAGTTCAAATTATAATAATCAGTTCTATTTTTGCTTGTAAAAAGGTAACAACTTGCAAACTGTTTTGCAAGTGTCCCTCTTTTTAAGTTTTCTTTCCTATTTTTTATTAAAACATTATCTCAATTCCTGAGATATTTTGTAAATATTTTTTTGTATAAATACTTCACAATTCGAAGTATTCATTGTGAATAAAATTTCTCAAGACAACTATAGTCTTATTTGCTGGTTATATTGAAGTTGGTGAGTCAATTAGTGAAAGCAGCAGACTGGAAAGAGATCAGAGACATCATAGCTAAGGATTCTCGTGGTGACAAGATAAGTCTCATTTCTTTCCTTTTTTTCAGTGTATTTATTTAAAGTTTACATTCATTCATATTATGTTTTTCTAGTCTCTAATGATCAACTAAGGAAAAATTAAACAAGATTAGTGATAATAAGCTCCATGTTTCGAAACTTGTTGGCATTTTAATGTTTTCTACTTTGTTCATGCTCTCTACTTGGCCATTGGCCTGTGGGTGATATGGAGTTGTAATCTTGTGCTGAATGTGGTAGTTTTACAATGTTTCAGCTAATTTATTACCTACAAATTGTGGTCCTCCATCTGTGATTATGTCCCTTGGGAGACCATAGCACACAAATATTTGAAAAAGAAACTGTACTACAGAGTCCTCTGTAGCTTTTGAAAGTGCCTTTGCTTCGAACCACTTAGTGACATATTCGGTTGCAACTAGGATGCATGTTTTTTGGTTTGAGGGAGGACTAATAGGGCCAACAAAATCAAGTTCCCAGTGTTCAAATGGTTCAATCACTAGTTGAGGGTTCAAAGGCATTTCATTAGACTTCACAGGGTGTCCTTCCCTTTGGCATCTATCACAGGCCTGCACGAATTTTTTGGCATCCTTAAAGATGGTAGGCCAGTAATAGCCTGTTCGTAAAACCTTATGGGCAGTTCTACGGTTCCCAGTTAGATCCCCTTCTTCAATCTTCTTATTGGTAGCTTAAGGATTCTTAAGTGCCCTTTTACTCAGATTCCATCCACTCCATCAAATCAAGCCTATACATAGCCTTAGAAGGTCACCTATCTTGCCCTTAGCACATTTTCATCTCTGAGCCTTATTTCTTAGTTCTGCTTGCCTAGAGAGTTGACTCCATTGCCCAATATTCTGGTATATCCTTCTCGTTTACCTTGAAATCTCTTTATTCCCACCAATATTTTAAAATCAAACCCAAATACACAATCATAGCTAGCCTAATATCTGTTACTAAAACAAAGCTAAATCATATGGAGAGATCCCTCTCTGGAGTTCAAGAAGGCTAGATCCTGAATTCCCAAAGCGGTTCTTGGTTACCCCTAGTGTTCTTAACTACAAAAATCCCCATCCCACAACCTGAGAATTACTAGGGTGATAATAGGCCTTGGGGGTATTATGATCCTTGGAGGAAACTCCCACAGCTAGAAGAGTTGACAGAGAAAATTGGATCAAGTACAAAGGTGTGGCAGGTGGGTTTTACCCTGTACCAATTGTTATGGTGCATATATGATGTGTATTACAGTTTATCTTATAATTTTGTTGAAGTAGCATACAACAATTTACATAGTGATATGAGAACCACTCTCTAGAGTATACATCGATTTTTTACACATGGCTTTTCAGTTGCTTTTTGAGATATATCATTGGTGATGATCACATGATTATATAATGAACCATTAAGTTGAACTATGAAATTATTCCTCACAACACACACACACACATATTGATGAATTAATAAATTTTCTCATATAATTTTAATCTATTTTGAAAATAAAATAAAATTATATATAATTATTTCTAAGAAGAACAAGAGAGAATTCCTTACCATATCTTCGTAAAACATATAATAGCAAGAAAATTAATTTATTGAAATTTCATTTCCAAACATATGGAGTAAAATGAAGATTAAAAGGAGATATTCATGGATTTACCTATAACATCAGCTCATAACTAAGAATGTAAATGTACAATATTGATAATACATAGGTTAAGAGAAAATTAATCTATTGAAATTTCATTTCCAAACATATTCATGGAGTAAAATGAGGATTAAAAAGAGATATTTATGAATTTACTTATAACATCACCTCATAAAAGTGTAAATGTACAATATTGATAAAATTTATTTATATATGATAAATAATAAAGCTTTATCTCACATGTATCGTATAATGTTATAAACAAACAATTGCACTGGGGGTGCAATCCTCAAAAATTTTAAACTGTCTAATATATATGTACTTATTTAAAGTATTCGGGGCCCACAGTACAAATGCCCAAAGTGAAATATTTGTGCATATGTTATATATGAGCCAATGGTTTAAATAAATATCGGGCGGTGAAACAAAACTTATAACAAAATATTAATAAAACTATATCATACGTCCGGACTTAAAAAAAAATAAACTCGATTTCAATCACAAATTCGCGTTCCAAAATAACCTGCTGATGTCACCCTAATTTGTGACATGAAAACTTCATAGAATATGCCATATAAAAATTCGGGTCCGTTTTTTGGCTTTGCGTACAGAGGAAAACTGTGACACAAAAATCAAATTAATTCCGCCCTATAATGTTTCAGGTCCAGAATTCCACAATGCAGATGGGCCAAAAAATAACACGATCAAATCGCCTGCTTCCACGTGGATAGCTGATTTTGTCTGTGGTCTATGGGACCACGTTCTTCTGCATTAAAATCTCCCGCGTTTACTATTAAATTTCTCTGTTTCCAAAACAATACAACATTCTGTTTTTAAGTGTGCAGGGACTGTGATTTCAAAACCAAAACTGACTGTTCATCAGTTTTAGAAAGTGGCTATTTGATAGAGCCATTCAAACAGATTTAGAAAGTGGCCAGAGGATAGGGTCGTTGAAATTAATATTTCAACATACCTCATTCACAGAGAATACCCTCCTTGGTGCCTTCTTCGCCGGATTACAATGTGTTCATCAACAGTCGCGAACTCGATGTTCGTTTCTTCGCCAGGCATCTTCACAACAATCTTTTTTCCAGAGGATTGCGAGTCTTTCTCGATAGCATAGAATTACAGGCTGGAAAATCCATACCTTCACAAATCAAAGATGCAATTAAAGGAGCCTCTGTCATTATTACTATTTTCTCTCCAAATTATGTGCAATCGCAAAGGTGCCTCCATGAACTACTCCTCGCGCTGCTATGTAAGCCGACCATTTTTGCAAAGGCATATAACTGTCGTTTATTGCATATAAGTGTCATTATACCGACGGTGGCCGGAGCGTCGCTATTATAGTCATCGCAAGAGCGACAGTTTGAGGACAGACAAAATGTGGTTCGTCATAACGTCTCCATTCCGACGCCTTGACAAAGTGTCGCAATACCGACACCTTTTCCGTCACTTCCAAAAAAACGTCGCTCTTCCGATGCCTCCAAACGTTGCAATTGCGACACTTAGACATTGTGTCACAAACAAAGCATCTCTATTGCGACGGATGCCTCCAAACGTCACAATTGTGACACCTAGAAATTGTGTCACAATTGCGACGTTTGGAAGGAGCCGTCGCAATAGCGACGCCTTGGGGCATAGTGTCGCAATTGCGACGTCTTCCTCCAAACGTCGCAATTGCGACATTTTGTCTAAGTGTCAGTATTGCGACACTTTTCTCTAGACGTTGGTATAGAGACGGTTTCGGGCGGGATTGAAAAAATTTTGGGGAAATTTCCGACATTTGGTCAAAAGTGTCGAGACCAAGTGTTGGAATTTCCGCCAAATGTACTAGTGTGATTAAAATTTTGGATAGTTTAAAATAAAATGTTAAACTTTGAATTTTTTTTCAAAACATTTGCATGATATTTTGAAACCTTGAGAAAATGTAAATCATTATAAGTTTATTGAGCAGAGAAAGTTTATCTTTAAAAATTAAAGACTTTTTTAAGCTTTGGCACTCAGAAAACTCTGAAAATTGTCATCCATTGATTCTTAAGGATAAAAATATTTCACCCCATCCATTTAGGTTGTGATTTTTTAGAATGTAATTCTAAGAAATTATATGGTAAAATTTAAGAGATAAGAGGTCTCATCACGAGCTTGCTTACCATGATCATAAGGAGTAATAAAACTGACATTACCAACATTGCATACCAAAACAGGGTAATGGCTTATAAAAGTAAGACAAGGGGTCTCATCACGAGCCAGCTTGTTCAATTTAATTACAACTAGTGAATGGCATTGTTACTAACTAGCTACCAAACCAAAACAATGGCTCTTAAACTAAAAAGTAAGTAAAAGACAAAAAACATGAGATAATATGTCTTATGAATTTATTTTTTAAAGAGTCATAATCTTAGTTGGATGGGACAATGAAATGGTTAATGGTTAAAAGGTAACCCTGTCGAGACTATAAGGTAACCCTGTCGAGACTATGAATGTTTGCTGGAAGAAGTGGCAATACCTATGACAATAGAGTAATATTACAAAAGCTAAATTTGGAAAAGCCCCCTACTTCATTATTATCAACCAATCAAGGCTTGAGAAAACCAAAAAAAATGTTTTTATATTTGAGGAATTAGAAAGAAATTGTGAGTGATTTTTATTCTTTTTCAGAGTTAGATTTTATTTAAAATTTCTCTAAGATAGTTTTCATTATCTTTAAAAAATTTTACTTACTAGAAATATAGTGTTCATTTTATTTTTTCAGAGATAACTGTTTCTTCCATTGAATCACCAATTGTTGTACTGTACAACAACCCTCCCCATTTTAATTTTTTTTGGAATAAATTTCATTTAGAAATAGGTCCCCTCTTTCTTTTAAGATAGAAATAAAAGACTTAGAAGCAATCCGATCATTTTTGAATTAAAAATAAGTGTTCATTGTTAGAAAGACATATTTCATATCTTTATTAACAAGTGTGTATAAACAAATGCAACATTGAAAGAATTTCCGATCCGATGTAATATAAATACTTTATCACATAAAAGCATTTAAATGGAAAAAGTTTGACGTATAGTAATCGCAATCGCAAATCAAAAAAGGTTTTAAACTTTCACATTTGTTTCGATGCGATGCGATTGATCACAATCACATCTTGGAAAAGCAGTATCATATGTGCTTGTTTTATAAATCTCCGATGTGATGGGTCCCACCGCCATCGCAATTGCAAATCGTAAAATGAAAAATATTTGTTCAGTCATTTGCAAAACTCCGATGCAATGTGATTGATCGCAATCTCATTTCGGGGAAACAAACATTGTAATCACTCATGATACTAAAATCTCCGATGCAATACACCATCATCGCAAACGGAAATTGGCGGAGATTATAAATCTTATTTGTTGTCCCTCTTGAAAATCTCCGATGTGATTAACACTTAATCTTTATATTTGACATTGCACATATATTATTCATTCCAATTTCATGATTCCAAGGGAAAGTTTTATGTTTTCATTTCAAAAGCCGCCGATATCCAATTGTACCTTTATTATTAGTAGAAAATCAGAAGGATGATGGTTATTGATTCTATTTCGAATGCATGAGTGTGAATTCTTAAGAGAGCATTTAAGTTTAAAATACAGAGTTATAAATGAAAAATTAATGAATAAATATTTCATATAGCTGTTCTCTTTATTCTCTTTTTACCACGTCTGAAAGCTCTTTTCTCCATTGTAGAACTAAAGAACGCCCAACCCTTTCATTCGAAGAGCGAGGGAAACATTACCAGATACTGAAATGTTGAAGAGATCCAGGAAATCAAAAGCTGTTGTCATTGAAAAAGCCCCTATTTTCACCAAGGCACCTAAAGAGAAACCAGCTAAAATTAAGTTGGTTACAAACACGTCGTGCCAAGGTCTTGGTAAATTATCCTGGGAAGAGGTATATAACCTCATTGAAAGGGAAAAGCCTAAGGCTATTGTGGCGAAGGCAACAGTTCTTTACGAGGATGATTCAGAGTCTGATTCAGAAACTTCTCTTCAAGCACTTGCAAATTCATTCCTGCACCGAATTGCAGCTCGAGCAAACATTTTCCCATACTATGATGTGATTCGGTGGGTAATTGACAATGTGACCATTCAGAACAGGACGTTTGTTTCAACTTCTACAGCAACATTCGGTTCATTTAAAGCAGAGGACATTAAAGAAATGTACAACCTTCCGGACCCGCAGAAAATCTACAAAAAATCCTTCATCAAAGAATTTGCTGCAAATAGTGAAAATCAGTCAGAGTCGATTAGAGAATGGAGAAGGGCTCCCGAAAAGCACAAAAACGAGGCATCAGGTATGTACTCAGTGGAATCCCTTTCGCCTCCATACTATTATGCTGCAGCAATGATGTGCAGATTATTTGGAAATGACAATTCAACTAGGTTCTCTATACAAATGGTACCTTTAATTCATTCTGTTGTAAACTCTGAAATAATGGACTGGGCTGTCATTCTTTCTGATAAGATAGCCAATAGGATTCTTGAGTATAGGAAGGACAAAAATACAGGGAATACTACTCCTTTTTAATTTTGTGCTTATGTTCTAAATGCCCTTTATTTCAATTCTGAATTTCCCATGTTAGGATGGAAATGGACCCCTAAATACTCTGCTCCTATTCATATATATCACAAGTTCTTGTGGAAGGGGAATTTTAAAAACCATGTTTATAGAGTTTTTCACGGTTTCCTCATCCCGATTTATCAAACTATTTTTGGCCTATTCCCTCATAGACTTTATGAGAAGTGTAAAGTTGATTTATCCTCGATTGGGGATTGGTTTGGAGAAGAAATATTCACGTATATCAGAGTTTTCGGGAGTATTGTAGAACCCCACATTCTTCCTCTGTATGTTCCAGATAAACTGTTAGCACAAGAAATTTCATATCAGCTAACAGTAGAAGGCATGTCCAGGTCTTTAAAGAATAACAAGAAGCTAATGTGGCCTACTTTTCATTTTAAATGTGGAGATTATACTCTCAATAATTTTGTTCATACTGAGAAAGAAGTTGGAAAGATAAACAATCTCAAGCTTTCAATAGTCCAAGGCAGGTAATATGACCCAAGGAAGGTGGCGTTTGATTTTACCACTTCAGTTTCAATTTCTCTATTTGAACACGAACCAGATGATTTCAATGATTTATTTGTTTCTGTAGATAATTTTTCACAAGCTTATAATTTGGCCAAGTCCAAATTCCAGACTGAAGAGATGAATAAGTTTATGTTATTTAGAAGCCAGAGATTACTCAAAGCTCCTCTGGATCAATTAAGAGTCCCTATGCAAGAGGCTGAGTCATAGCAGAAGAAAAAATAGGATACATCTAGCAAAGAAGTAACACTAACATCTACCAGCAAGGTCATCATATAGACACAGAAAGAAGTAACAAGAACTAATCCTATTGTGCAGAAAGAAGACATTAGCAGTAAAGATAATACTGAGAAGAAAGAAACAGTTGCTAAACTTGATGTACATACTGATCAACAGTCTACAACTCATATAAGAAAGAAAAGCACAGGTATTGAGACCAATGTGAATACTGAAAAGGAGGATATAGGCAATGAAGCTATTGTACAAGAAATAACAGGAGATATGAACAATAATCCGGATTTACAACTTGGAAGAGAGAAAACTACTGATAAAGTAGTAGAATCTACTGAACTTATTGTTTCTTCCCATTTGTTGAGCCAATATAATCAATTTTCTGAAAAAATAGGATTGCAAAATAATCCCCAAGTTAAAGATATGGAGGATCAGGATATGGAAGCCATTCCTGAAAATCCTATAGGTGAAATTATGTTGAAAGTAGAGGAAATTCCTCCTCTAGACATATTCTATAGTCCCAAACATAGGGCTGTTGTTAGAAAGCAGAGGAAGAGGAGAAGAACTGATTAGGATACACTTTCAACATCACAGGTGGAGTTTATGAATATTGTTTATAAATATGCTGAGGTGAATCCATCTGAGGATCTCACTAAATTATCTCAATATGCAGGTGCCTAGAGTGCTGGAACTATAGAAAAAGCTTCTGAAGTTTCCCAGTTGATGAAACAAAAAGACTTATAGATAGCTATGTTGGAAGAACAGGCCACAGAGCATCAACAAAAGCTTGTTCAGCTAGAAAAACAATTGCAAGATTATGAGCTCACATCTAAACAGCGAGAAGAACATCTTAGCATTAGAAAGAAGAAGATTGATGAACAAGCCTTGAACAAACAACAACAGTTGAGTCAAGAGGTAGAAAAACTACAAAATCTTCTGAAAAGTGAGAAAAATACAAATATTGAACAAGAGAAAACATTCTGATCAGCATTGGACAAGTTCAAGGATTATCCTAAATTAGAGAAATTAAAAAATGAAGCCCTTGAAACAAACAAATTGCTATCTCAGCAGTTGAATGAGTTTTGTCTGAAATTGACACAAGTTGAGCCTTTTTGCGAAATAACATCATCTTTGATAGATGAAGCAGTCACTCTTAGGCAAGAAATTGATGATGCTGACAAAAAAATTTCTGAGTTTCTTTCATGGCAGGATACAGTGCAGGGAAGAAAAGCTAGTCTTCGCAGAATTGAGGAAAGGCATAAGGAAATTTTATTTATGGAATGGGAACAAAAACTGATGAAATCAGAAAGAGCAATATCAAGAGCTAAAAATATGATGAATAATATTACATAGTTGGTTAATGATAGTTTGTACGCCACTAATTTAATTTCAAATTGTACCCCAGGAAAATTACCGAAAGTAAAAGAAGTTGATTCCAGGTGGAAAGAAGAGATAATCAATAAAAATCAACAGATTAGCAAACTTCAAGGGATTTCATGGGATATTATGTGGACTTATCTGATCAAGCCACACAGTCAATAAATGGCCATCAAATTCCTTTCAAATTCTATTTAGTGTATCATTCTTGAATTCTCGGATGCTACGTATACTGGGCAACGACATTCAAGGCTAAGTCATCCAACAGAAATGAAAGATATGCTCAAAATCTGCCATCTGGGTACATTGAACGCAGGAGATAATCAATGAATCGGGTTCACTTCAAGATCGAAATTATGTTTCTAGATTTTCGATTAGATAGATTGTAAGAATATTTTTAGTTATTTTGTTTTATTAAGTACCTATTTAAACCCCTTTCATGCATTTAGAAAGGGGTCCTGAATTTGTAATATTTTGAATTGGAGATTACATTTCTGTACTCCATTGACTCTTATATTTTTATAAAGGATCACATCTGGTGGTTCTATGCGAAATTTCCTTTAAGAATTGCATTTCTGTATCTTGGAGTCTGTTTTACATTGAATTTGCTGGATTTGGATATCGAATTACATCGGAAAGTATCATGATGGATATGGTATTTCTATCTATTCACCGTTAATTTTCTTATGTTATGAGATATTCTCCTAAAATTTTCTATCATT
This sequence comes from Pinus albicaulis, assembly GCA_034641835.2. Taxonomy (NCBI): domain Eukaryota; kingdom Viridiplantae; phylum Streptophyta; class Pinopsida; order Pinales; family Pinaceae; genus Pinus; species Pinus albicaulis. The sequence continues at coordinate 1,070,034,379 of CM076575.1, read as the reverse complement.
TATATGTACTTGTTTAATAATATTTCTTTATGCATATCATTTCTGAGTGTGTAGAAATATTCATATTTTACAGTATACGCAAATGATATATAAAATGATGAGTAAAATGTGCTATTGTAACTTTGTTTAATTTCTTAAAAAGAGTTATCATTATTTGATACTGCATATTTCAATTAATTTATAATACATTTTCATGGTTATTGGTTTAGTTGAAACAATTTTAAAGTTGTATTCATATTTAATACCCGGGTTAGTTTTAGAATTATTTATTAGTTATAGATTAGATTAGATAGTTTATTTCAGTCATTTAGTCCCATTTTCCATTCATCCAATCATTCCATCACCAACCCATTTAAGTTATTAGGAAACTGGTCCTATTAATCCAGTTAGAGCCACCACACCAAACAGAAAAGGAGCTGTCCTAAGGTCCCGATCGGGTGGTTATCCCCCAATGTTTGAAGAAATGATTTTCGAGGCTTCAACAGATCCTTTGCTCTGACTTGGGAGGTTAGTGATGAACTCTGCAAAGATAAATTATTTCTTGCTCTTGGGGGAGTTGAAATGGGGGAGTTGAAATGTAAGTCAAACTCCTGTAGTATGACTACCCAATGAGCATATTTGTGGTTCATCAAATGATGGGTTAGCAGGTATCTCATGGGGTTGATAGCTGCGATAAATGTTGTGGTTTGCAAGATAATGTAGTGACGAAGCTTTTGGAATGTGTGTATTAGGGCTAGGGTAGTTTTCTATTCGGGCTCATACCTTAATGTAGGGCCTGATAAGTTTTTACTAACGTAATAAATTACATGTTCTTTACCATCAGGGCCATCCTGGATTAACATCTCGGCTAAAGAGGTTTCAGACGCTGAAAGATATTGGGTGTAATATTTATCGTAATTTGGTGGGATGATCAATGGGGTTGAAGATAATGCCTCTTTCAGCACCTTAAATGATTTTTGGGCTTGATCTTCCCACTTGAACATGATATATTGACGAAGAAGGCGTAGGAATCCCTATGCGCAAGTGGCTTAATTTGGGACAAAGCGCCTTAGGAAATTGTCTTTCCCCTATAAGCTTTGGAGTTGCTCGAGGGTTCGAGGTGGTGGCCCCTCTTTGATAGCTTGGAATTTGAGGGGGTCCACTTTGATGGCTTGTTGGGACACTATAAAACCTAAAAGTTGACCTGCATTGACACCAAAGACGCACTTGAGAGGGTTCAAGCGTAGGTTATATTTTCAGCATGTTTGGAATACCAATCGTAAATCTTCGAGATGATCGCTTCATTTCTTGGATTGAACAGTGAGGTCATCCAAGTAAGAGAGGATAAGGTGGGCTAAATCATGGAAGATATAGTTCATGGTCCACTGGAAAGTGGCTCCAATGTTTTTAAGACCAAATGGCATAAATTTGTATATGTAAGTGCCCCACGGTGTGGTGAATGCCATATTGTATTGATCGGTATGCTGGATTTGAATTTGGTTATACCCTGAGAAGTTGTCCATGAAGTATAGGGCCTCCTGTCCAGTGCAAGCGTCGATGATTTGGTTGATGAACGAGGTGGGGTAATTTTATTTTGGATAATCTTTGTTCAAACCTCAGAAATTAGTACAGACGCGAATGGTGCCCTATTTTTTCATGACAGGAATAGGGTTGGAAACCCATGATGTGTAAGCTATGGGATATATAAACTCGGCTTTATGAATCTTTTCGATTTATCGCTTAATTTATTATACCTTAGATGGGTGTAATTGATGTTGTTTCTGGCGTACCAGTGGTATGTCAGGCAAGGTGTCAATATGGTGCTCTACGATAGTGGGACTAAGCCCCGATATTTCCGAATAATCCCATGCAAATATGTATTTATATTCTTGCAACAAGTTTGTGTAAGAGACTACTTCGTCTAGAGAACATGATGCACTCAGTGAGATTTCTTTGATTTTCTTCGGATTTCTAGAGATATTTACCTTGATGGTTGGTGAAATATTAGACATGTTCCCTTCTTCGAACGCGTCGGGATGGGATTTTTGAACCAGTCAAATTTCTGAGATGGAAGGAAATATTTTGATTCAATTGCATATATCTCATGATTTTCTGGGTTGTTTGGAATGAATGTATTTTTGGGAACAAAAAATGAGTGGTGATGGATTGCATCCCATGGATAATCTGGTTCCATCATGGCCTCCAAAATATCATCGTCTGAATGAAACAAGGTATATAAGGGGGAGTGAGTTTACGTGAGGCTGTGAGGAGGTGGTTTAGTCCTAACGGAGTTGGTCGACATACATGAATAGGATTCGATAGTTGATGTTGTTGAACTAGATGCGGTTGACAGGGTGCAGATGGTTTGGGTTTGCATCGTCGGTGGTACAATTACTTTCGTAGTTGCAGCGGTCTCGAAACCAATGACAGATGAGAAGAAAACATGATTCATGGTTCCTATGCATGATGAGATGAACCATATGTGATGTTGCGTGTCATCAACGTTGGGTGGGGGAGGAATTTCCATCGTGGTGGCTTGCATTACAGCAATTTTAGGTTCCTCCCAAGGCATACCAAGGGTGTTTGCAATTTCCTGGATTTGGAAGTTGTGCTGAGTGAAAAGGCACCTAAATGTTTCCATTAAGGGGCACGACTCCATTTTGTGATTATGGATAGTGAAAATGGTGCAAAAAATCATGGCGGATTATTGAGTAGATGGTATGAGAACCAACGTTACTCTTGGTCCCTGAAGTGGATGCTTGGAAAGGATCAGGCATATAGGTATGATTCTTCTTTTTCCATATTTGAGTTTTTGGTTTTGGAAGGGCTAGCTCCTTTGGGGGGTTTAGCCTTAACGCTAATCTTTCCACTCATAGCCTTGGGAGGTACTCACAATTCATCGTATGGTGGAATTGTGAGAAAATCCTTCAATAGTAGTTTGTGATTGTTTCTTGGTTAGAGAGATTGATTTTTGGGATGGGAGTGACTATGCGGAGGCTGTTCATAAGGTTCTTCAGTTACTTACATTGATTGACTTGGTGGTTGACTTTATCGCATAGCCCACATGCCGTCCTTGGTTGGTCTTGGGTCCTTCCATGATGATGTGTTGACTTAGCTCGTCTAATGTTTTAGTATTGATGGGGGACAGGCTACCTAGGGGAAGGTTGGCTAGGGGTAGGTTGCCTTACATTGGGTTGTATTGGCTCAAGACCAACTGTATCCCGATGGTGCGTCTTTAACGAGTGCATGATGTCTATTAGTGGGCGCACTTGGGAGATGTAAGTAAATTGTCTAGTATGATGGTTTCCTTAACATACCAAACATAATTGTTTTTCTTTGGTATTCCCTTCCGTCTGGGTTTTTTAAGTGATTGGATACCATTTGCGGAGTGATTCTAGGTCTGGGATTGGGTGGCTAGATGGTTACGTGCGTTGTATAATGCACAGGTTGGTATTATCCATGGAGGGCGGTTGGGGGTGATATTGTGCCCCCTGAATAGTTTCTTTTTGGCTGACTTGAAGAGAATGGAATTGCTTGTAACATCTCCTTGTGTTTTCAAGCTTTCCGTGCATTCTATATTTGATCTGTTTGCTAAGGAGAGGCATAATATGGCCATGCATAAGCTGGTTAATGCTGAACGGAATTAGGGAATATAATGGCAATGGAAAATTGGGTGGTCGCTAGAACACACTTGACATGAATATTGGACTGCCTGAAGGCTGTCGTAGTATTCGGGGTCAACATGATACCATGTTTGAGTTAGATGGGAGGTGGGGGGCGAAATTGAGGGGGAGGTGGTATCTCAAGTGACTGACTCACCTCTTGTAGGTGTAGTATGACTCAAGGTTCTCCCTCATCCTTCTGCATGGGGGGATGTGAGGGTTCCTCTTGGTATGATTGCTCTAGGGTGTGAAAATCATCCCTATATCGTGTCATCTCTAGGAAATGATGAGTGTAATGCCCATAATGGTTGCAGATAGCACACACGTGGTTGGTGTGCAATGATTTCCCTTGATTTTTCGTGGCTGGTTCCTTTTTGTGGGAACTTGGGGCTGCGACATTTATTTCGGAGCTTAGAAGAGGTTTTATTCATCTAATTCCAGGGACATATTGGTAGGATGGCCTATGATATCACATAATACCCAAGGTTACAGTGCCCTAGGTATGCTGGTTTTTTCTATCTTCTTCGCTTTTTTACTGGTTTTCTTGGTCTCTCTAACTGGCACTGCTATGGGAGTCTCTTTAACTAGTGTCACCTCGTGAGGATTTATGGGGGTTATCACTATAGACGTGATAGCAGGGCTTCCCAGCATGGCTAGTGGGACCAGATACCAGACAAGTATTGCAGAAAACATGTTTGGAAATGTTATAGTTTCCAAGACTTGTTGTGACACAAAACCAGGTGGAGGGTATAAGAATGGAGTTTGGGATATGGCTTGGGGTAAAAATGCATTCCAGTGGCCTCATTTTATGTACTACTAGTCTTCACCTCCTGGATGGTTTCGGTGTTTGATGATAACATCAAGCACACTGAGGCCACTGTGACATCTGAGATTGCTTCTGATATGATAGGGGGATATCCTAGGAATGATCTGAGGATTGATGATGGTTTGAACTAAATAGGGCCATATTCTTGGTACCGCATGAGTGACTCTATAGTTGTGTCTACATAGGGTAGAAAAACATCAGCAGTAATCATGGGTCTTTTATCACGGTATGTTAGTTAGTCAACGGCGATGATTCGATCTTCGTGTGGGAACATCATCACCCAAAAAACAGAGGAAGCTATGATAGACATGGAATACATATAACTTCGCCCAAGGAGTATATTGAAGTAAAGCTTAGCATCCAAGACCTTAGTGTCTATGAGTATCATTTTTCTAGCGAAGTTAACAGGGACATTATGATATAGGACGATGGGAGCAGAAGGGAACCCGTCATATGATTTGAGAATGATATCGAATGGCTTCAATTCGGGAGATCCCAACTTTTTCCAAATAGTCTTGGACATGATACATGTATATGCACCCTCGTTGATGATACATCGATGTATGGTGATGTTTTGGGCTAATACCGGTATCTGAAAGGCAACCAGTGAAGGAAGTCTCGGGGTGGATTTTTCTAAGCGGAAATACATTAGGCGCAAATCAGAAGGGTCGATGATACCTAATGTGGAAATTAAGACTTTCTGCTGTTTTAGGAAAGATTGCAGGACCTCTAAACCTGACATGGCAGTGGGAGATTGTGATAAATTGTCCATGATGTTGTAGTTGTGGGCCACTTTTGATTGGTGTCCTACTCGCCTAGTTGGACCCTTAGACATCTTTGCCAAGGGTTCAATAGGTGTTTTGGATATATTCAACGGTGTAGTAGGTGAACTTGTGATTTCCCCTGGCGAATTGGTGTCTAGGGGGAATCATAATTTCAATTCCTTGTCTGGAAGAACATTTCTTCGCCAGTCATATAGATTTCGTGGCTTTTGTTCCCGTAATCGTTTGGGGTTGGCTTTTGCTGTTTGGTGTTAATGAATCCTTGGTGGGGGAAGGGCTCTTGCATTACAACAGTTTTCTATGTAGGTCCCCCTTTTGCACAGTTACCCTGAAGTTTCTTTAGCTCAGGGAGCTTGTGACAATGATGAGTGTAATGGCCGTACTCACCACATATAGCACAAGAATGGTTTGTCTGTAGACTGGCCCTCTTTTTCTACCCTTGGAATTTGTTTGGCTCCTGGTTTTGATTTTGGCTGGGGTTTCCCCCAACCTGAGATTGCGGAGGACATTGTTGGTTACTGCCCCCCTGTCCAGAGTCTCCCTTTTGTTTATTTTTAGTATTTTTTGTTACAGTGTTAGGAGGATTACTACGATTCTCTTGGTCGTAAGACTGGTGCAGCAGAGCCTGAGAAGGTTGCATAAAGTTTACCGACGCCTTATTTTGTGGTGATAGGTTTTGTGCGGGTGAAGGGGAATACTAGTTTCACTATCCTTGATTGGTATATGGTTGCTGGGGGGAATCTCTTCCGTCAGCATTCCTAGTTGCGTACTGGGTCCTTTGCGAGGGAGGGTATGATCCTCCCTGTTGATGATGGTATGATGAAACCCTATTTATCATATTTTGTAGAGGTGAAGAGTGACTCTAGTGGTACCTAGGTTGTGTAGTTTTATGGTTAGAATCATACGAGTGTCCTGTGTACCTGATCAAGTCGTCTATAGTATTGGACATGCCTCACAATTATCTGTAAGTTTGCAAGCGTAGGGCGATAGGAAGGATGTTGTAAATGTATCTTCACTGGGTGTATACAAGTTCGAGTTGCTGGGCTTTAATAATGGTGTACTCTTCAGAGGTAGGTCATTAGGTCACCACATATTTTGAAATCTCTGCTATGAGAGTTTTAAAAAATAGGTCCACGAAATCTCTATCATCGAGTCTGGCTTTCCACAAACTTTGACATCACCGTCATTCATGGAGATGGTCCGAGATATGTATAGTTGGCGTTTTCCTAAAGTGTGTTAGTAATTCTATCCTCGAGTCATGGTGGATGGGTAACTGAAAATATGTGAGGAAAAAAGTAGCAAGGGCGCTAAAGTTTCCATGCGAAGCAGAAGGCTGCCCCATATGCCATTTCGTGATGGGTCCGGTTAAGGTGCATTGAAACACTCTTAGTTGAATAATATCACCAATAATACTATTGGATGGACACCATAGGTGGAAAGTCATTATATGATTTCCAGGGTCTTCCGCTTGCTTCCCTTTGAATTTTGGAATGTCTGAGGAGATCTTCGTGGGCATCGAGGGCCAATTGGGGTTGTGTGCAATGGGATTCATTAGCTAGCTTTGATAGATCCAGGATATTTAATGATGCTAAGAAAGGTAACTGAGTATTGAGTGCCATTGTGTATTGTGGAAACACATGGAACTGAGTGCGATGATGTATGAGGGGTGTCTGGGGAATATTAACCTCTTACGTATGATCCTATGTGTTCTATTGATTCCCTGGAGGGGTAGCGCTCCTATGCTCGCTAGGGGTTGTGAGAGGAGTGTGTGTAGTGACCCTGTGGGGGTTTCCACATGTGTGGTGGTGGACGACCCTTGGGGGTTTCAAACTAAATATGCGTTGATAAAGGATGATCCAATAAGGGTGGCAGTGTGTCATCTTTGATGCCAAAATGGTGAAAGACCTAGAACTCCTCACTCTAATGGGGGGAGGTCCAAAAAATTTCTAGATTGAAAAGGTCCCATTGGGTCCATTATGGTGTTGAATCAGTTAATTTTGGAAATATTTTTAGTTTTCTAAGAGGACAAAAATTATTACCAGAGAAAATATGATCACATACATCAAACAAAGCGAAAAATAAAAGGCAAGTTTTTCCTTTAGATTAATTCTATGTGATCAAGCAATCAAAAACATGGTTTTGGTTGTTTCACATATGATACTCAAAAAATCCTAAAAATACCTAATCGTCCTCAAACTCTCAAATGTAACTAGGCCTTGCGAAAATATCTTCTAATGGGTACTGGGGCTAACATCTCGAAATAACTAGCGACACCTTCCAACAACCGAAGCATCGACCAAGGTAAAGGTATGAGGATCTAGTGTTGCCTTCATTGTCACCTATAGGGAAGGATGACCTATATTTGGCCACTAAAGTACCATCGTCCCATGTGAGAGTTTGATTCTTGAGATTCTTGGTATTCAGCTACCAGTACCGAGCACTATATGGGTCAAGTAGCCCCAAATACTACCGCAAGAATTGGGCCTAAGCTTAACCCCCTCTGAATCGGGTCTCTGTAGCACTCAAGAATTCTATTTCTGGGCATATATACAAATTTTAAGCTCCTTAAACAATCAACATCTATGCTTCAAAATGTATAATAACCATGGCAGCTTATTGGATGCCTACCCCCAATTGTCTGAACCTAAAATATAATTTATTTTGTGGCCGTTGTGGGGAGAATCTAGTGAGTTCAATTAGTGGTTAGTTTTAGAGAGTCATAATTTTCTTAAGGTGTGCATTGGTGAAGCAATCATAAGAAGAGGACAAATGTAGCAACACACTGGGTGCCTTTTAGTCTGGTTCTTACTGGTGCTTCGTGTGTGTTTTTAGGTGTAAAATAACAATGTTATAAGATATGGATATGCGGTGATCCTATGCACTCCTTCTATAATTACACTATGTGTGGTTGTTCCTTTCAGAAAATAAACAATGTGTAGATGATGGGCTGATTACAACTTTTCCTAGTTAGACTAATTTTTGCACTATGGGGAGATGGAAAATTATCTCAAGAAAGCTTTCATATGCATACCTAGGCTCACCGATAGGTGCAAGGGTGGCAGATATTACTTTCCTTCTTTTTGATATTTTGGTCCTTTTCCTGAATCTTAATGCAAAAATTTGAACTAAACTAATGCAAAAAAAATTGGAAAACAAAAACTAGCTAATTATGTGTGGATGTATGGGCTACTTACTTTCCGCTAATTAACCTATGTGTTTTGTGTCTTTTATCAGAAAATATTCCGTTCAAATAGAATTTGTGGATTAAAATCCACTTACTCACGCCTACTTAAACTATGTGAGATTCATGATGATAATAAACTAAAATTAAAAAAAATATAATTGCTAAGCTAAAATTCAGCCAAAAGTGTCCTAAGCAATCAAGAAACACTAGAACACAGTGATGGAAAATTTATTATGGGTTACCAATCACTTTACAACTACTAAAAATGAGAAAAATAAGTGAAAAATGTGCTCAGTGTCTTCCACATGGCTTATTTTTGCACATGCACACGATTTGCACGTCTGTTTGGGCTAAATAAGCGAAGTTGCAGTGTCCGAAAATTCCACCTCCTCTAAGTTGAATCTCTCACTGAGGGTTAATGAGAAGTGTTGAGGGGAAGAAGGAATGTTCTTTAGCAAGTTTGGGCAGGAGAGAGCACTTGCAAACAACAACCACTAGCTTAAAAAGAAGAAATAAGTGGAGTCGCCATTCCTATTGTAATGCATTTGACGCATGGGCCGAAGAAATGCACTGTGCTTGGTAGGGGAGGCTGCTTTCCTACAAGAAATTAAAAGGTCAATTGGTTTTTTAGATTGTTAGTGGAACAAAATACCATGTAGTAAACTAAGTAAAGAACATAGCATGCTAAAATAGGGGAGAAACAAAAAAAATATAAAAATACAATAACAAGCTCAATCGAGTCAAACACAATAATAATCCAAATATAGAACTCTTCCCCTTTTATTAGTTGCTGATGATATAAGAGAATAGGACGCTAAAAAACTTCCGATGAATCCATAGAGATATGGAGCTCTAATATTTAAGGTAAGGAGGGCTCTTCCCTTTAAGATTCTTGCAAGCCTATCTCTCTCTCCTCGACGGATGGTAGAATAACAGACACTCGATGAACTTCATCTCTTGGATTGAGGTGTTGGATGGCCAACAGCTGAATCCTTCCACTCCTTGCTGCTTGGACAACATAATGTGGGTTTTCTCTCAAGAAATTTGGTCAACATAACAATGTGTTATCCATTCTTCTTCCCATGCTGGTATTTTAAGGAAAATTTCAAATTTCCCTCCCTCCCTTGGTACAATGTGGATGTTGAAACAAGAGTGGGAGGTTGATTCCATTATGTACTACACTTGAGGCCTCAAGGCGGCTCCAAGGCAACTGTACTTGGCTACCTTGAGTTGGGAATCTTCTTCTTCAACTGTGCCAAGTGGTCTTGGATGGCGACCTTCCGCCATACCCAGGATTGTGCGGTTATTTGAGGGATAACTATGAAGATATTCGTTACTATCGAAGAAAAGGCTGCTCATATAGCTTAGTTTCAATGCTTTCTGTGCGCTATTTGATAAATTTTCCTACTTGACCTTAGGAAGAGTTAAATTTTTCATATTTTGTAATGTCTTTCTTCCCCTGTAAATCCTTCTGCTTGAAATTTCCTCATGTCTTTTTCTTGTACGATTTTCCAGTGATAACATCCACCATGCCAATGGTTAGCCAAACCACGTGGAGTTTTTATTATAAAAATAATTATTAAACCGTATGCAATATGGTTTAGAATTCGAAAATAAGGCCTTATTGGAAAAATTATCGCGCTGACAAATTAACTCGGAATTTGGGCAATCTGGTGCTTCATTAGTGAATTTGGGGGTGAAATTGTAGGATGGTGCCGGATTTGGAGGAATTTGTGGAGTGGTTAGTGTAAAAACTTGGGGAAGCCATAAATTACTCAATTTTTTACCAAATTCAAAGGTGAAGGAGGCTACACATGAATTTTTGGGCATTCTGGAGTTGATGGAATAGGTTTCAGAGGTGTTTGAGGATTGTAAACATATGCAATCACACTTTTGAGCATAATAGAAGAAGGCCAAGCAATTGGAAGCTAGACCAAGGAGACTTAGCCCAAGAGGCGTGAACTCCTTCATCGTGTGATGTTTTGTTACTGTTTATGATGATGTCCATGTCTGTTAGACGCTTCTGATTAGTGTTTTTTTTTATGTTAATTTTCTTAAGAAATTCACATAAAAAAACATAAAAATTCATGTTAAATTGCAATTTACCTAATAACCCTCAAGCACTTTGTTTATATTCTGCATTGAAATTTAGCACAAAAAACACTAATTTTCCCATTCAGATCAAGTTGGTATCAGAGCACTAGGTTTACTTGTGTAAGGAATATTTAATTGTTTTTGAAGTTTTTAAATGGTTACAAGGTTGAAGATCAAGAGAGGAGAAGGAAAGTTTGTGGGTGTAGGTTCTCAAGTTGGAGCAAGGAGAAGGAGGGCACAATTTCCACAATCTCCACCACAAGATTCACCTCCTGTTGTACCTGAGGATTTATTAAGCATGTCTCATGAAGGAGGAAATAGTATCATGACAGAGGATGATAAGGATTTTAGGAATAATTTCTTTGACATGACAAAGATGGTGAAAGTCCTCAATGAAGAGAGGAATACAAGGTTGCAGGGTGAAAGCTCTAGGCCTCTAAGAGAAGAGGTTTATCCTATAGGAGAAGGTAATGGAAATGGTGATAAACCATTGTCTACTCCACCATCATCCTCACCACTATATTCACATTCATATTCATACAATTCCAATGCTACAACCCTTACTCATACTCATCAACATACCTTCAAGATGACGATTCAAAGATTCAACTAGCTTCCTTGAGACTAGAGGGTGCAACACTACTATGGTGGGAAGCCAAGACACAAGATGAGATAAAATAACATGGTAAGATCTCAATCTCTTGGTATAATTTCATTTCTGCAATTAAAATACAATTTTACCCTCTAGCATATATGCAGAAAGCCATCATGAATTGGTAGAACTTTAGACAACTTAAAGGTAAAAGTGTGCAAGATTACACCCAAGAATTTAGAAGAACAACTCTTATGTTAGGTGTTGATTTGCATTCACAAGACACATTGTTGAAGTATATAGGGGGTTTGCATATCTACCTAAGGCATACTATCCTTGTGTTCAATCCCACTAGTCTATATGAGGTTTGTGTGCAAGCCACTCACCTTGAGGCAAGAGGGAAAAATATTCTAGAAGAGGGTAAAAAGAAGCCATTTAAGAGTGGAGAGAAAGGAAAGGGTTTCAAAGGAAAAGGAAAGAAAAATGCATCCATTAAAAATGAAGGAGAGAAAATAACATGCAAACATTTTTCCAAAGAGGGTGACGATGAAGACCATTGTAGGAAGCATCATTCGAAGACGAGGCCCAAGAAATTCAACAACAAGTGGAAACAAAAAACACCTGCAACCACTCAACAGGATTTGGGATCCGACTCGGGTGATGAAACTAAAATTATAGCCATGGGTATGAAAGGAAAATAATCCATTGATAGCACTAGTTCATCAAATTGTCACACTAGTACTCCAAATGAAGAAGCAAGGATTGAATTATTTCATGTGAGGGTTCTTTCAAAACATACAAAAATCGACACACTATTTGATCGTGGGTCTCAAGCCAATTTGATATCTGAAGAATTAGTCAAGAAACTTAATATTGAAACCATTCCACATCCCAAACCATATCCATTGCGTTGGATATGTAAGAACACAAATTTAAAGGTTACAAGAAAGTGTATTCTTCGGTTTGCAATCATGACAAACTTCATTGTCAAAGTTGAATTAGATGTTGTACCACTTGATATTTTAGAAATTGTTTTGGGTAGTCCTTACCTCTATGATAGAAAATTCATCTTCTATTTCCATGAAAACAAGTACCACTTATTCAAATATGGTGTTGAGTATATTGTGAGAGATCATTGCAAGAAACCAAACCTTTCATTAGTTAATGCAGGGAAAATGAAAAGACTAGTGAATTCAAGAAAGAATTTTGTGCTTCTTATGATTAAACTAAAGAATGATGTTAATTGTGAAGCATTTCAAGGTTTTGATCCAAAGTTGAAATCTGATTTTATTGAAGAGGTTAATCAAAATAATGAGATGTTTCAGGAACCAAAGGGATTACCTCCCAAGAAGGGAATCTAGCGTGAAATACAGTTGCAGCAATATTGTCCTCTTCCTAACATTGGCATGTATAGGATGTCAGTGATGGAGAGTGTTGAAATGAAAAATAAAATTCAAGAATTTTTAGACAAATGGATAATCTGACCAAGTACTTCACCATGCGGGTCACTTATTGTGTTGATTCCAAAGAAGGATGGAAGACGGTCGAGGGGCATGGATACATATTTGTGTTGATAAATTATTTTACCAAGTGGGACGAAGCCTAATGCCTACATATAATAACATCGAATAAACAACTAGTTTTTTCCTCTTTAATAATGTCATTGCTAGGTTTGGTGTGCCACAAGCTATTGTTTCAGACCATGGGAAATATTTTCAGAATCACATGATGTTTGAGCTTACTGCCAAGTTGGGCCTTCAACATGATAGCTCAACTCCATACTACCCAAAGGAAAATGGTCAAGTAGAAGCTATTAACAAAGTTTTGAAAATGATGCTACAACGCATGATAGAGATTCACAAAACGAATTGGCACCTCATCCTTTATGCAGCTTTGTGTGAATATTGAACCCCTACCCAGATTTCTACTGGATTCACACATTTTCAATTGGTGTATGGTCTATAGGAAATCCTTCCCATCGATGTGAGATTCCATCGTTGAAACTTTACATTGAACTTCTCCCCACTACTTCCGCAAAAGAAGAACATCTATTGCATCTAGCATTCTTAGATGAAACCTAGCATGATGTCGCAATGGAAAACGAGGCCCACAAGAAATGCATTAAAGAAAAATATGACAAGAATTTTAAACCTTGTGCCTTCTCGGAAGGTGACCTAGTCTTGTTGTATGATTAAGAAGCCGATAAGTTAGGGGCTAGGAAGTTTGATCCGATGTAGCTAGGCCTGTACATAGTTAAAAAAATTCTTTTGAAAGAGGATTACGAGCTTCTTGGTTGTGATGGAATCTAGTTGGTGCAACCCAGAAATAGGTTGTACCTCCAAAAATACTATGCTTAATCATTTTTGTGTAGTCACTATGTACATATTGTGTGTTAGTGTCAATATTTGCATGCTTCCACCAGGGATCAAAACACATTTGCATATGCATCTTAGGTGTCTCATACTGAATAAATTTTACATCATTCCATTAGGTCATGATTTAAAATTGTTCCGCTGGTGGTTGTCCTTGTCAATAAACTCCATCCTCCCTCCAAGATTAATATTTATGACTCATTCCTATGTCCCCTTGAGCATAATAACACTTATGGAAATGATTTTTCCACTTGAAAGTATTTTAAGTCAAAACCTCATGCAAAGGCCAGGTCAAAGGGTAGTCCCATTAGGTCATTATGATTTTTCCATTTTCAAGGTCATTCCTTCATTCCGATGAGGTCAGCATATATATGAGAGGGATTGAACAAGATCATCATGATGGTTTCATTATAATTTAAAGGTTGTATTTTTCAGTTTGAAGACTTTTTTTTTATCAAAATGCCATTTTGATAGAAAAGTCACCTATGTAATTTATTTTATTTTTTCTAAATGTAATTTCATGTTATTATATGTAATTAATAAAATCCCAAAGTTGTTAAAGAAATCATGTCAAGCCTCGGTGAGCAAAAGAAAAATCCAGCTCCAAGTTGATCAACCCTGCAATACAAAAAGAGTCAAAGAGTATCAGTGATAAAGGAAAAAAGAATTCAAAAATTAGAAAAGTGGGTATTTCAAATTAAATCAAAATCCACTTGCCTACAAAGTCTATCAAACATTTCGAATAAGCCATTTTTTCCTTTCCAAGTATCAACAATATTCACCAAAGAAGAATTTTTGAGTTTTTTGAGTGAAATTTGGCCAAATTTCTCGGCGTTGCGTGTTCAGAGGGTTTGCGCTACGCGTTTTCACCAGTGCTGCACCCTTTCTGAGAGATACCAGTGTAAATTTAATTGGCGGTACATGCTCAGACCAAGGCACTATGCGTTTGAATAGGCGTTGCGCCCTCAGCCAGTGGCATTGCGTGCCTGCACAGTGAAGACTTGTGAGGGGTGTATCACTCCAAAATGCTTCAAACCACTTCTAAATTTCTCCTAAAATACTCCAAGAGCCCTAAAGCAACAAGTACATATCATATAACTTGTTTCTAAGTTATTTGAAGGCTCTTGAATGAATTTAAATGAAACCCTAATCACAGTTTATGGTCATTGTTCATACACTTGGTTCATCTTCTTAAAACATATATCAGTCACAGGCAAGGTTAATTTCATTCATTAGGGTTTTCATTGATCTATTTTTTTCATTCAATTCATTCCCTTCACTCATTACCTTCACTTGTTCAAACTAGCCATCTCATCCCCTTCCCTTTAATCTCATTCCATTTGTACCCTAGGGTTTCATAAGTCAGAGTTTAAAATGTATGATGAAGAAGATAGTGGTGTTGGTGAGGCACAAAGGCCAAGAATAAATGATCACAAAGAAGGGAAAATTAACAAGTACCCACAACCACAAGAGAACTCATGGCCTTTCCTCTCAATGTGTCTTGTTTCAAGCATGTGGGTTGTTTTGAGTTTTGTGAGAGAGTGTAGCAAATCCAAAATCACCCAGAGTTAACAAGACCGTTCATCACTAATTTACATGACAAACATGACACTCTTGCTGGGGTCACATTTGACATATCCACCAATTTCATTGCAGCTGCTACAAGGATCCCTAGTGTGGGAGAGAGGTGGTTTAAACAAGAAAACCTTGATATGAGTTATTATGAACCATACCTACCACCTAGGTACAAGGATGACAAGAAATCAATTTTCCCTTTCTCTCATCTCCTTGACTGGTATGCCCCTATGATGAAATAATAATGAAGTATTTGAATTGTGAGGGGAGGTTTACCCAACTCTATTCATACCATATCTGACTCCTCATGCATTTCACTAGAGTTAGAATGCTACACATACCTTACTATCTTTTCCGTAGCATTTAAAAGATGGATTACATTGTGAAAAAGAGGGATCATAATAAACAAATGAAAATTATTTTTCATCATTCACTCATCAAAATGGTGGTCATGCATCAGCTTCAACAAAAAAACATTTCATGGGATGCATTCATTTCAAATGAGGTTTTCACTACTCCACCTAGTCATCATGAGCAGGATATTCCTTCTTCATCTCATCCTCCCATACCTACTTCTCCATCACATCCCACTATTCATACATCACCACCCACTCACATCCATTCACCTCATGTTGATCCTACCTCATCACCTTTCTATAACCCTTCACCATCACATCATGATACTGGAGCATCAAGCAGTGAAATGGATATTGAAGCAGCTTGCACTAAGATGAATGATATTGAGCCATTCCCTAAGACCTATCAGAGAGGCCATAGGTAGGTGTTTGATTCAGATGGTGTGAAAGGGGCCATGCCTTATTCATCAGCAAAATAGGTAGACAAGGGTAAGGAAAAGGCTACATAGCCTATCATTGTTGAGCAGGACTTTCAGTTGATTGAGAATGATGAGGAGGATGAGGATAGAGCCACTAGTGCAGTGACTAGAGGCAAGGAGGCTAATATTAGTGAGCTTCAAGCTAATATTTATAGAGCACAATATGTGATTGAATTTCTTGAGCTAGAGAATCAACAACGGTAGACCAAGCAAACTGTCAGTGAGGTCAAGAAAATTAGAGCTCAGAGAGAGACAGGAAAGGCCAAGGCCTTGCTGGAGGAAACCTTGGGCAGATTTGATGATAGTGATTATGAGGAATATTAGCTTCTGAGACAGAGATCAAGGAAAATTGGGCTAATTAAGGGTTTAGCTCGGGAAAGGAAAAAAGAGGCTGAATTGGCATAGCAGCTCACTCCAAGTGAGCTGCTTACCATATAGATTAGCAGAGACAGAGAGTCTTGGATTGAGAGGGCCAATTTGCATTTGGAGGGCCTACTAGAGAAGGAAAATAAAGACATTGACATTAAGAGGCATATGGCAAGACACTATGCCATGAGAAACAAGATTGTAAGGGCCAAGCTCAAACGATGACATGCAAAGATTCAGGCTTTGACTGAGTCAAAGGAGAAGGAGAAGTTGAACATTCTTGCTGAGGTTTCCCTCTAGGCCTCCAACCCTTGATCAGCAAGTAAATTCACAATTTCAGCAAGTTTTAGGAGATTTGGAATAGAACTGGTCCCTCAAAGAGGAAAAAAAACATCAAAATATCATGTTTCTGCCCTCTTTTTGACATTGGCACTGCGCGTTTACCAGTCTTGGGAGAACAAGTTTTTAACAGGGCAGAGGGACACCATTTTGGAAACTGGAGGCATATTTGGAAACCAGACTCAGAGGGATTTACAATGAGATATCATGGATCTTATTTTGACACAGGGAAGGCCTCCAAAAGTTGGTTGCAAGACAGGCCATTTTTTCTATCATGGTGCTACGCATTTACCAAGGAATTGGCAATTTTCATTGTTTTCAACATTTTTGACTTATTGACTTTTTGATTGGGAAAATGGGAAAATTACTGATGTAAATGGTCAATATGGATTTAAATATCATTTTTTCACTTTTATCTAGGATATATTCATCCGATAAGTCTTCTAGGGGGTCAAATGAATCAGTTTCCTCTCTTTTAAAGTTAAATTGTTGAGTTTTGCTAGTCTTCAAAATCTTATTTGGGAGTAAGTGAAACAACTCATCCTCTCATGGATTCGACTCCCTGAGGCTAGGGAGAGTGGATTTGAGGTATATTTTATGTATTTCCTATGTTATTGTAATGGTTGGACTCACTTGGAGCTTTGGCATATCAAGATACATTTTGTATCAGTTTGGCTCGGACATTAATAGAAATTTGCAGCTATTTTCTTGGGATCCATGTGGTATGAGTTTTAGACATATTTTCCTCTCTTTTATCAATTTTTTTGAATGTTTTGTCAATTCATAATCCATTACATGTCTATAATATACTATATTTCAAGTTTGAAATGCATAATCTATATGTATTTATGCTTTGTTTTGGGAAATTTAGTATAATGTGTTCATTCTCCTAAGTTTAGGGAAAATAGATTCCAAATGATTTCCCTATATCCTTACCAATATCTTCACCTTACCATAATCATATTTAATCTCTAAATATTGTACCTACCTTGCCCCTTGGAAACCCTGCAGATTTTGACCTAATCTCCTTGCCCTAGCTGTTTGACTTCTCTTGATCCAGTAAACCCTACACAAATCAAAAAATTAAAAACCCTGAGCTACTATACCTAGCCTAAAATCTTCTTTCCTCAGTCATCTTGATTTTTTTCTATATGGAGAGAGCCCTCTCTTGGCCTAGTAGGGCTAGCTACTTGGCTAAGCATAGTTTGAGGTTACCTCAGGATTGCCTCTCTCAGCCTTGAGGTTCAATCTGAGTGATAACATTTTGGCGACTCCACTGGGGAAGAAAAATTAAGATAAGATCAACCCCAGTAATTAATTTTCATTGGAATTATTAAACTTGTGGATGATAAGTATAGAATTTTTTCAAAGGCCGAGTTGAAAATTTTGTAAATTGCATATTTGTTTTTGAAATTGGACATACTGGCTTCTTGAAGATATACCATATCCAACCCCGATCCAAATCCTCCCATCATTGTTAGTGATCCTCATAACATTGGAAGAAAAAATATGGCTGTTGTTGAAACTTCTAGTTCAGTCGGAAATCAATAAGAAGGAATTTCCATTCCCAGAGCTCTTTCATTTCCTGAAGGGTTAGAAAACTTGCAGGATTTTGAATTTGATATAAATTTTGAGAAAAATTTATTTTGAAGTAAATATTTGAGTTGGATTGACGAGATAGTTGTTTATTCCTCTATTTCCTTCCATTGTCCTGTTTAATATCAATTTTCACACTCTCAATTAGGGTTTCAATAAAGATCTCAATCAGTGACGCAATATTTACAATCTCTTAAAAATTTTCAGAACTACTCTTTGCAAGTAAGTGCTTGGCTAGAAAGCAGAACTCAGATCTCATATTCTTCTTCCATCACTTCATCTATTATTACTCAGAACATCCCTCTACCCCCTCCTTCTTCTTCATCTGCTATTCACACTACTCAATCAGGGACAAGTATTCCTTTGATCACATCAGGCATCCAAATCCCTGTGATAAATCCTTTTGTTAATCCCCACCTCCACCTCCATTCATGGCTACAAGATATGCCCCCCTTGTTATCCCTCAAAACCCTGGTGCTATGCTCGCAGATTATCAAACTAAAATCCCTTTTTTTGATGATACTTGGTCTATAACAACTTTAAAGCATGTATATAAGATGAATGAATTCTTTTAACTTCATGAAATTGATGTAGAAGATGTGAATATGAGACTGTTTGCACAAAGTTTGGGAGGGAAAGTAAGAAAATGGTTCAGAGATTTACTAGTAGCCATTGTTGACACCTTAGAAGTTTTTCATAATCAGTTTGTAGAAAGATAGGAACAAAAGAAGAATCCCCTTCAAATCCTGTCCGAATATGAGAACATCAAAAGGAACGTTGGTGAGTCTATTCAATATTATTGTGTGAGATTTAATGTAGTGTACAATGCTCTTCTTGCACATATGAAACCACTGGAGGGTATGGTTTTGGTAAAATTCCCAGATGGATTTGATGCTGATATGGCATATCAGTTGCATGAATGAGATCCTACAACTTTAGCAGATATGCAAAAGAATGTTGTAAGTGTGGAATCTAATTTGCTGGCTAAGAGAGTAAGGATGAGATTAGAAAAGAGAGTGACTATCAAAGAAGATACATCTACTTCTGAGGCGAAAATGGATTTATTACTCCAAACTATGGAGAGAATGGTTGATCGATTAACTATCTCAAATAGACCTGAACAACAGATCCGGAATCCAAATTTCAGAGGGTATCAGCCTCAGTTTAGAATCAATAAAAGAGAGCAAAAAGCACCTAACCAAACAGCACAACAACAGCAACAGATTCAGACCCCATTGTAGTAGAATTATGTCCAAGGAGAGGAAGAAGAAGAGGAATATCCAGTGATTGAAATAAATCATTTCTTTACGACAGATGGCTTGCCCATGTTCCTAAATGAAGATGAAGAGTATACTGAAAATATGGATTCCTTGAAGTTGAGGAATATATCTTGGAAAATGATGATTATTTGGAGACATAATCAAATGATTACCAGCATGGATATATGAATGCTTTGAGTGCACAATAGAAACAATATTATCTAAGGAGCAGAGATGTACTTTTCAATCCCATTCAGAAAAGGAAAGAGAAGTCAAAGCATGATATTCCTAATAACCAGATAAAGGGTAAATAACATGCAGCTCAGAATCATAATAACATCAACCAACCATCAACAAGCTCAACTACTAAAGAGAAAGACACTCAGCAGAAGGAGATTTTGACAAGGGATCAAAATGATAGAATAGATACTGCTGTCAAAGAGGTAGATAAAGTTACAACTTTTAATTTAGAAAATTAAATATCTAAATTGAAAGTGTCCATTCCTTTGAAAAAACTAGTGAAGAATAGTCATTACAGAGATCAGGTGTCTAAAATGCTGCTAGTTGATCCTTTGTCTGATATGGTTAATGTTAAAGATGACCACCCCGAGCTCATTTTCGGTCCAACTATAGCTGGTAAATTAGGAGAGAGTGAAGTTCCCCCTTTTTATTTAAGCCTTAGACTGCATTAGTACATACTTCACAATGCTATGCTTGATTCCGGTGCTTCTCATAATTTGATGCCTAAGGCTATTATGGAAATGTTTGGCATGGATATCACCTGACCTTATCATGATTTTTATTCATTTTATTCTTGTAGAGTTCGCTGTATTGGTTTCATTAAAGATTTAGTGGTTTCTTTGGATCAAATCTCGGCCAAGAATGTTTTGATGGATGTGGTGGTGGCTGACATACCACCTCGTTTCTGCATGCTACTGTCCAGATCACGGGGAGCCAAAATCAAAGGTACTTTACAACTTGACTTATCCTATGCTGCTATTCCTATTTTTGGGATTGACTAAATTGTATCGGGAAAAGAAAATGAAATATGTGATAACTAGTAAGGAGAAGCCTATAAATCATCTGATACAGGCTGTAGATACAGATTTGGAATATTTTATTTTGTATAATGATGGTGATTTGAATGATGTAAATAATCAGCTAGTAATAGCAGAAGATGTTCCAGAAGTTTCTGAAAGTTTTAGAGCAGTTCTGGATAAGGAAAAATAAGTGATGACCTCAAAAGTGGTGATTTCTTCAGAGCAGCCTTCGGAAGAACAGAAAATCAGTGCAGAACAACAAATTGAGGTGACTGGCCAAAGTAAAATAGAACCAAAAGTTGAGTTTTAGCACCTAGAAGACGAAGAGGGCTAATGGAGCATGGCTTTTGACGGTGCTTTGGGTAAGGAAGGTGCAGGTTTTGGTATTTGGATCCGAAGTCCAGTTTGTAAATCTGGTAGAATTCCAAGTAGTGTTAGAGAATGCTCTTTTAAATTGGCTTTTGACTGTTCTAATAATGAAGCGGAGTATGAAGCATTGATCACAGGTCTTAAAATTTTGAAGAAGCTTGGTGCAACAATAATTTCTGTTTATGGTGATTTTGAGCTTGTTATAAAGCAAGTGAAAGGAGAATATCAAGCAAAGAATATGCAGATGAGAGCTTATCGAAATGCAGTCTTGGATGTCTTAAAAATGTTTCCTGAGTATACATTAACAAAAATGCCAAGAACTCAGAACATCATTGCAGATTATCTTGCTACGGTGGCAAGTAATCTCAAAATTCTGATGAACTCCCGTAATAAATTTGAAATTCATGTCAAACATAGACCTAGTGTTCCGGATAATCTAAGATACTGGCAAGCTTTTTGGGATGAAAAATAAATTAATAGTTTTTTGCAAAATGAAGGAAAATTCAAAGATGCTTTTACTAATGATGTTTGTGATGTTGATGATCAAGACATAGAAGCCCTTCAGATAAATGTTTTTTAGCTGAAAGATAATGTTATTCCTAGAGGTCTGGTACCTTTAGAAGATCTGTTTGATCAGGATGATGTGGCTAGGAAACCAACGTTGACTCCTATAGAGAAGGGTGTGGAAGATATGAACATCGGAACAATAGACAAGCCCAAGATTGTTAAGTTGTATAAGACATTGTCTCTCGAGGTGAAAGATAAGTACATCAAATTTTTGTCTGAATTTTTTGGTATTTTTGCATGGGATTATGTAGATTTGAAATTTTATGTTAAGAATATTATTCAACATACTATTCCCATCAAGCCGGATCAAAAACCTTTCAGACAGAAGTTGAGAAAGATAAACCCAAGATTGCTGTCATCCATCGAGAAAGAGGTAAAAAGATTGTACAAATCAGGTATCATTGTGCCAATTAGGTTTTTTGATTGGATTTCAAATTTGGTGTCGGTTAGGAAAAATACTGAAGAGATAAGGTTATGCATAGATTTCCTGAATTTGAATAAAGTATCTATAAAGGATAATTACCTCCTTCTTAAGATGGACCATGTTTTGCAAAGGGTAGTTGGAGCATCATGGATGTCACTACTTTACGGTTATTTAGGTTATAATCAGATTTTGGTACATGAAGAAGACCAAGGTAAGACTACTTTCACAACACCTTGGGGAACCTTTCAGTATGTTAAAATTCCATTCGAACTCAAGAATTCAAGGGCTACTTTTCAGCGGGCGATGGATATAGCCTTTGCTAATGAGAAGGATGTTTTCTTAGTCATATATCTAGATGATTTGATAGTGTTTTCTAGTTATGATGATCAACATTTGTATTATTTAAGGATTATTTTTCAGAAATGTAGGGAGTTCGAGATTTATTTAAATCCAAAAAAGAGTCTTTTTTCCATGGAGGAAGGAAAACTGTTTGGTCACATAATTTCCAAATATGGTATTCGCATTGATGCTTCCAGAGTAGAAGCCATTCAAAAAATAGAATTTCCACGGAACAAAAAGAGATACAGGCTTTCAATGGAAAGATGAACTTCTTACACCGATTTGTTCCTAATTTAGCTGAAAATTTGAGAGAAATGACTAATATGTTGAAGAAGGAAAGCAATGTAAAATGGACCATTGATGCTATGAAGTCTTTCAACCTGGTAAAGCTTTCTTTGAGTACAGCTCCTATTTTGGTTAGTCTAGATTATACTAGTGATTTCATAATTTTTTCATTGCATCTGAGCATACCTTGGCTGCAGTTTTAATGCAAAAGAGAGACCAAGTTGAACATCCTATTGATTTCTTCTGTCGAGCCATTAGAGATGCTGGTATTCACTATAAAATTATTGAGAAACAAGTTTAGCCCTAATCAAAGCCTTGAAATATTTCCAAATCTATATTCTACATTCACATACTCTAGCCTATGTTCCAAATGAAACGATAAAAGAGATTCTCACACAAACTCATCCTGAAGGTTGGAGAGGTAGGTGGATAGAAGATATGCTAGAGTATGATCTCAAGATCAGGCCTACCAAATTGATCAAGGGATAGGGGTTAGCCAAGCTGATGGCTGAATCCAAATTGGATGCTCTAGACATAAACATTATTGCAACAATGTCAAAAGATGATGAAGATAGCGCTCTTATACAGGTATCAAAAATGTTTCTTACTTCATTATGGTATTATGATATAGTGTATGTCCTTTAGCACTTATGTCCTCCTCCTAGAATGTCAAAAAGTCAGGGTAGGTATTTGAAATTGAAATATGCTAAATACTGCATTCTAGGAAGTGCCCTTTATTGGAAGGATCAAGGAGGTGTTCTTTTGAATTGCCTTGTTGAAGATGAAGTTAAGCAGGTAATGGATGAATTTCATAGGGGAGATTGTGGACGTCATTTGCTTTGGAAAACAACAGCTAACAAAGTGTTGAGAGCAGGGTATTACTGGCCAACTTTATTTTCTGGTTTGTACAAAACAGTCACAAACTGTCATGAATGTCAAGTTTTTCAGGGAAAAAGGAAGATTCTTCCTCTTCCGCTGAAGCCTGTTGTATTAAATTCTCCTTTCCAATAGTGGGGACTTGATTTTTTTGAGGAAATTAATCCCAAATCATTGGCACATCACAGATGGATCCTAACAGCCACCGACTACTTCACTAAGTGGATCGAGGCTATTCCTACAAGGAAAGCTACGGACACGGTAATCATTCAATTTTTAGAATGCAATATTTTGTCTCGTTTTGGTTGTCCTCACAATATTATTACAGATAATGCTGCAAAATTTAAGTCAGAGAAGATGATTGAGTTTTTTCACAAGTATAATATCAGATTGGGCCATTCTACCGCATATTATCCACAGGGCAATGGACTAGTTGAGTCCTATAACAAATCTTTGGTGAATATCATTAAGAAAATGTTGGAGGAGAACAAGAAAAGTTGGCATAGGAAGCTTACAAATGCTTTGTGGGTAGACCGAGTGAGTACCAAGAAATATATAGGTATGTCACCTTTTGAATTGGTTTATGGTACAGATACAATTTTTCCTACATCACTTGCAGTCCCGGTTATGAGGTTATTGCAGGAAGCAGATAGTGAGGAAGATGATATGCAACGTTGAATGAATCAAATGATTCATATTTAGCAAACAAGGGAGGAAGTTTCTCAGACTTCTTCTAAGATTCAGGAGAGAATCAATAATATTTATGATCGAAAAACTAAAGCAGATAAGTTTCAGCTGGAGGATGTAGTGGTGAGATGGGATGCAAGAAATGAAGGTAAAGGTAAGCACGAGAAGTTTGAAAATATTTCGAAGGGACCCTAAAAGATCTTGGCTTATCGAGGACAAAATGCCGATTTGATGAAAGAGATTAATGGAGAGGAGTGTTCAAGAGGACCAATCAATGGTAGGCTCCTGAAACATTATTATTTCTGATGCAACTTCTAAGAGAATGTTTCACTTTCATTATACATACCAATTTATATTTCCTGCAAGGTTTGAGGCAGAAGGTCATCTAGGCTTGGGGCCTGAACTGAAGGCTATAAAGCTTTTTGATTTTCTATTATTTTCAGAGTTTTGGAGTCAGTTTTTAGTTAGTGTCAGAGTCATTTTTTGAGTCATTTTCTTAGTCACTTTAATGGTTTTTGAAGTTAATCTGCAGTCTTTAGTTGTTATTTGACCGTATTTACCCAATGGTTAGGCACTTGGTCTATGGTGTTCTTGACACTTCCAAGAGCTACCATCCCCAATAAGGCCAATGTTAGTGCCAGTATTTTCATGCTTCTACCAAGGATCAAAACACATTTTCATGTGCATCTTAGGTGTCTCATACTGAATAAATTTTTCATCATTCCATTAGTTCATGATTTAAAATTGTTTCGCTGGTGGTTTTCCTTGTAAATAAAATCCATCCTCCCTCCAAGATTCATATTGCGAACTCATTCCTATGTCCCCTTGAGCATAATAACACTTATGGAAATGATTTTTCCACTTGAAAGTATTTTAAGTCAAAACCTCATGAAAAGGTCAGGTCAAAGGGTAGTCCCATTAGGTCATTAGGATTTTGCATTTTTCAAGGTCATTCCTTCATTCCGATGAGGTCAGAATATATATTAGAGGGATTTAACAAGATCATCATGATGGTTCCATTATAATTTAAAGGTTGTATTTTCAGTTTGAAGACTTTTTTATCAAAATTCCATTTTGATAGAAAAGTCACCTATGTAATTTATTTTAATTTTTATAAATGTAATTTCATATTATTATGTGTAATTAATAAAACCCCAAAGTTGTCAAAGAAATCATGTCAAGCCTCAGTGAGGAAAAGAAAAAGCTAGCACCAAGTTGATCAAGACTGCAATGCAAAAAGAGTCAAAGAGTGTCAACGATAAATGAAAAAGGACTTCGAACATTAGAAAAGTGGGTATTTAAAAGTTAAATCAAAATCCACTTGCCTATAAAGCCTATCAAACATTTCAAATTATCCATTGTTTCCTTTCAAAGTATCAAGAGTATTCAACAAAGAAGAACTTTTGAGTTTTTTTGAGTGAAATTGGGCCAAATTTCTCGGCGCTGCTCGTTTAGAGGGTTAGCGCTGCAAGTTTGCATTGACGTTGTGCGCCTGCCAGTGGCGTTGTGTTCTTGCTAGGAGATCCTAGTGTAAATTGAGTTGGCCACTGCGTGCTCAGACCAAGGCGTTGCGCGTTTGGATAGGCGCTGCACCCTCAGCTAGTGGCGTTGCGCGCCTGCACAATGAAGACTTGTGAGGGGTGTATCACTAAAAAACACTTCAAACCACTTCTAAATTTCTCCTAAAATCCTCCAAGATCCCTAAAGCAGTAAGTACATATTATATAACTTTTTTATAAGTTATTTTATGGCTCTTGAATGAATTGAAATGAAACCCTAATCTCAGTTTATGGTCATTGTTCATACACTTGGTTCATCTTCTTAAAACATTTATCAGTCATAGGAAGGGTTAATTTCATTCACCTAGGGTTTTCATTGATCTAGTTTGTTCATTCACTTCATTCCCTTCACTCATTACCTTTACTTGTTCAAACTAGCCATGTCATCCCCTTCCCTTTCATCTCATTCCATTTGTACCATAGGGTTTCATAAGTCAGAGTTTAAAATGTCCAAGGAAGAAGATAGTGGTGTTGGTGGGGCATAAAGGCCAAGAGGAAATGATCACAAAGGAGGGAAAATTAACAGGTTTGAACCCATAACCACAAGAGAACTCATGGCCTCTCCTCTCACTGTGTCTTGTTTCAAGCATGTGGGCTGTTTTGAGTTTTTTGAGAGAGTGTAGCAAATCCAAAATCACCCGGAGTTAACAAGATTTTTCATCACTAATTTACATGAAAAACATGTCACTCTTGCTGGGGTCACATTTTACATATCCACCAATGCCATTGCAGCTGCTACAGGGATCCCTAGTGTGGGAGAGAGATGGTTTAAACAAGAAAACCTTGATATGAGTTATTATGAACCATACCTACCACCTAGGTACAAGGATGACAAGAAATCAATTTTCCCTTTCTCTCATCTCCTTGACTGGTATGCCCCTATGATGAAAATAATAATGAAGTATTTCAGTTGTGAGGGGAGGTTTACCTAACTCTACTCATACCATATTTGACTCCTCATGCATTTCACTAGAGTTAGAATGCTACACATACCTTACTATCTTTTCCACAACATTTACAAGATGGCTTACATTGTGAAAAAGAGGGATCACAATAAACAAATGCAAATTATTTTTCATCATTCACTCATCAGGATGGTGGCCATGCATCATCTTCAACAAAAAAAAAATTCATGGGATGCATTCATTGCAAATGAGGTTTTCACTACTCCACCTAGTCATTATGAGTAGGATATTCCTTCTTCATCTCATTCTCCCATACCTACTTCTCCATCACATCCCGCTGTTCATACATCACCACCCACTCACATCCATTCACCTCATGTTGATCCTACCTCATCACCTTTCTATAACCCTTCCCCATCACATCATGATACTATAGCATCAAGCAGTGAAAAGGATATTGAAGCAACTTGCACTAAGATGATTTATATTGAGCCATTCCCTAAGACCTATTAGAGAGGCCATAGGCAAGTGTTTTCTTCACATGGTGTGATAGGGGCCATGCCTTCTTCATCAGCAAAACAGGTAGAAAAGGGTAAGGAAAAGGCTACATAGCCTATCATTGTTGAGCAGGAGTTTTAGTTGATTGAGAGTGATGAGGAGGATGAGGATAGAGCCACTAGTGCAGTGATTGACTTTCTTGAGCTAGAGAATCAACAACTGTAGACCAAGAAAACCGTCAGTGAGGTCATGAAAATTAGAGCTCAAAGAGAGGCAGGAAATGCCAAGGCCTTTCTAGAGGAAACCTTGGGTAGATTTGATGATAGTGATTATGAGGAAGATTAGCTTCCGAGACAGAGACTGAGGACAATTGGGCTAAAGAAGGCTTTAGCTCGAGAAAGGCAGAAAGAGGCTGAATTGGCAGAACAGCTCACTCCAAGTGAGCTTCTTACCATAGAGATTAGCAGAGACAGAGAATCTTGGCTTGAGAGGGCCAATTTTCATTTGGAGGGCCTACTAGATAAGGCAAAGAAATACATTGACATTTAGAGGAATATGGCAAGACACTATGCCATGAGAAACAAGATTTCAAGGCCCAAGCTCAAACAATGCCATGCAAAGATTTAGGCTTTGACTGAGTCAAAGGAGAAGGAGAAGTTGAAAATTCTTGCTGAGGTTTCCCTCTAGGCCTCCAACCCTTGATCAGCAAGCAAATTCACAATTTTGGCACACTTTGGACAAATTTTGATTTTTGAAAGTTTAACACACATAAAATTGGCTAAATGCGCAGCACCATTGGCGTTGCGCTCTTTTTTGGGAAATCCAATTGGAAAATGGTAAGCATCATCATGTTCATAATGATGATTATATCAACCTCATCAAGTTTCAAGAGATTTGGAGTAGAACTGGTTCCTCAAAGAGGCAAAAAACCATCAAAAAATCATGTTTATGCCCACTTTTTGACCTTGGCGTGGTGCATTTACCAGTATTGGGAGAACAAGTTTTTGACAGGGAAGATGAACAACATTTTGGAAGCTAGAGGAATATTTGAAAACTAGACTTAGAGGGGTTTCCAATGAGCTATCATGGATCTTATTTGGAAACCGGGAAGGCCTCGAAAAGTTGGATGCAAGACAAGCCATTTGTTTCTGTCACGACGTTGCGCGTTTACCAAGGAATTGGCAATTTTCATTGTTTTCAACATTTTTGACTTTTTGACTTTTTGATTGAGAAAATGGGAAAATTACTGATGTAAATGGTCAAGATGGATGTAAATATTATGTTTTCACTTTTATCTAGGATAGATGCATCAAACAAGTCTTTTAGGGGGGTCAAATGAATCAGTTTCCTCTCTTTTAGAGGCAAATTGTTGAGTTTTCCTAGTTATCAGAATCTTGTTTGGGAGTAGGTGAAACAACTCCTCCTCTCATGGATTCGACTCCCTAAGGCTAGGGAGAGTGGTTTTTAGGTATATTTGATGTATTTCCTCAGTCATTTTAATGGTTGGACTCACTTGGATCTTTGGCATATCAAGAGACATTTTGTATCAATTTGGCTCAGACATTAATATAAATTTGCAGCTATTTTCTTGGGATCCATGTGGTATGAGTTTTAGAAATAGTTTCCTCTCTGTTATCAATTTGTTTGAATGTATTGTTAATTCATAATCAATTACATGTCTATAATTTACTAGATTTCAAGTTTGAAAGGCAGAGTCCATGTGTATTTATGCTCTATTTTCGGAAATATAGTATAATGTGTTCATTCTCTTCAGTTTAGGGAAAATACATTCCAAATTCTTTCCATAGCTCCTCACCAGTCTCTTCACCTCACCATAATCATATTTAATGTCTAAATCTTCTACCTACCTTTCCCCTTGGAAACCCTGTAGATTTTGACCTAATCTTCTTGCCCTAGCTGTTTGACTCCCCCTGATCCAGCAAACCCTACACAAATCAAAAAATCAAAACCTCGAGCTACTCTACCTAGCCTAAAATATTCTTTCCTCAATCATGTTGACTGTGTTCTATATGGAGAGATTCCCTCTCCTGGCCTAGTAGGGCTAGCTACTTGGCTCAGCGTGGTTTGAGGTTACCTCGTGATTTCTTGTCTCAGCCTTGGGGTTCAATCTGAGTGATAAAATTGTGTATGAATGTGTTTATTGTGTTTACGGTGTGTCTCCTTCGGAGTTTCCTACCATATTTGTTAATATTTCTTTACATTTGGTTTTCAGATGTCAAAATCCATTCAACCATATGTCTATTATGATGATGGTGCTCGTCATAGTACTCGAAATATTTCCTCTACAACATGGACTATTTATGCTCTGGGTGGAAAATTAGTGAGATTACAAGGGATTTTTATTAGTCTCTCTACTAATAATATCACTGAGTATAGCGTAGTGACTGAGCTATTGTATGATGCTATTGATTATGGCATCTGTTGCAAAATAGTTATACTTGACTCACAACTTGTAGTAATAAAATTAACTAATGTCTATTCAGTACAAAGTCTAACTATGTTACATATGTTTTTAACGGTTCTCCTTCTAGAAAGAAATTTTGATTACATCCAATATCAACACATTCCTAGAAGTCAAAACACATTAGCTAATGCATTAACAAATCATGGTTTAGGAAGACATTTATGACAGATTAAAAAAAAAAAATTCAATCTACATCACACATTTAACAAGGTAATAGAGAAAATAAGAAACACCGATAGGTAGATAAATGTATATAATTTTGTTTTACAAAAATCTGTGTCTGAGACACATATGGACACATGGCCTATCATATAAAAAAAACATGTCGTAAAAATATGGCTCTAAGGCCTCCTAGTAGACTAGTCTTGATGATGATCACAATAACAAACAATCGCACAGGAAACTTTGCACAATAATTGACTGATAATTTCAAGCACTCCAATGGTGTAACACTACAATATCATATGGATCTAATTGACCCTAGTCTCTTGTATTCTATGGTTTAATTCCTCAACATGATGCTTGAACTCTACAAGAGTCTCAATTATCTTGAGATATTGCATCGTCTCTCCTGCTCCTGTAGCTACCTGTGCTCGAATATGGGCAAGTAGTGGCTCTCCATGTCGTTGAAGATAGGATGCACCGAATGGTCGAACAGGTCCAACATCTGCATGTGAAATAAATATTTAGTCTTGGATACATGAATAAATAAATAAATAATTGTAAAAAAAAAATATAGAAAACATTGAAAATTAATTTGTTTTACCTATGTCACCCCATTTCTCGCCTTCAGGTAAAATAATATCTGGATCTCCTTGAAAGTTTGCTTCGACATATGGGTAGTCTTCGATCATAATGAGTTGCATTCACAACCATCGAAAGAAAATAGGTCTGAAACTCATGGAAGAAAGACCTGCATGTCGAGACATGAGATCTACCCATTGCCTCATCAATGGATCCTAGGGTTCCAGAAGCTCAAGCACGATATGCTAAGGATGAAGTAATGGAATCCTCTCTAAGGTAAATGAGATCAAGATGTAACTGTATCCAAAAAAATATCCCATATTTTTCTTTATTGATTTGTTCCTTCAAATTCACCAACAGGCTCTCACTCCAATTAAACATAGTTGGTTCTATGCATTCTAATTCATATTGCATTTGGGACCTGTTAGCCAAATGCACAGTAACAATGCCAACCAATGTAATAATAATGAAAAGGATTATCCTAAGAGGAAAACATACTGCATCCATAATCTCTATCTTCCCATCTTTTTTTGGCTGGGAACGAGGTCTATAGTGTGAAACAATGTAATCTTTGGTAGTCTCACCACCCCTTCTCGTTCCAGATAACGAGATAAGAGCTCCCCTTCTTGAAAAAATTGTCAAAAAATAAATATCCTCCACCTATATACTAAGCATATGTGCTCCAGTCCTGAAACATTGTGCCTAAATATCCCATTCCCTGACTAGATATTCCAATAATTCTAGTTGGGCTCTCATGCTAGGAAGCCAAAAGAACTTAAGAAGTCCACAACTGTCTTAAGGCTTCAATAGTTACTAGATCATTGGCAGCACCCAAGTCATGGGTCTCATGTTCACTTTCTCACTAAATCAAATCCATTTTTTCTCCATTATATACGTTCAATACAATGAGAAGAATATTTATAATAAATCCCATGCAAAAAATTGAGGAAAATTTAAGTGTAAATCATAAAACCCTTTTTTGAAACATGGCCAATGCACCTTGCCTTAAGAGGAAAAAGCGTTGTAACATACTTTCTCTTCTTTGGGAGCTACGTTGAAGTGCTATTCCCAGTGTTAATCCTTCATGCTCAGTGCACCTTTCAACATTGAGAGGGTGTGTTGGAGCTAGGGCGTAATTCTAGAGCCCAAATGCACTTAAAACTCAATTTTTTTTCCATGAAATAAAAAATGGAAACCATGAAAAGAAAGGGAAAGGTAAGATATCATACCTGGAACTGATGGAACTAGAAATGGTTCACTGTATTGGCCGCAATAAGCTGCTAAATTTTGGGGGAAAAAATAACTCAGAGCTCACTCACAAAGAGTTAAAATGAAAATGGTAAAAATGAATTTAATTTTTGCCTATTTATGGTCAAGTAATTATTATTTTATTATTTTGACACAATTTTGACCTAAATTTTCCATATATCATGTATCTTTTATATTTTTTTGATGTTTTGAGCAGGTTGAACTCTGTTTGAAGGATTTAATGGCATTTTTTGAGTTTAAACATGTAATTTTGACAGAGGAGGATACTTTTATAACTTTTTCGAGTTCTGTAAAATTATGAAAAAGGAATCCCTTGGAATCCTCTTTCAGCTCTTTTTAGACTCCCTACACATGAAAATATTGCTGACCACTTGTATTTTTGAAATCATTAAAGTAAATGAAAATACGTCTATGCAGTCAAAGTTTAATCCTTTTCCAGATAGATAAAATATTTACGAAAAAGGAATACCTTAGTCAAACATGGATAAGGGGTTCTCCTGAGTATATTTTTCTGCCTTTTTGGACTCAAGAGACAATATTACAAAAATGAACCTTTGGAGTTTTATTTTTCACCTCTTTTTCAAACTCTCTATTCATGAAAAGAAGTCAAGTTACACCTTCACTAGACTAGTAAAAGCATCAAACACTGTTGGAATCGTTGACCCAGACAGGAATAAACCACTCCTTCTCAAGGTTCGTTAAAAATACTCAGAGGTACTCATCCGAAGGATGACATTATAGATCAAGCATATGTTATCCTCCTCAATATTGTAAAAGATAAAGAGGTAATATCTAGCAATGGTTGGGTAAATAGGGAAAACAAGATACATGACCTATTAATGGTACTGAGTCACTCTTGAACATGACACTCTTTCACTTCATCTTCGTGACTATTGGGTTTGTAAATCTGCTTGCCTATTTGGTTCATCAAACCATATTAAAAGCCTCCACATTTGATTTTGAGTCAATGCTTCCAAATCCACAAAGTGTTGTCGACATGTTCAAGAGAAGTCCTTTAGTTGACATATGATATGATACTATTAAGCCTTCATTCATCTTTGTTGTTCCTGAACCAATTCCACATCAACATCATTGTGTCTCAAATCTTGATACCTATTTCGTGTCATTGATGGGGTATACATCAAGGCCCTCATGTGACATGTTTCTTCCTATCGACATCATCTCATCATCCTGGAAGTTGACTTAGAAATTCCCTTTGGTACCTTGGACTTTCATACATCAATGGAAACTTTACTCACTCTCAATGATAGGTCTTCATCATTGGCCTTCGACCAGAAGATTTTGTGTGGTGTTCAACTTCATATCATCTACTCACACAACTTATACTGTACTATGGTACCTTGAGATTGATAACATCATTGTTGGTTTATCTCATGTTTGTTAACATCTTACATCAATGGACGGTAATAATATGGTGTCTACCATGTTCAACTTCAAATTATATATTCACATGGTTAGACTCATACATTTAGCGATCGAGTGAATGAGATAAAAGACCCCAGATCTAGTTTCATCCATCCAGGAGATGATTTCAGGGTTAATAAAATATTACAAAGTATGATGGCTATGTTCATCCAAATAGTCATCTAAGTGAGGGTCCACACTTTATCATCAATGGACAAGACTAATTGGTCATTGTATATGAAATATTGCCTTATATGCCGAGCGTGGGTATGCCCTCCCTCAACAATGATATCATGATGAAAATGTGTTGTAACATATAATTATCACAACCTATTTTTTCTTGATACAAACTTTTCAAAAGGTAAATCACTTCAGTACTCAGTTGTTTCTTCTGACTTTTTACTTTAGGGGGTAATATGTTACAGGCCATTTTGTCACATAATTCCAAAATTCCTGCGAACCAGATCAATCAAAATCCATGAACAATTTTTCATAATCCCTTCACAAATCCCTAAGTATCACTTCTCCAAAAAGTCCGAGTTTATGGGAAAATTAACTCAAAAACACTATTTTTAGCCCTAGTGCATCTTGCATGTTTTTCCCTTCTGTAGGTGCACTGATTCTAGAAATTCAAGAAAATAAAAAATATCTATGAAGCTTCCTCTTACAAAATATTCCAAGGTAGTTTTAACTATAGATAGAGAGCTCGAATTACTATCTGATCTTATCTTGGAGACCTTATCTCTTATCCCTTGAGCTCATCCTTCAAGCATATTTGGATCTTAGGCATAGAATGGTAAATCCTAAACTACCACTCTTACCCTATATATTTACTACCTTCCATAACATTAGGGTTGGATTCGAGATATTGATAGTGCCCTCATGCTAATACTTTGAACATCAAGGAGCCATCACATTCACACATTAGGGTTGGTATTGAGCTGTGATTTGTGACAAGGAAGGACAAGTCAACTTGGGGAGATATCTACAAAGTCAACTTCTATTTATGGTTTTAAACTCTCTCCTATATTTATCAATATAAAGAGTATCTTATTTTCCTATATTTATTGTGTTATGTTGTCTCATTTATTTAAATGCCATGTTGATTCATTGAATATAGATTTTATATTATGCTACATGGATGTGTTGGATCCTTTGCTTGTTTTAGTCATGTCTGCAGGTTCTAATTATAACACTTGGAGCTAGAATTGGAGCTTACAAGAAAGGAGGAGAGGAAGGATTAACCCAGATTCTAGGTAGGCTTCTTTCCCATTTTATTATTTCTCTAAGGAAAATTCAAAGATTTTTTTCTTATGTTGTTCAAGATCATACCACTAGATCTAGTGAATTCACCTTTGTCTACAATCATGAAAATTTTTCATAATAGAAAGGAAGTTGAATTATGGGGTATCATAGGGAAACTAGGAAAGATAATAAACTCTAATGCATGAAAAAGGTTACGAAGAAAACAAAACAGGGCGTAATTGCATAATTATGCTCACTGGAAGTTTAAACATCAAAATCCTCTGTTTCTTCAGATATCCAAAAAGTCTTGGAACACCATTCTAAGGTATTTGATAATCCCAAAGGCCTCCCAACTATTTGTGATCATGATCATGATATTCATTTGATTCTAGGAAGTGTTCCTCCAAACATAAGGCCTTACATATATCCCTATGCCCAAAAGAGTGAAATTGAACGTATGGTTGTAGAAATGCTATAGGATGGTATAATTCTACCTAGTCAAAGTTATTTATCTACGCCAGTAGTAATGGTGCACAAGAAGGATTGATCATGGTGCATGTGTCCCAATTATAGGGAGCTCAGCAAGCTCACTATTAAAGATAGTTTTTCCATTCCTTTCATTGATGAATTATTGGATGAATTACATGGAGAAAATTACTTCACCAAGCTTGATCTTCGTTCAGGACATAATCAAATTAGAATGAAGACCGAAGGCATTCCAAAAAAAACATTCAAAACTCATTTGGGTCATTATGAATTTTTGGTCATACCTTTCGGCCTTATCAATGCACCTTATGCATTTTAAGGTTTGATGAATTCCATTTTCAAACCCTTCCTTACAAAATTTGTGCAGTATTTTTTGATGATATGCTAATCTACAACAAGTCATGGAAGGATCACGTTCAGCATGTTGACACGGTGCTCAAACTATTGGAGGAGAAACAATTATATGAAAAAACCTCCAAATATTTCTTTGGAGTATAGGAGGTGGAATATTTTGGTCATATTGTATCTCATGAGTGTGTTGAGGTAAATCCTAAAAAAATTAAAGCCATTAAGGAATGGAAAATCCCCACAATCATAAAGCATATTCGACGATTTCTCGGGTTGACAGGGTATTATCACAAGTTTGTTAAGAATTATGGGAGAATAGAAACACCTATAACAAAATTACTTAATAAAGATGCATTTTATTGGACTCCAAAAGAAACTAAGGCATTTGAACATCTTAAAGACGCAATGTGCCAACCACCGGTATTAACTATGTCAAAATTCACAAAAACCTTTACTGTGGAATGTGACGCCTCTGGAAATGGAATTGGTGTTGTTTTAAATCAAGAAGGAAGACCCATTTCTTTTGAAATTAATCCAATCAAATGAAAGTATTTATAAAAACCTATATATGAGAAGGAAATATTGTCAATACTACATGCACTAAAGTAATGGTGATCTTAGCTAATGGGAAGGCACTTCAAGGTAAAAAAAAATTATGATAGTCTTAAATAAATTTTGGAACAAATATTTGTTGAGAAATTAGGGCATTTAATTCAATTTCTATTTCATGATAATTAATTGTGAACTTGTTATGCTTATTTACTTAGATCTTATATTCATTAACTTATTATGTATTTCATCAAGTCAATCATCAAAACACAAGAGACACAAATTTTAGGCTTTCCAGCTAGGGCCAAAACCTCTCCCTCTTGGAGAGGAAAACCTGAAGGTAATTCTTATTATAAATCTTCAATTGAAGAGTACCATAACCATGACATGGACCCTTGACACTAGTAATCCTCCAAGACCCTTGTCACTACTCTTCTCGTCTCCTTATGATGATCTTCCTTTTTTGTAGCGAACAACACCAACCCTAGGGAAGCTCGGTCCCTAGCCTTATGTTCTTTCTTCCTTAATCTATATTTGGTCACCTAAACAATTCTCCTCGGCCTACTTTTTGTTAGTATGAATCTTTCGTCGTAAAATATCACTTTAGCTACGCATAACAAATATCCCTAACATCGATTATGGCTGCAAAATATCTTTAAGTCTGCTGCAAAAATCCAGATCTAAGCACAAAAGACATTAAGAAGATAAAATATAATATGGCTCCATGCATCCAATAGACAAGACAAGAACAATGTATTTAAAAGAATTTTATATTATATTAAAGAATGGGGCACCTGAGAGGAAAACAAGAAAGGTGTTTTCCGGTTCTCCTCAATGGGATGGGTTCTTGAAAGTCCTCACTGTTTCAAATCTAAAATTCCTCTCTCTTATTGGTGTGGAAAAGCCAGACAAACATAGAACTCAATGGGAGCTCACAAAGAAAAATGGAAATGGTGACCAAGAGTAGATCCAGAGTGATCTAATGCAATGGAGGTGACTAATGAATGGGGAAAACCCTTCTATTTATAAAAAAATATTGGGGTGTTCTAGAACTCGGTGCATGAATAAAATATTATTAATCAAATTCTAGAATCACCCTTTAGGAATATTTTATTATATTTGTTGGAGGGAAAATGTTTTTTGACTTGGGTCAATTCCTTTATTTTTAAACAATAAATAAATAAATGATTTATTTATTATTTTAGGGAGATGGTGGGAATATAATTAAACAAATAATTATTTATTTAATTATATAAAAATGAGTTAGTCAAACTTAACTAGGAATATTATTAAATAATGATTTTAATAACTTATTCCTAAGAAATAATTAATTAAATAATGATTTATTTAATTAATTTTCTTGTTTTGGGTTAAATATGACCAGGAAATATGGACAAATGGTATTTTACATGGTGAAAGCAATTTTACTTAGGGTAAAATTGGTCTTACATGGTGTACTTGAGTTCATCTAATGATAATGGGTTAGATGACCAAAAAAATGGTGTAACAGATTGTCCCCCAATGTACGAGTGTTAGGAGCAAATCGTATGACCGAAGTACGTTGTAAGAACTCAATCACTAGGCATCAAGAGGGAAGTGAGAGAAAGAAATATAAGGTAGTCTAATGTGCTAAAGGACTAGACCCGGAGGAGACGAGACTTATAGGTGCAACAAGTCTCTAGGTGATGAAGTGGTACCAGTGTTAAAGGTGGCGGGGGAGGCATACCTATGCCCGCCGAGACAATAGTACAAAGAATAAGGCGCCCGGAAAACCATAGAACACAATAATGAAGCATGTGCTGGCCTAAACATGAGCCAGATAAATAAAATGATGAATCCCACATACATGCGATGCCTGGAATAACCTTCAGGACTTATACAAGAAGATTTTAGTACATGAGATACAAATACACCCAAATGCCCCTGACACACGGGGAAGGGCTCGCAACATCTGACTGGTACATGCAAATCGAAGAGGCGCTGTAAGCAGTTGAGGCCGATATCATCAAATGAGAGGAGCTGCATCAAGGGCGGAAATGAAGAAGTCATCCAGGCATGTGGGGGGCTACCTGTAGGGCCACCCCCTCATGAGGGTTGAGACATCTCACACATGCCCGGGAATCACCAATAGCTGCTGCTGCATCACTGGACCATCAAGTGTATAGATTGAGAAGAGCTCGAACCAAGGTACACTACCCCCTAGACCTGGCTTCTGGAGTAAATGAGCTAATGTCGATAGAAGTAGGTCCACCATAGGTGAGGCAATAAGGGAACCCCAACTAAGGCACGAGGGAAAATAGTAGAGCGACAAACAGATAGACACTATTGATGATGATGGAATGAGGGATACGAAGGAACGTTTGGACGACTTCCCTTGTTAGAGAATAACGGGCATGAATGGCTTGGCAGTGATTGACGCAATATCAGGAGGGATAGGGGACAAGGGTACCGAAGGCCATAATGTGCGACATGAGAGAGGGAACAAACAAGAAAGGATGGAGGACTATAGCGGGGTACAAATGGACACGGAATGGACTCCATGAATGCGATGATGACTCGACTCAGGTGCTCTAATCAAGGGCGACTCGATGGTGCTGCCTCATATTAAGGGTCCAATGGGGGACTAGAAAAGCATGAGTACAATAGGGTAGCTCATGATGTTGGGAAAAATACTGAGAGGGGGGTGAACCGCATTATCGCATACTCAAAATTTTCACTTTTCATTCCTGAAAACCCACACGCTACTTTCCTTTATAAACTAGCATATACACGCGGACATTTCATGCAACTAGCGTATAACATAGAGATCTAATTATGTCATTAGTTCTTTGCTTATATATTCCATCATTCATTCAATATCATATGTTCACAAACAAGAACATGTGCAAAAGAAGAAATGTATCAAACCATCACACAAAGCATCACACATGAACACCAGGATTTTTAGGTGGAAACCCAAGTCGGGAGAAAACCACCGCTGCAGTTGCTCAGCCTTCAATATTTTATTATAGAGAAAACATCTTACAACATATGTGGTGGCGCAGACTTGACCAGCACGCAGGCACCCACCTGCGCTCGTTTACCAGCCTCTCCTGGAAGGGAGCTCCAACCCCCTGACTCGTTTACCAGCCTCTCCTGGAAGGGAGCTACGACCCCCTGCTCTCATTTACCAGCCTCACCTGGAAGGGAGCTGCAACCCCCTGACTGAAGGCTACAACCTTCAGCACCACCTTGGACCACGTTTCATCAATTTTCACACTGGATCCACAAGTTCAATAGAACAACACTTGCAGGCCACGTTTCATCATATTTTCAGACTGGACCCTCTCCATGCATTTAAGCACAGTCAAACATCAACAACAGATAGCTAAAACATAGCAGATCAGATCAGACATTCCATACCCCATACTTCAGCAAACCCTAGTTTTCATACGCGCTTTTCTTTCACTTATGTCGCATATATACACGCTTCCATCCACATCAACCAGCGTATACCTCTGTACATATTATAGAGCTCATTTCATTGCGCATACGCGCTTTCTCTTCAGCAAAGCCGCGTATATATGCGCTTCCTCTGCGGCGAACTAGCATATAGATCTTCAACCATTATAGAGCAGCATACTTCTTCAGATCAGCTATTCAGTTCAGATTTACCCTTTTACTTCAGACAGATGTTCGCCTCATCTCAGATCTAAGCCTTCCATAAACAGATCTAGTAGATACAAATACATTCCAGATCTAGATATTCCGCTTCATCATTTCTTCATAGGTGCATCATAGTTTCAAATCTACTATCAAACCTTTTCCCTTTCCATACAGATATACTTCACAGAGAAGTATTCATTCAAGCTCAGACATCTTGCACCCACACACATGATTTGCACAATGAATTTCTTCTCTTTATATAGGTTTACCCTTTTTCAATACCATGAGCCAAAACAATACCATGAGCCCAAAACTACATTACTTCCGATGGTATTCCTGGACGGGGTCATTTAGACGAATCATTACCCAATACAATGGGTCAATACCATGGTGTTTACCCCTGGTTTTGCACTTTTTGAGCGCTTTAGCCCATACGTGACTTGGCACGTTCTTTTCCGCGTGCATACGCGACTTCCCTTAGACAGATCCGCGTATGCCTTGAGACATACTCTTTCACCATAGATTTAGCACAATCTGAATTCCTTTCTTCACTGCCTTCTGTACTCACTGTAGATACATCAGATTTACTTCATTAAGAACATATTCTATCAAGCACAAACTTCATCAAGTAAGTTGCCATCATCTTCATCAGGTGGGTTGCCATTCAAGAACAACTCTCTACATCATATTGTCAACAAACATCATATCACATCAGATTTACATCATTTACCAAGTCCATCAAGTCAAGAATAACTTCATCAGGTGTATTGCCATCAAGGACAACACATGCCAACACTCTCATGTCTTCATCTTCATTCAGTGGGTTGCCATCAAGGACAACACTCTACATCATATTGCCAACAATCTCCCCCTTTGGACTTGATGGCAACCACGATGGTGTTTGATCACCACAACAGATAGGTACATTAAGAATACAATGACACCATGTCACTCTCCCCATTCTTTGACACCATTCTTTCTCTTCATTCAAACACCATGTCACTCTCCCCATTTGACATCAAGGGCAAAGGGCGGATCAAAACCAACACACTCTCCCTCTTTTCTCCTCATGTATACTGAAGTGACCAAGCTCCCCCTGAGTTTATGCTGAATCTTCAAACATAGTTTTCAATGAAGTACATGACTCTATGAACTTCCTATCACCAAAGACTCATACTTACATCAAATATCCAACCAAGTGGATTTACATATGAGACTCAAGTACCCAATCAAGTGGATTTACACATTTCAACTCAGCTACCCAACCAAGTGGGTTTACAAAATTTGACTCAGCTACCCAACCAAGTGGGTTTACAAATTTGACTCAGCTACCCAACCAAGTGGGTTTACAAATTTGACAAGTCCTTACATGACTAAATATTACAATTTTACATCATGGGTCTCAACAAGATCTTTTCATCAAAATATAAATATGACCATTTATGACCATCACCAGAAAGTCCTCAAGAAAGAGAACATATTTCAGAACCATCATAATGCCAACAATTCATTATACTCAGCAACGCTAATGCTCCCCCTGAATTTGTGCATCCACGCATCCTTTTCATATGACTAAGGCTCCCCCTTAGTTTGTGCATCCTGAACACTTTTACCAAAAAATCATCAAGGCATCTTTATCAAAACATTAGAAATAGAATTACGAGAACTGGAACACCACCAGAGATACCAAATAGTATCAGAGATACCAAACAGCACTGCAGCTGTGCTGAAAGAGAGCCGACTCCAAACAGAAAATTGTCAGCAATCAGACATACGCGGTTTTCTGTGCATGAAATCACGTATATACGCGACTATGTTTCAGGAAATCCGCGTATCCAATTCAATCTTCTACATTTAAGTAGATTTTCTCTTCTGACAGACAGAGACAACTCCAGCTTCAGCTTGTGAAATTCAAATGCTTCCCTGGAACATGTGAGGGCAGACAGATAGGACAATCTAGTTGTGTCTTCAAGCGTCATCCAATGGTTGTAGCATAAGCACATTAGTAACCAAGCCTTCAGATTCTTTGCAGCATCAATACAATCTTTCCAAGAGAGATTATCATACCAGAACATCATCTTCACATAAGTGTCAAGAAATCATCCATGTGGTCCAACATCACCATGATCTTTAAGATGTAACATGAAGTAACATATGTAGGCAAAAGATCTCAACCATAGTAACAAACTCTGCATGTTCTATTCTTATTTCTGAATCATCCAACTCATCCATGTGTGAGTACAAAAGATACTTATCAGCAACCAGGGCTCAAAATCTCATCATAATAAACCATGTACCAAGTCATCATCATTTGAGCATGAGTATCATAAAAACCAAAGAGTAAGCAGTCATATTGCCAACAATGCAATCATTAGTATTCAACCTGCTGCTCCCCCTGAACCAGTGCTCCTTCTTAACTTGTGCAACCTGAATACGTTCATCAGTAAGTCATCAGCAAAAATCTCTGCATGAACTGCCCTTATCTCCGAATTATAAGACTTCCATCTCAACAATGAATACTCTTCATCAAAAAGAAAACAGGACTCATCCACAATCTTCAACATAAGAAACCATGTATCATATCATCATTATTTAGAACTGAGAAACTAATCTGATACTGAGTCAATAATATAGTTATTAACAGTCAGACTGAAGCTCCCCCTGATCCTCTGCTCCAGATCTTCAGCTATCATATAAATTCTCTTATCATCAATGCATACGCAACTGTGTCTGCTGGAACTCGCGTGTATATGCGACTTTTGTTCATCGAACCCGCGTATGGAAAGTGAAGCATAGAAATTTTTCACATTCCTTCTTCTCCCCCTGAACTTGTACTTCCTGTACCTGTCTTCTTCATATCAGATGCTCTGTCAGAAATACATATAACCAGAATAAACAAATCAATCATGAGAGACATCATACATTGCTCCCCCTGTGACGATACATTACTAAATCTCATAATGTATCCCACATCATTCTCATCAATCGCAGAAGTAAGCTTCAAAAGTGGATGACCTGAAGAGGGTCAAAATTCCCTACGTTTTTTATCGGTCCTCCATCTTTTTCCAGATTTGTTTGAACTTTCTATTTGTGCTGGAAGTTATCCAATTTCTCATATTTGTTCAACTTGCATTCCTTTTCTACATGTCCAGGACAGGTGCCATAAGAATAACATCTCATGTGTCTCGTAGAAATAAGCATAAGAATCATAATGGGTATTTCTAGTCTTCCTCCTTTTACAATCAGCTGCTTTATGCCTATACTTGTTACATGAGAAACAATATCCTTTGAAGAAACCAGAGTACCCTTCTATGTAGGATTTGTTAGTTTGTGGCTGAAATGATCTGCTCCTGCAATTTGCTGCAACATGCCCATAATTATGACATTTAAAACATTCAACATTATTGACTGATTTCCTTTGATATTTCATCATTGTTGGTTGACCTTTTGTCTCTTTCAACACTTCAGGTTTTGCATTGACATCCTCCGAATTTTTAGCACTTCCTTGTGAGCTAGATTCTCCTTTAACAGTTTCATGGAAACCAAGACCAAGTTTGATAGCAAGAGACCTTTTATTACTACGAATATTGTCCAAAATATTAGTACTATCTTGAAACCTCAAAAGTTTAACCTTTTCTTCTAATTTACCCTTGAGAATGTTTACCTCAACCTCCAAGGCTTGACATTGCTTTGTCATGCTTTCTTCTTTCCTTCTTCCATCTTCTACTTGATCCTTCAGATTTAGAATCTCTTCTTTCAACCAATTCTCATTTTCTTCACATGTTTGTTGCAGCTCTTCATTCTTCTTATTTGATTTTTCCGCATCTTTGAGAGAGATGATTTCTGCTTCAAGGCCTTCCTTTTCAAATGGTTGTAGAGGTTCCTCATTATTCTTACTTGATGCTTCAAGATCTGCTTGTAGAGAGATGATTGCAGCTTCAAGTCTCATTCTTCTTGCTTTATTTTTTGAGTAGATCCATTTAGATCGTTGATTTCTGCTTCTAGTTCTTTAATTCGATTGGATGCATAAGTATGAAACCTTTGATACTTGTCCACCTGTCCATTCAGCATTTCTATTTGGTCTTTCATTTGAGAGATCATCTCTTTGTAGATAGAATCTTTCTAATCAATT
This sequence comes from Pinus albicaulis, assembly GCA_034641835.2. Lineage (NCBI taxonomy): Eukaryota > Viridiplantae > Streptophyta > Pinopsida > Pinales > Pinaceae > Pinus > Pinus albicaulis. The sequence continues at coordinate 1,069,991,041 of CM076575.1, read as the reverse complement.
TTCTTTTGTTGTTCTTCAACTTTGATCTTGATAGTTTCTTCTAGATCCACAACTTTACTTTCACTATCTTCACGATTGTTTGCACAAAGAAGAGTATTAAAAGGACCCAAATCACTATCAGATTCATCTTCTTCAATTTTTTCTATACATATTTTCTAAGACATCTCCTTGCTTCGAGTGGCTTTCTTCTTTTGCTTCTTTGCCATGAGCACTTTCAAATTATGGTCAGAATCTTCTTCATCTTCACTGGACACTTCATCATCATCTTCATTTGCATAATAACTCTTCCTCTTTTCAAATTGTTTCCCTTTGCCATGTTTCTCTCTATAAGGACATTTAGCAAAAAGATAGTGACCAACTTTTCCACACTCAAAACATTTGAAGGGAAGCTTACCTTTGAATCTTCTAGTACCTAGTTGGAGTTTTCTCACAAAATTCGCTTCTTCTTCTTCGGATATATAGCTGGATTCTTTGACAACTTCCTTTTCCTTTCCTCTTGCAGATACCTTAAAAGCAGCTTCTCTTAATTGAGAAGGACCTCCTTGTCTCATTTCAAAAGTAGTCAGAATACCATGTAATTGAACAATAGTAAGAGTTTGCAGATCTTGCCTTTCTTCAATAGATGAAACTTTAGAGTCAAATTTTGAAGTCAAGGATCTTAAGAATTTTTCCACCAGAGTAGTATCAGTTATTGTTTCACCCAAATTTCTCATTCGATTTACAATATCATCTAGACGAAGAAAGAAACTGGCAATACTTTCATCACTATGCATCCTTAAGTTTTCATATTCAATTCTGAGAGTTTGGAGTTTTGCACTTTTTACCTTTGTGTCTCATTCATAACTTAGAATGATTTTGTCCCATATTTCTTTTGCTGAACGTAGCTGCATCACTTTAGCAAATTCTGGTTTAGACATGCTTCCTAATAAGACATTTACGAATTTGGCATTGATTTCATACTTCTTCCTTTCTGCTGCATCAGTAGGAATACTTGCCGGGTATTGATAACCTTCTTCCACGATTGCCCATACATATGCACCAAGACTTTGCAGATATGCTTTTTTTCGTACCTTCCAGAATATCAAATTTCTTCCATTGAATAGAGGTGGCTTTATAGACATCACTCCTTCTTGACTTCCCATTGCGACGGATCTCCTTCAAGCGATCAAGCTTCTGCAGAAGAACCTGCTCTGATACCAATTGTTGGGAAAAATACTGAGAGGGGGGGGGGTGAATCAGTATTTACTGCATACTCAAAACTTTTCACTTTTCATTCCTTAAAACCCATACGCAACTTTCCTTCAGTAAACTAGCGTATACACGCGGATATCTTTCATGCAACTAGCGTATACACAGAGATCTAATTATGTCATTAGTTCTTTGCTTATATCTTCCATCATTCATTCATCAGATGTTCAATAACCAGTAAGCATGTGTAGTAAGAACAGAATAAACCATCACACAAAGCATCACACATGAACACCAGGATTTTTAGGTGGAAACCCAAGTCAGGAGAAAACCACCGCTGTAGTTGCTAAGCCTTCAATATTTTATTATAGAGAAAACATCTTACAACATATGTGCTTCGGTGCGTACTCCTACCGCACGTGTGCACCCACCGCGCTTGTTTACCACTCCTCTCCGGAAGGAGTCCATCTGTTTGTCTCCGTTTACCACCCTCTCCCGGAAGGGAGCTACGACCCCCTCGTCTCGTTTACTCACCACCTCGGAAGGGAGCTACGACCCCGTCTTCGTTTACCGTGCCCTCACCCGGAAGGGAGCTACAACCCCTCGATCAGTTGCAACCCCCAGCACCCCCATGGACCACGTTTCATCAATTTTCACACCGGATCCAACAACTTCAAAAGAGCACAACTCTGCAGCCACCTTTCATCATATTTTCAACCGGACCCTCTCCATGCATTTAAGCATTACCAAACATCAACAACAGATAGCTAAAACACAAATGTACTCGCATCGAGACTCATACCCCTTGCTTCAGCAAACCCTAGTTTGCATACGCGCTTTCCTTTCACTGATGTCGCGTATATACGCGCTTCCGTTCACACAAACCAGCGTATACTTCTGTACATATTACAGAGCTCATTTCATTGCGCATACGTGCTTTCTCTTTAGCAAAGCCACGTATATACGCGCTTCCTCTACGGCGAACTAGCGTATAGATCTTCAACCATTATAGAGCAACATACTTCTTCAGATCAGATATTTAGTTCAGATTTACCCTTTTACTTCAGACAGATGTTCGCCTCATCTCAGATCTAAGCCTTCCATAAACAGATCTAGCAGATACAAAATACATTCCAGATCTAGATTCCCTTCTTCATCATTTCTTCATGGGTGCATCATAGTTTCGTATCTACTATCAAACCTTTTCCCTTTCCATACGTATATACCGAGAAGTATTCATTCAGGAGGTACATCTTTTGCACCCACAGACACATGATTTTCACAATGAATTTCTTCTCTTTATATAGGTTTACCCTTTTTCAATACCATGAGCCCTTTTCAATACCATGAGCCAAAACAATACCATGAGCCCAAAACTACATTACTTCTGTTGGTATTCCTGGACGAGGTCATTTAGACAAATCATTACCCAATACAATGGGTCAATACCATGGTGGTTACCCCTGGTTTTTCACTTTATGAGCGCTTTTTGCCCATACGCGACTTGGCACGTTGTTTTCCGTGTGCATACGCGACTTCTCCTAGATCAATCCGCGTATACCTTGAGACCTACTTTTTTCATCATAGATTTAGCACATGCTGAATTCCTTTCTTCATTGCCTTCTGTACTTACTGTAGATACATCAGATTTACTTCATCAAGAACATATTCTATCAAGCACAAACTTCATCAAGTAAGTTTCCATCATCTTCATCAAGTGGGTTGCCATTCAATGACAACACTCAGCATCATATTGCTAACTAACATCATTTCACATCAGATTTACATCATTTACCAAGTCCATCACGTCAAGAATAACTTCATCAGGTGGATTGCCATAAAGGACAACACATGCCAACACTCTCATGTCTTCATCTTCATTCAGTGGGTTGCCATCAAGGACAACACTCTGCATCATATTGCCAACAATCTCCCCTTTGGACTTGATGGCAACCAGGATGGTGTTTGATCACCACAACAGATAGGTACATTAAGAATACAATGACACCATGTCACTCTCCCCATTCTTTGACACCATTCTTTATCTTTATTCAAACACCATGTCACTCTCCCCCTTTGACATCAAGGGCAAAGGGCGGATCAAAACCAACACACTCTCCCTCTTTTCTCCTCATGTAGAAGAAGCGTTCTGCAGATCTGATGTATACTGAAGTGTCCAAGCTCCCCCTTAGTTCATGCTGAATCTTCAAACATATTTTTCAATGAAGTACATGACTCTATGAACTTCCTATCACCAAAGACTCATACTTACATCAAAGATCGAACCAAGTGGATTTACATATGAGTCTCAAATGCCCAACCAAGTGGGTTTACACATTTGCCCCAAATACCCAACCAAGCGGGTTTAAAAAATTTGACTCATCACCCAACCAAGTGGGTTTAAAAATTTGACTCAAATTTTTACCCAACCAAGTGGGTTTACAAATTTGAGTTGTAAGTCCTTACATGACTAAATATTACAATTTTACATCATGGTCCACAAGATTCTTTCATCAAAAATACAAATTATTATATGACTCACTTAAAGTCCTCAAGAAAGAGAACATATTTTAGAACCATCATAATGCCAACAATGCATTATACTCAGCAACGCTAAAGCTCCCCCTGAATCTGTGCATCCACGCATCCTTTTCATATGACTAAGGCTCCCCCTTAGTTTGTGCATCCTGAACACTTTCACCAACAAATCATCAAGGCATATTTATCAAAACATGAGAAAATAATTATGAGAACTGGAACACCACCAGATATACCAAACAGTATTAGAGATACCAAACAGCACTGCAGCTGTGTTGAAGAGAGCTGACTCCAAACTGAAAAATGTCAGCAATCAGACATACGCGGTTTTCTGTGCATGAACTCGCGTATATACGCGACTGTGTTTCAGGAAACCCGCGTATAAAATACCATCTTCTACATTTTAACCAAAACTGGTCCTTTGTGAGGCAGAGACAATGTTCAGCAACTTTCTGAGATATTTGAATAGTTTCCTGGAATACAGATAGATAAAACAATGTAGTTGTATCTTCAAGCATCATCCAATGGTTGTAGCATAAGCACATTAGTATCCAAGTCTTCAAATTCTTTGCAGCATCAATACATTCTTTCCATACCAGAACAGCATCTTCACATAAGTGTCAAGCAATCATCCATGTGGTCCAACATCACCATGATATTTAAGATTTAACATGAAGTACCATATGTAGGCAAAAGATCTCAACCATAGTAACAAACTCTGCATGATCTATTCTTATTTCTGAATCAAACGACATCCAACTCATCCATGTGTGAGCACAAAAGATACTTATCAGCAACCAGGGCTCAAAAATTCATCATAATAAACCATGTACCAAGTCATCATCATTTGAGCATGAGTATCACAAAAACCAAAGAATAAGCAGTCATATTGCCAACAATGCAATCATTAGTATTCAACCTGCTGCTCCCCCTGAACCAGTGCTCCTTCTTAACTTGCGCAACCTGAATACGTTCATCATCAAGTCATCAACAACAATCTCTGCATGAACTGCCCTTATCTCTGAATTATAAGACTTTCATCTCAACAATGAATACTCTTCATAAAAAAGCAAACATGACTCATCCACAATCTTCAACATAAGAAACCATGTATCATATCATCATTATTTAGAACTGAGAAACTAAGCTGATATTGAGTCAATAATACAGTTATTAACAGTCAGACTGATGCTCCCCCTGAACCTCTGCTCCAGATCTTCAGCTATCATATAAATTCTCTTATCATCAATGCATACGCGACTGTGTCTGCTGGAACTCACGTGTATACGCGACTTTTGTTCATCGAACCCGCGTATGGAAAGTGAAGCATAGAAATTTTTCACATTCCTTCATCTCCCCCTGAACTTGTACTTCCTGTACCTGTCTTCTTCATATCAGATGCTCTGTCAGAAATACATATAACCAGAATAATCAAATCAATCATGAGAGACATCATACATTTCTCCCCCTGTGATGATACATTACTAAATCTCATAATGTATCCCACATCATTCTTGCAGTCAATCAGAGAATTAAGCTTCAGAAGCGGATGACTGCAGTAGGGTCAAAATTCCCTACGTTTCTGATCGGTCCTCCATCTTTTTCCAGATTTGTTTGAACTTTCTATTTGTGTGCTGGAAGTTATCCAATTTCTCATATCTGTTCAACCTGCATTCTTTTTCTACATTTCCATACTTGTTACAAGAATAACATCTCATGTGTCCAGAGAAATAAGCATAAGAATCATAATGAGTATTTCTAATCTTCCTCCTTTTACAATCAGCTGCTTTATGTCCATACTTGTTACATGAAAAACAATATCCCTTAAAGAAACCAGAGTACCTTTCTATGTAGGAACTGTTTGTTTGAGGCTGAAATGATCTGCTCCTGCAATTTGCTACAACATGCCCATAATTATGACATTTAAAGCATTCAACATTATTGACTGATTTCCTTTGATATTTCATCATTGTTGGTTGACCTTTTGTCTCTTTCAACACTTCAGGTTTTGCATTGACATCCTCTGAATTTTTAGCACTTCCTTGTGAGCTAGATTCTCCTTTAACAGTTTCATGGAAACCAAGACCAAGTTTGATAGCGGGAGACCTTTGATTACTCAGAATATTGTCCAAAATATTAGTACTATCTTGAAACCTCAAAAGTTTAACCTTTTCTTCTAATTTACCTTTGAGAATGTTTACCTCAACCTCCAAGGCTTGACATTGCTTTGTCATGCTTTCTTCTTTCCTTATTCCATCTTCTACTTGATCCTTCAGATTTAGAATCTCTTCTTTCAACCAATTCTCGTTTTCTTCACATGTTTGTTGCAGCTCTTCATTCTTCTTATTTGATTTTTCCAGATCTTCTTTGATAGAGATGATTTCTACTTCAAGGCCTTCCTTTTCAAATGGTTGTAGAGGTTCCTCATTCTTCTTACTTGATGCTTCAAGATCTGCTTGCAGAGAGATGATTGCAGCTTCAAGTCATTCATTCTTCTTGCTTGATTTTTTGAGATCTGCATTTAGATCGTTGATTTCTACTTCTAGTTATTTAATTCGATTGGATGCATAAGTATGAAACCTTTGATACTTGTCCACCTGTCCATTCAGCATTTCTATTTGGTATTTCATTTGAGAGATCATCTCTTTGTAGATAGAATATTTCTGATCAATTTCCTTTTGTTGTTCTTCAACTTTGATCTTGATAGTTTCTTCTAGATCCACAACTTTACTTTCACTATCTTCACGATTGTTTGCACAAAGAAGAGTATTACAAGGACCCAAATCACTATCAGATTCATCTTCTTCAATTTTTACTATACAGGTTTTTTGAGACATCCCCTTGTTTCGAGTAGCCTTCTTCTTTTGCTTCTTTGCCATGAGCACTTTCAGATCATGGTCAGAATCTTCTTCATCTTCACTGGACACTTCATCATCATCTTCATTTGCATAATAACTCTTCCTCTTTTCAAGTTGTTTCCCTTTACCATGTTTTTCTCTATAAGGACATTTAGCAACATAGTGACCAACTTTTCCACACTCAAAACATTTGAAGGGAAGCTTACCTTTGAATCTTCCAGTACCTAGTTGGAGTTTTGTCACAAAATTCGCTTCTTCTTCTTCGGATATATAGCTGGATTCTTTGACAACTTCCTTTTCCTTTCCTCTTGCAGATACCTTAAAAGCAGCTTCTCTGATTTGGGAAGGACCTCCTTGTCTCATTTCAAAAGCAGTCAGAATACCATGTAATTGAACAATAGTAAGAGTTTGCAGATCTTGCCTTTCTTCAATAGCTGAAACTTTAGAGTCAAATTTTGAAGTCAAGGATCTTAAGACTTTTTCCACCAAAGTAGTATCAGTTATGGTTTCACCCAAATTTCTCATTCGATTTACAATATCATCCAAACGTAAGAAGAAATGGGAAATGCTCTCATCACTATGCATCTTCAAATTTTCATATTCAATTCTAAGAGTTTGGATTTTTGCACTTTTTACCTTTGTGTCTCCTTCATAGCTTAGAATGATTTTGTCCCATATTTCTTTTGCTGAATGTAGCTGCATCACTTTAGCAAATTCTGGTTCATACATGCTTCCTAATAAGACATTTACTGCTTTGGCATTGATTTCATACTTCTTCCTTTCTGCTGCATCAGTAGGAATACTTGTCGGGTATTGATAACCTTCTTCCACGATTGCCCATACATCTGCACCAAGACTTTGCAGATATGCTTTTGTACGTACCTTCCAGAATATCAAATTGCTTCCATTGAATAGAGGTGGCTTTATAGACATTACTCCTTCTTGACTTCCCATTGCGACGGATCTCCTTCAAGCGATCAAGCTTCTGCAGAAGGACCTGCTCCGATACCAATTGTTGGGAAAAATACTGAGAGGGGGGGTGAATCAGTATTTACTGCATATTCAAAAAAATTTACTTTTTCTCTCATTAAAACCCATATGCTACTTTCCTTTAGTAAAATCGTGTATACACGCGGATATCTTTCATTCAACTCGCGTATACATAGAGATCTAATTATGTCATTAGTTCTTTGCTTATATCATTCCATTATTCATTCATCAGATGTTCAATAAACAGTAAACATGTGCAGTAAGAACAGAATAAACCATCACACAAAGCATCACACATGAACACCAGGATTTTTAGGTGGAAACCCAAGTCGGGAGAAAACCACTGCTGCAGTTGCTCAGCCTTCAATATTTTATTATAGAGAAAACATCTTACAACAAATGTGCTGGTGCAGACTCCTACCAGCACGCAGGCACCCACCTGCGCTCGTTTACCAGCCTCTCCTGGAAGGGAGCTCCAACCCCCTGACTCGTTTACCAGCCTCTCCTGGAAGGGAGCTACGACCCCCTGCTCTCGTTTACCAGCCTCACCTAGAAGGGAGCTACGACCCCCTGATCTCGTTTACCAGCCTCACCTGGAAGGGAGCTACCACCCCCTGACTGAAGGCTACAACCCTCAGCACCACCTTGGACCACGTTTCATCAATTTTCACACTGGATCCAACAACTTCAATAGAACAATACTTGTAGGCCACGTTTCATCATATTTTCAGATTGGACCCTTTCCATACTTTTAAGCACAGTCAACCATGAAACAGATACATATAACTCACTGGCAGATATCAGTAAACCAGCAGAACAGATCAGACATTTCTTACCACAGACTTCAGCAAACCCTAGTTTGCATACGCGCTTTCCTTTCACTGATGTCGCGTATATATGCGCTTCCGTTCACATAAACCAGCGTATACCTCTGTACATATTTCATTGTGCATACGCGCTTTCTCTTCAGCGAAGCCGCGTATATACGCGCTTCCTCTGCGGCGAACTAGCGTATAGATCTTCAATTATTATAGAGCAGCATACTTCTTCAGATCAGATATTCAGTTCAGATTTACCCTTTTACTTCAGACAGATGTTCGCCTCATCTCATATCTAAGCCTTCCATAAACAGATCTAGCAGATACAAATACATTCCAGATCTAGATATTCTGCTTCATCATTTCTTCATAGGTGCATCATAGATTCAGATCTATTATCAAACCTTTACCCTTTCCATACAGATATACTTCATAGAGAAGTATTCATTCAAGCTCAGACATCTTCCTCCCACACACATGATTTGCACAATGAATTTCTTCTCTTTATATAGGTTTACCCTTTTTCAATACCATGAGCCCCTTTTTCAATACCATGAGCCAAAACAATACCATGAGCCCAAAACTACATTACTTCCGACGGTATTCCTGGACAGGGTCATTTAGACGAATCATTACCCAATACAATGGGTCAATACCATGGTGGTTACCCCTGATTTTGCACTTTATGAGCGCTTTTGCCGATACGCGACTTGGCACGTTGTTTCCCGCGTGCATACGCGACTTCCCCTAGACAGATCCGCGTATGCCTTGAGACATACTCTTTTCACCATAGATTTAGCACATGCTACATTCCTTTCTTCATTGCCTTCTATTCTCACTGTAGATACATCAGATTTACTTCATCAAGAACATATTCTATCAAGCAGAAACTTCATCAAGTAAGTTGCCATCTTCTTCATCAAGTGGGTTGCCATTCAATGACAACACTCAGCATCATATTTCTAACTAACATCATTTCACGTCAGATTTACATCATTTACCAAGTCCATCAGGTCAAGAATAACTTCATCAGGTGGATTGCCATCAAGGACAACACATGCCAACACTCTCATGTCTTCATCTTCATTCAGTGGGTTGCCATCAAGGACAACACTCTGCGTCATATTGCCAACACATGACGAAAATCAACACGAACGAAGACGAGTAAGGAGGAAAAGTGGTGCCCCAGGTACAAGTGTCGTAAGTGAAGAAATTCGATTTTGAGAAGAGGTGAATAGACCCTTCATGGACAAAATGTGTCCTGGTGAAGTATTGAAACATGGAAAACTGACAGATACCCATTTGAGTGCTTGGGGAGTGTTTTCCAATGGTGCTGACAGTGTGTCAAACAGGGCTACGGTTTGGTAGCAGTGGGCGAAAGAGAAAATAGGGGTTTTCTTCTAATAAGGCATTTTTCCTCCAAAATCATTCATTTGCTTGTGTAGCTGTGGTGAATGTGGAGAGGAGAGAAGGCCCTAAATCTTGCGGCGATCATAGCGGACAAACCGACCGTTGGAATCATGATCCTTCAGTTGCAGGTAAGAGGCCTAATCCTACTCTTTGTTTTTGATGGATTCAAATTGCAGATTAGGGTTTTAAATCTCCGTAACTGCCCCTACTTCATCATTACGGTTGGGTTGCACTTTTTGGAGCAAAAAATGCGACCTGGGACGCAGGTTTTGGCCTGAAAAGTGCAACTTGGCCCAGGATTTTCCCAAAAAGTGTGACCTGTTAGATGTGGGAGGTTTCAGTGCTGTTATGGGCTGAGATTCAGTTTTGGTGAAAATTAATGTAGGTTTGCTGATCTGTAGACTTAAAAAAATGATGGTTTTGTGCAGATATGGTAGATATACGGATCAAGTGGAGAGAGAGAGACTTAGGTACATTACAGACGAAAATCCAAGTGGATCAGGGTGTCCGTCGTGCACTGGTTAGGTATGGAGTTATGAAATTTTTGGACAACCCTTTGATGAGGGATGGAGAGCCCTTGTAGGCCCGGATTATTAGTTATTGGGATCCAGATCATGAGGCGTTTAGAGTGCAGGGGCACAGGATCGAGCTGAAGGTCCAGGATCTGTATTTCTTGACTAGTCTCCCACCATTAGGGATGGTGGGAAATACGTAGCCAGTGTTACCACGGGGGCGTAACATTATGGAGTTTGTTGAGCGACATTGTCGACCAGGTGTCCGAGTCAAAGGGACTCGGATATCCATTGGGGATCTAGAGAGGTTGGAGACCCGGGCATTGGCCGCAACAGTGTTGTGGATCTTTGGCAGCCAGGATTTCCATCACATCACTGGAGGGTAGATGATGATTGTAGAGAGTGTGTTGGGGGGGACCTACTATGGGTGGGCCCAGATGATGTTGGTGTTGGTGAAACGACATCTGTCGCTATGCAAGTGGCAAGTGAATCATGATTGTGCCTATGGGATGGTTTTGTGCTCTTTCTTTTTTGAGAAGATCCCGACCTTGCGACCTCGTATACAGGTACCTGATGGAGGTCCGAGAGAGCCCCAGATGTGTCAGTTGGGACGATTACTGTGTAGAGGAGGGGGAGGGGCAGTCGGACGGGTGATCCGACCAGAGTTCTTCGCCCATTAGGATCAGATGCCATTATACATAGACAAATATCCCTATAGTGGGATGAGTTATTGGGGAGATCTGGACTTGCTGCTTCCGCCTGGTCGAGTGTGGAGGCCCGATGGTAAGTGACAAGAAACTAATATAGTATGTGCATTTTAGAGTTTGTGACTAGTATTCATGGTACTAATATTTATATTTTTGGGAATGCAGATATAGCTCCGGTAAAACTGGCCGGATATATGGGACGACCGGCAACAGCAGGAGCTACAGGTGCAAGTGGATCAAGGACAACACAAAATGAGGATATGGCTGCTCTGTTGGAGGAAATCTATCGTATATGTGAGGGGCTACTGACCGGTGTATCGGAGCGTGGTTGGTAGGATTTAGACAACCAGTACATAGAGTTATGTATTGGGCTACCCTCAGAATGGCGAGGTATCATGCAACGCATGGCAATGGTCGGTCAGACTCTGCATGATCTACGAGTTGCGGGAGCAGAGCCGTTGGCTCAGGATCCACCAGAGAGTGATTAGATGGAGGGTAGGTGGTGCCCCCCAGCGTTTATGTAGGGGCAAGTGGTGCCCCCCATTTTTGTAGTTTTGTGTTTTGTACCATGCTATGGGCATGTCATATGTTTCAGAGCAGATGGACTCCACAAACACATGTTATATGATATATATGATTTATGTATATTTTTTTGATGATGTGAAATGTTATTGTCTTGTGTGTGATAAATGCCAGTCTAGAACATGATTTGCAATTTCATCTATGTAGTGATTTTGATGTCGAGGGATATGGTTGAAAGTAATGAATCTAAATTCACGTATCAAAAGTTTCGCTCATAAATATTTTCTAAATAGGATAGGTTTATGCACACGATAGATACCATTTAGTTGGAAGCAGGGAATCTAAATGAACATGCAGATGGAGGATGTGATGAGAGAGGGCATCGGCTAAGAGGCCATGTACTGCATCATATTCGACCTGATTATTGGTGGCATTACCAATGCAGATCCCATTTGAAAGAACCAGGCTATGAAAGGGGGTAAAGATGGCCCATGCTACTGAAGCGAGATTCTGGGAATAGACACTAGAACATTTGGCGCATTTTCCGACGGCCAAATCGTCGCTTTTCTGACACACAGTCGTCACAAGAGCGAAAGTTCGAGGCTGGGAAAAATGTGGTTTCTCGTGCGGTCGCAATTCCGACGCCTTTACAAAGTGTCGCACTATCGACGCTTCCCGTCGCTTCCAAACACTCGTCGCTCTTCCGACGCCTCCCAGACCGACGTTTGTAAAATGTCGCCATTCCGACGAAATTTGGTCCGACGTTTTTAACGTCGCGCTTCCGACGTTTGGAAAGTCTCGCCATTCCGATGAAATGTCGTCCGACGTTTTGAACGTCACTCTTCCGACGTCTTTATACTGTCTCTCTTCCGACGTGTCTAAACTGTCGCATTTCCGATGCCAACAAAAGTGTCAGAAGACCGACGTATTGCAAAAGTGTCACAAGACCGATGCTTTCCAGAAGCGTCACAATATCGACGCTAGGAAGAACTGTCGCAATTCCGACGAAATGTGGTCCGAAATTTTGGACGTCGCCCTTCCGACCTCTTTTTTCTGTCGCTCTTCCGATGTTTCTAGAGCTGTCGCAATATCGATGGACGTCACAAGACCGACTAAAATGGAAATCGTTCAAAACGTCAAAAGAGCGACGCTTACAAGGCATCGGTATGCCGACGGTGGTTTCAATTTAAAAAAAATAAATAAAAAACTTTAAAACAGGACAGTAAATCTCCAATGTTTGTTATCACAATAAGAAATCAATGATTGGTGATCACGTCAAATTTTCCTCGTAGCGTGACGGGTCTAATAAATTTTATTGTAAAGGTTGTTGGCCAGTGACAACTGGCGCAGCATTGAAGGAAATGCATTAAAGAAAATTAATTAGGCTGCGAACTCCAAGCCAACTGGCAACAACCCTGATAATTTTCCTTACCAACTTCCAAGTTGTGACTCGAGCTTCAGACTCCAAAGCTAAGAATTTTCTTTTCATCGTGTTGGAGAAGAGAACTGCAACCTGCAGCAAAGGAGCAATTCCTTAGTCTCACTGCTCAGGACTCGTAGTCATTCCTTGCTAACACGGTATGTGGAAATTTTGATAAGATAACTTTCTTCACCCTCGTTTTTACTAAATTTATTCTTTTGAAAAGGGCCTGGTTCCATTTCATAAATTTTCAACTTTCGACTTCTAGAATTTGTACATATGATTTTTGGACTGAGGTTTTGTTATTAATGAGGAGATAGTGTCTTGGTTCTATCTGTATAAAATAATTGCCTCGTTTTTTTCTTCATGTTTAGGGTTTTTGATTTTATCAAAACCTATCTCTCTTTTAAGCATGCCTGCAAATTAATATATTCCAGGAATGTACACAATTCCAGGCTTCATGTACAACGTATTGTATCAACTATATTTTAACAAGTGAGCTGCATGCCCATATAGTGTTACATATTACAGGGCTTCATTTGGAGAATAAATGATAAGCCTGGCAGCACTAAATCCAAGTAATTCCCCTCATCCCTTAAAAGACACCTCTAAATATAACTAGAAATTTCAAATAGTTAGTAAAGGAAAAGTACAAAGATATAACAAATATGTGTTGAGCCAAAAACCTGTGCATTCACAACAAAACTGGGATTGATAAAACTTAAAAACAATTATGGACTTTGACAAAAAATCGTCTTATGCATACAAAATGAAAGAAGCATTGGCATACTACTATGTTTACAAATTTAAGGACAGGCAGAGTGAGTCTCCGGGCAACACAGTTTCATGTGGAGACCCTAGATCCTTGTACCCACAATATCTAGTGACTTAAAAAATGATTTCCAAAACAATGCCTTTGCTATGCATGTAAGAACACTACCTGTATAATGAGGGAGATGTAATATTGTCTGAGAAGCAGATTTATACAGAGTGGTCCAAGATTGTGTATTTATGGAAGATACAACTGATTTTGGCATGAAACATGTATCCAAGATTTCAATGTGGCCTTATTTTAGAGCCCATTGATGATTTACTATGAAACCTAAACTTTCAAAACAAACACATTGAAATCACAAGATCTCCATCACGAATATCATAAATATTAACCTTATTTTGGGCACTAGCAGTAGATACCATAAGAGGCCCACATGGCCTGTACCACCAATGTTGATTCTCTGGCACAACATTTGCAAAGCCAAAATTTCTCCCCGAGACATCCCTCTCTGCCAAAACTGGAGAGATGGTACTGGACGTTGAAGTGAAGGCCTTTGATTCAGTATGGAATGCCATAATTTCTTTATTATAAAAGTCCCATGAACAGAAACCTGAGTCCAATGTACAACCTGCAGATGCTGCCACAACATATTTACCAGAGCAACCATCTGAACCAGCTGCTTTGATCAACCAGCAATCACCCCACATGTTTGGGGTAAGCCCATATGGAGCTTTATATTCAGCCTTCTCCTGGAGATTGGAAAATAAAAATACTGAGTATTACTCATACATCAACCGCCCTTTATGTTAAGGGAAAATTTAAAGAGTGCATAAATATTCTTGAAATGCCAATCATAGTTTCTAGAAAATTTCAACAGTCTTTGAAATGAACTACATCCTATTTAAACTACATCAAATATTTAGGCAAATCATTTTTTTAAATAGAAATTGGTGAACTTTATTTCAAATATAGAAATTTAAACCATGAGAATAATCTAACCCCTAGGCTTTTCCCTATTTCTAATAGAAAATCCCAAAATGTATAAATTATAACACCCATAAAACCCAAAATTAAGTACAATAATTAAAACCTCCACACCTCTGAATTTTCTATATCGTGAAAAGAGTAGCATCCATCATCATGGGAAAGCAAAACCGATTCTCCTTCTGATACAAACCAGCCTACAGTAGATGTCTTATGGCTGAGTTGATTCAATCGATCACAGGAAACCTCTTCAGTTTCTTCAATATTGCCAAAATGCTCTGGCTTGTTTTCCCGATCATCATCAAAGTCCATATTTTCATCACATTGAATTAGTTGGGGTTCATTACGATCAGGTCCAGTGCCTATTGCAGAGCTCCGGACATCCAATCCAATATTGGAACTACCATACCCGTTCCCATTAGAGATTGTAAATCCTGTTTCTGGCTTTAATTCGGTAAGTTCAAGAGCACTAGAACTGGATTCAGTTGATTTAGACTTGGTATAGTTGTCCTCTAATTTGTATTCCGATAGAACACTATACTTGTGCTTCAACGCAGACAGAAATTCTGCAAAAATGGGATCTTCATCTATGGGGATTATGGATCTGCCCTCAAAATCATCCCGAATATCTGATTCATTTTCATTCAACTGATCATGCAAATCCACCCTCGTCTTCAGCACAGCAAGCTGAACTGAAGGCCGGTTTTTCAGCAATTTATGGTGGGGGTAAAGCCTGTCTTCCAGATCTTGACTATTTAAGTGTTTAATTGGATTTTTCAGAGACCTGACCATAGAATCAAATGAATCCTGCGAATCCTGCGAAATAATAAACAATAGTAAGGCCATTATTTATTAGTTTGAAATAATAAACAACATGCAACAAACCCGCATAATTAGTAAATTATTTAAAGACAATGTTGGCAATATGTTTCCTGTATCCTATTATATGATTGTCCTTGATGGCAAGCTCTGTATTTAATGGAGAATCGATATAAATAAGGACGAGTTAATTCATGTGTGAACATATGTATGCATCCCGATGAAGGATAATTGACATCCGTAAGAAACCCTGTGCTCTGTATGTTGATCGAGGAACCGATGTTAATACGGTTGATAGTGTATCCAAACTGGTAGACAGTGGAGTTATATATATTCGTTAAATATATGATGGAAGGGTCTACTCTATTAGTAAGGAGCTGACTGGCTTTCATGGAGAAAGGAACGAGGAGCGAGAGCAAACCAGTTATAACGTGAAAGAACTAAAACAGAGTATTTGGCATTGAACTTTCGGTGGAACACAGACTAACCCTTTGGAATGATGAACGGAACCTGGAAGGAAAGAGGTGGAACATAACAAATGGAAGCGCGAAGGAACCCTGCATGGAAGAGCGGAACCGTGACCGTGCAATAATCCAAGTAAAGAATTAACAACATAATAAGATCTCTGCTGAAAAGTTTTCAGTCAGCCCTAAATATTGATTCACCCCCCCCTCTTAGTATTTTTCCCAACAGACAATAATTCCTACATATTAAAATAAAAAGTTATAACATACCAGCTCATACTCGAACATAACATCTGTATCAATATTCTTCTGTATCTTCTTGATCTTCATCCAATTGATCGACATCTATATCAACATCTGATTCAGAAACGGTGTTGAAATGATCGACCATGTCATCATCATCATCAATTATGTCATTTTCAATAATATCCTCATCGACATCATCATCAATAATTGTTTCCTCATCTCCTATGCCTGGTTCATCTTCTAAGATATCTTCTTCATCTGTCCATGAATCTTCCTGCTCATCTACCACTGCATCATCTTCTTCTTGATCAATATCATCTTCTTCCTCTACATTATACTCTACCGGCCTTCCTCTTGGATCATATCTAATAGCAAATGACCATTCCTTCTCACCTGGAACCTCTGAGTAAAAGACTTGTTCGCATTGGCTTGGAAAAACATAGCGATCTTTTACTGCTTCAAACTGCGATGTTTTAACCATTGGAAATCCATTGTCATGTTGAATAACTGTTCTATCATCATCACGTACATTCATTCGTAGCCTATACCATTTGACATCGAACAAAACTATTTTGAAGGAATTAAAGTCACACTCAACTAGATCATCTAAGAACCCATAATATCTATTTTCAGATTCTCGAGGATGTCTGTCACTCCTGGAGGAAACATTAGTGACCTGGAATACTGCAGTTATCCCACTATCAGAAGTTTTCCTGTTATCATCCAACTGTTTAACGCGAAATTGATGACCATTGCACCACATAGCCTTGTGGTGTTTCAACTGCAATATGCCAAACATGAAAAAGATGCATTCTCAATTAATAATTAAACATATAATTTACACAACATGAAAATTACTGAAAAATCAAACTTCTTGTCACATTATAAATAGGTGAATTAATTGCTTACCTTTCTATCTTTCAAACCATATGCTAAATCGATTTACCTGTCCGTAACGTTCCCATCTCCACTACGATACGCTTCTCTAATCAATTCAGACAGTAGTTGCCATGATAACCTACCATCGTTACGTGCTTTACATGTTTCAATCCATTCACTCATCCACTCAAGATTGTTTGCAATGTATAAAAGTAGCGCCTCATAATCTTGAGCACCTGAATAAAAAAACAACAATTCACCAATATTAATAAATATTACTTATAACCATGGTAAATTATATTAATGAAAGAATAAAACCTGAATGAATATAATGATCATATACATGATGTAAAAAAATGAAACATTATATGTATTATACATAATAAATCTTTTACCTCTCACTTTCTTCATTCTACCTTTTCCCAACAGGTGCTCCTCTTCAAATTTTTTGATGGAGTTCACATCCCAAATGCAATCCACCGCCTTCATGACTGGCGCAGCTAATTTAGGAAGATAATGACTAATATACACCATGGATTTATATACCACATATCCCTCCACCATAGAACCCTCAGGTCGTGCTCTTTGTTTAACCAAAGCCTTCAAGGATTTCAGGTGCCTCTCGACCATCCACATTGACCTTGTTTGTACTGGTCCACACATTTCAATCTCCTCAACTTGGTGTATCAAGTAGTGTTCTTGTGCATTGAAAAATGTTGGAGGTAGATACTTTTGCATTTCACACATTAGCCGAGGAATTTCTCTCTTCCAATACTTTATTTCATCTCGATGGATTTCTTTCAATGAAAACCATCTGCAAATCATTACGCAAGGTTATTTCAATGAAACATAATATATATTTCATTACAAGTAAATTAATACATCATTTCATCAAGTAAAAAAATAAATTGTAGCAATTAGATTTTGCGTATAAATCAAAACTACTTACCTCATGTATTTACTAAGACCATATATAACTTGTTTGACATTGTTTTCGAAGTCGTTTGGGAGAGATACAGGTAGAACATACTATAACAATAAAAAATGAATCGTTATTGGTTTCCAAATTAAACAAAAAAAAGGAAAATTTAAAATATGTATTCAAGCAATAACAAACAAAAACGTATACCAAAAAAATTACCTTAATAAAGGTATGCCAATCATGTGTTTTCACCCCACTGAAGTCACCTTTCTTCGTTAAGATATTATTTATGTTTGAAGCAAAACTTGTTGGAAATTTAATTCTTCTAACGACCTCTTTTACATCATTTCTTTGTTGTTCTGTTAATAACCATGGAATATTATTATAATTTCGACCTCCATTGTTATTTGATCCGTCGATCACACTTTTCATTGCATGATTTGATTTCTCAATGTCAACACAAATTTTGTCAATTTTATCTCTCTCATGTGCACCATCTATGGTTCGCCATAACATTTCTGTCACATTCTTCCCGACATGCATTGTATCAAACAAATGAGCTATTTTTAGGTCCTCATAGTAGGGCAACCTCGCGAATTCAGAAGGATAACATTTCATTCCAGGTGGAAGTACAATATTAGTACCTTCACGGCGACGATGACCTTGATATCAAAGAATAAAATAAATCAGAACAATATTAATTATAAAATACAATAAAATAAATTCATTAGTTAAAACAAAAATTACAAACATTACATAAACAAATAATATAGATATATATATATATATATATATATATACACACACACATTACGTACCAGCTGCTCGACGATTATTAATTCTGTTATATTCCAACATCCACAACTGAGGTGTCATTCTTCGTGGTTTTAATCTAGTTTCTTCTTTATCATTGAAAAGATGTTTTTCAGTAGTACGATACTTATGGTTCCTAGGGAGGAAGTGCCTAAACTCATCAAACACCATCTTTTTTAAGTCTGGCGAATGACGATACTTCATCTTAGGGCCACAAACTGGACATGCAAATCTACCCTTTGTTTGAAGACCCGCAATAGATGGATCAATAACAATTAATATACTATGAGATCATTTTTAAAACATGCAATATGGTATATCTAATTTAGATAATTATGTATCATATTAAAGTGCAATGAAATATTACATACCACAAACATGTGTTAGTCCTGGGGCATCATGAATTGTCCATACAAGCGTTCCACGACATTGAAATCTCTTCTGCTTGATTGGCTTAGTGATGTCATACATAGTGATGCCATGCCATAACCGTATTAGCTCATCGATAAGAGGCTCAATATATACATTCATATCTTTGACCTGGTACTTACCTAATTGTTCAAAATTACGGAACATAATAATTACTCCCATGATATATGTATATATAAGTAAATAAATAAAATATATATTTATTCAAACAACGAGAGAAATGAAAATGTTACATTCAAAGAAATAATGTATCAAATACCTGGAATAATCATAGTCAACATTATGTGCTCCCTCTTTATTGACATCCAAGGAGGAATGTTATTGTTGATAACGAAAATAGGCCACACTGAGTAAGTATATATAAGCTCTCCGAATGGATTAACACCATCAGCTGCCAATGAAAGCCCGACATTACGAGGTTCATTTTTAAAATCTACATATTTTTCCTCGATTTCTCTAAATGCAGAACCATCTGTAGGCATTCGAAGAACACCATCTCCACTTCTATTCTTTGCATGGTAATCCATAAACTATGCTATGCTGTTACACCTGAACATTCGCTGCAAACGTGGAATTATGGGAATATGACGAAGAACCTTTTGAGGCACCTTTTTGGTTAGTTGATCTGTTCGATATCTACTGGTACCACATTTCGGACATTCTGTTTTCAACGCATGTTCTCCATAATATGTAATATGATCTTTAGGACATGCATCTATAGTGTTATATTCCATTCCAAAGTGTTTCATAATAGCACGTAGATCTCGATATGTTCGAGGTAAAGTATTTGGCGATGGTAACAAATATTCACCCAACAATCTACAACAGAAACAAAAAGTAGTGTCTTGTAAAGATTATTAATCATATATATATATATACATATATAATAGTTATTAAAACCAGAACCGGTGACCGGATCGGTGGAGCTAATGAACCGGGTTTCGAACCGAAACCGATCTAACCGGTAGCAATCAGATCTCAATGAACCGGTTTTAAAAAAAATACACTAAATAATTATTTTTTAATAAAATGAAAAATAAATAAATAAATAAAAACTATTTTTAAGATTTGCAACCATGATTCCAAGCCAATAGAGACAAAATATGAAAATTTTTCTCATTTATATACCATGCAAAGGTGAATATATCAAAATGGCAGCAAATGCATACATATCATCGAAAAATACATAAGCAAACTTGTTGAAGCAATGTATCAGGTTTCTCTTATATTATTCACTGTGTTTTATTGCTGAGTTAATATTATAATATACAATCTGTCCCTACTCAGATCTGTTGTCAATTCATTGTATCAGCCTTAAAGACAATTCTGGGTTCAGTATATATATATATATATATATATATATATATATCATACCAGCATTTTGAAGATCTTGTATTCTTCATTATCTATGTTTTCTTGCCAATAAATTTCTAGAAAAACATCTACAACACTTAGAGGTATTGAATTGGTTTATGAAACCCACTATTAGTGCTATTTGTAACAAGTTGAGAGAGCATTACAACTTCAGCAGTCTGCTCACAATGTGTTTGACAAAATTTATCACTGAAAAGATTCATTAAAACCCATAAAACTCAGTAGCAAGTTTAGTGCATTTCCAAGCGGGAATTTTCTAGTGGTCAATTTATTATTGCCAGTCACATTTTCATTAGGTTGTATGTTGTTGTCCCTTGAGTGGCGTCAGACCATTTGCATCAGTCTTGATGCCATGATCGAATTGCTTGTATGCTGTGTGAAAGGTTTTGTATTTATGCTGCTGCTATGTGTGAGCAGAGAGAGAGGGTCTGACAGTTCCTAGCCGAGTGTGAAATAAGGTTGCTGCTGATTTTTTTGAGAACAGAAATTGTCATCAAGTACACTTGATGAGTTGCATGCTGCCAGGGATTTTATGCTAGCCAGCCTTGTATTTATCAGTCATCATGTGTATTGTTGCTACTATAAGGTGTTGATTATGAGTTATTAGAGAAGTTTGTTGCTAGTATAATAGAGGAATTTGCAGCTCATGGAGGAGACACTGAGGAATTTGCAACTCATGGAGGAGCACCTAACCGACCGGTTAAGTACGGAACTGACCGGTTTATGCATAAACTGGCCGGTTCCTTACTTAACCGGCCGGTTAGGTCTGGTTAACCGGCCAAAACAGGTGAGAATAGGCTATTGACCGGGTTGCAAGACCGGTTCCAACCGGCCGCTGTCCTGACTGGCCGGTTTTGATAACTATGATATATATATATATATATATAAGTTATTATTTTACACATTTATTACAATTAAAAAAAGGGAAAATAATCAACATTTACATATATGTGATCATATATACATATTGCATATCTTAGGAGTTGTGTCATACATCTGTTCGACAAATTATTCATAACCTTTAAGTTCACCAGCTCTCATAGCAGAGAGCTGGTGAACTTAAAGGTTATGAATAATTTGTCGAACAGATGTATGACACAACTCCTAGGGTATGCAATATGTATATATGATCACATATATGTAAATGTTGATTATTTTCCCTTTTTTTAATTGTAATAAATGTGTAAAATAATAACTTATATATAAGTTATTATTTTACACATTTATTACAACTAAAAAAGGGGAAAATAATCAACATTTACATATATGTGATCATATATACATATTGCATACCTTAGGAGTTGTTTCATACATCTGTTCGACAAATTATTCATAACCTTTAAGTTCACCAGCAACAATGTAGCAGAGAGAAGAGTTGCATTTGAGTGTTCAAAAAGTCGTTCACTTGACCTTTCAATCAGAGGTACATCATAAATACCGTCATTGCTATCTCCACCATCATCATCTGACTCACCATACAAGTCTTGGAGCATTTGATTTGTCCCATCATTAATGTGAACTGTCTCATTACTGTCATCATGATCTACCTCCATGGGATCATTAAAATTACCTTCATCATTCGCTTCATGTTCTTCACCATGTACAACATCATTTCCAATACTAATATTTGTTGCAATATTCTCTTGTACTGGTGCAACATCATCTAATCTACTACTATTTTGCTGTGGAAGCTGGTTGATCATCTGCAAAAAGTTGGGGGGAAACTGTGCCTTTATGAAAATTACAAACATTAATAATTAAACATTAGTGTGCATATAAAAAATATTAAAAATTTAAAATAATATAAAATTTACGATATAATCAACATGAAGATAGATAATTAATTACCATGGGATGATAGTCATTCGATCCACCATCAATGTGCCCATATTTCCTACAATGGACTGTTGCTGTTGCTATTAAAACTCTAACATTATTTCTCATACAACATTTTTTACAAGGGCAATAAACTCTGCCATCACCCCTTTCACCCTTTTGAATTGTTTTTCCAGCTCCAATGTTTTCTTCCATTGTTGCAAATTATCCTATAAAGAAAACAATAAATCTCTATCAATGGTGTAGAAAACCCAAGACTTGTTGAACTCAATGGGAGCTCAATATATAAGCAAAAAGAAAATAAAAGTGGGCATTTTACAAATTGTGAGCTTTTTACAAAATGTGGGCTTTTTACAAAATTGTGGGCCTTTTACAAATTGTGGGATTTTTTTATTCTTAATGAATTTTCTATAGAATACTAAACAGATTTGTCCAAAATTTCAGATGTAAACTGTAGTCTCTACTACGTTTGGAAAATTGGAGGTTTATAAAAGATAAACTGCGAACATAATTGTACCACTATGATAAGAAGCTGTCAGAAGCATTCCTTCTGCTTCACAAACGTGGAAATACCTTAAGAATGCTTATGGTTGATATAAATATTAGAGCATGGCAGTTAAATGTAGTAGTTATGCTAAAATACTGAATAACAGCTTGAGAGTGCTCTTCAGATACTGTACGAATGCACCAAATTAAGGTTGTACCATTCCTAAAGATAAATGGCCAAAAATAGTCAATTTTGATATCGTGAAGTTATGTCTTTCTCGGTAGAAAACTGGGGATAGGATGGAAAATATGAGAGAACTAAGTTCCAAGGACTAAAAAACCAAGGCCAACATAGTTCTGCCTTGAATCAGAGACAAAACAAAGCCGCCCAAAAAAGTGTTTGAGAGCACCCATTGAAGCTCCTATATATAGCAGAGTCAACATTTTCCTATTGAACAAGTTTGTATAGTCAAAGCCACAGCAAGATCAGATAGCCACGATCTTAAATGAGAACCAGAGCCAAAGCTAAGACAGATCCACGTTTAGCAGAACAAGACAACCATAGCAAAGGATTTGACCACAGAACCAGATCATGAGAGATAGCAAGATTCTTGCTTCCAATGTGGAAATGTAGAAACTGTACAAGGGCTTTGCTTCCAGCAGATTTCATTGTGACAGTAATTGCTATGGTGTTGTAAGCACTCATTAGTAGAATCTTAAAGCCATTCCGGAATTCTTTTAACCTGGAGAGGGTTTTCTGTGGTTATAAATCCTCATGTTCAAATTCCATTGTCGATTGGTTGTGTTTGATATTATGGTTTTACTGTCCGCAGTTGAATTTTCGCACAGAAAATTATCAGTCTAAAGAGGAGCAATTTTGCGATGTTTTTTTTGCTTCCTATTGTGAAGTATTTCGCTCAGAACTCTACTCGTTGTAACAGAGGTCTTGGGCATAGAACAGGGGACTTGGGTTTTTTGGAATCAAACTTCAGGTTAAGATGCTTATCTGAAGAATGGCACAGTGAGCCTTAGCATGGAGTTGGGAGTACCAATTTGAAGTGTAGGTAGGGCATTGTACAATAGACCAGTTAGATTTCTGGACCCTAATACAAAAGTTTCTTCTTCTTTCAAAACGTGTTTCTCTTTTTCTGTAACCAATGTGGGTCCTGTTCTTGTTTCAATTGGGGATGGATGAGCATTTGTTATTGCTCCAGATGATCACACTCTGGGTAGCCCTGGAGGCTATTTGGGGGTGATGAGTCTAATAGGTCTCAATGAACTGTTGCCCTTGCTGGGGAATACTATTGCAGTGGAATTTGATACTATTTTTGATGTTGAATTCCACGATCCTAATGGAAACCAGTACCTTCAGCTCCAGTACCTGTTCACAAAAGAGGGTGCCATAGTCATTCATGCGTGCAGAGAGGGTGAATTGCAGGCATTGCAATAGGAGGTGTTGTTGTTGTTGCATTGGCCACTAGATTGTTTGTCTGGTTCTGTTACAAGCGTAGAGTATTGAAAAGGACAGACAAATTTAGTTCAGATATTGTGAAATTGCCTCGGAAATTCACCTACAAAGAGCTCAACAATGCTACGAAAGACTTTTTTTGAATGTGATTGATAATCGATAATTGCAAGCAAGGGTAATCCCCTTGTGAAACCCAAATTTCTAAGCATTTTCTAAAACCTGATGACGGAGTCATTGTAATGAACAAGCGCCTAGGTCCATATTACGTCCAAATCTACCAAGCACCAAGATCTATAAAAAAATCCACAGTATCTGCGAACTAAGAAGAAGAGGTAGAAAATGTATTCTGCTTACCTGTTCGAATAGTGGTTGGGGTTTACCACGGCAAAAATTTGACAGAGCCCATGTAGCATTTCTTATCATTGAAATTCTGGCAGTATCATTCAACTGGGCAAGCACCTGCCTCAGAGCTCCATGACTAAGGGCAAGATCCCTAAATGTTGCAGAGTCTCCAACAATATTTCCCAAAGCCCAAACAGCCTTACACGAACACCAGTTGAACTCAAAGTTGCCCAAACAGCCTTACACGAACACCAGTTGAACTCAAAGTTGGGTAGTAGTTTTTTAAATCAAATTCCAAAATTATAGACGTATAAAGATAGTTGGGAAGAATAATTTTATGCCTCTAAAATGAACGTGCTACCTGTTCTCGAACATTATCATTCCCAGAGGCAAGAAGTTCCACAAATATATGCAGTGCCCCGTAATCAATCACAACCTTTGTATTCTCAGAGGCTCCAAAAAAACCCAAATAGGGTCAACCCTACTACAGGAGGAAGGGCCTGCAGTAAGAACTTACCATTTTGCAAGAACTGAGGGCGAATGCTGTTATGTAAGAGCTGAGGGCGAATGCTGAGAACGAATGCTGTTCTGCAAGAGCTGAGGGCGAATGCGCGCGTGATATCAGACATTAATGTAGTTTTTTAAAAAATCATTTTTTTGTAGCCCGCATTTGAATTTTCTGTTTTCCTTATTTTATTGGGCTGAACTGGATAAAATTGAATATGAATAGTGAGTTAATCGTAAGATCAATGGGCCAAGGCCATACATCAACATTGACCATAGTGGGGAAGTATAAAAGCATGGATATTCATGCAAGTATAGTTATTAATGTAAGATCTAGCATCAACTGAAATTCATGTGAAAAAGTACATGAAAAATGTACAATCATCCATTGGAGAGGTAATCTATAATTATCCAGTAAGACTCTTGGCTATGCCTTGAGACTAAACTAATTCTCAATATTTTTGAATAATTATCCATTGGAATTTAGTAGGAAAACCATAGTAAATCATTGTCCAATGGCCATGCAAAAATATAAAAAATAATAATATCAATGGTACATCAACTTTCATACATGAGAACCCGGATGCGGGTGAAGTTGGTAGTGTTTAACGTGATGGGATGGGGGAGGGGAAGCCACTGGCCCACCCGCAAGAGTGTTGTCATTCAGTTCTTAATGTCGACTGATCGGCGTTTAATGCCATTTACTCGCTCGAATAAACCGTAGTCCCGCTCCTCGATACACATTCGCATGCCGCGACATGACTCAGCCTCCAGTTCATACTTATGGTGGTTTATTGGAGTCGATTCACAGTTGCACGGTAGACTGGGTTGTTATTATGGAACGTCCCTCTGGTCTGAATAGAATTCCCCCGCCTGTGAATCTGTGGTGCGCTCCAGGAGCAGGGCTTTCTAATGTTCGCACTGTAACTGGTAAGAGGAGCTGTCTCAATTGTTGTTTGGATTTTGGAGAAAATCTCCACTTCTGCCACGCTGGTTCCTGCAAGCTTGCTTCTATCGCCCTGTTGCCCCTCTCGCCTCAGTCTTCTGTCCATCTTTTGCCTCCCTGCCCTGCTGTCTCGAGTGCGACTACGCCGCGCCTCAGGCATAGAATGCGCTGCCGAAGAGGACCCACGAGGCGCCAAATTCGATGCTCTCCCTCCACCTCTGGCACCTCCTCTGCGTCTATCTCCCACTCTGACAGTCAACCTAGAGGGCTCCTTCTCCGCTCGGGCCGTCGCCTTGCTTCCCCCACTCCTTCCGCTCCTCCTGCTCAAACCCACACCGCGCATTTTTCCTTTAACAACACTCTCAATCAACCCAGGGTGATTGCCTCAATTACGGTCGTCTTTCGTGAAGAGCCTCAGGAAATTGTTCCCAGTTCTCACCCGGCGGAATGCAGCCTCTCGGCGGCTCAGGATTCGGCGCAGTTTGTTGGGCTAAAGCACCTTGATAGTGCGAACGTGCAGGGTCAGATGGGCAAGGCCACGCAGGACCAGGCGAACAAGGAAGCGGTGGGTCAACCTACTGAGAGGTAGGACGCAGTGCAAGCGAGCGAGGCGCAGATTACTCCTCATCCTCGCGGGAAGGTGATCCATTCTGTTGCTGACCTGTATAATTCTGACGGGGAACCAGATGAATTCTGGTGCAGAGTTGTCTACGAACCTGATCCTGATGAATAGTTCCTCCTCTTCACTCTAGTTTTTTGCTCTATTGCTGCCCATTCTCACGGGCCTGTTCATGTGTTTCCTGCTGTTTCTGAAAATGCATCTGTTTTTTTTGCTTTGATATGGTCTCCAGTACTACAATTCTCTGGTTCCCCTGTGCGGGATTTTTCAAATGAACTGTTTCAGACTGGTTTCCCTCTTGCAGGGCAGTCTTCAAACTATGGTTTTTTGTTTCAAATGCCACAACACTCGGCAATGATCAGGCTTCGGCCCATTGTACTGTACTCCTTTTGTTAATATAATTACTTTTACTTAGAAAAAAAAACTTTCATACATGAGAAAATAGATACTGACAAATGGTACATCATGGCCTGATTAATTTCGCTCAGCAATTTCAAATGGTATAACATTTAGTCAACAATAATCATCAATTTCTGCACACAGAGACTAATTTCTCTGGAAGCCTCAGATTTCTTTGGCTTGTTATTCTTATAACTACATAGACATAATTAATAGAGAGATTGAGGACAAAAAAAAATCTAGGGCTTAGTCTCCACTACTCAACATGTTTTGTGAGAAATAATACATAGATTGATTTCTCTGAGTGCCTTAGCGTTCTTTGGCTCATTTTTTTAATCAAAACAACAATAAAAAATGCACTGAGGATTTGTTCTTAGTCCGATTATGCAATTTTTATAAGACAAATTATGCAATATTAATAATAAACATAAATTTATTGCAATTTAGGGAAAGCTCGTTCATGTTTTTTTCTTTATATTGGAAGGTTTACTTGATTTTTGAAGTAATTTTTAGTAGATCATAGTGTTGGAATATTTAAAATTCCAGAACAAAAATGGAGAATAAAACTCCCCTCTTCAATACAGAGAAAATATAAAAAAAAATTTCTTCACTGGAAACAGAGTTTTCACTGTAAAAACTATTTCATTAAACTTCAAAACTTTGGTTACAAAATCTCCTCTGACTGAGGGAATAAAAAAACTTTGACTTCTTCAAAACACAGTTCAACACAAAACTCACACTCTAAAATTTCACTCTATCTGTGCATTTACAACTCACTGCTTTGAATTGTGCATATGATGTATATATTATATATATATGGACCTGTACGCACGAAATTTTTAAAACAAACATTAAAGAACTTTGACCACCGGACGTCAACCAAAAATTAAACTCTCCTTCAATCAATTTCGGGTGCCAAAAAAATTTGCTGACGTCATCAAAAATGTGACACGAAATTTCTATTCAATCTGCTTTATGAATTTTTCGCGTTCGATTTTGGGCACTCGTACGGACGACTGAGTGTGATGCGAAATTTCTATTAAATCCGCCTTAGTGAGATTTCAAATCCGGAAATTTCAATTTCGGGTGCCAATAAAATTTGCTTACGTCATTAAAAATGTGACGCGAAATTTCTATTCAATCTGCTTTATGAATTTTTCGCGTCCGATTTTGGGCACTCGTACGGACGGCTGAGTGTGATGCGAAATTTCTATTAAATCCGCCTCAGTGAGATTTCAAATCCGGAAATTTCATTTCTGGGACCACTATCCTTCAATTTTTTAAACTCTGATCAATCAAAAATGGCAAGCGGCTCTCTGCAACGTTTTTTTTATACTACGATCTTGACTGATCGCTGGAAATGGAAGCCGGCTGCCTGTACATCAGCTGTAAGTAATTTCAACACATAGCATATATTGAGGAAATATTATTTTGACAAGAATCAGTTATTTCTCTTGAAACTTTAGGTATTAAAATTCCATGACACAGATATATCACACTCCAAAATCCAAAGAAAATGGAAGAGCGTTCAATTTTTTTAATCAAAATTTTATTGGTGAAGGGTTAATTTATTACGAGAACGTCATTAATGAAGTGCAAAATTTTAAACGTAACGTTTATTGACTAGAAAAATAATTACCAAAACGTCAAAAAAAATTGTGTGACGGGTAAAGAGAAATCCAAATTCCAACCCTGCCTGCCACTTGTTGGTGAGTGGAGGTTATTCACTTTTGGTGAGTGGAGGTTATTCACTTTTCATTTACAACTTACCAGGTTACTCATGTTACCAATATTTTCACATGGCTCACTTTTAGGTGACTACTTATTGTACTTCTTCTTTATAAAGAAAAATTGGTAGATAATTGTATATATTATTTGAAATCTATAACAAATCCAGGCAACAAAATTACAACAAATATAAAATTATGCAAAAAATTCACCAGGGCACTACTAATGTGTAGATACCCTATCATTTCTTAGATCCTCATAACTTACCAACACCTACTATATTGGTATACGCATAATATGGCATTTACCTGAAGTATTTCATATGTATCTAGAAGTAAATAAGTTGTATGACAATTGTTATGGCAGATATAAGATGTGTATTATAGTTTATATTTCAATTTTTCTAGCATGCATGTGTGGTCCATATAGTGACTACAATTACCAATATATTTCAGTGAAGTTGTGAAGATGATCTCTCATTAAGTCCTAATTACTTAAAGCATCATTAATTAGCTTTCCAAATGAATAAAATATGTTAAAAAATTAGTAAAAACTAGGAAAACAAATCATGCTTTAAAAAAATATGGCACAATGAGTCACACTCTTAGATTTATTTAATTACTCATCAAGTGTCGCTACAACATATATATGATCACCATTACCATATAAATGGGACATGTGACCATCATTTTTGTTTCGCCAATGACATTCCACATCATGAGCATTGTTTAGGGTTGATTGTGTTGATTTTTTTTAAACAAATCATTTATACATTTTATGGAAATTATAGACACAATTTATAATCACATTACAAGATCATGATGTATGGATAGTCCTTATCATTTCTTAGATACTCAAAACTTACCAACACCTAATAGATTGATATACACATCATATAGAATTTACCCCTAGAATGCCACATGTATCCTAAAACAAATTAGTTGTATGGCAATTGTTATGGTGCATATATAATGTGTATTACAGTTTATCTTACAATTTTGTTGAAGTAGCATACAACAATTTACTTAGTGATATGAGAACCACTCTCTAGAGTATACATCGATTTTGTACACATGGCTTTTCAGTTGATTTTTAAGATATATCATTGGTGATGCTCACATGATTATATAATGAACCATTAAGTTGAACTATGAAATTATTCCTCACAACACACATATTGATGAATTAATAATTTTTCTCATATA
Source organism: Pinus albicaulis (assembly GCA_034641835.2). Taxonomy (NCBI): domain Eukaryota; kingdom Viridiplantae; phylum Streptophyta; class Pinopsida; order Pinales; family Pinaceae; genus Pinus; species Pinus albicaulis. Next base: position 1,069,960,840 of record CM076575.1, on the reverse strand, counting down.
CTTTTTTTAATCTATTTTGAAAAAAAAGGAAAAATTATATATAATTATTTCTAAGAAGAACAAGAGAGAGTTACTTACCATATCTTCGTAAAACATATAATAGCGACATTTGGAGGAAGCCGTCTAACGACGCTTTGGGGCATAGTGTTGCATTTGCGACACTTTTTATAAGTGTCGGTAGTGCGACACATTTCTCTAAATGTCGGTATAGCGACGGTTTCCCAAGATCAATGACCCAAAGTGAACGATAACTTACCTTTTACTTTTCAGTAAGCGTCGCTCTTCTGACGTTTTGAACGATTTCCATTTTCGTCGGTCTTGTGACACTTTTGCAATAGTATCGCACTGAACCCGATAACTTACCTTTTCCCCGCACCTTTCCTTTTCATTGTGGCCGTTCGCTCGTTGAATCCAGATCCGACGGCGCTAATACATTTCCGCGCTCATAAAGTAATCGTTTGATGTTTTGGCAAAGCCACGCGAAATGGGTGGTTTTTCCAAACCACCCGCGCTTACGTGTCGCCACCACGTTGTATCGCGTTCGAAAAGCTAGTTTCCGCTTACCACCATTTACCCTCACGAATACCACTGGCGGTATTCCCTAAACCTCACCCGTTTAACCCGAGTTTAATGTCATTTAAATATGGTTATACCATCGAAGGATAACATTAAAATTATTATTTGCATTCAAATTTTCACCTTTTCGCTTTAAACTTGTAAAAACATTGCAAACAGTTTTCCTCAAAATCACGCCGTTTGAACCCTGAGAAACTTTGCAGAGCCATTTTCAACCTACCAGTACCATTTTTCGACGCCCGTTGCCCTGAATTTCCATTACAAAGTACTACATTGTCCTCTGCGAAGCCATTTTCAAAAAATTGAAGACTGAGCACCTCTGCAACGTCTTCAACCGAATTCCGCTGGTTCTCCAGGTACTTTTATTCGAAGTTTCCCTCTGAGATTTCAAAATTCCTGTCGATTTCAAATAATTACCAAAGTTACTGCAAAAAAGTGTCCATTTTTCAGGGAAAACTCTGTCAAAATTTCCCTGGAATCCCTAATTGCCCTTTCTCGCAGTTTTTTCCATACCCTGGTCCGTTTTGCTGTTGAAATCGATTTTAAATACACGTCCTGAGCTTTAAATTCCTTTCATTTCCTAAAAACCCTGCTCAGAAACCCCATTTTCAGTAGAAATTCGCCAAGAAACCCCTGTTTCTCGTAAAGGAACTTAGCAAACCATTTAAGCTTGCTTCGTTCATTATTAAAAATGACCAAGAAACAGGTAACCCCCAAGAATGGAGGCCCAAAATCTGAAAATAAGTCTTCTGCAAAGATTCCTTAGCTTATGTCCTTCAAAATCGACAAACCAACTCCTGCACTCACGGCTGATTCTACAGAAGTGGTCAGACCAGTCCAGCCTCCAGTCATTTCTCCAGAGAAGAGCCCTTTAGTTGATCTGGACTGTCTAATACTAGACCCTAATGTAGAATTTAACCCGCTTGATGTCTATAATTGGTGCTATGGCAAATTAGTGGAAAAGGGTGACAAAGATATTCCAATTTGGGAATCCAATCTGCCTAGATATATTGTCCCTCTCACTCATTCTGTTCCTGACTTTATCAGATTATGTGAAGCCTATTATATGCCAGAAAAAAGATGTATTGTAAACAAAGAAAAAGAAACCCCGTTTTACATCACTGAAGAGTCGATAAATTCCATGCTGCAAATGAATCATGACCCCAATTCTGTTTCCCTAACAAGAGAAGATTTAACCCAACTATATCTTGACTTGGATTTCAATGCTAGATTCAAAATATACCAGACTTTTTGTCCAAATCAAGTTGATATTCCTAAGTTAGATCCTCCTTTCGACACCGTTGATTTCCCAGATGAAACTAGACATATTGTCTCAATGCTCTCCCTCATACTAGGATACGCCAGTGATGAATTCACTGATGTGGCTATCCTAGGTTTTCTGTCAACTCTAAACCCTGGTCAATCACCATCCATGCAGTTCAATTTTGCTAGATGTATTGCTGATAATATGCATTATCAGTTATCCAAATTATCAGAAGAAGGAGTTTTCAGATACTCCTCTTATCTACTACACCTCTTCCTATATTATCAAACAGATAAGTTTCCAATTGAATGTCAGAAAGTGGATGCAGAAGGAAAAGTTCTATCAGTAGTATTTGTTGAAAATGGCAACAAGAAACAGTGAAGGAGGCCTCCTGAAACATCTTTCCTGATCCTAGTTGGAAAGTGATCACCTAAACTAGGTGGGGACCACACATGTGATTTTTGTCGGAAAAATCTATTTTTAGACTATGTCTATTTTTAGACATACGGAGCATGATTCAGGGATTCCAGTTGGAGATTCTTGAAGTATGCGACATGTTGGTAAAAATAGATGAGACTCATATTTTTAGGTCACAGGCTATTTTTAGACTGCCTCTCCTAAAATATGGAAGTCAAATATTATTTACCCTTAATAATATTTAGACTATAAACAACAGTTTACTCTCTTGGAGCACTTCAGTTCGAGTCATGGAGGTGGCTCATGCAACTGATAGAGGAATAACGTGGTTCCTAGGGTTTGATGGCATCTTGCATGGTTGACTTCAGTTAGACTCATGTGGCAGATTTTTGGTGGAGTTGATTGAGGAGTTAATGGAGGTGGTGTTCTGGTTAACTAGTTGAACTAGTTGTATTTAGTTTAACTGGCTAATACACTAGAGATGAGTTGTGTGAATTAAATATTATTTAATTCACTAATTATTAACTCATTATTCAACTAAAGAACACATCATTTTAACTTAGTGCATGGACAGTTCAGTGGAGACCAGTGAAAGAGGTAGATGAAAGGGTGAGTATAGCTATCAGTTGGAGGATCAGTTTTGCATGGGATTTGCATAACACTTGGAGGAAATTACCAATGACAATTGCGCAGTTGAAGCCAGTGAGATTCGAACCTAGATCTCTATTTAGACCAGCCTTGATTGCGCAATAGAGGCAGAGAAGTAGTGGGTGTGTTTTGAACCTGTGACTTGTTCAAAACCAAGCTAGTTTTTGTGTAGCTTTGGGAGATAGTACCGAGTACTTGTGAGGAGTTTGTACTATGTATTTGCTGCATGTTCTCTCCATTTATAATATACTATAGCTGGGGGTTTTCAGCTATAAGCTTTCCCCATACATACTGTGTTAATGTGTGTGATGATTTGATGTGCTATCGTTTCTATTCTTTCCGCATGTGACAATTAATTGTAGAAGAGATTATGTGTTATGCATGCAATTCGAAATTGATGTGTGATCAGGTTAATCTCCATTGAATAAGTGATTTATTCAGCTAATTTCTACATGGTATCGGAGCAATATTAATTGTCGAAATCTATTACGGTGATTGCAAACTTATTTCCTCGGACAGAGCCTGCATACGGGCCAGATAGCCTCCGGATTCATCTTTCTTTGGAAAGTGAAAGGTCTGGTAAAAGCCCATGCAGTCGATCTCTGATTTGGAAATAATTTGTTCTCAAGTGTAGATCGGAAGCGATTGAGTTTTAGGATAAACTCAAAAAAAAAAAACATCAAGATGGAGAAAGCCGGAAATATACATGCATATTGTATATAATTTTCTACATGGAATGAGAGCGAGAATTTTTGGGTGCGCAAGTTTGTAGGGAATATCTGAAAATATTTTGTGTAATATTTCAGAAAAAAATAGCATATTTGGATTCCTTGCGGAAAAACACCCAAATTGAAAAAAAAAATCGATCGAATCGGAGCTCGGATGAGGGAGATATCATCGATTTAAAATCAGCTCTTTTGCTAGAAAATTTTGCGATGGCGGGACAATTGCAATGTGCGCGAGCCAAGAATCTACATGCACTGAGGTACAAGATGCATGAAAAGCTTTGAGGAGCAAAGCAGAGGTTAGTGACTTGGTGGTTGAGAGGGAGCCTCTCAACATGCAGCGTGAGGACAAGTCAAGAAGGTTGGGATTCGGGCAAAGAATCTCTACAGACTTGGAGTAGAAGGGATGTCTACGGAGCTTCCTGCTGATGGGAAGTGCATGAAAGGCATGCAACTGATGCTTGAGAGGGAGCAAGTTTTGCATGCAGGTATTGAAGTAGATGGGATGTCTACGGAGCTTCCTGCTGATGGGAAGTGCAAGGAAGACATGCAACTGAAGCTTGAGAGGGAGCAAGTGTTGCATGCAGGCGAGAAAGACATGCAACTGAAGCTTGAGAGGGAGCGGGTTTTGCATGCAGGTGATAGTGAACCTCCGGATGTGGAGCAGCCACAAGAGGATCATGGAGTGGAAGAGACCACTCATGCAGAGAAATTTCGTGCCAGACGGGCAAAGGGAGTGCATGCAGCTATACCACCAGGTATGAGGTGGGGCGACATGCATGAGTAATCCCATGAGGAGATTTCTGGGCAGATTCATGAGATGGTGTGGATCTCATGGATTGAACCTGGCTACGAGGTGCCCACAGCGTAGCAGTAGCAAGATCAATTGGAGATGATGCAGGTAGATCAAAGTGACAATGTCGGATACTAGAGCGCGGATCAGAGTTGACAGCAAGTGCAAGAGTGCATGGGTGCAAGAGTTCAATAGCGCAGTGGTTCCTGATGACATGTGCAGTTGGCCAAGCAGAAGTCAAAGACTTTGATGATAGATGCTAGATGCATCAAGACTGATTGAGTTGTTTGGAGCCTATTCAGTTTCAGAGAAGTTGCAGAGCAGATGCATGGAGTTGCATGGTGCATGCATGAGTTTGCATGGCACATGCAAAGGGTGCATGGCGAATGCATGGAGTTGCATGTCGCATGCATGGAGTTGCATGGTGCTTGTGAAGGTTGTAGGGCGAATGCATGGAGTTGCATGTCGTATGCAAAGACAGTCCTTTCTTTTTGAGAGGGAGTGTTGAAAATGGAAACAAGAAACAGTGAAGGAGGCCTCCTGAAACATATTTCGATAATATTCGAGTGATCACCTAAACTAGACCACACATGTGATTTTTGTCGAAAAATCTTATTTTTAGACTATGTCTATTTTTATACATTTTATACGGATTCAGATTCCAAATTTCTGGAGATTCTTGAAGTATGCGACATGTCGGTAAAAATAGATGAGACCCTTATTTTTAGGACCCAAGCTATTTTTAGACTGTGTCTCCTAAAAATATGGAAGTCAAATATTATTTACCCTTAATAATATTTAGACTATAAACAACAGTTTACTCTCTTGGAGCACTTCAGTTTGACCCCCAGAGGTGGGGCATGCAGCTGACATAAGGAAATTCAAATTTCCTATGAGTTAAGTGAGATATTGCATGTTATACTTCAGTTAGACTCATGTGGCAGAGTTTTGGTGGAGTTGATTGAGGAGTTAATGGAGGTGGTGTTCTGGTTAACTAGTTGAACTAGTTGTATTTAGTTTAACTGGCTAATACACTAGAGATGAGTTGTGTGAATTAAATATTATTTAATTAACTAATTATTAACTCATTATTCAACTAAAGAACACATCAATTTAACTCAGTGCATGGACAGTTCAGTGGAGACCAGTGAAAGAGGTAAATGAAAGGGTGAGTATAGCTATCAGTTGGAGGATCAGTTTTGCATGGGATTTGCATAACACTTGGAGGAAATTACCAATGACAATTGCGCAGTTGAAGCCAGTGAGATTCGAACCTGGATCTCTATTTAGACCAGCCTTGATTGCGCAATAGATGCAGAGAAGTAGTGGGTGTGTTTTGAACCTGTGACTTGTTCAAAACCAAGCTAGTTTTTGTGTAGCTTTGGGAGATAGTACTGAGTACTTGTGAGGAGTTTGTACTATGTATTTGCTGCATGTTCTCTCCATGTATAATATACTATAGCTACGGGGTTTTCAGCTATAAGCTTTCCCCATACATACTGTGTTAATGTGTGTGATGATTTGATGTGAGATTGCTTCTATTCTTTCCGCATGTGACAATTAATTGTAGAAGAAGGTTATGTGTTATGCATACAATTCGAAATTGATGTATGATCGGGTTAATCTTCATTGAATAAGTGATTTATTCAGCTAATTTTCTACAGTATTTTGGTCATCTATTCTAAGGAAATGGAACAAAGAGTATAGTTTTACAGATTTCAATGACTCATTTATAGCCCCTGCTATGTATCTCTTGCAAAAAGAGGAGATCCCTAGGATCAATGATGAGACAAGAAGAATTCTGCAGTTATCAGAGAGCTACAAAACTGGAGATTGGTATTTATATAAAAATCATACAGAAATCAGAGTGTATGGCTCATCCCTGGCCCCATATAAGTTACCCAAATTTGTAACTACAAGAATATTTGCTTTAGAATATCTGAGACAACTATTGAATGTAGATGAAATCCACTTCATAGCTTTCAAGAAAAGACCCAATTTAAGCTGAAAAATAAAATTGGGCCATTCATTGTGAATAACAGAGAAGCTGCCAATGAGATAAATGTCAAACTTAAAGAGTATAAGTTCCCATGTAGTTTTACATGGAAGTATGAACCACAAGGTATTTTGAGTGCAATAAGGGTAAAATGTAAGTTGCCTGTTTACTTGCATGATCCTAAGCCCCATATTGAAAGATATGTAAATAAAATTGAATGGGAGCCAAACACCCTATCCGATGATGATTCACAGGCAGTACAGGTAATACAGGTAGACAGTGGCAAAGGCAAACAGATTGAACAGACAGTACATGTGGCTTCTACAAGCAAAGATACTGATAATGTACATAAAAGAGACAGAGAAGGAGATAGTTTCATAGCTGAGACTATTGAGGACATAAAATTCAGAACTCCTTATAGTAAAAGAAGCAAGTCAACAAAAGAAGAAAAGGATAAGGCTGTAAATATTGATATAAATGATGAAGCAACAAGAATAGTCACTCAAACATTAGAAGAGCTTCAAAATGTAAAAATTGGAACACAACAAAAAGATACATTCATGAAGGAAAACCAGGCTACTGTCGATTTGCCTCCTTCTTCTTAGGAAACTGACAATACAGAGTCAGAGATTCAGATCATATTTAGACAGATTAAAGAGAAGAATGAAGAGCTCAAGAATCAAGCTCATTCTAGATTTCTTAAGGAAAAGCCTGGAAATAAAGATAGGATTCTTTCAGCATTTGATTATTCATCCAATAAATTGGTAATGTCATTCTTGAAGCCTACAGTGGCTGAGCCAAAATCAGTGGCAGATTATTCCAAAACAGATCTTGAACTGGATGCAGATGCCATTCATGAATTAGATAAAATTGAATTTCATTGGAGCAATACTGAAATTCTATATTCCAAAATTGTCAGTAAAACTATGAAATCAATTAGGCTTGAGAAAACAGTGCTCAACCTCCAAAATCAAATGAGGTTGGACAAAGCCTCACTGTATGCTAATAATTTAAGAATAAAAGCACTAGAAGATATCGTGATTGAAGCAGGGGGTGACCCAACCAACATTGAAGGGGCAAAAGTCTTAATTAAACAAAAAAATGAGGATATAGCTGCTCTTAGAAAACAATTGAAGTTGCCTCAGAGTGAAAACTCTCAAGCAAAAGAAATTCTACAGCAAAAAACAGAGAATGATGATTTAAAGTAGCTTGTACATCAAATTTCAGGTCAGATAAAAACAATGGAAAGTCAAATAGAAGCTCTAATGAAAGAGAATGAAGAACTAAGAAAAGCACAACCAATGGTCATTCCTACAGTGATCCCCACTGTAAAAACTGCTATACCATCTACTTTGGCAGAACACTTGGCACCGAACGGAGTACTTCGAACTGCAGTGCCAATTACTTCTCTAATCTCTGCCTCTTCTTCTTCATCCTCACAGAGGACCACACCACAAGACCAAGATAAAGAGATTCTTAGTTTGAGAGGCACTATTAAAAATTTGGAAAAATCCAAAAATGATGCCTTGACTACTTCTAGAGGACATGAGCAAAGGGTTGATCGACTACAAGAACAGGTAAAGATTCTGCAAGCACAAGTAAATCTTACAGATCAAGTGGCCTTTATAAAAATTCATTTATGGACCAAAATTATTGATGGCATTCATTCTCAATGGCCTTCAATTCGGATAATTTATGAACAGAGGGAGTTACTTCAAGTTGCTAGTGCAGAGATTGACAAGACTAAGAGGGAAATTGACAAAAAACCAGCCCAAGCAATCCAACTCATAGATTTTTTAAACAGTAAAACCAGGGAAGAGTTGGAAGAATTGAAAATTGTTGATAGAACAAAAACCATTCTTCAAATCAAAAAGGTCCCGAACAAAAGAAACATAATGAGTAATCTAGAGGACCGGTGTAAAGACATGAATTTATCCATCTCAAGATTTTTAGCCAAATACAAAACATTGTCAGAAGCAGGTTTGCCTGATATTCACGCATTGAATGACAAGTTAATGCCTCAGAAAGATTATGATCTAAAAATCAGAAATCATGCAAAAGAGCAAGCCAGACAACAACTGCCCCAAGGATCACCAACAGGCAGAATACTTCTTCAGTATTTTGAAAATCCGTTCTTTTTAGATAATGAGATCAGGCATATGTTCACTATAAAGCCTAAATTTGCCAAGTATACAGAGGCAGATGAAAGTTACAGAAAATTGAAGACTATGAAGATCCCCTCTGCAGAAAAGTGGCAAGAATTCACAGATCTGCTGTGAATTTAATGGATAAAAAATAGGAAATTCACTTGCAAATTCATTTTTTACTGTTACCTCAAATGGTAAAAATACAGGGTTAAAGTGCAGTACAACAACAATCAGTTCAAATTAGAATAATCAGTTCTATTTTTGCTTGTAAAAAGGTAACATCTTGCAAACTGTTTTGTAGTTGTCCCTCTTTTTAAGTTTTCTTTCCTATTTTTGATTAAAACATCATCTCAATTCCTGAGATATTTTGTAAACATTTTTTTGTATAAATACTTCACAATTCAAAGTATTCAGTGTGAATAAAATTTCTCAAGACAACTATAGTTCGTGCTCTCTACTTGGCATTTTAATGTTTTCTACTTTGTTCGTGCTCTCTACTTGGCCATTGGCCCGTGGGTGATATGGAGTTGTAATCTTGTGCTGAATGTGGTAGTTTTGCAATGTTTCAGCTAATTTATTACCTACAAATTGTGGTCCTCCATCTGTGATTATTTCCCTTGGGAGACCATAGCGCACAAAGATTTGGAAAAGAAACTGTACTACAGAGTCCTCTGTAGCTTTTGAAAATGCCTCTGCTTCAACCCACTTAGTGACATATTTGGTTGCAACTAGGATGTATGTTTTTTGGTTTGAGGGAGGACTAATAGGGCCAACAAAATCAAGTGCCTAGCGTTCAAATGGTTCAATCACTAGTTGAGGGTTCAAAGGCATTTCATCAGACTGCCCAGGGCGTCCTGCCCTTTGGCAGCTATCACAGGCCTGCACGAATTTTTTGGCATCCTTAAAGATGGTAGGCCAGTAATAGCCTATTCGTAAAACCTTATGGGAAGTTCTACGGTTCCCAGTTAGATCCCCTTCTTCAATATTCTTATCTGTAGCTTAAGGATTCTTAAGTGCCCTTTTGCTCAGATTCCATCCAATCCATCAAATCAAGCCTATACATAGCCTTAGAAGGTCACCTATCTTGCCCTTAGCACATTTTCATCTCTGAGCCTTATTTCTTAGTTCTGCTTGCCTAGAGAGTTGACTCCATTGCCCAATATTCTGGTAGATCCTTCTCGTTTACCTTGAAATCTCTTTATTCCCACCAATATTTTAAAATCAAACCCAAATAAACAATCATAGCTAGCCTAATATCTGTTACTAAAAAAAAGCTAAATCATATGGAGAGATCCCTCTCTAGAGTTCAAGAAGGCTAGATCTTGAATTCCCAAAGTGGTTCTTGGTTACCCTTGGTGTTCTTAACTACAAAAATCCCTATCCCACAACCTGAGAATTACTAGGGTGATAACAGGCCTTGGGGGTATTATGATCCTTGGAGGAAACTCCCACAGCTAGAAGAGTTGACAGAGAAAATTGGACCGAGTACAAAGGTGTGGCAGGTGGGTTTTACCCCGTACCAATTGTTATGGTGCATATATGATGTGTATTATAGTTTATCTTATAATTTTGTTGAAGTAGCATACAACAATTTACATAGTGATATGAGAACCACTCTCTAGAGTATACATCGATTTTGTACACATGGATTTTCAGATGCTTTTTAAGATATATCATTGGTGATGATCACATGATTATAATAATGACAAACAATTTCGACTAAGTCAACTATACCTTTACATATTATTGAATTAATAATTTTCTCATATAATTTTTTTAATCTATTTTGAAAAAAGAAAAAAATTATATAATTATTTCTAAGAAGAACAAGAGAGAATTCCTTACCATATCTTCGTAAAACATATAATGGCAATAAAATTAATCTATTTAAATTTCATTTCCAAACATATTCATGGAGTAAAATGAAGATTAAAGAGAGATATTCATGGATTTACCTATAACATCACCTCATAATTAAGAATGTAAATGTACAATATTGATGATACATGGAGAGTTGGAGAAAAATTAATCTATTGAAAATTTCATTTCCAAACATATTCATGAGTAAAATGAGGATTAAAAGAATATTTATGAATTTACTTATAACATCACCTCATAAAAGTGTAAATGTCCAATATTGATAAAATTTATTTATATATGATAAATAATAAACCTTTATCTCACATGTATCATATAATCTTATAAACAAACAATTACCCTCGAAATTTGCAATCCTCAAAACTTTTAAAAAATGTCTAATGTATATGTACATGTTTAAAAGTGATAGGAACCCACATTACAAATGCCCAAAGTGAAAATATTTAGCATATGTTATGTAGACGATGGTTTAAATAACTATCGGCGGTGAAACAAAACTTATAAAAAAATATTAATAAAACTATATCATACGTCGGACTTAAAAAAATAAACCCGATTTCAATCACAAATTCGCGTTCCAAAATAGCACGATGATGTCACCCTATTTTGTGACGCGAAAAACTTCATAGAATCGTCATATAAAGTCGGGTCCATTTTTTGGATTTAAATGCGGAGAAAATTGTGACGCAAAAAATCAAATTAATTCCACCCTATAATGTTTGGGTCCGGAATTCCACAATGCGATTAGGCCAAAAAATAATCACGATCGAATCTTTTTTGCTTCCACGTGGATAGCTGATTTGGTCTATGATGCAGTAAGGACCATGTTCTTCTAAGTAAAATCTCCCGCGTTTACTATTAATTGCTCTTTTTGTTTCCAAAACAATACGGCGCTCTATTTTTAGGTGTGCGAGGATTGTGATTTCAAAACCAAAAATTGTTGTTAATCGAGTTTTGAAAGCGGTACATTTTAGCGAGCCATTCAATGATTTGATGACGAGAGGATAGGAATTAGGTAGTTGAGAAATTAATATTTCAACATCCCTCATTCTTGAGAATACCTCCTCGGTGCCTTCTTCTTTGAACTATGATGTGTTCATCAACGATCGTAGACAATGTCCGTTTCTTCGCAGGGCATCTTCACGGCAGTCTTGTTTCCGAGAGGATTGCGAGTCTATATCGATAGCATAGAATTGTGAGGTGGACAATCCAATACCTTCAAAAATCAAAGACGCAATTAAAGGATCCTCTCTCATTATTACTATTTTCTCTCCAAATTATACTGTGATCGCAAAGGTGCCTCCATTAACTATCACTGCTTGTTGCTTTCTACCCCGTAAACCGACCATTTTTGCAAAGGCATATAATGGTCGTTATACCAACAATCGACGAGAGCGTCAACGGCGGATCCTCTAAACGTCATAAATGTGACATTTAGACATTGTGTCACAAAAAAAGTGTCGCTGTTGCGACGACGCACCCTCCAAACGTCGCAGGTCGCCTTAGACATTGTGTCACAATTGCGATGTTTGGAAAGCGACCGTCGCGGTAGCGACGCTTTGGGGCATAGTGTCACAATTACGACGATATTCATTCGAACGATTTCGATTGCGACGTATTCCTTCAAACGTTTCAATTGTGACACTTTGTCTAAGTGTTTTTATTGCGACACATTTCTCTAGACGTCGATATATAGCGACGGTTTCGAGCCGAGTTGAAAAAATTTGGAAATTTCCAACATTTGGTCGAAAAGTGTCGGAACCAAGTGTCGGAATTTCCGCCAAATGTACTGATTGAAGGGCGGGGTGTGACAGACCAAGGAATGGTGGAATGCGGGTTCGAAGGCATTGTTCTACAGCCTTGGTGATGGTGTCTGACACCGTGTCGGGCGGGCGAAGCTTGTGGTGCCGGTCCGGTGGGCGCTCATACTGTAAATGTAGCCATACTTTGTCGCCCACCGTGTGTGGCACCCGGTCTTGATCATGGCGTTGCTTGTGCCCGGCATTGGCTCTATCCAATATATCATGAACACATTGGCGGATGAGTTGAATGCGCTCGATGAAGCTACTTGCTTTGTCAACTTCGGAGGCGGACATGGTACAAGATAGGCACAATTGTTGCCAAATGGTGGCAACTCGTCACACTAGACATAGTGGTGGAATCCCAATCCCACCTAAAAGGGCGTAGCAGCGCGATTGAGTATTGAAACTTGATTATAACTATGTTTTACATATGGGAAGCTCTGCGTCCCATGTGTGTGGATGCTTTGAATTGTACATGTGCGAGAATGTGTGCAATCGTTACGTACGACGACCTGCGTACGGCCATACATTTGGGGATGAAGAGATTGTGGACTTGGTGAGCTTGGTATCCAACATTGACCGGAGGCTGGACCAAGGTAATATTTTGAGAACTTGCTATACGATGCGATACGTGTTGTGGGATCCCAAAGTGCACCCACACTAGTTCAAAAGAAAGAGTTTAGTAGTGGCTTTTGCTGTGATATTCTTGCGAGGCCGCCATGATGGCCATCTTCGAGAATTTTTCGAGAAGAACATGAAAAATAAGTCATTTCCTTCTTGGTAGAAGAGCGACATGTAATCCATGGAGATGGATTCCCAAGGTTGACTAGGGGTAGGTAAGCGGAGTATATGAGCCTTGCTTCTTTGTGGTCGGTTTGAGAATGGCACAAACGATGTAGGATCGATGTTAACTCCTCGGCTCCTTTCGAAGGTTCGACGATAGAAATATGCAACGAGTTGCTACTATTTTCTCGACCTCGAAATGCCCGACAACTCGACATAGTGTGCTTCCCATATCATCTTGCTTGCCGCTCACTTGAAGAACCTGAGTGTCCCGAGGTGACATAAAAGTGCATCTTGGAGGTAGAAAATTTGGAACTTGCGTACCCCAGGGGGGTGCCTTGTCGTGTCACCGAATTACGGGTCACTCTCATAGAGAAGCGACCAATCGGAAGTCTCTTTGCCATAAGGATTGAGCACGGTGGTACAGGAAACCCATGATCGGTGGTCGGCTAGAGCGATGCTGCAACATTATTGGTGCTACCCTTTTTGTGCTTGATGTTCAAAATGTTGTAGTGTCTTGGACCACTTCGATGGGATTGTTACGCAACTTCCCTTGTGTGTATAAGCACGGTGATGAGTACATGTGGATGAGCATTTCCTTCCCCAAAATTTAATCCTTCCATTGTCGACAAGCTTGCATAATGGAACACATTTCTTTTTCATAAGTGGGATACCTATGAACTATGTCAGACAATGTCTCACTATGATATGCCACTGGATGTCCCTGTTGAGTAAGAAATACCCCAATAGCATAGTCAGAGGCATCTGTCTCGATCTCAAATGGTTGTTGCAAGTGGTAAAGTGAGCAGGGGGGGGGGGGGGGGGGGGGGGGGGGGGGGGGGGTTTCCAGTGCAACGAACCCCTTTGTTGAGTTCGACCAAAAAGAACTTTTCTCTTGCTCCTCCCTTGGTGACTTGACAATGGCCAAGCGATATGAGAGAATCCCAACACGAACCTCCGTGCAAGGTGTGAGGCAGAAAGGTACATGGCTACGTATAGTAGTTGGGGGGCACGGCCAATCCCAAATGACTTAGATCTTAGCGGATCCACATGCACCCCCTTTCATCAATAATGTATCTGAATATTTCCTGGGGTCTGTGCACCAAAAGTGCACTTCTCGGTTCGCACACAACTTGTGTTGCGAGTGTTTGGAGGACTTGTCGGATGTGGTGAAAGGTGCTCTTCCCAGAGTACGCTAAAGATCGGTGTCATCCAGTACCACTACAAATGGGTTGGTGAATGGCCGCAGATGTCATCCATCATCCTCATGAAGGTTAAGGAGCATTCGTCGACGAAAGGCATGACCAACCATTCGAAAAAGGCCTTCCTTGGCTTTGAAGGTAGTCTTCCACATCGGAGGGTTGAATCGGTACCTAGTGATACCCCGACTTCAAGTCAATCTTGCTGAAGTATTTGCACCTGCGAGTTGGTCCGGAAGGTCATCAATCCGTGGGATCGGTACTATTCCGGACGGTGATCTTGTTCGGTGCACGATAGTCGATACGAGTCTCCATGTCCCATCCTTCATACTGTACCAACACGATCGGGCTCCCACGGGCGATGAACTTGGTCGGATGTGACAACTACTGTGACGGCTCTGTGTACGCCTCTTGATTTCATAGATTCTCCATAACAAAGCACGGATAGATTGCTCCATTGGGTAGTGGCACACCGGGGGTCGGATCAATCGAGTGCTTGACACGACGATGCGGAGGAACCCTTGTGGGTAAGGTGAATGTCCCTGTACTCCTCCACAACCTTATCCATTGTTGTTTGTCAATATGAGGAGCCTTGTACGGAGGTCATGGCCAAAGTCTTCTTCTTATACTGAGGGCGGATCATCGGGGGAAAACGAATTTCCTAGTTTGGGAAATGAACTTACTACATTTATTTTGCGGTAACCAAGGAGATAGCGGCGGGGTGGTACCTGCGGTATCCCCTGCTCTGACTTTCAGCTTTAAGTAACAATAACGGCGTGAGGCGAGACTCATACAAAGCATGACGCTTCACAAAGTGTGGTTTTCTTGATAATATAAAAACATCAATAGGAGCAACGTCACATAATACCTCATCATTGAAGGGCTTGATGCGCACATCGGGAAGGCGGCACTCTTTTGTCTGTGTGGAGATCGCGTCTGTGTTCAAGCCACCGATGGTGTATGGATGTGGGTGGTACAACGGTCGGCAAGCTAACCACTTCATGGAATCTCTGTGAAATAGGGTTCTTTTGGCTCCCAGTACACAATGAGGGGCGCAGCGGAAGCCCTTTGCCACATGCGAGAATTGGAAGAGATGTTCCTCCTTTGGGTCTTCTAGTACACTCCCCTTTTGGATCTTCATAGTGTATGATGGCGACGGGCTCCCGCATCAATAATATATTTCCTTTTTCATTCCCCTTTTCGAGGTTCCGGTTCGGAGTCGAGGAGCATGCATGCGACTCAAAGCCCGCATCTCGGCCACCGGCGGGCGCGGCAGAGCACTCCCTTGTGTTGGCAGGTAGAGCTCTTATGGAACTCACACCACTTTCCAGTGTCCTTCTTTGTCTTTGCCGTGTTGTTCTTTGCTTGTGGCTTCGACGGAGTTGTATTGGTCGCCATGCCTTGGCTTGTCCTTTTGTTCTACGGTTTGGGAGCACCTTTCCCTTGTTTTTGATTCGCAGATCCAAAGTCTCACTTCTTCTGTTTGAATTTACGCTTAATCTTGGTAGCATACCGGTATGCCATAAAAAGCAAGAGGAGATATTGAGGAACTCCATTTCACTCTAAATGTCTGTCTTGGAGACAAGTTTGTGATGCTTTAACTTTGAGATGTTCCTCTAAATCTTTGATACCCAACTTGGTGCACGGGGGTATGAAACAGGTCGTCGACTCATGCACATCTTGATCCCTTTGTTGCCGCGACGCAGATGATTGTATGTAATTTTCCTCATAGCTCCACACGGGATAGTATTGTTCCTTGACGGCGTCTCGGAAAGAATTCCAAGTGGCTACTGCTTGAGAATGAGGGTTTTGTCTCGTCCTTTTTCTCACGGTGGGTTTCCAAACCCGAGTCCTTGACATGTGGGGAAGCTTTAAGGGTAAAAATAATCTTCTCTATCGAGAAAGTCATGAACCGAGAAATATCCTTCTAATAGATTCAACTTCTTCTATCTCGCTTGTTGCATCTATTTGAACCTCAAATATGGGAATGTCGAAATTTACTTGTACCTTAAAAGGAGTCGCACCTCCGAGTGGGCTGTTGGATGCGGATGCGCCACCGGTCGGCCGGTATTGAAGGATACGAGCAAGTTATCCATCATCGCGTTCCTTTGTTTTTCAAGGGCCTCCTCGAGCAATATTTTGATAGGATCTCTTTGCTCCTCCATATTTCTTTTCGTCCCCATGGGCATCCATTGGGGTTTGCGGTGATCTTGCAAAGGTTCCACCGGATGACCTAACTCCTTATCCCCCGACCTCATTGGGAACATGCAGAAGGGATCGAGAAAAAAGTAGGCCTCTGATACAACGATGCACGGATTTATGCGAGAATGCAACAAGAATAAACACATAACCATAAATACGGAGATGCAACGAAAATAACTCTTCATTTCATTAATATCGAAGAGCGGGAAATTTTCTTACGGACGAATGGAAATAAAACTGGCTAGGTATGCTCTACGAGGGGAGAGATAATGGCGGCTACGGAGCCTGCGAGCGGGCCCTGACGAATGAGGCCTGTTTATTATTGAGAAACAATGGAGAACCTAAACATCCAAAAACACTAGGAGATGAAGCGCCAAAATTATGGGCCCAGATTTGAGTGAGTTGAGCGTTTCAACTACGAAATTAACTGGCATACTATCTTCGTTTGATGCACATGATAAATCATTAGAAAGATCTGCTCAAGAGGACTACAACTTTATGGAACTATGGGTAAACTAGGCAATCATATTTTACGCGCGATGCCCAAAAAATGTCGTTTAGGGCCTCGAAAGGTAGCTCACTGCAGAGTTAGGGACCGAAAAGCGCAAAAATAGTAAATTGTGCCGAAGCGAAAAAATGAAAGAGACGATGGTGGGGCCCAAGTGGAATGAGGTGTGCAATATCCACGGATCATTCCTCCCCCTTAGGAAGCAATGGTCCCATTTGTGTTCGGGTTAAATCCATGAGATGAGGAAACTTTTGTAAACTTGGTCACACGTGAACCACTTGCCTTGGTACGGGGAGTTGGCTAGATTTGACAACTAAGAATACGAGTTGGATATTCTTTTAGCGAGTGCTCTTTATTTTCATGTCCATGATACAATGTTGTGGTGCTTTGTTCCATGGTTGGGTTTGGCTACTGATGTGAGTTGTTCCTGCCATGTACGGGGTGTCCGGTGGGGGTGGGAAGTAGACGGCGATCACGACGAAGACTCGGTGCGGAGACCAAGGAATGGTGGAATAATTAGCTCAAGGCATTGTTCCCTATAGCCTTGGTGATGGTGTATGGCCCTTATCGGAGCGAGGCGAAGCTTGCGGTGGGGAATCCCGATCGGGCGCTCATGCAGCAAATGTAGCCATACTTTGTCGCCCACTTAGAAGTTGTGTGGCACTTCGATGTTGATCATGGCGTTGCTTTTACTTGGCATTGGCTTTCTGTCTAGTATATCATGAACCTATTGGTGGATGTGTTGAATGCACTCAATGAAGCTACTTTCTTTGTATACTTCGGACGGACATGGCGGAATCGGCATGAATAGCGCAAATGGTATGGCTATGTCGATAAGACATAGTGGTTGGAATCCCAAGCCCACTGAAAGGGGAGCTATGGCAGTTGAACTATGGAGAGCCGATTATGTATGTTGTACATATGGGAAGGCTATCGTTTCATGTTCACAGATGCTTTGAATTGTACATCCGCGAGAATGTGTACAATCATTATGTTGATGACCTACGGCCAGCCATCGTTTGGGGATGGAAAGTTGTGGACAGTGACTTGGTATCCAACATTGACTAGAGGATAGACCAAAATGTGTTGAGGAACTTGCTATCCCGATCTGATATAGTATTTGTGGGATCCCAAAGTGCACCCACTCATTCAAAGAAAGATTTAGTAGTGACCTGTTGCTGATATTCTTCTTGCAAGCCGCCATGATGTGCATCTTCGAGAATACATCGATGACACGAAAAAATAGTCATTTCCCTTCTTAGTAGAAAGCGGACTAAACATGTAATCCATGGAGATGGATTCCCAAGGTCGACTAGGGGTAGGTAGAAATGTGTGGCCTTGCTTCTTGATGGTTGGTTTTGCAATAGCACAACTGATGCCAGAGATGCAGTGTACCCGGCATGCTCGAAGGTTCGACGACGAAATACTTCGGCGCGGAGATTGCTACTATTTTCTCAACCCCAAAATTCCCATTGTCGACTATGGTATGCTTCCTTATCATCTTGGCACGCTCGCCCGAAGGAACACAAGGTTTCCCGGAGTGAAATAAAAATGCATCTTGAAGGTGAAAATTTGAACTTGCGTAACCCCCGAGTGCCTTGGGCATGGCCGAATTGCGGGTCACTCTCATTGAACGATGGCCATTCATCTGATCTCATGCCCACAAGAGTTGAGCACGGTGGCGAGCGCCATGATCGGTGGTCGAGATGAGGTGATACTGCAACATTATTGGGTACCCTTTTGTACTTGATGTTCAAGTAAGCTGTTGTAGATATGTGGACCGATTCGATGGTGATCATTATGACTTCCTTGTGTACGCGTATGAAATGTAGGGGCACAGTGGTACGTGTGGATGATTGTTTCCTTCCCACAATCGCAATGCTTCCATTTTTTACACGACAAGCTTGCACAATGGAATACATTTCTTTGTCCATAGGTAAGGATACTTATGACCCATGTCGAACAATGTCTCAACATGATATGCCAGCACGGATGTCCTGATGACGAGCGCAGTAGCATAGTCGAGCATGCTGTCTCGATCTCAAATGGCTGTTGCAAGTTTGGTAAAGTGAGCAACGGCGAGCAGGAGGCGATTTTTCAATTCTATGAATGCCTTCTGGTGAGGTTCGACGAAAATAATTTTTCTCTCGCTCCTCCCTTGACGACTTGACCTACATTAGCGAGTGATATGAGAGAATCTGACACGAACCTGCCACCGAGTGAGAAATTAGCAAGACCCCGAGAAGACTGCAGAAGCTTTCATTGTAGTAGCTAGGGGTGGCCAATCCCAAATGTGAATTGGATCTTGGTGGATCCACATGCACCCCCTTTCATCAATAATGTATCCTAGATATTGCACAGGTCATGCAAAGTGCACTTCTCCAGTTGGCACACAACTTGTGTTGCCATAGTGTTTGGAGGACTTGTCGGATATGGTGAAGGTGCTCTTCCCAAGTACGGATTGAAGATCGAGAATGTCATCGAGGTACTCCACTACAAATGAGTTGGTGAATGTCCACAGATGTCCGCATCCACATCATCCTCATGAAGGTTGGGAGCGTTCGTCGACTTTGAGAAAACCCGACTATCCATTCAAAAATGGCCTTGGCTTTGAGCGGTCTTCCACACATCGAGAGGGTTGAATCGGTACACGGTGATACCACGAGCTTCAAGTCCAATCTTGCTAAAATATTTTGCAGCTTTGATTTGGTCGAAGGTCATAAATCCGTGGGATCGTGTACCTATTCACTACATTGATCTTTGTTTAGCGCACCGATAGTCAATACGAGTCTCCACGTCCCATCCTTCTTACGTACCAACACGATCGAGGCTCCCATAGGGTGATGAACTTGGTCGAGATGTGACCTTTCTACAACAACTCCACGAATCGGCCTCTTTGTTCCGCCGTTCTCCAGACGAGCACCGATAGATCGGTCCATTGGTGGCAATGCACAGGGTCAAATCAATCGGGTGCTTCGCTTGATGGTGCGGAAGGAACCACTGTGGGTGAGTGAAAGATGTCCATGTGCTCCTCCACAACCTTATCCGTTTGTTGTTGTCGTGCGAAGGGAACCTTGTCTAGAGGTTGTGGCCCACGGTATTCTTCTTGCCAGAGACGGATACGCCGAACGCAATTTCTTTGGTTTTGGAAATGAGCTTACTACATTGTTTTGCGGTAACCAGAGACGAAGCGGGTGGTGGTACCTGCGGTATCTGTGCAACTTGTTCCCCCAAGCAACAGCCATGATAACAGGGCGAGACTCATACATAGCATGATGCTTCCACAAGTATAGTTGTCCTAATAATACATTAGAAACATCAATAGGAGCAACATCACATAATACCTCGTAGTGAAGGGCTTGATGCTATAAGGAAGAGGCATAACTGGCAAGGCTGACAGCGGAGATCTCGTCCTTGGTGAAGCCACCCGATGGTGTATGGATGTCGGTGAGCTATGCTCGGCAAGCCCAACCGCTTCCACGACGTCTTCCGAAATGAGGTTCTTTTGGTTCCCATTGTCGACAATATTGAGCGCACGAGGGGAGCCCTTTACCCCACATGCAGGAGTGGAAGAGACATTTCCCCTCCCCTCGGGATCTTGGTTCCTCCTTACGGATCTTCGTAGTGGCAACGGTCGTTGGCTCCGCATCAATAATCGGTTTCCTTTGTCATTCCCATTTTCGAGTTCTAATTCAGAGTTAGAGCATGCATCCCTAACTCGAGAATCCACATCTTGGCCACATGGCTTGCTTGGCAAACACTCACTTGTGTTGTGATGCGACTCTTATGGAACTCACCACTTTCCCATGTCCTTCTTTGGCTTTGCAATATTATTCTTTGCTTGTGGCTTTGACGGAGTTGTCTTGAGTCACCATGCCTTGGCTCTATCACTTTGTTCTACGAGTTTGCGAGCACCTTTCCCTTGCTTTTGATTCGCCGATCCAAAGTCTCGCCTATACATTTGAATTTGCTCAATCTTGGTAGCATACGGGTATTACGAGACCAAGCCGAGAGTAAAAGACTCCATTTCCTCCCAAATTTATCGTACGGTTCATTGCGTACTTTAGCACCGAGATGTTTCTGAATCTTTGATACCCAGCCGGGTGCCGCAGGGTGGCATGGAACGATTCGTCGGCTCATGCACAACTTGATCCCTTTGTTTTTCCGTAGCGTGGTCCATTGTATGTACTTGTCCTCATAGCTCCCCACGGTATGGTATTGTTCCTTGATGGTGTCTCGGAAAAGAATTCCAAGTGGGTACGGCGCGAAGAACGAAGGGATTTTGTCTCATCCTTTTTCTCGAGTGGGTTTCCCGGTCCTTGACATCAGGGCAGCTTTGAGGTGCAAAATAATCTTCTTCTTGTCGGAAAAGTCATGAAGTAATATCCTTCTAATAGATTCAACCATCTATCTACGGCATACACATCTATTTCAACCTCAAATATGGGAATGTCAAAATCTCGCCTTTTAGCAAGGGTCTCACCTCCCGGTGTTCTTGGATGCGGATACGTCGTCGGTGGAGTAGCCGTTGAAGGATGCGGGAAAAGTTATCCATCATCGCGTTCCCTTTGTTTTTCGAAGGTCTCTCCAGAGCAATATTTTGATGGGATATCCTTTGCTCCCTCATCTTTCTTTTCCTTGCAGGCATCCGCCGAAGTTTGCGAGGCTAATCTTTCGAGTTCCACAGTTGAGCCCCAACTCATATACCCGACCTCGTTGGGAACATGCAAGGAATGATCGAGAAAAAGCGGGACCCACCAGTACAGCGAGTCCGGATTTATGCGGAATGCAACGGAATAAACACATAACCATAAATACGAGAGATTCGGTGTAAATAACACTTCATTTCATTAATATCAAAGAGCGAAATTTGCTTACGGACGAATGGAAATAAAACTAGCTAGAGGGCGGTAGTTGTCTGCGAGGAGAGAGATGTGGTGGCTACGAACCTACGAAATAATTCTGATGAGGCTCGGGGGCCTATTTATTGTTGAGAAACATTGGAGAACCTAAACATCCAAAAAACTAACCTAGGAGATGAAAGCGCAAAACTATGGGCCCCGTTTGGGTAAATTGGTGTTTCAACTTCCTAGGGACGTAACATTGGAATACTATCTCCATTTGATGCACATGATACATCATTAGAAAGATCTATCCGAGGACTACAACTTTCACCATGAATATCCATTCTAGAATCGAAACAAAATGATATTGGATGTTGGTGCGATGCCCAAAAAACATCGTTTAGGGCCTCAAAACGGCTCCGGAAGTTCAGGACCCGAAAAAGCTGTAGCCTAAAAAATAGTAGGGCCATGCAGCGAAAAAATTGAAAGAGACAATGGTGGGGCCCAGTGGAATAGGCGGGTGGCCACCAATATCCCTCGGATCATTCCTCCCCCTTAGGAAGCAATGGTCCCATTGCGTTGGTTCTCCGCAGAGATGAGGAAACTTTGCTTTGAACTTGGTCCCGGAGTGAACCACTTGCCTTGGTGCGAGGAGTTGGCCGACTTTGAAAACCGTCACAGGTTGGATATTATTTTGGTGAGTGCTCTTTATTTTCATGTCCATGATACAATGTTGTGGTGGCATGTTCCATGCGATGCAGGTTGCTGTTGGTGTGAGTTGTTCGCCATGTACGAGGTGTCCGGTGGGGTGGGAAGTAAGGATGAAGGCGATCCACATTGAAGACTGAGTTTCGGACCAAGGAATGAGGTGAAATGCGAGCTCAAAAGGAATTTTTCCCTACATCTTTGGTGATGGTGTGCGACGTGTCGGGTGGGCGAAGCTGGCAGCAGTGGGGTCCGGTGAGGCGCTCATGCTGCAAATGTGTATACTTTGTTTGCCCACAGAGTTGTGTGGCACACGGTGTTGATCATTGTGTTGCTTGTACTTGCGTGGCTCTTTTCAATATATCATGAACTTTGTTGGTGAATGTGTTGAATACACTCAATGAAACTGCTTTCTTTGTCAACTTCGGACTAGACATGAAATTTTGAATCGCTGCTTGTTTGCACCAAATGTTATGTATATGTCAATGGGACATAGTGGTTGGAATCCTAAGCCCACTTTGAAAGTGGCTATGGCTGATTGAACTATGGAGGCTCGATTATAACTATTTTGTACATATGGGGGCTCTCGTCCCATGTGCGTGGATGATTTGAATTGTACATGTGCTGAATGTGTCCTGATCATTCGGTGACGACCTCTGTACGGCCATGTTGTTTGGGGATGGACATTTGCGAGCTTGGTGAGCTTGGTCTCCAACATTGACCGGAGAGGTTGGACCAAAATGTCTTCCGAGGAACTTGCTATCATGATCTGATATGATGGTATGGGATCCAAAGTGCACACACGTTCAAAGAAGAGTCTGTGGTATTACTAACTGTGATATTCTTCTTGGAGAAATTTCGCCATGATGGCCATCTTCGAGAATCGAGGATGACCATGAAAACATGATCATTTCCTTCTTAGTAGAAGGCATGCACTTGTGTAATCATGGAGATGGTTCCCAAGGTCGCTAGGGGTGAGTAGCGGAGTATATAGGCCTTGCTTCTTGATGGTCGGTTTGGAAATGGCACAAGAAATTCAAGATTTGATGTGATTCTAAACGCTGACATCCTTTGAAGGGTTCGGCCAATAAATACTTTTGTGAGATTGATGTTGCTACTCGACCTCAAAATGCCCAACGACTCGATTGTAGTGTGCTTCCCCTATTTTTCGCTTTAAGGAACACAAAGGTGTCCCCGAGGTGACATAAAAAAGTGCATCTTGGAGGTGAAAATTTTTGAACTTTTACATACCACCCAAGAAGTGCCTTGTATGTGTGTGGAAGATGCTGGGTCTCTCTCATAGAGAACGTCGATCGAAGTCTCATCTTACAAGAGTTGAGCATGGTGGTGGCGCCACGATCGGTGGTCGGCTAAGGCACTATGCCAACATTATTGGTGCTACCCTTTTTGTATGATGTTCAAATGAAGCTGAATATGTGGACCATAAGTGGCGATCATTTTGTGACTTCCCTTGTGTACGTATGAACTACGGTGAGGTGGTACGTGTGGATGATTGTTTCCTTCCCCAAAATGTAATCCTTATGTTGTTGACAAACATGATGAATAAATTTCTTTGTCATAAGTGGGATACCTATGAACTATGTCAGATAATGTCTCACTATGATATGCCACTGGATATCCTTGTTGAGTAATAACTACCCCAATAGCATAGTCGGACACATGTCTCGATCTCAAATGGTGTTGCAAGTCTAGTAAAGTGACCTTTGGGGAAGAACAAAGGCGATTTCAATTCTGTGAATTCATACATTGAGGTTAAAACCAAAATAATTTTGCTCTAGCTCCTCACTTGGTGACTTGACTCAATGACGAGTGATGTAGAGAGAATCCCAACCGAACCTCTGGTAAAAATTAGCAAGCCGGAAAAGATGTGACTCTATTATAATGGTTAGAGGCTGGCCCCGATCCCAGGCAGCTTGGATCTTGGTTGGATGCATATAACACTCGCCAGTAATGTATCCTATATATTACACACAGAGTCATGCCAAAAGTGCGCTTCTCTGATTGGCACGCTTGTGTTGCCGCGGTGTTTGGAGACTTATCGGATGTGATGAGGTGCTCTTTCAAGTACGGTTGAAAAGAGATCATAATGTCACCCAAGTACCACTACAAATGAGTTGGTGAATGGCCACAAGATGCCATCCATCATCCTCATGAAGGTTGCGAAGGCATTCGTCAGCCCGAGCATGACCCGACCATTCAAAAGGCCTTCCTTGGCTTTGAAGGTAGTCTTCCACATCGGAGGGTTGAATCGATGCACAGTGATACCTCGACTTCAGAGTCAATATTGTTCGAAATATTTTTGCACCCAACACAGGTTGGTCTAGAAGGTCATCAATGCGTAAGGATCGAGGTACCTAATGCAGACGGTGATCTTGTTTGGCACCCGATAGTCAATATAGAATCTCCGCGTCCCATCCTTCTTCACTACCAACACCACGATCGGGCTCCCACAAGGCAATGAACTTGGTTGGATGGGCAACTACCTTGGGAGCTCCTAAATACGCACTCTTGATTTCATCGTTCTTTGAAGCAGACGCCCGATAGATTGGTCGTTGGGTAGCGAGCGCGCTGGGGTCGGATCGATAAGTTGTGTGACACAAAAGTGTATAGGAACCCTTTTGGGTGAGGTGAATATGTCATGTACTCCTCTACAACCTTATCCATTTTGTTTTGTCGTGCAAAGAGAGCCTTGTCTGGAGGTCGTGGCCATAGTATTCTTCTTGCTGCAGGGCGGATCATCGAGAAAAACAAATTTCTGTGGTTTGAAATAGACTTCTTTGCATTGTTTTGCGATGGCCAAGGAGATAGCGGCATGAGGTGGTACCTCGGTATCTGTACAACTTATTTCCCAAAGTAACAATAATAGCACGAGACGAGACTCATACACGACATAGCGGCTTCCAAAAGTATGGTTGTCCTAATAATACATTAGAAACATCAATAGGAGCAACGTCACATAATACCTCATGCGTGAAGGGCTTGATGCTATAAGGAAGGCGACACTGTTGGGTGACGCGGTGCGCATCCTTTGTGAAGCCACCCGATGGTGTGGATGCGGTGAGTTGTGGTCGACGAGCCCAACCTCTTCACGGCGTACGCGGAAGCGAAAGTTCTTTTGGCTCCCATTGTCGATAATGAGCGTACGGGGAGCACTTTACACATCTAGGAGGTGGAAGAGACGTTCACTCCTCTCGGATCTTACGGTTAGGTACGCCACGGATCTTCGTAGTGGCAACGATGTGCCCGGGCTCCGCATCAATAATTTGTTTCCCTTTGTCATTCCCCTTTTCAAGTTCTGATTCGGAGGTCGAGCATGCATACGAATCGAAGCCTCAATCTCGGCCCATGGCGATTGCTTGGCCAACCTCCCCTTGTGTTGTGAGTGGAGCTCTTATGGAACTCACCACTTTCCCGTGTCCTTCTTTGGCTTTGCAATGTTGTTCTTGTGCTTGTGGCTTCGATAGGTTGTCTTGAGTCACCATGCCTTGGCTTTGTCCTTTGTTTTATGGTTTGAAGACACATTTCCCTTGCTTTTGATTAACGGATCCAAAGTCTCGCTTATACCATTTGAATTTCTTGCTCAATCTTGGCCGGCCTTCGATGTGTCGTACCAAGAAAGGAGATGTCGAGGAACTCCATTTCCTCTTGAATGTATTTGTGTAGACAACTACGTACTTTGCTTGCAGATGTTTCTCTAAATCTTTGATACCCAACTTGGTGTGCGAGGTATGGAATAGATTCGTCGACTCAAGCACATCTTCATCCCTTTCTTGCCACCAGGCGTGGCTCCATTGTATGTACTTGTCCTCATAACTCCCCATGGGATAGTATTGTTCATGACGGTGTCTCGAAAATAATTCCAAGTGGGTACGACCAAGAATAGAGGTTTTTGTCTCGTCCTTTTTCTCTGATGGGTTTCCCAACGGTCCTTAACATGGGGGGGCATCTTTGAGGTGCAAAAATATTCTCACCGGCATCGGAAAAAGTCATGGAAATAGAAATATCCTTCTATTAGATTCAACCATCTATCTACGCCATACGCATCTATTTGACCTCAAATATGGGAATGTCAAAATTGACTTTTACCTTAAAGGAGTCGCACCTCCGAGTGGTACAACGGATGCGGATGCGCGCCCGATGAGCGATGGTTGAGATATAGGCCTGAAGATTATCCATCATCGCGTTCCTTTATTTTTCGAGGGCCTCCTCAAGCAATATTTTGATAGGATCTCCCTACTCCCCCTCCTCTCTTTTCGTCCCCCATGGGCGTTCATCGGGGTTTGTGAAATTTGCTTGCAACGGTTCACGGATCGAGCCCTAACTCCTTATGCCCAGAGCCTATAGGTGGGGACATGCAAAAAGAAGGATCGAGAAAAACGGACCCCTTTGATACACTAATCAAGATTTATGCAAGGAAGCATAACATAATAAACACATAACAATAAATACGGATGCGATTGGAAATAACACTTCATTTCATTAATATCGAAGAACTAAAATTTTCTTACAGACGAGAATGGAAATAAAACTAGCTAAGTCTTGGTAGCTATCTTTGAGAGGAATGTGGCAGCTATAGGCTACGGTAAGGTTACAATGAGGCTTTAGGGCCTGTTGTTATTTAGAAACAGTAAGAGACCTAAACATCCAGAAACCTAACCCTAGGAGATGAAGCGCCAAAACTATGGGACCCGTTTGGGTAAGTTGGTGTTCCAACTTCCCAGGGATGTAACTTTGGCATACTATCTCCGTTCGACGCACATGATACTCATTAGAAAGATCCATTCAAGGACTACAACTTTACGTATGAATATCCATTCTGAAATAAATTTCTATTCGAAAACAAGTGATATTCTTTAGCGCGATGCCCAAAAGCGTCGTTTGAGCCCTCCAAAACGGCTCGGGATGTTCGGAGACCCAAAAAAAAAATGCTAAAAATATTAAGTTGTGCTGAAAATGAAAAAATGAAGAGGCAATGGTGGGGCCCAAGTGGAATGGAATAGGTGGGTGGCCACCAATATCCACAGATCATTCCTCCCCTTGGGAAAGTATTGGTCCCCATTACATTGGGTTCCTCCATGAGATGAGAAACTTTCTGTGAACTTGGTCTGGGTGAACCGGTTTCCTTAGTGTAGTATTTGTGACTTGTGACTCGATACGGTTGGATATTCTGTTAGCGAGTACTCTTTATTTTCATGTCCATGATACAATACGTAGTGGCTGTTCCATGCAATGTCTGGGTTTAACTGTTGATGTGAGATGTTTTGCAATGTCGAGGTGTCCGGTAGAGGTGGGAAATGGAGACGAAAGTGATCCACATTGAAGGGCGGGGTGAAGACCAGGGAATGGTGAATAGTGAGCTCGAGCGGTATTCCCTACAGCCCCAGCAGTGATGGTGTACGGCAAGTATCGGAAGTGGGCGAAGTTTGCGGTGGGGTCCGATGAGGGCGCTCCTTGTGAATGTGGCCATGCTAGCCCACCTAGAAGTTGTGTTGGGACCCTATGTTGATCATGGCATTGCTTGTACTTGCAGCATTGGCTATTTGTCCAGCCATGTCATGAACCTATTGGTGGATGTGTTGAATGCACTTGATGAAGCTACTTGCTTTGTCGACTTTATTTGGACATGTGAGTTGAATCGGCACAAGGCATTTCGCAAATGGTATGGCTACGTCAATAGGACATGATAAAATTTTGGAATCCCAAGCCCACACAAAGAAGGCTATGGAAAATTGAGCTGTGGAGAGCTCGATTATAACTATGTTTTACATATGGGAGGCTCTCATCCCATGTGCGTGGATGCTTTGAATTGTACATAAACGAGAATGTGTGTACAATCGTTACGGTGACGACCTACTGTCGGCCATCTTGTTTGGGGATGAAGGAAGTTGTGGACTTGGTGAGCTTGGTATCAACATTGACCGACTGGACACGTGTCTTGAGAACACCTTTATCCCAATCGATATGATGAATTGTGGGATCCCAAAGTGCACCCACACTCGTTCGAAAGAAGAGTTTAGTAGTGGCTTCTCATTATATTCTTCTTGCGATCGCCATGATGGCCATCTTTGAGAATACGTCGACGACCACGAAAACACGGTAATTTCCCTTCTTAGTAGAAGGTAGGCCGACATGTAATCCATGGAGATGGATTCCCAAGGTCGACTAGGGGTGATGGCAGTATAGGCCTTGCTTCTTGATGGTCGGTTTGGCAACCGCAAAATAGTGCGAGGATGCGGCTCTGCTTCTTGACATCCTTTCGAAGGTTCGACGATAGAAATACATACGCGAGTTGCTACTATTTTCTCGACCACAGGAAATGCCCGGCGACTAGGCGCGGTGTGCTTCCCATATCATCATGGCATGCTCACTTGAAGGTACAAGGTGTCCCAGAAAGTGACATAAAAGTGCATCTTGGAGGTGAAAATTTGGAACTTGCGTACCCACGCCTTGTGTGTGAGTGAATTCGGGTCACTCTCGTAGAAAACGACCAATCGAATTATTATGCCCACAAAGTTGAGCATAGTGGTGAGTGCCACGATCGGTGGTCGGTGAGCAGGTTTGCAACGTTAATGGTGCTACCCTTTGTACTTGATGTTCAAATATGTTGTGCGAGATATGTGGACAACTTACGATGGCGATCATTACGCAACTTCCCTTGTGTCTGTATGAACTATGGGGATGGATGGATCTATATGATGATTGTTTCCTTCCCCAGCATGCTTATTGTCGACAAGCTTGCACATTGGATACATTTTTCTTTAATCATCAAGTGGGATCTTCTGTTTGCCAGACAGTGTCTCACTGTGACATGTCACTGAATGTCCTGGTGTTAGTGAACACCTTTGTGCACCGTCAGGGCTGTCTTGATACTCAATGCTGTGCAGGCCGGTAGAAAATAGCCTTGGGGTGGCAGCATGGTGATTTTCAATAAACGCCTGTTTGGAGGCTGACAAAGAATTTCTCGCTCCTCCACTGTCATTTTTTGACTCAACCTGCTGAGCTGTGATCTGTTACAAACCTCAAACAAAATTAGCAAGACAGAAGGTGTGAGCTACGGTGGCACTGATGGTTCAGGGCTGCTCAGCCTGAATGACTCAGGTCTTGGATCCACATGCCTTCTCCTCAATAATTGCTTTTAAATGATGCTGCACTTGGTCATGCCAAAAGTGCTTCTCTATATTCTGTGCACCTGTTTCAGTGATTGCCACATAGTGGATATGAAGACAACATGGGATGTGATGAGGTTCTCACTAAGTACAGGCTGGGAATGTCAGACATCATCCGTGCCTTTCCTTCTTCATCTGGGGTTAGTGAATAGCCGCAAGATGTCATCCATCATCCTCATGAAGGTTGCGGGAGCATTCATCGACCCGAACGTGACCCGACCATTCGAAAAAGGCCTTCCTTGGCTTTGAGCGATCTTCCACATCGGAAGGGTTCAATCGGTACAGTGATACCCCAAATTCAAGTCAATCTTGCTGAAATATTTTTACTGCCTTTGAGTTGGTCCGGAGAAGGTCATCAATCCATGGGATCGAGTACCTATTCCGGACGATGATCTTGTTGACACCCGATAGTCGATACGGAGTCTCCATGTCCTATCTTTCTTCTATACCAACACGATCGGGCTCCCACGGGCGATGAACTTGGTCGGATGTGACCTTTACGCAGCATCTCTTGAATGCGCACTCTTGATTTCTCGTTTCTCTGAACGAGCGCCGATAGATCGGTCCATTGGGTAGCGGTGCACACAGGGTCGGATCAATTGGGTGCTTGACTGACGATGCGGGGAGAACCTGTGGGTGGGGTATGAATGTGTCCCCATGCTCTCCACAACCTTATCCATTTGTTGTTTGTCATGCGGAGGAGCCTTTTAAGAGGATGCGTGGCCACGGTCTTATTCTTTCTGCGGGGACGGATCATCGGAAAATGAGTGCCCTAGTTGGAAATGAGCTTATTGCATTGTTTTGCGGTAACCAAGGAGATATCGGCGGTGGTACCTATGGTAGCACATACAACTTATTTCCAAAGTAACAATAACATCGCAAAGTACAGAGACTCCCTTATGACATGACACTTCCACAAATATGGTTGTCCTAATAATACATCGAAACATTAATGGGAAGACGTCACATAATACCTCGTAGTGAGGGCTTGATGCTATAAGGAAGGTGACAACTGGCATTGTTGCGAAGATCTCGTCCTTGGTGAAGCCACCCGATGGTGTATGGATGTGGGTGGTGTGGTCGGCAAGCCCAACCTCTTCACGACGTACGGAAATGAGGTTAGTTTGGCTCCCATTGTCGATACGTAGACTATCTGTAGGGAGCCCTTTACCCACGTACGAGAGTGGAAGACGTTCCTCCTCCTCCGGATCTTCACAGTTCCTCCTTGGATCTTTGTAGTGGAAATGATGTAATTGGGATCCGCATCAATAATCTATTTCCCTTTGTCATTCCCCTTGTGGGGTTACGATTCGAGTCGGAGTATGCATCGACTCAAAGCCCGCATCTCGGCCACCGGCGGGCGCCGCTGTGACACTCACTTGTGTTGTGAGTGGAGCTCTTATGAACTCACACCCCTTTCCCATGTCCTTCTTTGGCTTTGCGGTGTTTTTCTTTGCTTGTGGCTTTGACGGGTTGTCTTGAGTCACCATGCCTTGGCCTACTGTCCTTTGTTCTGCGGTTTGGAGAGCTTCCTTTCCCTTGCTTTTGATTACGAGATCCAAAGTGTCGCTTCTTCTGTTTGAATTTACCACGCTCCAATCTTGGCGGCATACCGATATGCGAAGTACCAAGCAAGGAGATGTGGAGGAACTCCGTTTCCTGCTGAATGTGTCTTTGTGAAACAGCTGTGATACATTTAGCACCGGATGCTCTCTCTGCATCTTTGATACTTTCAACTTGGTCGCGGGGTATGGAGCGAGTTTCGTCGACTCATTCACCCTTATTGAGTCCCTTCGTTACGCGACATGGTCGATTGTATGTGCTTGTCCTCATAACTCCCCACGGGATAGTATTGTTCCTTGACGATGTCTCGGAAAAGAGATTCCCAAGTGGGTACGGCCGAGAACGAAGAGAGGTTTTGATACTCCTCCTCGCTTTTCTCGCGGTACGTTTCCCACCACTCTTGACATGGGCGGCGACTTTCGGGGGTGCAAAAATAGCTCTTCTCCCCTATCGAGAAAGAGTCATGAGCAGAGAAATATCCTTCTAATAGATTCCAACCATCTGTCTACGGCCTCTGCATCTGTTGTCCCTCAAATATGGGAATGTTAAAATTTACTTGCACTTTTAAAAGGAGTCGCGACTCCGGAGTGGGCGTGGAGGTGCGGATGCGCCGCCCACGGTGGGCGGTTGTTGAGATGCGGGAAAAGTTATCCATCATCACGTTCCCTTTGTTTTCGAGGGCACTCCCTGCGAGCAATATTTTGATGGGATCTCACTGCTCCCTCATCTTTATTTTCATCCCCCATGGGCGTCCATCGGGGTTTGCGGGCGATCTTGCCAAAGGTTCACACCGAGATCTGGCTCCAACTCCTTGTACTCCCAGAGCCTCGTTGGGGGACATGCAAAGAAGGATCTAGAAAAAGCGGGACCCTGCGATACCCTTTGATCCGGATGTGTAGGAGATGCAATAGAATAAACTCATAACCATAAATACGGAGATGCGACGGAAAAAGTCACTTCCATTTCATTAGTGTCAAAAAGCTAGAGATTTTGCTTATATACTGGAAATGTAAATAAAACTAGGCATTGGGCGGCGAGCAGCTATCTTTGAGGAGAGATGTGGTGGCTACAGACCTGCAGAGCCGAGGATTACAATGAGGCTCAGGGGCCTATTTATTATTGAGAAACAATGAGAGAACCCCAAACATCCCAAAAACCTAACCCCTAGGAGATGAAGCTCAAAACTATGGGCCAGTTTGGGTAAATTGGTGTTTCAACTTCCCGAACGTAACTTTGGCCTACTTATCTACTGTTTGATGCACATGATACACATCGTTATAAATATCTGTCAGGGACTAAAACTATCACCCACAAATATCCATTTTAGAATGGGAATGATATTTTTAGAGCGCGATGCCCAAAAAACGTCGTTTTAGGGCCTCCAAAACGACTTCGGAAGTTCGGGACACAGAAAAAGCTGCTATAATAGTAAGTTGTGCGAAGCTGAAAAAATGAGAAGAGACAATGGTGGGGCCCAAGTAGCTGGAATGAGGCGGGTGGCCACCAATATCCCTGGATCGGAGTCGATACCATGATTTACTAATGCACATGCCCCAAAGACAATAGCTTAATTTTTATGACATTTTTTAATTAAATGTTATGAAATAAAAAAGGTTATAATTACTTCAGGAACATCTATAAAGCCTTTCGCCCTCATCCCCACTAAATACTAAAAATATTCCCAGTAGTATCAAATTAAAGTTTTATATTATTATTATTACTACATTCTTATAGGAACCTCAAGCACGTGATTAAAAAGTATTTCTAACCACGTGAACACAAAGTTATGTGGATTTGAATTGGTTTTCAATCATAATGAGTAACAGACGCATTATATGGTTTTCAACATCGTGAGATGGAGGTAAAATTTTCCTTGCTACCATTTGAAGGCGATGAGACCTTGAACTTGTGGTGTCGCCTCCATTTTAGATGTTGAACCTTGCACCTATGGGGATGGCCTCGGTTGCTCATAGTCATAATAACATTAGTGAAAATAATGGTTTTCATATCGTGGTAGTAGAGAGGAGAGACAAATAAATATCGAACCAATGAAGTGAGGAAGGATGTGTTAGCTCACCGTAATTTTTAATATTGAAAAAGAGAGTAGTGGCGAGAGAACAACATCTTGACCACTTTGTGAGTGCTAGGACCTAGCCTTCTAGGCCTCCAAAATGGGCCTCTCCTCTCTGTTATGGTTGAAACTGGTTTAGCTTTGTAAAGATTATATTTTATGGTTTTAGGGTAGTTATACATATTGTGAGGTTGTTTGTTTTATTGTTTGTTTTTGTTTGGATAGATGTTAGAATGTGTTAGCTTGCAATCCACATTCGGGCTGTTTGGAGGTCACTGAAAAGGGAGTTTGAATTGTACGCAGAATTTTCGAAGTTTTCCACGAAAAGCAAGCTAACTATGAAAAATGGATCATGGTGGCGGTGTGAATATGAGATGGGCGTCGAGTCCCAGGTAAAAGCTAAAGAAAGTTAAAAGAAATTATTTAACTATGCTTCAACATAGATGCATGCATATAGTGTGCGGATGCTGCACCAGGGTCTTTGACAGGAAAAACTTATTTGAGATAATGGTTGGCTGGGGTAAAGAGCGATTAAGGAATTCTTTTTAACTCAACTACGAGAAAAACCTCAAGATAACGATTTCGAGCGAAATGAAAGAAGCGGATTAAAATTATTTTATTAAACTTTCAGAAAACCTTAAGATAATGGTTTGGTAAAACCAAAGAGCGATTAAAAGATTCTTTGAGTTATGTACTGAGAAAAAATTGAGATAGCGATAGCTTGAGATAGAATTAAGGTGCTCATGCGGCATATCCTAATCTAAAGGTGCAATGTTACCTTTCGAGGGCGGTTGATGTACTGATGTATGGAAAAACAAAAGGAAAAAAATTAACTTAAAAGGGATAACATCACCATTAACACTTAGCTCGAGGATCGTGTGAATGTGCTTGTATTATTTATGTCGAGCTCAAAAGGGTGTTACTGTTGCTCAAATACAATAATCTTTGCAACGCGAGAAACAAAGTCTCATCCTTGATAATGAAAATACATGCGGTCATTTAACGCTACACAGCGAGTCGGTTTCCCTAATATAGGGTGACATGTGCATTTTTACTACTGAGGTACATGGTTTGACAATTTGTGACCATGCAAGGCCCAAGCCAAAAATATCTCTAACTAAACCTATTTGTAATAATAAATTTTCAATTTTAACTCTTGATCGAACTTTAAAATATGTTTGACGACCAATGTCTGTAGTGTAACCTTAATGATATCTTTTGAACTAATGTCTAAATATCTCTATTTGGTACGTAGTTTTGGTAGTTTTCAATAAATCAAAATTAAGTTGAGGTGGTACGACATGGTTGTGAAGAGGAGAGAAAATGATGCATGGTCTTGACTTATACGGCACCTGTCCTGCGTTGATTTGTTTTGCGGTTTGTCTTTTTAACTTTTAGCTCGTCTTTTATCTGTATACCTTTTCCTTTGGCAACTTTGTTGTCACTATAAATCCTTATTTTCACTTACTATTTTTACAAACTTTTCCTGCTTCATAGTCGCTATCTGTATGTCTTTATATGTGTCTTCTATTATTTACTAAGCGCTCCTTTTCACGATTTCGCAGTCACGTTCTTGTAACTCATAATCTACTTGGTGAATAAGAGCTTTTTAAGTGAAATCCAGTACGGATTAACGAAACAATTTGGAACTAGCATCGCAGTGTTTATCTAGTCGCACGATATGCATATCACACGACAAAAATAAAAATAATTATTAACAAAATGGAAGCTATGCGGGGAGGCAAGAAATGGTGGTTTGTCGCATAGCGTGTGAAAAAGTCGTTTGTTTTAACTTCAAATAGTGGATGGTTTTGTTACATGCGAGGAGGCGGTTGTGTGTTCTATCACATGGTGATAAATGGTTTGGTGGTTTATGATCGAGGGAGCATGATAAAAGCGATGACGACGACGTGGCGAGATGGGACGGGTTGCAGTTCCCATTTCACAACCCCTCGATGGATTTACAGAAACAACGGGGAGTTAGGGGTGCAAAATGGAATATGGCCATCGGATCGAGATCTGTCGCGGAGCTTACGGGTATTATATGGATATGTGAGGTTTAAAGAGAGAGGGTGCCGAGTATTTGTTAAGTGGAGGGTAGATGTAAGTAGGGTCGGGAAGGTTTAGAAGTGGAGGACTTAATATAGAAATATGAGTTTGGGATTTAACACTAATAGGGGTTGGGTGATTTTAATAAACGGGGGTTTATTAAAAGTAGGACACGGGAGATTAATATAGTGGGGGAGGGAGTTATGAGATAAAGTGGGGAATTAATATAAAGGTGCGAGAATATAAATACTTTGGAGGTGTGTGGTTTGAGAAATGATATCGGAGGATGGATTTTTGTAGTAGGAGCCCAATGTATATTTTTATTTATTTAAAACTATTTAAAGAATGGGTTTACATGTTTTTAATGGAAAAAGAATTAGTAAAGGAGAAGGGATATTAGTAATGGGAATGGGATTTTAGCTAGGGAAAGGGGGTTTTAGGAAGGGGAAAATGTTATATATATGTGGGTTTAGTTGTTAAAATGGGATTTTGGAGACCTTCGGGAGTGTCGAAAAATAGGTAAAATGAAAGGTAATGGAGAGGGTAAATGAAAATAATGAAGGTAGTGAGATTTGGCTTACCATCACACTTAATCGAGAAAATTTTTCCTCTTTTAACTTCTAAATCAAATGGTAGATGGACTTAAGTTTACCCCTTTGTCAGCAAAAGATCTCCCTTTCACTTTCTAAAAATAAATGAGTATTCATGGAATATTATTTTCAACATGAAAAATATAAGGAATAGGTAATCACCTTGTGATACTGTAAAAATATAGGAGTCTAAGAGTGGCTCCAACTGGGGATGGAAGCTCCTTTAGGAGGTGTCAAGAACATTGTGTTAGCCACCTGTAATATTTTGTTATACCAAAAGGTGGCTAAATCTTTTTGAGCCTCCAAGGAACAAATTTTATCACTAAAAATTGTTGGCTCTTGAAGACTCCTTGTAGGCCTCATGCCTACTGCTCCCAAAATCTCATTCTTTGTTCCTCTTAATTATGGCGAGTTCCAGAGTAGACGGCTGGCACAAAGAACCTTCCACATTTTCTTCTTGAAACCTTCGCTTCTTTGCTCCCCCTTTTTCTCCACAAACTTCACTTGTTTTCATAAATCCTCTTCTTCGTTATGAAAATCACTCTCCATAGTTAAAAATGCATGGTGTCCGCGAAACCATCAGATTCCTTTGAAAATTGTGAAAAATTCATAAAAATACAAAGTATTATGACTATGGACTTAAGCACTTTGGGCTAAAGGTCCTAAACACTTCACCATACGCTTTCGAGCTGGAGCCATTTGCACTCGGGTTAAGGCACTAATCGCTGTCCCGGAAACAATCAAATGTGGGAGTCTTCGCCACACTCTAGAAGAACTCTGGAGTTGCGATTAGCCTTCTTTGACCTAAACTGCGCGATCATATTGTTTTCATGTAGCTGGAGCCACTCCCCTCGGCAGCTGAGAACCTTGTGAATATTTCATTCCCAAACCCATTTTTTTCTTTATAAAACCCACCCAAACACTCCAAACTCTCAACTTAAAAAACTTGAAGTCACGTGTTTTAATATTTTATTGGAGTTGATTGAAAGACCCGATCGAGCGCAATCGCAAATCGGAGAAAATCAAATGGAGTGAGATCAAAGAGACAGAGCATCCAAAGTTTCGATGCGATTGGGTCTGCGTATGTTGAAAAGTTTCGCCATGTGTTTCATATGACTTCCCAGGGACCAAGTGTTAAGGTCCTCGGGTGCCAATCGCATCGCGACGTTTCAAATAGGTTGATCGGAATGACCCGAGGCGATGGCCCGATTGCGATTGACTTTGTTTTCAATACGCCCTGAGCACATGTGCATTTCCATGTATCCGAGAGCCCGGCAGATCAGTGCTGTCAGCTTTATATATATATTCTTGGCTTGGAGTCCATAAAAACCTTTGATTATTCCAAAAGTTTGGGTTTCATAAAAATATCTCTGAGGGTCAGGCTCATCTCCTACCATTGATCGTATGCCAAATCCAAACGGTCCCGCATAAATACGCATCGAGATTTTTCTTTCGATGCATTTGTTTTTCTCCCCCAATCGGCCATCCCCAATCCATTCTCCATTGTTGATCTGGTTACTTGAATCGACTTGACTGCATAATCCCGCATGGCCATTTGTTTCACCCACAGTCGCGACTCAGTTGGTTCTCCACCGAATTCGATCTCGATTTCTTGAATCCACGGTTATCGTCTAAATCGCATCGCAATGTTTTCAATACGCAACTCGCAATGTTTCACCCCCGATTGCGGGTCCACAGTCCAATCCCCGCCGAATTGATACTAGCCCTTTGATCCAATGGTCGCGCAAATACGCCATGTGATGTTCTGTCACTGTACCGCAATGTTTCACTGGTGCCGATCCCGGTCCAATCCCGACCACATTGATCAATCCTTCGAATCCGCTGGTCAGCGCACATCAGCTTCGCGATGTTTCAATCGCATGCGTTTTTGTTTTTACCCAGGTGCGCTCCTCACGATTGAGATACCGGACCGTCCCGTGTCCGGATAGGATTGAATCCCAAAACTCACCCCACCTTATTTTCATTCTCGCTCTCCTTTGCTCGTGCATTGCCGGTCTCCCATCGTTGGATATTTTTAATCCAGCGTGCATATGCTCCTCGCCATGTCTGAAAGCGATTTAAAGCCTATTTTCATGAAGAATTTCTGTAAGCTGTGTTTTGTGTTTTGCGGAGGTGTTTTAATGGTTTTCCATTATAGAATGAGAGGAAGGCGAGGGTTGGGAAAAGGCGTTTCTGTGCCTTCGAGCTTTCCTAAAAGAACCATTCACGGAGCTCTGTGTCAGGTGATTTCATCAAGTGTGCTCGTGAGCATTGATAACTAAGAGAGCCACACGCGAGCACATGCACTTTTCGTCAGCAGACAACATGACTATTCAAGGAAGCCGGTTAAGAAAGTGTCGATTTCTGAAAGAGCTAAGCCACAGTGACCAGATAAAGATCGAAGACGGTTTTACGGGGATTACGGCTAAGGCGAGTTTATCCAGCATAATGCATCTAAAACACGAGTTTAAAAGAAAACACTAAAGTGTTCATCGGAAATATTGCCTCACCGCTTACTGCTGAGGCAAAGTCGGTCGCATACCACGCGATTACCACTATTGCTTCAAAATGCTCAAATCGAGAGGTTGAATTTATTGAACTTCATCAGGATATTTTGCCCTCGGCTCTGACCAAAGAGAGTGTTTTTGCCTCCAAAATTAATGACGGAATGTGTGCATAGTAACCCTAACGGTATCGCGAGCCTCGAAATGTCAAACAAAGCTCTCCGAGCTTAATTCATGAGTGTAAACACATTAATGTAGGTACGGAACACGTAATGATTTCTTTGTCGAGCCTCGAGGGCCGAGAGACATTAATTCTGCGTGCATTGTGCCTGAGATCTTTTGTAACGGATCTCACCTCCTCATCTTCATACAAATACTTCGAGTGGAAGATGAGTGAGGGTTGGATTAGTTAGGTTTGTAAATGTAATTGTTGAAAAGCATTCTATGCTTAGAAAGTAAGAAAACTCTTGTTGTAAATAGTGGTTTTCACATCGGCTCTTGGAGCTACGCTTGCATGAGATGGGTTAAGGTTGTGAAGATGGGTCATAGTGAATCAAGGTATAACAGTGGATCCGAAAAGATACGTACCATGTGTGTATGTATGTATATGCATCTTTTATATACATCATCTAAGGCTGATTTATGGGATCCTGGTCTGTGTCGATGGTGATTTTATTCTCCACTTCGTAACTTGTATTTTGTTTTTGTTTTCCAATTTGTTTCATTTTCTTTGTAAAGAGCTTGATACGTAGGGTTAGGACCCTGCTGTATATCGGTAACCTTCTCTCAGTGAGAAATCTTTATCTAAATGTTTTTCTTTCAAGCACGTGTGTGTTGAAAATGAGTTTAATTCGATCCTAAGTACACGGAATGCTTTGGCGTTCCCTCATCCTTTTGTCCATACTGCTGAATGTTATTTTTAAATGTTACTTTCATTATCATGTTGTGTGAGATGAATTGAGGAAATCAAGAGTTAGCCACAGGTCCCCCTTCTGTTTGCTCAACTATTTGATTGTTTTCCCACTTAGGATGTGTTACGTGACTAGTTTCGAAGTGCTTATAGGATCTTAGGCCATTCAGTGTGTTATCTCTATGATCGTCTTGGAAATGTAGCTAAGTAAAGTAAAGGAAAAGCTAGGAGAGGATTATGCGTGGGCCTGACTTGCTAGTTTCTACAAAAGTTGCCTTCAAGTTTCCCTTTGTTTTTATATGTATTCTATTGGAAAGTGTATCCAAAAGGTGGATGGTTTCAGAGTACTTACGACGGATCCTAGTTTGCTTCTATGTTTCTCTTAAGTGCTTGGTCAGTAGCGGCTAGTTTAGAAAAGTTACTTACGGAGATGCTGTATCGCTCTTTGTTCTGCATCTGTCATTTCCCCTTTCTTATTATGTCATTCCATTCCCATAAATCAAACTTTAAAGATCCTTAGGCATAGATCGAGATTTCCCCATAGATCACTCTTGAACACAGATATGTCCAATTAAAATCCTCTTATGACTCCATGAGACGATGGATTGAAAACTTGCCCATCATCTTTCTTCTTGATCGAAGCTTACTCTTTTTGCTTGCAACTTCTCACCTTTGAGCTCTATTTGCATATAGATCTTTTTCTTGCCTCGAGACAAAAAGTATGTTCAAATCATACGAAAAAGACGAAACAAAACCACTTGGACACGCATACCTAGCCCTAATATGATTGCCCTAAGATTTCAAAGACAATATCCATCTTTGTACATGTGGAAGAGTCCTCTCAGGATTGGAAGGAGCCAGATCCTAGAATCCCAAAGTTGGATTGAAATGATGTTAACTGCGTGATTGGACTTTTCCAATCTGCTTATTCTGAGAGACCTAACATTTACACGGCGACTCCTTTAGGGGAATCCTTACCGAAAGCTTCATAAGACCTTGAGAGTAAGCGAGCTTTTCAGCACTACGAAGAAATGATAATCATGATGAGACTTGTTTCTATCGGTAGCGAAACTAGGTCAACCCTAGGATTCTTTAATTTTTCTATCTAACCTTGGGAAATCAGCTAGCTTAGCCACAGGATGAGTATCTTTTTCCATAACAGTAGCTAAGTTTTGAGGCAAAGTCGGGACATTCTTTTAAACCACAAATAAAAAAAATTCATAAAATACCAAAAACATTTCAGGGATTGGTAGTAAAACACTAGTTTTTGATATCTTGTTTACATTTTTGATGTGTTTTACTCTATATCTTAAGACGAGTGCCGAAAAGGGCCAGGTAGCCTCCAGGATCTCATCCTCTTTTTGAGGTGACATATCGAGTGAATGCCATCCCAGTCAATCTCTGGTTAGAGTTTGTTGTGTTTTGAGATATCCTCGAAAAGGAATGTTTCAAAAACAACGTAGTGTGACAAATGATACTCCTTCGAAAACACTCCATACTTTCCACACAGCGACTCCACAATCCCGAACAGGACCTTAAGACTCCATGGGAAGAACCCTCATCATTACAACATCAAGTCAAACCTAGCTAGAAGGTCAGTAGGGATTATAAGTGAGAAAACCAGATTAGTTGACCTCTCAAAGATTGTCATATTTGGTTGAACTTTTCTTATTTTAGTTGGGTCTAAAAGTTAGCATAGTGGCTCCTAAAAAAATTCACACTAGGAGCCCATCCCGACCGGTCCACTGAGATAGTTGATAACCCAAAAATAATCCTTAGAGTCTCCTAAGATACAATTTTCAATCATGTTTTCGAGATCACCCCTAAGAGCTAATTCGGTCCCCTGAAAATCTTTTGACTCTTTGAAATCACAAAAGCTGACTTATTAAACCCATTTAGGACTAGGTCATTTGGCGATTTAGATCGATTGGATTCTGAGCCTTCACTTTCATCTCCGAAAACAAGTGAACCCTTTAGGGATAGAGAATCAACACCCCCAGATTTAAACTTTTCTACATAATCTGGGTGCCTCTCATCCAAGATCAGCTCAGAAATCTCTCTTTGTTCCATCACTCCTGTTCACCCCGTCATCCACTTTGTTCAAACCACTCCACTTCAACCCACACCTCCTCTTCTATAAATCCACCACGTATCCTTGGGCCCAGTATGGTATGCCCCTTAGTCCTTCTGTACCATTAGTCAATCTTCCACAGGACTATCGGTCCAAAATTCCTTTATATGATGACTAGCAATACTATGTGACATCTCAACATGTGGACAAGATGAATGACTACTTTGCTAGAAATGAAATTGATGATGATTATGTCAAACTTAGACTATTTGCTCAAATTTTGGGGGAGAAGCAAGAAAAATGGTTCAAAGGTTTAGCCCCCCACGGTATTAACGATCTCCAAGGCTTCCATCAAACATTCTTGAACAAATGGGAAGTAGGAAGAACCCTCTCCAAGTCCTTGCCGACTATAACAATCTCCATAGGAACCACAGGGGAGAGTGTACACGCTTATTGTACCGGGTTTATATAGTGTCTACAATGCACTTTCCCACGAACTAAAACCTCCTCGGGGCTCAGCTTTTAAACAAATTTCTGAAGGGTTTGATCCCGACATGACCTATTCACTCGAAAGAGATTTTTTCAACCACTTGAAGACATGCAAAAGAGGGGCCCTTTCACGGTGGGAAGTAAACCTAATGGAGAAAAGGGCAAGGATGAAAAACGAGGAAAGAGAGTGTCTTTTAGAGAGGAACCCACCCCTTATAATTCAAGCTCAAAGATGGAAAGAATGATGGAAGAAATGATGAAGAAAATGAGCATTCTAGAGAAAGCACAAGTCTAAATCATAACGCTCCCCACGACAGCAAAACCAAAGCGAATCGAGAATATTAGAAGAAATCGGCCTCCAAACAGACCAGGAAGATGATCAACGAGATCACTCCTCCCTTTCATCAAAACTTTTTAAGTGAGGTTGAGAAAAAGCGAGAACAAATAACGAGAGGAGGATGATATAAACTTATTTGGGGTAGATGATAATGGCTTAGGGGTTCATTGTTATAAAAAACAAGGTCTTTATACACCTTACGATGACAAAAGAGAGTGATAATGAAAATTATTATCAAGGAACATGGAAAACGACTTGTCATAGAACCTTCAAAGGAATATGAACTCGAGAAGAAAATCTAATCAATGAACCCCCAACAATAAAACCTCCGACAAGCCTTCTCAAAACAACACACGCAACCAACTCTAAAACAATCAACCAAAAAAAAACGTTAGTGCTGTAATTCGACGAGTAGTGGTAAAGAGAAAGACACTCAAAATATTGAAAAAAGCGAGAGTGCAAACATTAGCGAGTACTAACACCCTGGGTTAGTGCTCCACAGTAAAACAAGCTGATTTCAAGCTGTGAGATAAACCAAATCATCAAGTTATTATTACTGATAAAGTGGCGGTGAAACAAAGCTGAAATCAATCCTTTAAAGAGTCGAAAACCTTTTCGACTGGAATAGGAAATCTCAAGATCAAAACTACTATTCCTTTGGTGAGGTTAGCTTCCTGACATGTATATAGGTCCAAAATTTTGAAGGCTTTGAACTTAGAAGATAATGAAGATACACTCAATCTTAATGATGACCAACGCAGCTTATTTTTGGTCCAAAGATTGAAGGAAAGTTTCAGAGAGGTCTGTCCCTCCCTTTTACGTAAGCTTAAACATTCATGGTAAAATTCGCACAATGCTATGCATGACTCAGGGCGCTTCCCATAATTTAATGCCAAAAGTTGTAATGGAAAGCCCTGGGTCTTGAAATTACCGGACCTTACAAAGACTTGTACTCCTTTGACTCAAGCAGAGTTAAATGTCTAGGATTGATAAAAGATCTCTTGTGTTAACTAGCCCGAATTCTGACCAAATGTTTGGTCATGGATGTTGTCGTGGCTGATGTACCCCCAAAGTATGGAATGCTTTTATCAAGATCTTGGGGGGCTAAGTTACGGTGGAACTATGCAAATGGACATGACCCTATGCGACTATCCACTGTTTTTAATCGGACTAGAAGACTTTTTACCAGGAAACCCACATGTAGTGTACGGTGACAAGTCGAGACCCTGACCTCAAAAATCTCCTTTGTACGCTTGTACAGCACGAGCC
This sequence comes from Pinus albicaulis, assembly GCA_034641835.2. Taxonomy (NCBI): domain Eukaryota; kingdom Viridiplantae; phylum Streptophyta; class Pinopsida; order Pinales; family Pinaceae; genus Pinus; species Pinus albicaulis. The sequence goes on along the minus strand of CM076575.1, from coordinate 1,069,917,313 downwards.
TTGATTCTTTTATCATGTTTAATGATGAAACACTTACAGGAGAACAAATCATTTCAACGGAATCAATGGTGAGAGAAACGGAGGAAGAGGAACACAATCTTTGAGCTAACGAAGCAGGTCTATTGTGTCTAAAAAATCCTAGCAAACTAAACACGAGGTCTTGAGCTGCAAGTCATCGATCCATTAAACTTAAAACTTGACGGTCGAAGACGATCCTCGTCGATGAAAAACACGAGGAATCAAATTATATAAAGGAGATACACCAAAATAATAAAACTGAAAATGTTCCTCTCTGGACTGTGTATTTTGATGGGTCATGCACGGAACGAATGTCGGTGCGAGTAGTACTGGATCACTAACAGCGAAAACAATCATACGGAATGTATTTCATGTAAATTAAACTTTCGGTGTTCCAACAACATAGCGGAGTACGAATCACTAGCTCTTGAGCTTACATTTCTCGAAAAAGCTAGGTGCCAAGAGAATCAATGTATACCAGCGATTCCAAATTAATCATTAGGCAAGTTAATGGGGAGTATAATGCAAATCACCCCAGGACTTAGGGCCTACAGAAATGATGTCATGGATCTTTTGAAAACATTTGAGGAGTCAACTCGACTTTTGTCCCGAGGAAAAGAAATGTGCGGCCCACAATTTAGCCTTTTTACGCTAGAACACGCTAATACTATATGATGACACGTCTCGAGATAAAAATTCGGACCGAGTATGTCCTGGATAATAAGAAATATTGGCAGGTGTTTGACGGAGATAAACAAATAGAAGACTTCATGCGATTCGAAATGAATTTGAACTCCATAGTTCGGATTCGAGATTATCATACTGATTGTAGTGAAGAAAATTTTCTTGGTGAAGAAGAACCTGGTCTCCATGAGCTTATAGACATTAACCTTCAAACTAGAAAACTTACAAACCAAAACGGAATGGAGTGCAAAAATGCAGAAAGCAGAGGAATTGGAAACTGCTGCATTCTAAGGATGATGGTTTGCCCAAGGGTTTGGCCCCTCTAGAAAGAATTGTTTGATTTTAACGATGTGGCCAATAAACCAAAAGCTTTGGAACACTGTAGAGGCTCAGTAGAGAGAGTGCAATATAGGCGGTGAGGAAAAAGCCGAAAATGATCAAAACTATCCAAAACTTTGCCCGGCTACATTAAACTCAAATACATAGAGCTATTCGAAAGAGTTTTACGATGTTTTTGCGTGGAGTTATGAAGATCTTAAATCCTATGACTACTGAAATTATACGGCACAAAATTCCTCTTAAAGAGAACCAAAAACCATTCAAACGAAAGCTATGAGAATAAACCACTGTCCAGTTGCCATTGGTTAAGAAGGAAATCATGAAGATGCACGAGTCTTTGTATTATGTGTCCCTATTAGATATTCGCAGTGGGTATCTAATCTAGTGTCGATTAGGAAGAATTTTGGAGAAATCGGGCTTTGTATAGACTAAGAAATTTAAACAAAGCTTCATTGAAAGACAACTACCCTTTACCCAAGATGGATCATATTTTGCAAAGGGTGGTAGGGGTCTAAAAGAATTTCTTTGCTAGATGGCTATTCAAGGTATAACGCAGTCTTAGTCCACACGATGATCAATTAAAGACGGCGTTTACTACACCATGGGGGCACTTTCATGTATGTGAAAATGCCTTTTGGTCTAATGAATCTTTGGAGCAACCTTTCGAGAGAGCCATGGACATAACATTCTCGGAAGAATTGGGCTTCTTCATCATTATCTATCTTGATGATGTAATTGTGTTTTCAAAAACGAGATGAAGAACACTTAGAACATTTGAGAAAAGTTTTCAAGAAGTGCGAAAGTACGGGATATCTTTAAACCCTAAGAAGACTTTATTCGGTCTCCAAGAAGGTAAACTTCTTGGGCATATCATTTCGAAGAGGGTATAAAAAATTGATCCCATGAGGATTGAGGTCATATTGCAAATCTCTCATCCTCGAAGCATCAAAGAGTTGCGGTCTTTCATTGGAAAGATAAAATTTTTGAGAAGGTTCATCCCTAACCTAGGGTCGAGCTCCTTAGAAATATCACAAACATGTTTGAAGAAGGAGCAAGGGATAAAATGGACCTTGGAAGCAAAGACATCCTTTGAGAGTTTGGTGAAACAAGCGTTAACCAAAACAACTAGTTCTCATAAGTCCCGATTTTTCAAAAAGATTTTTATATCTTCTCATTTGCATCAGAACATACCATAGGCTATCTGTCCTTTTACGAGAAAAATCCACAAGGACAAGAGCGACCCATTGCATTCTTTAGCAAGGCATTAAGGGATGCCCCTTTGAAGTATAACATCATGGGAAAAGCAAGCTTTTGCTTTAGTTAAGGCTTTAAAGGACTTCGAGTATACATCCTCCACTCACACATCATTGCCTTTGTCCCAAATTCGGTTGTTAAGGACATTCTAACACGGGACAGATGGTAAAAGAGGTAAGTGGATTCTTGTATTCTTGAATATGATTTAGAGATTAAACCCACTAAGCTCATCAAAGGCCCGAGGTCTAGCAAAGTTAATGGCGAGAATCAAATTGTGATCTTCTTGATATTACTATGATCGATGATTTGGATAACCAAGAAGAACTCTCAACTCCCGTTGTTGAAGATCATTTTGTGAATTCTCCTTGGTATATTGATATTGTTTTATGTTTTGAGCAATACGAATACACCTCCCTGGTTTTATCCCAAAACAAAGGCAAGATTCCTAAAGTTAAAAGTTGTAAACTATTTCATTATTGATAAATGTCTTTATTGGAAAAATGCGAGTGGTATATTGCTTAAATGTTTGCCCGAGTTTGATGCGAAACAATTAAACGGGAATTCCATGAAGGAGAGTGTGGAGTCCATTTGTCTTTGAAGTCAACGACCAACAAAATTTTGAGGGCTGGTTTCTATTGGCCCACTCTTTTTCACTGATGTTCATAAGTTGACCACCACTTGCCATAAATGCCAAGTATTTGAGGGAAAGAGAAAATTATTACCCCTTCCTCTCGCATCCAATCATCATTTGAAGCTCCTTTTCAACAATGGGGACTTTCGACTTCATAGGAGAAATCCATCCACCTTCCTCTGCCCGACACAGTGGATTCTTCTTTAGCTACAGACTATTTCACTAAGTGGATAGAAGCCATTCCTAGTAGGCGGAGCCAATGATTCGGTTATCATAAAATTCATAGAAAACCAATATTGTTTCCAGATTTGGTTGTCCTACCAAGATCATCACGAGATAATGCGACAGGCATTTGGATCAAAGAAAATGGTGGAATTCCGTCACAAGTACCGAGATAACATTGGGACACTCCACGACCTCACTACCCTCAAGGTAATGGACTTGTAGAATCTTCCAACAAAAGCTTAGTGAATATAATAAAGAAACCGTTAAGAGGACAACAAGAATTCTTGGCACACAAAGCTCATCCATGCACTTTGGTGGCGATGCAGTTAACATTGAAGAAATCCATTGGTATGTCACCCTTCCAAAACTTGTGTATAGTACGGATGCAATTTTTCCTAACGACCTCGGTGTACCAGGTTATGAAGTTAATTCAAGAGTTGCGGGATCGAAGAAAATGACATAATCGAAGGATAAATCGGACCATTCATCTTCAGCAAACCGGAGAGGAAGTGTATAATAAAGCATTGCGAGAAGCAAGACAATATCAAGAAGATATTTGATAGAAGAACAAAGGCTGCGAGTTTCAAGGTTGGAGAAAAAAGTTTTAAAGTGGGACTCAAAGAGGGAAGACAAAGGAAAGCATGGTAAATTTGACAATCTATGGCTTGGCCCTTACTCTATTCATTCAGGTTGTTGGAAACAATGCATTCTTCTTACAAGAGCTGAATGGAAAAGAATTGTTTGGGGGTCCTCGTCAATGGCGGGGATGCTTAAGCATTACCTTTCTTAAAACCATTTTGTGTTCTGTGACTTTTTATTTTTTCTTTTTCCATTGTGAATATTTCATCCACCATTGCATTCAAAGTTGTGAAAAATCAAAAAATACAAAAACGAGAAAAAAATGAAAAAGAGGCGAGAAATGAAAACAAGAAAGGCACGAAATCCATGCCAAAAAAGATAAATAAATCTAAAAGTGTGCAAGCTCAAATGCCACTCCTCAAAACACACTTCTAATTTGTCAAAACTCATTTTAATCTTGACTAATTAGCTTTCAATTCTCGTTTGATAGGGTAGCAAATTTGATTTTCCAAAGCTTGTTTAATCTTGGCTCATCGGTAGATAGATTAGGATAGAAATTAAAGTTCAAACAAACTCAAAATCGAACCAAAGTTTCCAAAGAGAGATGACTCAAAAGCTTGTTTTATTTTTACGAGTCATAAAAGAGAAAAAGCTGGTTCTAATTTGCCCAAAATACGAATCGAGATATCAAGGAAGAGATAGCTCACGAGAAAAAAGAAAAAATCAGAGCTATGAAAAGAAGAGAGAAGGCCATAATAAGAAGCTTTCGGATCTTAAGCCTTCAATTTTTGATGTTAAAATTACGCAAATGATAATCTATGTGCGGCTTGTTTTTATGCCATAGATCACAACAAGTCAAACGACTTAATCTTGACTTGGCTTGTTCTTAAATTTTTGTTGTAGAATTTAGAGAATGAAAGTATGTTGGATAGTTTAATCCCAACAAACAGTGAGATTAGGTAGAGAAATATCCGAGCTCGATGTTTAATACCGAGTTCGGGGGAGAAATAAGGAAGTAGAAATAGATTAGGTTTCCCGATTTCAAAAGAATAAAATGTTGTGAATAGAGTTTGCCAATCCAAGTGCACTCGATGAAGAAAAAATGTTAGATACTGTAGGATTGGGTAGGTAGAAAGCTTGTTGATGAAAGATCCATTGTTTTTCATGGTCGTTAGCATTTCCCGGACGTAAAAGAAGATCATTCAATCGGAGAAGAGCGACCAATGGATGAGGGCAACTAATCGAGCCTCCCGTGAAGATGCAAGTGCTGAAATTCTTGATGCCTTCGAAGAAGGCACCATCCCCAAGTGGAGCCACTCTGTTAGCCACCGTAATATTTTGTTATACCAAAAGGTGGCTAAATCTTTTTGAGCCTCCAAGGAACAAATTTTATCACTAAAAATTGTTGGCTCTTGAAGACTCCTTGTAGGCCTCATGCCTCCCTGTCCAAAATCCTCATTACTCGTTCCTCTTAATTTCTGTCGATTCCAAGTAGAAGACCTGTAGAAAGACCTTCATTTTTCCCCCTTCTTAAACCTTCATCTTGCTCCCCTTTTTTCTCCACAAACTTCCTTGTTTTCATAAATCCTCTTCTTCCATTTATGAAAATCACTTTCCCATAGTTAAAAACCCATCTTTTTTTACTATCAGAAACCATCAAATTCCATTGAAAATTATGAAAAATTCATAAAAATACAAGTATTATGACTATGGACTTAAGCCCCTTTTGGGCTAAGTCCTAAACCACTTCCCCCACCATACGCTTTGGAGCGCGGGAGCCATTTTCCTTGCGTTAAGGCGCTAATCACATCGAGAAAGAATCAAATGTACAAGTCTTCGCCATACTCGAAGAACTTCGATTGCGATGTAGCCTTTGCTGCTTAAAAAACCCCCGATCATATTATTTTCATGTAACCCGAAGCCCGCCCTCGGCGCATAGACCTTGTGAATATTTCATTCCCAAACCCATTTTTCTTTATAAAACCCAAAACCCGCTTATCCAAACTTTCAACTTAAAAAACTTGAAGTCACGTGTTTAATATTTTAATGGGTTGATTGAAAGAAAGCCGATCACTTGCAATCGCAAACCGGAGAAATCAAATGGGTAGATTAAAAAGAACCGCATCAAAGTTCCGATGCGATTGGGTCTCGTATGTTAGAATTTTCCCCCGCCCTCGTTTCATATGACTTCCCCGGGACCAAGTGTTAAGGACCCCGGGTGCCAATCGCATCACAACGTTTCAAATAGGTTGATCGGAATGACGAAGCCCGATGGCCCGATTGCGATTGACCCCTTTGTTTTCATACGCCCGGGCATATTACATTCCATATATCCGAAGGCCCGGCGAGTTGGGACGCTTTGTCCGCTTTATATATATATTCTTCCGCCCGATCCATAAAAGCCTTTGATTATTCCAAAATATTGGGTTTCATAAATATACAAGGGTTTTTTCCCCGGCTCATATCCACCATTGATCGTATGCCAAATCCAACGGTCCGCGCAAAATCGCATCGGAGTTTTTCTTTCGATGCATTTGTTTTGCTCCCCCAATCGGCCATCCCCAATCCATTCTCCACCGTTGATCTCATTCTTAGATCGACGGCCTGCGCTCAATCGCATGCATTTTGTTTCGCCCCTGATCGCGACTCCCTCGATTGGTTCTCCACCGTTGATCTCGTTCTTCAATCAACAGTTATCGCTAAATCGCATCGCAATGTTTCAATCGCAATCACAATGTTTCACCCCCGATTGCCGATCCCTGATTCAATCCCGACCGTTGATCTAATCCTTTGATCCAACGGTCAGGTACAAAATCGCATCGCAATGTTTCAATCGCAATCGCAATGTTTCACCCCCGATTGCCGATCCCGATTTCAATCCCAGACCGTTGATCTAATCCTTGATCCAACAGATCGGTGCAAAATCGCATCGCAATGTTTCAATCGCATGCGTTTTTGTGTTACCCCCTGATTGCTGCTCCTCCGATTAGATCTGGACCGTCCACTCGTCCGAGATCGGACGGTCCAAAACCACCTCGCCTTATTTCTTCTCCCCGCTCTCCTTTTGCTCGTTCTGCGCCCGATCTCCATCGTTAGGGTATTTTTTATCGCACGGCTACGCTCCTCCCCCGCCATACGAGCGGTTTAAACCTATTTCCGCGGGATTTCTTACGCTCGTTTTTGTGTTTTTCTTCGGGTGTTTTAATGGTTTTCCATTATAGAATGAAGGAGAGCCGAGGGTTGGGAAAGACGTTTCCTCGTGCCTTCGAGCTTTTCTAAAAGAACCATTCACGGGCTGCGTATCAAATGATTTATCGATGTTTCATGAGCATTGATAACCTAAAGAGCCCCTGCGCGACCCTACGCACATCGACAAGACACTGTTTTATTCAAGAGAGCGATTAAAGAGTATCGCTTTTGAAGACAAAGCACAGCAGATAAAGATCGAAGACGAGTTTTTACGGGGATTACGGCTAAGACAAAGTTATCAAAAGCCTAATCCCCAATCTCAAAAACATGCTTTAAAAGAAAACCTAAAGTGTTCATCGAGACATATTGCCTCCACAGCCATACTTTGAGGCAAATTGATTCCTCAACCACACGATAGTGCCACCTATTGCTTCAAAATGCTCAATCGGAAAGGCTGAATTTATTGAACTAAATCGAGATATTTTGCCTCAAGGCTGACCAAAGAAGTTATTTCTCCCTCAAAATTAATGACGAGAATGTGTGCGAGTAACCCTAATAGTACGCGAGCCTCAAATGTCAAACAAAGCTCCCTCCGAGCTTACTTCATAAGTGTAAACACATTAATGCGGTTGGAACACCGTAATGATTTCTTCGTCGAGCCTCCAAGGGCCGGGAAGACATTAATTCTGCATTAATTGTACTTGAGATCTTTTTATCGAGATCTCACCTCCTCATCCTTCTATAAATACTTCGATAGAAGATGAGTGAGGGGTTGGATTAGTTGGTTTTCAATGTAATTGCTAAAGCATTCTATGTAACTGAGCTTCGAAAAATCTTGACGATGAAATAGTGGTTTCATCGGCTCTTTGGAGCTGCGTTTGTAGCGAGTATAGGTTAGGTTGTGAAGAGAGATGGATTGAAAAATTGGATCCGAAGATTGTAGCCGGTTTGAAGCATCAATACAAGCTGATTTATGGGATCCTGGGTCTATGCGTGATGGTGATGTTATTCTCACCTTTGTAACTTGTATTTTGTTTGCTTTTTTCAATTTGTTTCATTTTCCACCATAAAGAGCACCGTTTAAACGGGGTTAGGACCCTCATCTGTATATCGAGTAACCTTCTCTCGGGCTAGAAATATTTATCTAAATGTTTTCTTTCAACCGTGTTATTTGAAAATGATTTAATTCGACCTAAGTACATGGATGCTCGGTGTTCCCCTCATCCTTTTGTCACTGCTCGAATGTTATTTTTAAATGTTACTTTCAATATATGTTGTGTGAGGATGAATTGAGGAAATCAAGTTTAGCCCCGAGTCCCTTTCTGTTTGCTCAACTATTTGATTGTTTCCCTTAGGATGTGTTAAAAAGGTCGACTAGTTTCAAAGTACTTATCGGATCTTAGGCCATTCTCGTGTTATCTCTGTGATCGTCTTGGAAGTAACTAAGTAAAGAAGAGCTAGGAGAGGATTATGGTGAGCCCGACTCGCTAGTTTCTACTCCAAAAGTTGCCTTCAAGTTTCCCTTTGTTTTTATATGTATTCTATTGGAAGTGTATCAAAGTGTCTGGATAGTTTCAAAGTACTTACTAGATCCTAGTTTGCTTCTATGTTTCTCTTAAGTGCTTGGTCAAAGGATGGCTAGTTTGAAAGTACTTACCGGATCTCGGGGTCACTTTACTTTGCTCGCATCTGTCATTTTCCCTTTCTTATTGTATCATTCCATTCCATAAATCAAACTTTAAAGAGATCCTTAGGCATAGATGACTTGCCCCATAGATCACTCTTGAACCTCGAATGTTTCAATTAAATCCTCTTATGACTCCATAGCCCAATGGATTGAAAACTTGCCATCATCTTTCTTCTTGATCGAAGCTTACTCTTTTGCTTGCAACTTCTCACCTTTGAACCTATTTGCATATAGATCTTTCACGCCTCGGACAACAATTATGTTCAATCATCCGAAAAGACCAAACAAAACCCTTGGACCTCATAACTAGCCTAATATCATTACCCTAAGCTTTCAAAGACAATATCCATCTTTGTACATATTGGAGAGATCCCTCTCTGGATTCAGGAGGGCTAGATCCTAGAATCCCAAAGTTGGTTGAAATGATGTTAACTCTATGATCGGACTTTTCCAATCTTGCTTATTACAGAGACCTAACACATTGTAGACTAGTAGCCTGATCCATTGGGTTGATTCCCACCCCCGTAATCCCGATCTCATTGCAACTTTTATGATTGCGACCTTCAAAAAAGCAATCCATGCTCACTGCAAACATGAGGTCCGAAACACACTCGATCATGAGCTCCGAATAAACGACTTGAAATTGAAAAATTTGCAACATGTTCAAGTATTAAGAGGTCTTTTTTCATAGCTACCTACCCTAATATAACTTGGAGGTATATATTCACTAAGTGAACTCCCTTCTCCAATGCAACCAATCAATTAAATGACTACAAGATTGATTCTTGTTTAGTCTTTTGAGCATGCTCTGAAAAAAAAGGTCACTCCCATCTTACCTCGCCTTTCAATATTGGTGCTCAAAATTTTTCTTTAAACTCGCAACAAACCATTCCTTTCATAGCATACTCCTTCTTTTAGATTTTTTCTAAGCAACCAACAAAAAGATCTTGGAACAATACCCGGCTCCGAGGATTTAGTAATAAGCTTCATCCAGGGCTACTCCTTGTTCCACTTTGTCGTGCTCGTGGATTATTTTGAGAGAGAATCTCTACCCCTTCTTCATGATCATCCGACATGGCATCCCGATAATATGCTACTATGTTGTCCTCAAGAAATCCTCATATGCCTTGATTGAGTTGGCTAAATTATGTTTTAAGGCCATCATTTTGATGAGTAGGAGCACTCTCTAGAAGCATCGCATCAATCGTTTCTTTTTTTCTTCATGAGGAAATTCTTCAGGTACATAAATCGGTGGTAGAACAAATAGAAATAATTTATTCGTTATATAAAAATTTAGAGGGTGGATGCATTCTCATAATCTGATTGATTTCTTCTTCAATTAAAGGAGGAGAGCGTATATTTTTTTCTTTTTATAGAACCACGACTTGTTCTCTTTCTCTTGTGAAAGACCGATCATAAGGATGGATGTCTTCTTGAGCCTCACACAAAAGAGAATATAAATCATCATTTTTCCCTTCGAGATAGATCTTTGTGGATATTCTTTCATTTCTTAATTGCTTTCATTCTCAACCAACTTCTCTTGGTTGTCATGATAGATAACTTGAGCATAAAATTCACGTAATTTCTTCTAATAGATCCTCGGGATGCCAATTTCCCAAATCTTCATCAATATTACAAGGTATTTTATGAGATCTTGAGACTGATCACAACAATTTTCAGGTAATGATAAATATGGAGAATTTTCTTTATAATGCTCATAAAAAAACCTTCTCGAAATCTTTTAAAGAAAAAAAACTACCGGGGTTTAGACCTTCATATCATTCCCTTGATTTCCCTTCTAATGTCACCATGAACATCTTCATGAGGCAATATTCATGCCATTTGAATTTTTAACCTCCATGAGTGTATATGAAATTTAATGAGATGTAATGAAGCATTATCGACTTTCTCATCTTGAAAAATAGGAAGATTTCTGTCCCAATTTACTCCGAGGAATTTTGTGTGAGGATCCGGAGGAATGTGATCTCTCGTTCATTGGAGCATACCGCGTTGTATTATTGAATCCATCTTGTCAATCAATCATAGAAATGGGTCGTCGTATCTTTAGAACCAATCTGGATTATTCTACCAATGGAGTCTTTAGACTAACCGAAAATTGTGGAGTCGTTAGGTGGATGATTTCAACTTTCTTGAGGCTAGTTATTGTCCACCATCAACAACCGGGATACCAATCTTGGCTAATACTTGAATCATCTAATTTTTGAGTGGGGTTTTCCCGAGTTGTGAAGAAATATTAAGCTTTATCAATAACTCGGTTCCCTCAATATGGTCACCATTATGTTAGCTCCCCATAATTTGTAAGATTGGAAAGAACAAGTAGCAGTAGAACAACATCAAACCACTTCAAAGTCCAGGACCTAGCCTTCCCCTGGGCTCATAGAGGGCTCTCTCTATATTTATGGTTAACCAATTTAGCTTTATGATTATATTTTTCCGATTTTAGGCTAGTTATAAAGATTGGGGTTGTTTGTTTGATTTCTTGTTTGGTTGGACAGATAGAATGTGTGAAGCTTAATCCATTGGGCTATGGAGTCATAAAAGGGTTGAATTTTACATCAAATTTTCAAGGGTTTTCATAGGGCAATCTAACTATGAAAAATGGATCATAGTGGCAATGTGAATATGAGATGGTAGTGAGTTCAGTAAAGCTAAAGAGCAGCTTAATAATTCTTTAAATATACTTCAACATAAATTCAGAGAGCATACAAAGTTTTTGAATTCTACATTCGAGTCTTTATAGGAAAACAATTAAGATAACAGTATTATTGGGGGTAAAGAGAAATTAAGAATTATTTAACTCAACTTCACAAGAAAAACCTCAAGATAATAGTTTTAGTGAAACTAAAGAGAAGTTAAGAATTCTTTAGTTAAACTTAAAAAATAAAACCTTAAGATAACGGTTTGGTAAAACTAAAGAGCATGCTTAAGAATTCTTTAGTTATACGTGTAGAGGAAAACATTGAGATAACAAGAATGTGATCGAATTAAGGTGCTCATACAACATATCTTAATCTTAAATTTTTGTTCACGCTATCGGGGGAGATTGATGTACAATATGGAAAAACAAAGGAAAAAAAATTAACTTAAAAGGGATAGCATCACCATTAACATAGCTCAAGGATCCTATGAACATGCTTGTATTATTGATGTCCAAACTCAAAAACTGCATGCGGTGCTCCAATACAATAATATTTGCAACGCAGTAGTCTAAACAAAGTACCACCCGTGATAATGAAAATAGATGCGTATTTAACTACAAATGAGGTGGTTTCCCTAATATAGGGTGACATACCGCATTTACTACAAAATAAATGAAGTTTTGGCAATTGTGACCATGCAAGGCCCAAGCCAAAAATATCTCTAACAAACCTACTATAATAATAACTTTAAATTTAACTCCTAAGCTAAATTTTAAATAACTTTGACCAACTTCCCGCAAAATTAACCTTTATAATAACTTCTAAATTGATGCTAAAATATCTCTCGATCGTAATATTAATTTTGTTAGCCTTCATTAAATCAAAATTAAGTCTGGAGGTGGCCAACATGGTTGTGAAGAGGAAAATGCCTGAGTGGTCCGGACATCTCGCTTTGTCTTCCTCGTTGATTTGTTTTCCGATTTGTATTTTAACATTAACCTCGTCTTTATCTATATACATTTTCACTTCCTTTGTTGTCACTCGTAAATTTTTTCTTTTACGTCACTATTTTATCCGGCTTTTCCTTAACTCCGTCCTTTAACCTGTGTCTTTTATATGTCTTCATCTTTACCCTCACTCTGCTCCTTTTCCTACTTTTATCTCGTTTCTTCGACTCATAATCCTTAGGTGAACAAGGATTTTTAAATTAAAAATCCAAAGAGTCTTGATTAAACAATTTTTTTGGAACTAGCATTGCAAATTGTTTATCCCATCTTCCGATATGCGAATCACCCGCGAAAAATGAAAAAAATTATCAATAAAAACTGTAATCCCTCGTAGGGAGGTGATCGGTGGTGGTTTATCACATAGCACGAGGTTGGGCAAGTGGGTTTAAATTCAAATAGTGGAACACTTCTAAACCGACAACAACTAAAAACACTTCTAACCATATTAACACGAGTTATGTAGATTTGATTTGTAGGTTTTAACCCCCGAACATAAATATCTACACATGATTCTTATAACAGAAAATAAACAATAGCAAGAGCATAAAACATAAAAACAGATAAACACAGAGATTTTCCCCCGGATCCCAAATCGGGACGACCAGACTTGATTTTTCATTATATTCCTTTTAGTGTTACAACACATATATATACATGTCGGAGCATACATAAACCCCAATCCATTAACCTTGGATTAGAACATAACCGTAGTTCCCTTGACCGGGATCTACAAAAATACCAAGGGCCAAAAACCATCGAACCCCAAAACCATGTGCAAAACCATGCACAAAACCATGGGCTGATCCGCCTATGAGTGGGTCCACACAAAAAACAAATTTTGGTAGGGACCGCTCGCCCCTCGTGACTGACTACGCCCGACGCAACATACAACGCGTGGGGCCAATCGTGGAAAGAATATAACACATACCCAACATTTTCCCACTTGTTGTTTTCTTTCCACAGGGGGCCACAGAGAGCTTAGTCATTGGCCCAATTCTTCAACACCCATTGTTTCTCTACACCAAGAGAACTTCGAGTGCTCACGAACTTCGTCAATGCATCCGCAACATTCTTCAAAGTGTCCACCTTTACCAAAGAACACCCTTTTAGCCTCAACCATATCTCTAACAAAGTGATATTGAACATCAATGTGCTTTGTCTTTGAATGATAAGTGTGGGTTCTTAGCCAAGAAAATTTCACTTTGGCTATCACGATCTATCCTTATATCTTGCTCGTACCAACCCCATACTTGAACACAATCTTTGCAACCAAACCGCTTCCTTGCTTGCATGAGTGGTCGCTATGTATTCCGCCTCTCGTAGTTGAAAGAGCCACTACAGACCGTCTTTACTCATCCAACCGACCTGCGCCTCCAAATAGGCTAAACACATACCCACTTGTAGATCTTCTTTGGTCCGGATCTCCGACCGTCCCGCATCAACAAAACCACGAATGTCCAACATTCTTTCCAATCCCGGTCTTCCCCTGGTAGCACAAGCCATAATCACTAGTGCCACGTAAATATCCGAAAACCCGCTTCACCGTCGTCCAATGCTCCTTTCCCTGGGTTTGACATAAACCCTCGCTCAATACTCCCACTCGCATGTGCAATGTCCGGTCTAGTACGGACCATTGCATACATCAAGCTACCCACTCGCACTTGCATATGGAACATGGGACATATACTCCTCTTCTTCTTGTGTCTTGGGACACCGTTCAAGAAACTGACTTTACACCTACAGAATAGGAACATTCATCTGGTTTACTATCCCGCATATTGAACCTCCGCAATATAGTCTCAACATACTTCCTCCTGGGTTTAACCGAGCTTCCTCTTTGCCCGATCTCTCTTAATTTCCATGCCCAAAATATAATTTGTAGCAACCAGATCCTTCATGTCGAATTTGGAGAACGAGTTGGGTCTTCAAATCTTGGATAATTTCTTTGTCATTTCCAATCAACAACATATCATCCACATACAAGACCAAATAAATAACACGGTCACCAATTAATTTAAAATAAACACGGTGATCCTCCTTGCTTCGAGTAGGCTAAGCCCCCGTATATAGGTATCAAATTTCCGATACCACATCCTTGGTGACCGTTTTAACCCATACAGAGACTTCTTCAACTCTGCATACCGCTCTTTCTTACCCTTCACCATAAATCCTTCAGAGTTGCTTCATGTAGATCTCTTCTTCTAGATCCCCGTGAAGAAATTCTCGTCTTCACATCCATCTCGTTCTATCTCAAAATCAAATGCAGCAGCTACGCATAAAAAGTAATCTAATAGAAGTAACTTTGGCAACAGGAGAAAAAATATCACCAAAATCAATTCCCCAGCACTCGGAATAACCTTTCGCTACCAACCGAGCTTTGTATTTCTCCACCTTGCCTTCTACATTCATCTTCTTCTTAAACACCCATTTGCTCCCAATGGGCTTCCTTCCACTCGCAACTCCACCCGATCCCATGCATTGTTTTTTGTGCAAGGATGCCATTTCATCATCCATGGCCTCCTTCCGTAGTTTCTCCATCTTCTCGAATCTACCGCCTCCCCGACGAGCTTCCGGGTTCATCATCGCTATAGTTAAGGCAAAACCCGAATAGAAAGCGAGATGGACTATACCTTTCGAAGTTGCCTTCTTTCCCGAACCGATCTTCTTAAAGCCGGAGTTTGTGGCTCATCATCTTCCGAGTCTTCTTCCGTTGTAGAGTCCGATTCATCCTCATTTAGCTCAAACTCTATCTTCTCGTGTTCCTTTGGTAGGACTTCATGTTTAACAACATCTTTCACTTCTCTAAACACCACATCTCGATCGTACACAACCTTCCTTGTTTCTCGGGTTCCAAAGCTTGTAACCCTTTAAACCATCCTTATACCCAATAAAGATACACCTTTCGCATTTATTATCCAACTTGGTCCTTTTCTCCTTTGGAACATGTACATATGCATCACATCCAAATACCCTTAGATGTGAAAGAGAAGGTTTCTTTCCAGTCCATACCTCATGTGGGGTCTTATCCTCCAACGCCCGATGAAGGTGATCACTGTTAACTAAGTAACATGCAGTCTCCACCGCCCTCTGCCCAAAATTCTTGTCCTAACCCGCAGTCACCGAGCATGCTTCTTGCCTTTTCCATCAACGTTCTGTTCATTCTTTCGCAACTCCATTTTCGTTGAGGTGTGTATGGAGTAGTCTTCTCGCCGTGCTATACCACACTTCTTACATAACTCTTCAAATTCCTTCTTGAATAACTCCCCACCATTATCCGTCCTCAATGCGTTTATCTTCTTCTCTCTCTCGGTTTTCCACCGCAGCCTTAAATTCTTTAAATTTGTCAAAGACTTCGATTTCTTCCTCAAGAAATATATCCATGTATTCCTTGAGAAGTCATCTATGAATGAAACATAGTACACGATACTTTTCCCGATGATGGAACCGACATGGGCCCAAACACATCACCTGTGCACAAGTTCTAATATCTTGTTTGCCCTCTTAGCACCGTAAGGAAAACTCACCCGATTCTCGCTTCCCATATACACAATGTTCACGTAAATCGAAATCCGGAGAACAATTAGACATACCTTCTACCATACCATCTCTATGCGATATCCGAAGGCCCTTCTCTCCAATATGTCCAAGCCTTTGATGCCATAGCATGGTCTTTTCTCCAGAGACAATCTAGGCTTTCCGTCCCACTTTTTAGGAACCACGAAGCTGTTACACCCATCAATAACAGAGACTACCTTTGTAGCTTGTACAGAGTTCCAGTTCGAACTCCCCCGCATTAATACCGAGTGCTCCCGAACCATCTTGCGGGGCATCTTTCTCGAACACTGTTTTTACACCCGCATCATCCATCTTGCTTACGTAAATCAGATTTCCGGCCAATGCAGAATATGCGAACACTGAAGTGTTCTAATCCTTCCACCTTGCAGCTTCGACTTGACCTTTCCACGTCCGATGATTCTCGGCCCTCCTATCATCCCCTAGGAAGACATCACCACCATCATATTTCTCATACTCGCTAGAACCACTCCCTATGGGGAGTGAAGTGAAAGGATGCACCCTGAGTCAATCAACCATGACTCATGATCTACATGTGTATTTGAAGAAGAAGCCAAATACACATCCCCACCTTCATCCGAGGTGGTTTTTTCCTCTCGTAAGGACCTTCATCGGATCCCTTTCCTTTCTCGTAGAGCTTTAGATCCGCATTCCTTTTTGTAGTGCCCTTCCTCTCCGCATTTCCAAAGACACCTTTACAAAATTTCCAGGAGATTTAGATCTCCCTCTAGATTTAGATCTCCCACTCGAAACCTTATTCTTGTTTCTCGTTCCGGGACCTTCCTCGTACAGATAAGGCATCTCCATTCGACCCTCCATATTTCTCCGTCTCATTTCCTCCGACAAGAAGGTCGAGACAATGTCATCAAAATTCAAGGTAGTTGTATTGCTACCTATTGCAATAACCAAACTGTCCCACGAGTCCGGGTAGAGAGCACAACAACCGATGCACTTATCTTCATCTCGAGATTTTAATATCAACGGACGACGATCGACTTACCACAAGTATTGAAGGCGTTCGGATGCTCGTCACCGAGTCTCCATCCTTCATCCTCGGGTTATACATCTTTTTCCGCGAGAACAACTTATTCACCGGAGACTTAGATTGGTACAAAGTCCCAAGTTTTTCCCACAAATTCTTCGCCGTAGCTTCCCCGAGATACATTCAACAACATCGAATCCGACACACACAACCGTATTGTGCTCTTGGCCTTCCGATCCAGCTTCTTCCAGCCTTCATCCGACATTGTCGTTGGTTTAGTACTCGGATCTACCACGATCCACCGATCTTTATCCACCAGCAGATCCTCCATCTTGAGCTTCCACAACTCAAAAACTCGACCATTAAATTTCTCGATCTCTATCTTTCCGCCGCTCGCCATATTCTTTCACCGCAAGAATCGATCCCGCAGATCTCCCACTCGCACAGGGTCTACCATAGGCCCGAGCAAAAAAAACCCTCAACAACAAAGGCGTCCCCTTGAAGCCGAAATAGCTCGATACCAAATGTAGGTTTTAACCATGAACGTAAATATCTACACACGATTCTTATAACAAAAAAATAAACAATAGCAAGAGCATAAAACATAAAACGAGATAAACACGAGAGATTTTCCCCCGGATCCCAAATCGGGACGACCAACTTGATTTTTCATTATATTCCTTTTAGTGTTACAACACATATATATACATGCCGGAGCATACATAAACCCCCAATCCATTAACCCCGGATTAGAACATAACCGTAGTTCCCTTGACCGGATCTACAAAAAATACCGTGGGCCGAAAACCATCGAACCCCAAAACCATGTGCAAAACCATGCACAAAACCATGGGCCGATCCGCCTATGAGTGGGTCCGCACAAAAAACAAATCGTGGACGGGCGCCGCCACGACCCCAATCGATGGGACTGTCCGCCCCTCGTGACCCCTCGCCTACGCCCAACGCAACATACAGCGCGTGGGGCCAATCGTGGAAAGAATATAACACATACCCAACATGATTCATATGTTTCATGCGCAACCATAATGAAAAAAGAGATGTTTAAAGACACCCACAAAGCTACTAAAACATTTTTTTCATTAGAATCTAGGAGATATAGGGGCTTTACATGGGGAGATTTTGCATAAATAGTTTGTTATATCTTCATAAATAGATATTATTTTTTTATACAACAATTCAAACATGTAATCAACACAAGATTGTCATTCATTTCACAATGTCCATCGACACTCCTAAGAAATCATATCTATAGTGTAACCTAGAATCATCATAGTGAAATAATCCCTACATCCAAAATGTTAGTGTAGGATCATTCATCTCATGAGATCATGCATTTGCATTCTCATGTGGGTTGTATTCCACAATTTACACACAAGAACTTGGTAAGAGCTTCTAGAAAAAAAAGGAATATGTTATTTTAGATATGAAAATATCTTCATGTTGATTCTTATAAAAATGTAGCCAACACCTAGATATTGATGAATTATGATCTTGGTTGAACATCACAATTAAAATTAGATCTCCAATTCATAAAAATCATCATTGTGTCCTAGTACGTTTAGAATCAATATCAAGAGCATACTAGTTAGCTCATGTAATAAATAAAATACGAATCATAAGCTTCATACAACAATGGCATCAACGCACATTGTAACTTATAATACATATTCATTGTCATTAAAAACATGAAAAACACTTATCTTGAAAGATAATGGAAAATTGAGTCTAGGAAAAGGACTCCACACCTAACCATAGAAAACTACAACCAAGTTCTCACTTGCAAATTCACCCTCAAGACGGATTCTAAATGCCGATGGACCTTTTGCTTAAGGGATTAATCATAACCACCAGCTCAACCAAGGACACTAGAGATTCTTTCACCTCCACCCACAAACTAAGTTTTAGTCCACAAAGTTCATATGGAGTTTAGAGATGAGCTTTCTCCACCCTTTAGAATTGAACACTATGGTTCGACCCAATTTAGAGACTCTAGAACCCACAATAAAATAAAGATAAAAACGAGGGAAACATCCAAAAATATTCTATGAATTTTCGAGGAATATGTTGGTGTCTCGTGTTTTGATAGTTTGGCAAATCAAAAGACAAGGCAACATCAGTAACCAATCTTTAGAGTTCCAGGATCTAGTCCTCTCGTTCTTAGAGAGGGATCTCTCAAATATTTGTTTGCAAAGGTTTATCTTGTGTGCTTTGATTATAGATTTTCGGATTAGTTATTAAGTGCAGGATGTTTGTTTGGTTGGATTGAGTTGATACAATAGAACATGAAAGGTCTAGGAAAGATAGACAAAAAAGAAGAAATATATGGTTCATTGGGCAATGGAGTCAAAATAAGGTCATGACAAACTCTTCAAGGGATATGGGGTATCAAAGGGCAAACCTAACTTGGCCACAGGATCCTTTGTTTTGGAATGAGATGGACATTAATGTTTTGGAAAGAGAAGTTTAATTCTCAACAAAGGGAACTTGAAGAACATAACTTAACAATAAAGAGATATTCGATAGACAGGGCTAACCATAAATTCTACAAACATTCTTTAAGAAAATAATGACTTCGAGACAACTTTCAAAATGAAATCTAAGATTCGGAGAACACCCTATTTCCTCAAAGATTTTATTTTAAAGGACTTAGAAAACATAAAAGATTCACTGATAATTGCAGTCATAGAAGAGGGAACACCTAAATAACATCTATGCTTACAACTATAAAGACCTTCAAAACAAATGTTCAAGCAATGGCAAAGAACAAGATCAAAACCGACCTCTTTGATTAACTTAAAACAATGGTACTTCAAAGGGAGACTTCAATAACGACTTTTCAAGTGATAGCAGACAAGCAGAGGAGAACCATAAATCATGTTGAAACCAACTATTTGAGCTATTAAGGAAATAAACAAGCATGAAGACTAAAGAGAGAGATTAAAGACTCTAAAATACTTTCAAACAGAAGAAAACATAAAACAGTGAAGGATGAACAGGTCTAAGGTGCTTCCAAGAGTCATTTCTTAGCCTAAAACTTTCAACCTACTATAGTAAGAAATTATGGGACATAATGATAATAGGGGAAAAACATAGAACAATTCAGAATACTTCACCAACAGCCAAGCTCATGGATTCGATGATAGAGCCTTCTCAGGAACAGACATGCAATGACATCATCAAGACATCCAAGACTTCAATTTGTTCTTCAACTTCAACAGAATTGTATATTTATTTCAGAGAGTTTAAATATTACAACTTGTAATCAAACAACAACCAACAATTTCTCATCTTCTACTGAAGTATTTATAGAAGACTGAGGGGAAAAGATCTGAGATAAGATCTTTTAAGACAATAAATACAGATTCAAGACTTCTCGGCCCTTTGAGGGGCTCGATGGAGAAGTTTGCAGTGTGGATCACTCGTATTAACTGTTTTACATTTATGAATCAAGCTCGGTGGGAGCTTTATTTCACTTTCGAGGCTTTCGCGTAATGTTTGGAGTAACTCGCAAATATTTTTGCATTGATTTCCTTGCAAAAGTAACTCCCCCGGTCGTTACTGGAGGTGAATATCTCGATTTTCTTCAATAACTTCTAGCCTCTATTTTGAAAGGTTTGAGGAAACAAAAGTGGCTCTGTGGTAGCCGAGGAATCAATTTGCCTCGTATGTGGCAGTGGAGGCTTTCTCGTTTGATAAAACACTTTAGGTTTTCTTTAACTCGTGTTTTGAATTGGGGGATTAGGCTTTTGATAACCGTCTTAGCCGTAATCCTCGTAAAACTCGTCTTCAATCTTCATTCCAGTTGTGCTCGTCTTCAAACTTATACTCTTTAACTATTTTTGAATAAAACGGTGTCTTGTCAATGTGCGAGGGCCGCACGTGCCATTTTACGTGCTATCAACTCTCATGAAACATTGATAAATCATTGAATTCAAATCCCGTGAATGGTTCTTTTTAATAGCTCGAAGGCGCAGAAACGTCTTTCCTAACCCTCAGCTTTCCTTCATTATACAATGGAAAACCATTAAAACACTGCGAAAACACAAAAAACCATTAAGAAATCCCGCGCTTTTAGGTTTATACTCGCTTCGAAGCGGGAAAGATCATGGCCGTTGGATGGCCGCATCCAACAGATGGAGATTTGTATTCAGAGGCGAGTCAAAGAGATCGCAAAATTGCATCGCAAATATTTGCAATGAGTGATCGGGGGTTTCACATAAAAATGTGATTTTGCGATTTGCGCGATGGAGGGATTTAATGGGAAAAACCTTTATAAACGATGAAATATGACAATTTTCGACTTACAAAGGAAAAAAGGCATTTTTTATATGAATGGCAGGGGGTATCATACGTGTGGCCCACGAGTCGGTCGCGATCATGGAAAGTGCGATGGCGCGAGAATTTGCGATGTTGATTGCATTGCAAATATTTGCGATGGATCAATTAAATCAAATGAAACGAAAAATGCGATTTCGCGATATGCGATCAGGCGGATTGATCGCATCGCAATTTTTTAGCGATGGGTCGATTGACCAACCAATGGAAAAATGCGATAATGCGACATTGCAATTTCATGATAATTTCGTGGGCCATATATTATATGATATGAACTTTATAATAAAGTTTATATAATAACGCATATGTGGGGGTATGAAAAAAAAGGGGAAGTGGTTAGAAGGGTAGGGCTTTATAACATAAAGTCTTTATTATAAAGTCCTATGGGTTATTTGAGGGGTTTCGGTAAAGCTAAAGAATGAGTCCTCAACCTTAATAAGAGTGATTTTCATGAAGGGGAGAAAATGAATCATGAAAAACAAAGGGGATTTTATGGAGAAAAAAGGGGAGCATATGAAGGTTAGTTTTGAGTGGGAGAAGGGTGAAAATGATGGCTCTTCACAGTCTCTTCTTATGAAATTAGCAGAATTTTAGAGCATGAAATGGAAATAGTAAATGAAGATTTCGGACAGAGGCATGAGGCCTTCAAGGAGTCTTCAAGAGCCAACAATTTTTAGTTATAAAATTTGTTCCTTGGAGGCTCAAAGAGTCTTAGCCACCTTTTGGTATAAAAAAATATTATAGGTGGCTAACAGAATAATTGCTCCACCTTAGCACTGAGGGATTTATCAGAAACACCATCTCCAACCTCTTAGCCAATGAGGGCTTAAGAATAAATTAACTATTCAAATGTTAATTATTTGTTCCTGCTCCCTCGCCATACAAAAGCATCATTCCCTTTTTTGTTGTTCATCCTTCTTAGCTTTTCCATCTTGATCCTCCCTTGCCTTGCTATGCATTCTCTCTCCTTCTCTAGACGTTCCCTCTTCCCTCTCTTTCTTTCCCAATTAGTTCAAATTACTCTCTCTTTCTTCCTCCTCACAAGAACTCCAACTAGCAAAATCTGGTCATCTAATGTAAATTATGTCACTTGTCTAGTTGTTCTCGATGTTAAATGTTATTTTTTTTAGTGTATTGAGTGGTCAATACATCTTACTACCTGGAATCCTCCCCATTATTCATTTTAAATTTTATTGTACCTTAACATTATCCCAACAAGAAACCACCCCAAACCTTTGGAATACATTTCCCATTATTCAAGCTGATTTTTTTTTCTCAAAGTGCTTACATTGCATACATAAGTGTAAATTAATTAGGTTTGTCACATGGAATGTTTATCATTATTATTTGATATTTTCATAACATGAAATTTATGAAAATATCCCCTTCATCCATTGAATGAGCTTGATCATTGTTGGAACACCATGTTTAGATATAAAATTGACCTAGAGTTTGACCAAGAGGCGTCACTATCTTTATTTATCCTGGAACTCATTTTATCAACAACAAAAACTATCTCGTGCTATCTAGGAATAAAAGCCATGTCGCAAATTTCCTATTGGAGAAGTT
Source organism: Pinus albicaulis (assembly GCA_034641835.2). NCBI lineage: Eukaryota > Viridiplantae > Streptophyta > Pinopsida > Pinales > Pinaceae > Pinus > Pinus albicaulis. The sequence continues at coordinate 1,069,894,560 of CM076575.1, read as the reverse complement.
TTAGTATGTTAATAAATTAAGGGTTACTCGATCTATACTCTAGTTATATAATTTGTAACTATCATAACCATCACCAAAAAAAGAAATTATAATTCAACTGGTTTGTCAAAAGTAGAGAAAATCATCTAAAATTGATAACTTGTTATTGTGTTAAATTTTTTTTCATGTATTCCTTAGAAAGACTTAGAAATATAATGGGATAATATGAAGGTGAAATGGAGGATTAAAAGGTTAAATGGCATCAATGATAGTAAAACATTCATCAAAATTAAGGCCCAACAAGGAGTGGACTTGAGTCATCATTATGTTGTTATTTATAGTCTATACATATAGATTTGTGATTCACACTTATGTAAGAATGATAATAATAATAATATATGGATGAATATTATAAACCCAAGACATTAATAAATCCAATAATTTATTAATAATAAACCCTAAGATTAGTATTATAAGCCCTAATATTAGTATATAAAACTTAACATTAATATTAAAAAATCTAATATTATAAACCCTAATATATTATTAGAAATATTAGGATAAAAGGGATTAATAAACCCAAGAGATTAATAATATTATAAACTTATGAGATTAGTAAGTCTGAATGGATTAATATTATAAACTAAAGAGATAATAAACACAAGGGAATACTATTAAACCTTTGGATTTATATCATAATTCCAAAGGCTTCCAAACCCTAGGATTAATTTTATAAACCCAAGGGATTAAAAAAAGTACGATTAATATTATAAATGATAATTTTAGACCTTAATTTATTGAGTGTCGCATGTCGGATTGAATATATTGCAATGTAATGTATCATTGTTACGATGGTTTTCACATTGTTTGTCACATTGTGGCGATGATTTTCACATTGTGATGTTGGATGTATTTTTGTACCTTTGAAACATCACAATAATCAACACTAATATTAATCCAAATATTATAAACCCAACATTATAAAAGCTTAATATTAATATTATAATCGTAGGATTAATATTATAAATACTATGATACATATTGTAATGCATAGAATTAATTTTATAAACATAAAGATTACTATTATAAACCCTTGCATTAATATTAAAAATCTTAATATTATAAAACACAATATTAAAACTCAATATTAGGTTCTATGAGCCAAATTAATTAATCAACTCGAGAGTTTAATATTATAAACCTAAGGGATTACTATTATAGACCTTTGGGTTTAATATACCCAAGAGATCAATATTATGAACCCATGAGATTAATATTATAAACCTGAGGCATTAATAAACCAAATAATTTATCAATATTAAACCTCATGATTAATATTATAAACCCTAATATTAGTATATCAAACTTAAGTTTAATACTAAAAATATAATATTATAAACCCTAATATATTATTATTGAACCCTAATATATTATTATAAACCCAAATATCATTATTGAACCCTAAATCCTAATATATTATAAACCATTAAATTATTGAATGTCACAATGCGACATTGAATAAATTGCAATGTAATGTATCATTGTTACAATACTTTTCACATTGTTTGTCACATTGCGACGATGTTTGTCACACTGCGATGCTAGATGTATTTCTCCACCATTGCAACATCACAATATTAAACTCTAATATTAAACCAAATATTATAAGCCCTATCATTATAAAACCCAACATTATAAACCTTAAGATTAATATTATAATCCCTAAGATTAATCTTATAAATACTATAATAAATATTGTGAAGTGTAGAATTAATTTTATAAGCGTTAATATTAATATTTGAAATCGTGGAATTAATATTAAAAACTTTAATATTATAAAACCCAATATCAAACCCAAATATCAAAACTCAACATTAATATTAAAAACCTAAATATTATAAACCCAATATCGAAACCTAATATTCTAAACCCAATATTAAGAACAATATTATAAACCCCAATATTATAAATAAAATAATAAAAACCTTAATATTTTAAACTCTATTATTAAAATCCAAATTTGCAATGTCACATGTGACATTGCGACAATCATTTTCATATTGTTTATTGAATTGAATCCAAAAAATTAACAAACTGAATGTATTATTAATATTATAAACACAAGATATCAATAAATCCAACAGATCAATATGACAAATCCTCAAGATTACTATTATAAACCCATGGGATTAAAAAACGAGAGGAATTATTAATATTATAAACCGAAGGGATCAATATTATAAATTTTTAATATTAAAAATGTTAAATATTAATAGTATAAACTCTTACATTAATATTATAAAGGGTAAGATTATATGCCCTAATATAAATATACTAAACAATAATTTTACAATATGAAATTCAAGAATTAGAAACCCCAACATTAGTACTAGAAACCCAAGTAGAAACTCAAGGGATTAATATTATAAACCCAAGGGATTAAACCCTTAGGTTTATCAATCCAATAAAAGAAATGTCTTTTGATCAAATTTAATATTATAACTATTGAATATTAAATAATTTTTTTAACTATCAATATTATTACTAAGATGTTATTAAATATTAACTTTAATTTTTAAATGTTATAGTGTTAATAAAATAAAATGTTAATGACTTTTGAAAATTAGTATGTTTCATAATTCTATTAACATGTTTTTAAACATTATTAATAGTGTATTAATGGTGTTATTAATAATATTTTTTATAATATTAATTTAAATATTATTGTTATTATTAATGACAATTTTTATTTATATGTTCTTTATAAAATAATATTTCTTTATGAAAATATTTATTATAATTTTTGTATAATTTATAAACAAATTTAAAATTTTTCAAATAAAACATTTATAAAAGTCTAAATTCAAATTCATAAATTAATTAATCAATAAAATTTTATTAACTATTTTGAAAACTAATTTAAAAATTTCAAATGAACCGTTTATAAACCTATAAAATGAACCATTTATAAAAGTATGAATTAAAGTTGATGAATTAATTAATTATTTTAAATTTATGTTAAATTTACTTTCCATAGGAGAAAATTGTTACTATTTTGTAAAATCTAGGTTATATAATTATGGTTCTTTTAAAATTAGTGATAATTGAAGTATTAAAATTAGCTATAATAAATAGTTTTGTTTTAAAATAAGTAATAATTGAAGTATTAAAATTATCTATAATAAATAGTTTTGTTTTAAAATAAGTAATAATTGAAGTATTAAAATTAGCTATAACAAATAGTTTTTGTTTTAAAATGAGTAATAATTGAAGTATTAAAATTAGCTTTGTCAAATAGTTTTGTTTGATATATTTTCATTATGAAAAATACACATTAATCAAAATGCAATCTTATTTTTTAATAACAAAAAAATAAGTTTATATTTACAAAAAAAGTTTATTTTTTAACAAAGACTCAACTTATAATGATGATGATGATGATGATGGTTAACGCCCACTTAGACCAATCTTTGGTCTATCGGACCTAAAGAAAAAGAGTTATTTAGTTTGATTTAATATTTTATTCCTATGCTCAAAAAGCTTGAGAGAAGCCTCCAGAGCTCACTATAATTTTGACGTCTTAAAAGGCTAGGAAGGTCGAGTGTTACAACAAAGATTATAAAATTGAACTCTAATATGGTTGTACTCGGGGCACTCTAAGAGGAAGTGATTTTCATCCTCGATGTTCATATTCTCATAGAGATGGCAGATCCTTTCTATCCATGGTGTTTTAGGAACCGTCCAATGACCTGCTTTCACTATGAAGCTCATGAGGTTCGCTCTAATTTTGGCTATATTAATTTTCTTCTTTGAGCTAGTTAAAATAGAGAGATACTTTTGATCTTCTAGGGTGGGGTTGATGACCTCCTTATAATATCTTAATTTTCTTTTAGCTTCTAGATCTTTCTCACACCACATTTTTTCTTTCAACTTAAAAAGTAACTTTAAAAAAAATAAATTTATTTTTACAAAATCTAAGCTTTATTTTTTAACAAAAACTCAACTTATAATATATATGTATGTGACTTGAAATTTTGTTGATTAAAAATTAATATTATTTTTTAATAGTAATTATGAAACTCTTATTAAAAAAAATTAATCAATTCAAATATATAAATTAATTAATTATTGAAAACATAAATTAATTTGTTATTCTAAATAATGCGAAAATAATGGGGTCAGCCATACTAACGGTTCTGTTATATTAATTTTACACTATATAAATTTGTTATTTTTATGTTATATTAATTTTTTTTTGTTCATTTTATGTAATATATAAGTTATATAGTTATATCTCGATCATTTGACATATTTTTTTATAGTCATAAGTATAGAAAATGCAATGCTAATTTTAAATAAGAAAGACCACTTAGTTTTTACAAAGACTATTTTTATATGCAATCATTTGACAATTTTTTTTACAAGGCCACTTAATTATATTCAAGTTCCTACAACTTCACATTCACATTTAACTACAACCAACATTCTCCAACTATGTCTAGTGGTCTATGTCTTTATGTTTGTTTATTAATTCAATTTTCAAGAATAATATTAACCAACATTGTGTGATTATGTTTAGTGGTCTATGGCTTTATATTTTTTTTATTAATTCAATTTTCGAAAATAATATTAACAATACTAAAACACATAAATTAGAGGTGCTTTATTCTCTTCTTACAAATCCTTAGATTCTAAAGTTATAAAATCCTAAAATTATGAAATTATAAGCCATCACATTTATCAACATGCATTTTCATATTAAATATTTTTTTAATCAACACTCACTACAAACATTTAATACAAACTCCATATTTAATTTATTGAAGTTAAATTCAAATTTGTTTAAGAGAAAATAAATCAATACAGAGAAATTAACATTGCATTGGTGAATTAGTTGTAATAGGGAGAGTGAGATAAAAAATTAATCCACAGGTGAATTAATTAGGATGGTGAGAGAAGAAAAAAATCAATACAACAAAATCACTACATATTATTACATATATCAAGATATTTGAGTTTCCAATTGAGTAGGAATAAATAAATTTTCTCTAAAATCTAATATTTGATATTCACCATCAATCATAAATATGGCATTCATAAGTTGTTCACATAAGATGATCCATTTTCACTAGAAAATAAACCAAAGTGTTACCAAGGAAAAAAAAATCAAAAAGTGTCAATTTTATGAGCATTTTTTGCAATAGATATTTAAACATCAAAATAGAAAACAAATTTCTTTACCAATCACCACAAAATACAAATACAACTAATCAAAGTATAAAATAACTTTCTACTAGTCTAAGGTTCAAAATAAAAAAACATGAATCCTTGTAATAATGGAACAATTGTGAGGAATATATATATACATTATGTTAATAGTATTACCTTACATATACAGAATGGTAGGCATAACTTGAATCTTTTCCTCAAGATTGATATTAAAAATATGAAAAATTCATACAATAAAAAAACATGATATTTGGTCAAATTTCTAAATGCTAAGAAATTATCCGGAGGATGGAATAGTTGACTATTTATGTTAAAAATGATAAACCATAGATATCCCAGGTGTTGTAAATTTCATAGTAGGTTCCAAAAGCTTACTTATGTTGTAGAACATGTATGGTTTTACTTACAAGCGACATTAAGCAATAACATCCACCTGAACAAAATTAAGCGAAATCATACATACTTTCAATTATTTGTTTTTTTTTAGTCAAACAAACACAAAATACGAGTAAAAAATGTGCACCTCACTACCATTATCCAATGCAATATTCGGTTTCACCTAAAACCAAGTAGATGAGAATAAAAAATAAAGACATATATTCTTATATCATTGGTCACTATGTATTTTCCTACAGCCTCCACATCCGAACAATAAAGACACTAGAATAACTTTCAATCTCAATCGAGTTTGATGGAGATTATGATGTAAACTAAACTGACAAAAATCCTTTCTGTATTCTCCCTAAATCCTTTTAGTATTCTCCCCCTTTATCGTAGCGGAGAATTTTTATGTACTTCACTATTTTTTCTTTTCAATCATAGTTACGAGTCGCTTAAAGTATTCAAATGTATGGTTTTTCTTACTAAGGAAATATGCCAAGAAAACTTTGTGCAATCATTAACAAACATAAAAATACAATACACGTCCTAATGATTTTGTTTGCATGGGTCCACATAGGTCGGTAGCACTAATTCAAGTATATCTCTTTTTCTTTCTCTGCTCAAACGAGGAAATTATTCTCTATGCATATTTCCTAATGCACAAGCATCACGATCATTATGCACTTGTTTTAAAGTAGGAAGACCTATTACCATTTCCTTTTTGCGAAATAATAGCGGGATCGTTGAAGTTGATGTGACCAAGACTTTGGTGCCTAGCTCTCTACCTGTAGTCAGAACGCGATCTTGTCAAAGCGATCTGGTTTTGACCTCACATTTAATTTGTACATACCTCCTCTTCAAATCCTCGAAGCAATAGTCTTCATACCATCCAAAAAAATATTTAATATAACAATTAGATTTACAGAATTCTACCTTGAGATTACGACTCTCTAATCATGGATACAAAAATCAATTTTTTTGTAACTCCGGGTACATACATTACATTTTGAATGTCGATATTATCTTTGAGGAAAAACAACGAAATTTACCCCTACCCTCGGTCAGGTAGCCTCTATCATCACCGAGGTAGATTTGTGCTTCGTTGCTGATTTCTTTAAAATCTCCGAACCATTGTCCTGTTCCTTATCATGTGTGTGGATATACGAATCCACATACCGGATCTCTTCTTCGACATTTTCATCGGTGTCAACTATGAACAATACGAAATCTTGAACATGGTCATCATTTGTGAAATGCACACATGTCTTTTATGTCTCCGTCGTCCTTCATCAAATTTATTTTTCTGCGATAGTATCCATATGGTCGATTTTTTCCGCAATAGAAACATTTTTAATACGTTCATTTCTATTCAAATACATACCTTGAGATTGATTCGTTATTTTACGCGAGTTTCCTCCGTTTTGTTGTGATGTATTTCCTTTTGTTCCGAATAATTTCTTCTTTTTCCATTAACGCAAGATCTACTATGGGGTTTTAGAGTAAATCTTCTTTCTTTTTTCTTGCATTAATATTCCTACTAGGTTCTTCAAACTTTGGGGCTTTCTCCCTCTCACTTATCCCGAGTGATGAACATTTTCGGTAATCATTAATCATACCATTCACGGTAATCGTGACCAAATCTATGTACGCAACTATCTCATGACATCTAACAATTTGTTCTTTAGATCTTTGATCCGCAGCGATATGAAATAAATAATTGTTTCATTCTCCTCCATCTTTATGGAGAGGATCTTGCTCTTTAGGAACGTCAGAGACGATTTTTGATTCCTAATCTCATATAGATCCTTCAACACCATCCCTAGATTGATTCGTTGTTTATCTTCGTGAGTTTTCTCGTTTTGTTGTGATGTATTTCCTTTTGTTACGAATAATTTCTTCTTTTCCATTAACGCAAGATCTACACTTGGGGTTTTAGAGTAAATCTTCTTTCTTTTTCTTGCATTAATATTCCTATCGGTTCTTCAAACTTTGGGGCTTTCTCCCCCTCACTTATCCCGATGATGAACATTTGGTAATCATTAATCATACCATTCACGGTAATCGTGACCAAATCTGTATATGCAACTATCTCCTTGACATCTAACAATTTGTTCTTTAGATCTTTGATCCGCGATATGAAAGAAATAATTGTTTCATTCTCCTCCATCTTTATGGAGAGGATCTTGCTCTTTAGGAATGTGAGACGATTTTTTATCTCTAATCTCATATAGATCCTTCAACACCATCCAAATTTCCTTGCAGGATTTGCATTCCTGCGAGTATGCGGTATGATACGATCTTTCACCGATATCTTCAATGTCGTCTTTTCCCCGCTCTCTCTCGTTCTCCCGGTCTTGAGTCGTTGCGTCTCATCTGCTGGCGTACGCTCATCCCCATTTGCGATCGTCTAGGCACTCTGTTCTTCTAGCATGACTGCATCTTGAAAGTCAATTAGAGTAATTGGAACCATCGAGCTTGTTGCTCTCGTTCGAAGTATGCTTCGATTATTTGATTGTTCATCTTGACGATTCTAAAAACAATCTTCGAGTACCTGAAAGAGAAAAAAAACAATGATGGATCTACCCCAAATCCTCACGAAAAAGAAAGTATCGCCATAGATCTACGATGCGACCGTGATCAATTAGACGAGGTTTCTTTGCGCGCTACACCCTTAGGCTCTAGGCTCCTTGGCTACGACCTCTTAGTTACTCGGCATGAGCTCTCTAGCCCTCTCGCACCAAGCAGCGCCGGCAACATATCTGCTCCGAGATCTCTTTCTTCACTCGGTGGTGATACGAGCGGTAGATCTACTTCGGTTCTCTTCATTCATCAGCGAACTTTCACGCGAGAATAGATGCGCGATAGATCTCTTTCCCTCATCGGGAAGATTTTTACACCGTAATAGATGCGAGATCTCTTCTTTTCATCGTGGGTGAGCAACGGCACATATCTCCTCTCTTTCCCCCATTGGCACGTACGAATCCAAATTCCACGTAGATCATCAGCCGGGAATGAAAGCAGAGTCAGGTTACGGTTGATCGGCGCATTTATTTTGCTTAGATTCACACTTATCATTGCGGCTGTTTCCTCCAAAAATCGCGTTGATCGGCATGATTTGTTCCTAAAAGCCCACGGTGATCCGATCAACACACACGAGAGTTCCACCAAGTCACCAGCCTATACAATGCCACCACCATGCACTATAGCTATGATTCGTCCTTAGAGCTCTCATACCATGATAAAATATGTGTTAATTCATAAATAAAAATTGGTCGACTCTACAATGGAGAACTCAACGATGAGAGTAACTCTACAGGCACTCTACATTTTCAATACAACTCAACCAATATATGGCATACATAGATGTGGGAAAGTTAAAACCATACCTAAAGAAATAGAAACTAATTCTCGTCCTAAAGGTTTACGATGAACCAATTCTCACAAATTAAAAGTTCTCCATTATCTTTTAACACATACAAAGCTCATTAATTTGAAAAGAAAACCAAATCTCCAAATTTAAAAATGAATTTGAAGAATCAAACTTAGTAATTTGGAGCAAACATCCCAACTTTAGTTGGTTGAATTCGAACCCAAACACAATCCCAAACTCGAACATAATTAAAAACTTTGCATTTGCATTCCATTAAATTCAGCTTTGGGTTTGGGTTGTTTGGACAGTTTTTAATTATAAAAAAATAAAAATTAAAGCCCTAAATTTGTGAGAGCACCTCAAGGCTGAGGGTACACTCTCGACTCTGCTGTAGTTTCACTTGTGTCCACACCGTACCATGTCGATGCATGATGCATCCACATTGAAGTCTGGAGTCTCGACTCCAATCACTATGTTCTGAGCATTGACGCCTGCATTCTCCTTCGGTCATAGACCATATCTCTCACTTCATGCTTGCTGTGAGCTTTGGCTCATAGGCTAAAGCCGAAAAAGCGATGGCCAATTGGCCAAAGGCTTGCAAAGTTCAAACAGTTGTCTCATTGTAATAGTTGGCAATGAGGAAAGGAATAAATTGGGCTATACAAACACGAGCAATGAAAATGTTTGTTTGAAGAATGTGAACGAGCAACCGTTTTATGCTTACCTAAACGCTACAGAGTTACAGAGTGGGAAATGTTACATTATAAGCCTAATTATAAACGACAATGGACATGTGGTTGGAGTAGATGTTTCACAGTGTAATTGTTCTTTCAATAACGGATACTTGTTTGAAAATCGATCAGTTAGGTCGATTTTTTTAATAATGGATAGGTATTGGAGTTGGAGTACACGTTTTATAGTGTAATGGTATTTTTCAATAATGGATACTTATTTCAAAATCGATCCTTTCAATTTTTTTAATAATGGATACGTGTTAGTTATGCAACAAGTTTCAATTAAGTGATTTTAATTTGTATTAATAGTTAATGACATTACATTTTTTAAATTATAATTGGATAAAAAAATAAATTTTAATTAGATTTAATCACTTAATTTAATTTATATATACAAAAAAGTTATTTTAGTCATTTTTATTCGCTGATATAGTGAAAGATCAAAAATATTCAAATATAATTTATTTTCAATCATCATATTCAAAAATGTGATTAACAAAATAATTAAAATATTTTCCATCATCGTATTGGAATATGTGATTAACAAAATAATTAAAATAGACAATTTCAGGAAGGGAACGCTTATAGGCACAACAATATGACCATAAAATATAAAATGGTGAGGTCTTACGCTTAATTTATATTATTCCATAAAAATATAAAAATGACCATATTTTAGGTTTAATTGATATTATTTTATACTTGATCTACATAAAAGAGGACATGCACTTTTGATCATCAAGATCCACTTATATAACCCCACTCTCCAATAATATGTTGTTGGGGAACATAAGAAAGGTATCTTCATTAATTATGATAGGTTGGAAGTTGTTTTTGTTCTAAACTGTAAATAAATTATAAAAGATAATTCACGTAAAGTTCAATTTTATGTGTGTTTATTTATAAATTATTTTTTAAAAATTTGTTAAATAGTTTTTTGGTATAGATTTATCAAATATTGTCGAGAGAGATCAAATATCTTTTCATTTTTAAAAATATGTTGTTATATCAATAGATTTTATCTATCTTAAGTTTGAGTAGATCATGAGTTAAGAGGATCTATGCTAATTTAATTTAAAAGATTCTCTTTTAAATAGACTACATTCCACATGAATACCATGGATCAATAGGCTACATTCCACATGAATACCATGGATGAAGACCATCTACCATTTTTATTTTTAGTATTATTTTTTTATAAGACTATTTTTATCTTTATTTTTATTTTTTATTCTATTTTGACTAAGTTAAAATGCTTATATTACATTAATTTCTTATATATATATATATAATTTGACTTAGTCAAAATGTTACACGTTACATTACCACATCTCTATCATCTTGGGCTAGAAAGGCAATAATATATTATTTAAATTTTTCAAATAATTTATTATTATTATTAACAACTAAATTTATTTTAATTTATATTTGAAAGATATTGTATTAAGAGTAATAAATTGTTAATGAGAGCTTTTGAAACATTGTGTTAATTGATTCTAGTGTCCACACTCAATTAACATAGTGTTTCAAAAAGCTTCAATAGACATATCATGGATGATGAAAATTTGTAATGAAATGTTTTATAAAGCTAATTAGGAATAAGTTGTCTTAGATAATTATAATAATTAAATAATTATTTGCATTAAAAAAGTTAAAAAATACCAATCAATTTTAAAATAAAAAATTATAACCTTTACTACTAAACCATACCTAGAAGTAAACTTAGATGAATGGTTTTTACTTGAAATATAAAAATAAAATATATTGTTTTTGTTTATTACATGAAAATTATAATTATAATTATATATATATATATATATATATATATATATATATATATATATATATATATATATTTTGAATAATTAGCATATAATAATAACTACCTACATCTATCACTTTGAATCTATCAAGTTCTAATCTCTCTCAACACTAGTAAATCAAGAGTTAAAACGGATCTAGGATGGTTATATATATATATATATATTGGAAAAAAAGAGCCCAAAAACACAACAAATTGACTATTTTACCTCAATTTTTATTTTAATTCCTAATTTAATTTAATTTTTTAATTTTATGTAATTTGACCACATAACATAACATTGCAAGATAGGTTAATAATAAATGGCGGGGAACGATCAACTCTACTAGGTTTTGAGGCAACGGTAGGGGTTTTTGGATTTTTTCGAGTATTTCGGTTACATTTCGGCGGCCGAAAGGGCTCATATTGCGAGCTCTTCGTGGGGGTCGGTGTTGGTCGATCATGAGACAAGGAGGGCCAATGTGGACCCTTCTTGCAAAGCAAATGGTTTTGGATAGGGAGTAGGCCCAAGTGAAGGGTGTGGAGATTTCGAGATCGAGCAGCGGCGAAAAAAGCGGAGAAGGATGACACGGTTCCAAGGAGGCACAAGGTCAAGGCCCATAGGAGGAATTAAAAATAAAGGAAGAAAAGGTAGTATCCTCCTTACGGAAGTCCCAAAGACCGGCCAGCAGAGCGAGCGAGCAGACGAAAATCGAGCTCAAAACCCGGGAAAGCTCGAGCCATGAGGATACGGAGACGGAGGCCGAGCCCGGTGAGAAAGGACGCGCAAGCCCGAAAACATCGAAATTCTTAGGGTCATAATTGCTGATCCCGGAAATGTAGAATACCCTAATCATATGTCTATCTATGCTCCAATCACGCAAATTTATGGGTTTTTAGCCCATGAGAAAGCCCTGGGCACGTGGATCAAGCAACGGTGGAAATCCCGAGGCGATGTCCAGCCTTCACCTAGGCGGCCCAGGGGTTTTCACGGTGGTTTTGTGAAAACACGGAAGATAGAGACCATATTGATATTTTTGATGGAGGCTATTTCTATGCCTCGATGCGGTGGTTTTATGAGGTGATGGAAACCTAACTTTTCTCCGGAAAAGAGACCTTCACCCATGTGCAGTATGGATCCGCCTCTTCTCACTACCCATTTACTATTGGAGACCCTCGGCATTAGAAATTATTGGTAACAAAGCGGGAAGTTTGTCCAAGCTTGAAGACGACCACTGAAAACGTATACCCTCCAGCGTGTGAGAATTTGTGTTGAAATGGATGTGTCGGGAGTACCGCACGAAGGATCATGGCTATAATTTCGTGACGAAGTTTTCTTCAAGCCATAGATTACAAATAGATCCCTTTTAGATGTTGCGGAGTTCCATGAACATGGACACCTTTTACGAATTTTCTCTAAATAAACATCTAGAACAAAGCAAAGAAAGTGCACCTAAAGACAAGGACGCTTTGTCTATCCCATGGGAGACATAGATCAACACGAAAGAAATTAGCCCAAATCTATGCCATCCAGATAAAGGAAATCGTAATTCCTTGCAGACTCGAGGGGAAGGATGTTGCAAAAGAAGAACCAATCCCTCCGGTCACACAACCAGATACTCACCGTGAAGACCCAAGATCCCAAATGAAAAACACGGAAGAGACCCTGAAGGAGCCGAACAACGTTTGGATTTAGAAGGGAATGCGGATGTGACAATGAGAAAAGCACGCACAGGAACCCAGAACTTAGGGACATTACAAGACGAGGGAAGGCATGGACTTGGTCAACATGGTGGAACAATGGAAAGAACTTGGAGTGGAACACATCCTGGAAGAACAAATTGACGGGGATTAACTTCCTATTCTTGGCATAAGAGGAGGCAATGAACAAGGCCGGAAAACAAGACATGATGAGACCAAGGGTTTGGGAATAAAGGTCCAAGGCTTGCAACGGAACAAACAAAAAGGCCATACTTATGGCATAAATTGGGCCAAAGATCAAAAAATGAGGCACTCCGGGAATTAGGCCAACATCGTTGAACTCGGGTAAGATGAAAGTCTTAGAGGCTTTCACCTCTACTTCTTAACCTTTTAGTTTATAATGGAGATCTTATCCTAGAATGCTATGGGGCTAAATAGCTTTAGGAAACATAGACTTCTTTAAAAAAGAAAGTAAAAGAAGAAAGTCCATATATGATCTATCTCCCATAGAAACAAAGTGTTCAAGTCAAAAGATGAAGGAATCGTAGGAAAAATTGGAAGGAGGATGGAGTGTCTAGAAGTAGATGGTAATGGTAGTGAAGGAGGGAAATTTTTGGCTATATTATGGAACCCACAATCCTCCAATTAATAAGTGCGAAGCCTGCAAGATTTTTGTGTCTCTAGAGATGCAAATTATAGGAATAAGGTACATACCTATGTACCAATGTTTATGACCCTAAAAATATTGGAAGATAAACTAAGATCATTGAAAAACCTCTCCGACTACAAAATAGGCACATTGGAGTTAGAGGAATCTATGGAGGTGGTTTTAACATGATCATCTCTTTAGATAGAGAAAAAAGGTAGACTCCGCAGTTAAACCAAGATGCAAAAGGCCTTCAAAAACTTCATCGAGTGGCGAAGTTAGTTGATATCCATTGGGAGAGAGCGAGTTGTACACATGGAATAATAAACACGAAGATGATGAGGAAAATTTCCTCTCATTGTTTGCTTTCTTATTTTAGAGAAATCATCATGGCGAGTTGTAATGGTATCGATATTCCCCCTAGTGGGGGTTCGGATAATTGGCCTCTCACTCGCGGGTCTTTCGTGATTTTGGGCACTCCCAAAAATCAACCTTTACGGTTTGAAAAGTTACGGTTAGATCACCTGCATTTTAAATCAAAGATTCAACAATGGTGGCGGAGCCCATTACAATCGAGAGGTACTAAAATGTTTCGTCTTTAGGCTCGGTCCATGGAGACACATCAAAGCGAGAATCGGGAGCTGAATAAGGAGGTTTTTGAAAAAACATTTTTCAAAGAGAAGCGGCCTTGGAGGAAAAAATTGAAAAATTCTCACAAAAGAAAATTATGAATGAGGGTGTATCTCTGGCTACCAAACTCAAAGAGCAAGATCTTATGAGAATATGTGATGAGAGGTGTCGGCCAGGAGGAAATCTATGGAAGCTGAAGTCGAGGGTCTAGTGGGCGAAGGAAGGATAAAGGAACACAAATTTTTCCATAAATCAGGGTATTGACCATAGAAGGACTAATAGGATCATTCGTTTAAAGGATGATCGAGGACTTCTCTTTGAGTCTCATGGGGATATTTCCAACCTTTTTTAATCACTTTGCTCACATAGCGGGAGGATCTTGCCATTGACGGAGTAAGAGGCCATCGGCAGAAGTGGTTTCCTTCATCCCTAAAATCCTAATAGAGGAGCACAATAGGAATCGGATCGCCCCATCTCAGAGCGGACGTGGAAGAAGCTATACGGAAATCATGCGAATGGAAAAACACCTGGGTTTAGATGGTTTCACCATCGATTTTTCAAATCTTGTTGCTACACGGTGAAAAATGATATTTGGGAGGTTGTGGAGGATTCCCGTAAGTCCTCCTCAATCTCGAAATACACGAATTCTACGTTCATTGCCCTCGATTCCTAAGGAAGGCTGAGGCTTGCACTCAACGAAATTTCGTCCTATAGCCCTCGTGCAACGTTCTATATAAAAGCTAGTATCTCAAGGTGATGGCGAGACGCGACTAAAGACGATCCTTCCTTTGATCATATTAGAAGACAGTCAAGTTTTGTTGAAGGAGCGCGGATCATGGATAAAATCCTTCGACGCATGAGATGATCCATTCATTACGCAATCCCAGCGAGGAAGGATAATCCAGTTGGATGCTGTTGAAAGCATATGAAAAAAGTCATGCGGAGATATATGGAGCGGTGCCTCAGCCGTATTCGGGTTCGGACTAAGATGGATCGGTTAGGGTTATGGCTACCAGTTAATTCCCCCATCTTCTCGATCCCCGGTTAATGGAGCCCCACCTTAGCCTTCACTCCCTCAAGGGTATCTACGAGTGACCTGATATCACCGTTACTCTTTGTCATCCTCATGGAAGGTGTGAGTCAGCCATCAAAGTGGCTAAAGCAAAGGCGACATAATTGGTCTCTGACCTCACCAGCGAGTCCCACAACCACCCATCGACGATTCATGGATGACACGATGCTCCATGGGGTTCCAAGCTGTCGGAGAAGCACAATGTTTGAAGGCTATTTTTGACCTCTTTTGAGTCGCGGCATCCAGTATGGACTTTAGATATGAAAAATAGATGCCAGTATTTTTCTTCAACACGCACATTCCATACGGAGGAATCTGTACGCTATTCTCGGATTTCAAAGGAGAAGCCTCTGATCCAAATACACGAGGGATTCCTCTAACGGACAAACAGCGAGAAGACTCACGGGAAAAAACTCCTATCTTCCCCGAGACGGAGAAACGCTATTGGACGAATCATGCTCTTAGCTTTGTTGGTCGTCCGGTCTATGACGAAGGTGGTGCTTCAGCCATAGCCACACACTATATGCTCTCCATTCTCCAAGCCCCAAAGGGAATCCTCCAGGATAATTAGAGATGTCAACGTAAGTTTCGTAGAATCAGTAGAGAGAGCGATAATAAGAAATGGGCCCTCGTGGCTTGGAAGAAGGTACGTAAACCAAAGATCCTAGGTGGCCTTGGTCTACGAGGACCACGAATTAGTGAACAAGGCCTATGGGGGCCAAGCTATGGTGGAGATAGCTCAAGGAAAACTACTACTCTACTGGGCGGTTCTGCTGAAAGCAAAAACGCGAAGGATTGGAGACGAACTCATAAGATTGATGGGGGATATCACAGCTCCCCTATTTCGAACCTAGCTTGAGAAAATAAACACATTATCCGGTGTACGCTACAAGAAAGTAAGGAATGGCCGAGCACCTGTCTGAAGATGCTTGTAATAAATGCCTAATTTGGGGAGCCTCCAGGTACCAATGGTGCGGTGAGTTTTCAAGGGTGTCGTAGTAAATGTTTACCAATATTGGATATTAGATCACTTTGGACCCTCGGTGGTGCCAGCATGTGTCTCAGATCCTCCTTTCTCGGGATAGGCGTCCTCAACCAAATGACATCTCTCGCTAAATCGATGCTTGAGAAAAGAAAAGGTGTGAATCTCTCGGGAGGTAGATCGGTTCTGTGCTGGGGAAGAATGGAGTGTGAGGATTTCAACCTCGAAGAACCTGGGACACTATCACGAAATAGGGAATTAGAGGAAAATGTCGATTGGCTGACAATGTGTGGGACTCCATATCTTGGCGCAAAAATCAAAAAATTTCCTATGGCTCATAATGCACAGGGAAAATTCTTACATGGGAAAATGCATTGAAAGAAAAGGGGTTTCGATGGGCCCATTGCTACTGTTCTGCAGCAAGTGGAGGAGGAGACGATGAATCACCTCCACAATTTACTGTAATTGGACGACTAGTTGTGGGATTGGATGGCGGAGGTCTTTCGCCAAACGGGACCGATTCTAGATTCCATCCAAGACACAATCTCTAGGTGGAGGGTTCAGGTGAAAAACACGAAACGGATAAACCTCTTATGGTGACTAGGCCCTTTGGTTTCTTGTCTGATAGGACTTGTGGAAAGAGAGAAACGAAGAATATTCTAGTATAAAGGATACCAAATGGACCAACGTAAAATGAGATATCTCGAGAAAAAATGAGAGAAACGGTAGTTACCAAGTTAAAAAGGGGATCGGTCGGAAAAGCCTTCGGCGAGGAGAGCAACGTACTACAGAGATTTTTGGCCTCGAAGGCGGGGTGGCCGGGAACCGTCCTACCACAGGGAGTCCCCCTCCCTCCCATCAAAGGTTGGAAGCTCCCCCTCCCCGAGTTTATGGAATTTAAACTTAGACGGAGCGTCGGGGAGCAATCCGAGCTGGTGGCGTTATTGTGTTATTAGAGGATGATCAAAGGTGGAATTATGCATATGTATGGTAGCTCGACGAGAAGATACAAATAACGAAGAAGAATTTGCAAAACGCGAAGCAAGGGCTGAGGATTTTGGTTCGTCTAAACTATGAACGCCATAGTCGAAGGAGATTCTATTTTTTTCAATCAATGCGGGTGAAACATTTGAAGAATGGGGCTAAGTCGATTAAGGTAACAAAGCATTGGTGCCTTTCACGGAGTCGACTTATCCTTACCCACATGTCTCTCGCTAACGAGGCATTGTGTTTCAGCGATCCAGACACTCGGCTAATTCGCTTGCAGACATGTTGGCTAATCGTGAGGTAGACCATCTAGAGGACAACCTCGACGCCGCTGGTAGGATGTGCGAAATGGTGGTCTTTGAAAGGAGTGGCGAAAGGTGACCATTAAGGATGCCGTGGCTGGGGTGGGAGATGGAGATGCCAACTCCCACGAGACAGAGCACTAAGGTAGAATGCAGAACCCTAGGTCATTTAAGGCCCGAAACACAGGTACCGAGTCCTCTTCACCGTGTGAGGCGTGTGAAGAGACCGGATAGGAATAGTAGGGACAAGGTAGGGTACACCATTCCCAATAGTCCTACAAGCGTCGATTGGAATCATGAGAGATTGAGGCAGTCCTAATGAGGATAGTTTGCACGGGGATGGGGAAATCACCACCATTCTATGATTAGGTGGTTAGGCGGTGGGTGAACACTACTCATGCGACTTCGAACTAAGTTCCCCTTCAATATAAATACGGAGTTATGGGTGTAAGAGGAAGGAACGGACAATTGGAAGAGGGATTCGGATCTTGGTGTATATTCTCTTTCCCTCCTCGCCATGACTATAAGTTTGAGAAAAAGGTGTCGAGAGAGTATGGCTAGGCACTCCCTTCGCGTCGCTCCGCAGCGGAAAGCGAAATTTAGGAGGCGGCTAAGGGCTACATCGGGGTCGACTCCTATAGAGTCAAAAAGGAGAGTGGAAACCTTACAAGCCGAAGTTTCCAAATTAAGATATGGGGTGGACGTACATCCATTAAAGAGGAAGTGGATTTCGGATTATTGACGCGCAAACACCACAGACCACCGAGCTACGCAATTCACCGCGAACCCGGGGCTATGGTGGCACATGAAGACTTTGCTCGGCTAAAGCTATGAACCGATAGGAGGCCTCCCGCCAAGGTCAGGGCTATTGAAGTTTGCGAGAAATGGGTTTGCCAAGAACTCGGTTCGCTTGGGCCCGAGTGTGGAAGGGGCTCGAGATCTCCGGTGAAGGAGATGCGGGGAATAGTTGAGGAGACTCGAGGTGCCAGCCCTGCATTCGAGACTTGCAGTATGTGGAGAATGTGTCCATCCCGATGCCGGATGAGACCCACAAGACATCGTGATTCATAGATTCAAACCTTGGAATGCTCTTGTTGGAAGGGGAATGCGGTTCGAGCGCCGCTACCGACAAGGAGGATGAGAACGTCGGGGACCAAGATTAACTTCACCTTTCTCTTTTTTGATAGAAGCATGTGTTGTTGGTTTTCTTTTTTTTGTGCTGTCAACCTATGCCATTGGGTAGGTGGTGTACCGATGGCTTCATACCTAGTAGGTGGAACAAGTTTTTTTATAAGCCTCGGATTCCTTACAAGTCCCCCGGGAGTGAAGCAAAATGTACTACTTTTTTGTTTTAAATTTCTATCTCTCGTTGTGTCGCGTTGATAGGGGTTTTCGTGTCTCGTTATGTTTGGTTGACGGGGTTTCTTTTTTGTACGTAACCCGCATAACCTTTTTGTAGTACTATGTACAATATTTACTCATTAATACAATTGTTGATTTACGAAAAACATTGCAACATAAGTTTAATTTTTCTAAAGTTATTTAGCAAACTTTGAGGGGAGCCATTTAAAAGGTCTTGTGTGAATAGGTGAAAACATAAATGTTAATTTTTTTCAATTGCATTCATAAATATTGATTATGGTCACCCATAAAAGTGGCAATGGGAAAAATATGTTAAATGACTTTTTTCGGACACCACTACAATTATACTATAGTTATTCATGTCTCTAGAGATAAAATTATCTCAACAGAGAGCAAAGGGTGAGGAGGAAAAATTTCCTAAGGCAACCCGAAAAGATATATATCAACTAAATATACATCTCTCGTTGTTTTTTGCTAGCTTCTATTGTCTTACATATCTTATCCTTGGAAACAAGAGGTTGGGATAGAGGCATTCTTGCATTCAAAAGAGTTGCTAGTTTGATAGATTAACCTCATTGTTGTGATTATTACAAATATCTCAATCCATATTTCTGAAACCAATAATAGTTACAAGGCTAAATTTAGATGGATCCCATGTTAAGTCAAACCCCTTAACTATTGCTAGATCATTTTACCTATCAACCTTAGTGCAAGTTGAGAGCCAACAAAAACATAATATACGAAGCAACCTTTTATTGTATTGTTTAAAATAAATGAATATAAAAACTCTACCAAAGTTTAAAAATAAATAAAAAATAAATATATACTTTATTATTGAAGGACCACCATCATTATTTTTCTTTCCCATCTATTTTATCATCATCCGAATAAAAAATACAAAAACATTACAACTGAATGACTTTGGAATTTGTTAATACAGTCCCACAATGAACCGATGAAATGGATTTCGAAAATGCACATTATAAAAACTTCGTTAAGATGGATTAGTACAAATTTCAACCCTGTTGAGTTCCATTCTCACCGCTAAAACGAAATAGCGAAAAGCACACTATCGAGATCCTGTTCGATCTTTTGGCGAAGAAAAATGACCGGCCGTGTTCAACAATATCTATGGAAAGTTTCATTTGACTGGCGTGACTAGTCGCTCGAAATTTATTTTTTGTGAGAAACAAAAATCTATAGAAAGATTCATGGCATGTGCCATGAAACAGGCAAATATTATTTGTGTGAAACAGAATTCTTTAGAAAGATTCATCGCATGTCCAGGAAAATGCACGGAAATGGGCATTGAAAAAGCGGAAGTGTTGGCCAGTGAAGACAACTGCGCTTACCATTATATGAATGGCATCTTCGTGGAATTATCATTATATGCGAATCATCAGATATACTAGGTATATAAAAAATAGAATTTTCAACCTTCTGCTGTAGTGAGTAATTTAATTTTTCCTTTTGATATCTAGCTTGCTTTGTATAAAAAGTTGCCAGGATTCATCTGCACTTAAGAATTCAATTTTATTTATTATCTGCCTTGCTTCGCACAAATAGATCTCTAGGTTCAATCGGCACTAGATAGTTTAATTCCAATTAGGTCTTTCTGCTATCTCGCAGGATTTGCATAAATGGCTGTTATGTCAGGTGAAATTTCGAAGTGCAGGCCATTCTCTGAGGAAAGAGGTCCCTGTGGTTGTCCAAATTTTCTCTCCCACAAAGCTGGGGCTAGGATTTCCATACGGGTATGCAGCTCCTCCAACAATAATGATGGATCAGTTCATTTAGACAACAAGAATGCAGGGTTAAAGAAGAAGAGAAGAAAGGATGTTATTTTGCCTTGTGATGTTGACAAAAGAGGATCCATGTGTTGGTGGCTTCTTCTTTTGGGTTGGTCCCAATCTGATCGGGAGCCATTGGCAGACAATAACAATGAATTGAAAACGGGTGATCATGAAAAGGGAATGGAAGAGGTGCAGTACAGAAGCGTTCCAAGTTTGTAAGGGGGCGTTTGACTCCAGAGAAGGCAAAATTATTGAAAAAACCTTCGGGAAACTTCTACGTTTCAAGACATTATGTACCATTCTGCCATTGCTTCTCGTCTTGCCTCACCAGATAACGAAGGTAAGGACTTAGAGAAATTATGTCCTTGGTAAAGCCATGTTGCAGAAAGGCTTAGCTCAGCAAATATGGACCTATATCTACAGGGATTCTTTTATTTAAATAATCCAATCTAGGGCGATTCTTGATTTAGGCTTGAGATTTGGTTAACATACAGTCTGAAAATTCTTATGTCCTAACGGGGAGTTATATCAAGCTTTCACAATTGATCAGTTTATTGTGAGCACGTCTTTATGACTCTGTTTTAACTGGGAATTTTCTGTATTGATTGATTACTGTATTAAATGTCATAGTTGGCCGCTGGTAATAATGGTAATAAAAGAAAAACATAAATATACTGCCACATATAGCGGCTATTAATAATGGACATATTTGCATTTTTATTAATAAAAAATGTCGATACTTTTTATTTATTGTGTTTAAAGTTTGGATTAAGGAAGAAAGAAGTTAATTTTTATTTCAACCCTTTTTAAGCATTAGTATGTTAAAACATTTGAAAAAACAAGGGAGAATAAATACGAATTAAACAATCCGTTTTCATAGGTGAGGCTAAGTCACTATGAGAGTGCTTGTATATGACATTTTTATATTCATCATCAAAAATCACATACATTTAAGTAATTACAAATATGTTGAGCAATGGGAACAACTTTCTTATAAATAAGAATATTGTTGGAATTAATTTCAACTTGTTATTGTTGGAATTAATTTTATTTGCCCAGCATCAGAGGAGCAAACGGTGGCGACGGTGTTAAGACCGCGGCACGGTTTAGAGGCGGTTCAGGTACGGTGAAGAGATGAGGCAGAAAGCCATTTTCCGCAGGAGTGCGACAAGCCGGCCAGAGAGGCGAACCCCCTCGGAAGCTGCGACATCATCCGACGAGCGGGGTCCACATCTTATGCGTTCACAAATGATTGCCGGTCAAATGTTTTAACATAACATTTGTTTTAAATTCATTAGTTTGGTTATTGTTTTAAAAGTTATATGTTTTATTTTTAATATATGTAACTTATATATTAAAAAAGGCCCATGAGAGCAAAGGGTTCGTCGTGTTATTTATAATACACATAACGTTTTTTTATGAAAGCACGAGCGGTCTGGAATAAAAAATCTAAGTGCCACCAAGTCAAAGCCGTACGATCAATGCGTTATTAAGCGGTGCTGACAAAAGTTAATGGAGACCATTAATGTTTTTCAAGCGGTGAAATTTAGTGGTTGAGTCAATTTATGACACGAATGTTTGTGTTGTAATATACTAGAAACAAAGTCATACGTAATGTAATGTTTTTTATATATACACATGAGCGTATTTTAAAAAACGGGCGGCAGTTTGTAATTATTTTTATTACACACGGCGAGTGTTTTAGAAAAATACGGAGGCATACACGGTGTTTATTTTTAGTGAGACGTGTGTTTTTACACGAGATGGTGAGCTTATTTGTGCATCAGTGACAGCGATCACAATTGTAAATCCCTCTTTTGAGAAGAATGTATGTGACAGTATTTTTTATATATGAAAATAGAATTTTTTTATGTGAAAACTTTGTACGAGAGTGAAATTTTAAATATTTACGTGTGTTAGGAAGGAATTTTATTATTTTTGGAAATTCGACCAGAAAATTCAACATGGTATCAGAAAGACGATCCGAGGCTATTTGAAGGTCCGACAGGGTCGAAGGAAAGGAGTTCTTTGTTGCGAGTGGCTTCTCCCGGCGAGTGAAGACTCGGCCCAAGAAGAATCCAAAAGGTATTTCTCTATCTGAGTTTTGTGTTATCATGTGCGGAACAATGAGTTATTTTATATACACGGTCAAGTGTTGTTTTTGAATCATAGTTAAGAGTGCGGGAAATGGCCGGAGCACGCATCAGGTATGGGTATGGAAATATCCATCTCCCAATGTTTAATGGGAAAAATTATGACTGCGGTCAATAACTATGAGGGCTTTATTTGTCTCCCAAGACTTATGGGAATTTGTTGAGGATGGCTTTGAAGAGCCGAGCAAATGAAGCAGTTTTGTGGGTTTTTCAAGCTGGCGTGAAAGAGATGCTAAAGAGCAATAAGAAGAAAGATGCAAGGCTCTTTCTCTTCTTGTATCAAGCAATTCATGAGAGTGTGTTTCTAGATAGCAGACGACCAAGAAATCCGGTGAAGCATGGGAAACTCTCAAGACGGCCTATCAAGGTATGGAAAAGAGTGAAGACGGCAAAAATTCGATTATAGCCGAGAGAGATTTTGAGACTCTCTTTATGAAAGAGTCGAGATAATATTGACTCATTCTTCACTCATGTGATTGGAATGGTCACACAAATAAGATCTCATGGAGAGACTCTTGAAGACAAGAGGATTGTGGGAAAAACTCTTGAGAATTTTACCTCGAAGATTTGATGTGATTGTCACCACCATAGAAGAGACTAGATCTCACAAAGTTTCGGTGGATGAACTACATGCCCATCAGCGATGACGTGAACAAAGATTGGGTAGGAGTGAAAACTCATCTCTTGAACATGCTTTTAAGACCCGGATGTCTTTCGAGAAGAGGAGGGCAAGGCGGAGGAAGAGGAAGAGCGAGGAATCCAAAACAAAGGTGGAAGGAACGACCCTTCACATTCACATGGAAGGTGCAATGATCAAAATCACGGTGCACGGCCAAGGCGACCAGACAAAGTGGACAACAGAATGATCAAGGACAAAAGGTATGATAAATCCAATGTCCAATGTTACAATAGTAAAAAATATGGTCATTATGCTAATGAATGTAGAAAGAAGAAGCGAATGATATGAGAAGTGAAACTAGTGCAAATTTCACAAAAGAAAATAGCGACCAAAGTAATTTTTTTTAGCTTGTAATATGGGCTGAAGAAAAGAATGAGGATTTATGGTTTCTAGACTCCGGTTGTAGTAACCATATGAAAGGAAACTTAGCAATGTTTTATATGTTAGATGAAAGTGTGCAAAGGTCTCAAGTCACACTAGGAAGCTGATAGCAAAGTTTCGTTATGGGAAAAGGAGATGTAAATGTTTTAACAAGATTAGGTCAAGGAAAACCATAGCAGATGTTTATTATGTTCCGGTGAATGATGTGTAACCTCTTAAGTGTTGGACAAACTTGTCCATAAGGAGTATAATGTTTTATTTGATAATGCTTTGCTTTGTACCATCATGGATAAACCACCCGACAAACAATGTATTTACGAAGTGAAGATGACAAGGAACAGGATGTTCCTCTCTCGAATAGAGTGGACTTGAAGAATGGTGAAGAGAAAAGCATCGGTTTGCACAATAGACTTTCCAAAGCGAACCAAAGGATGATAATTGGTTATGGCACTTGAGATTTGGACATCTCAACTTTGGAGGTCTTAATCAGCTAAACATAAAAAGGAATGGTAAGTGGTTTACCATTGATAGAGAAAGCCGGACGGCCTTTGTGAAGGTTGTATTCTTGGGAAACAACACGAGAGAAAGTTTTCCTTTCGGAAAAGCATAAGGGCAAAAAGCACCCTTAGAGATTGTCACTCGGATGTGTGTGGACCGATGCAAACTCCATCACTTGCGAAAGCTGCCACTATGTGTTAACATTCATAGATGATTTTACAAGAAAAAACTTGTGTTTACTTTTTGAAAAATAAAAGTGAAGTGTTTGAAAAAATTTTGCAATTTCAAAGAACTTGTTGAGAACAGTGGGTCACATATTAAAGTCTTAAGGACGATGGGAGGTGAGTATATCTCTAAATATTATCTACGTTTTGTAGAGAAAATGGATTCAAAAGTTGATTTACAACTAGATATACTCCGCAGCAAAATGGAGTAGCCGAAAGGAATAAACCTCGAACCATAATGGACATGGCGAGGTATGTTGAAGGCAAAGCACTTGCCTAATGATTATTGGAGGCTAGTCGTACATTGTGCGAGCGTACATTTTGAACAGTGCCCTACAAAAGAAGTTGTAGAACAAAGTGCGGGAAGAGGCATGGAGTGGCACAAAGCGAGGATGTCACACACATGAAGGTTTTTGGATGTGCGGCTTATGCACATTCCGGATAAGCTAAGGAAGAAGTTGGACAATAGGGGGAGAAATGTATTTTCATTAGATACGGTGAGGAATCCAAGGCATATAGGTTATACAACCCATCCACCGAGAAGTTTATTGTGAGCGAGGATGTTCGATTCATTGAAGAGAGCTTGGGATGGAAGCATAGAGAAACGATGAATGTTAAACATTGTTTATCTCATGATGAGAATGATGATGAGTTGGCTGAAATACATCCCCAAACGACGAAACACCAACAAAAGAGCGACGAGCACACCCTTGAGGAGAAATGACGAGTGCTTCTCCAAGCACACCACGAGAGGAAATTCAAGTGCTTCTTCAGGCACTTGTACACCTACGAAAGAGGTAAGAAATTCAGAAGTTTGAAAGAAATTGATGAACAAGATATAGCTAATGAAGGTATCAATTCTTTGTTTGCTTTATATTGTCATGTTGATGATCCCTGTTCATTTTGAAGAAGCTATTAAGGATAAGAAATGGATAGAAGCTATGGATGAGGAGGTTAATGCCATAGAAAGAAACAAAACTTGGGATTTGGTTGAACTCCCAAAAGGTAAAGATGTAATTGGTGTTAAATGGGTCTATAAGACCAAGAGCACGTCTTGAAGGAAAAATAGAGAGACACGAGGCAAGACTTGTTGTCAAAGGTTATAAGCGAAACATGGGATACATTATGAGGAAACTTTCGCAGGTTGCCGGAATGGAAAGCCGTGAGGCAATGTTGTCCATAGCGACACAAAAATAAATGGAAAGTTTACCAAATGGACGTGAAGTCAACATTTCCGAATGGAGTGTTAATGGAAGAGGTTTACATAGATCAACCTCTCGGCTTATGAAAAGAAAGGCCAAGAGCACAAAGTATGCAAGTTGAAGAAAGCTCTTTATGGGCTGGAAGCGAGTGCTAAGAAGCGTGTCAGTGATGGGATAGATTCTCTCATCTGGAAAATGGTTTGTTCTGAAAAAGTTTGAGGGAGAACCCACCCTCTACATCAAAGAAAAAAGATGGTAAAATCTTGTATTGTAGTTTTATATGTTGATGATGTTATTTTTACTGAGTGCAAATGATGATTTGCCTTATTGAAAATTTTAAAAGCAGTCATGAAAGAAGAATTTGAGATGCTGACATGGGTTTGTTGAGATACTTCTTGGGAATAGAAGTAGAACAAGATGAAAATGGGATTTTTCATCTCACAGCAAAGTATGTTAATGAGGTGCTTGAAAGATTTAACATGCAGGAGAGCAAGCAGTAATCACTCCCACGACGTGGGATTAAAACTCAACGGAGAGGACAACAACAAGGGATTTTGATCCTAGTTTATACAAGAGCATAGTTGGCACAGCCTCATGTATTTCTGCTGCAATTAAGCTGGACTATAATGCGAGTTGTTAGTTTGATTTGCGAGGTTCATGGAAAAGCCAAAGGATGCATATGGCAAACGTGGCAAAAAGAATTTTTGAGGTATGTTAAAGGTACTAAAAGGTTTGGTATTTTTTTATACTACTTCGGAATGTTCGATTTAGTTGGATACACCGTAGAGTGATTGGAGGCGGAAGTGTAGATGATCGGAAAGAGCACTTCCGGTTATGTTTTTCATATGGGTTCAAGAGCCATTTCATGGGCTTCCAAGAAAACTGCCATTGTAGCGTTATCTACGACAAGGCGGAATATGTGGCGGCTACGAGCGGGCGTGTCAAGCGTTTGGATGTGGAAAATGTTGAGAAGCTTATGTCAAGAATAGGTAAAAGGGACGGTGATATTTTGTGACAATAGTTCGGCTATTGCATTGTCTAAAAATTCTATTTTTCATAAAAGGACAAAACATATCGACACCAAGTTTCATTTCATACGTGAGATTGGTTAGCAATAGGCGAGATTGTTTTGCTGCCCATTGCTGCGAACCTTAGGATCAATTTGCGAGATATCCTCACAAAGCCACTTTCGTGACGAAAAGCTTTTCAATATTTCGAGAAAATGCTTGGGTATGCAAGAAAACCCAACGATTGAAATTAAGGGGGTGTTGGAATTAATTTCCAGCGCACGAGTTCCAAAAACCAGCGGCGGCAAGCCGCAGTGTTAGGACAGCGGCACGAGTTTAGAGGCGGATTCCAGGTGCGGTGAAGAGATGAGGCGGAAAGCCATTTGCGTCCCGCCGAAAGCGGGACCAACGGAGGAGCGAACCCCCTCGGAGCTGGCTAACATCATCGTGGGTGGGGTCCACATCTTATGCGTTCCCCGCTCGGCGGCTGGCACTGTCTGTGAAGTGGAGGAGGAGACGATGAACCACCTCCTAAATCACAGCCAGTGGATAGCTAGTTTGTGGGATTGGATGGCGGAGGTCTTTCGCGAAGCAGAGACCGATTCATGGAGATTCCATCCAAGGCCAGGTCTTCCAAGGTGAAGGGGTTCGGTGTGAAAAACACGAAACAATAAACCTCTTATGGTGACTAGGACACCTTTGCACTCGCTCGCGCGGACTTTGTATGGAAGAAAGCAGACGAAATATTATAGTATAAAGAATACCAAATGGACCCGGCTTAAAATAGATATCACTGAAAAAAATGAGAGAAACGGTACTTACGAGTTAAAGTTCCGGTCGGAAAAGGCGGTGAGGAGAGCAATGTATCTTGGAGGTCTCGGCCTACATCCCGAAGGCGGGAGTGGCCGGGGACCATCTACCTTGAAATCGGAGTCCCCTCCCTCCCATCAAAGGATTGGAAGCTCCTCCCAAGTTTTATGGGATCCAAACCCACACGGAGCGTCGAGAGGAAATCAAGTTTGGGCGGCTATTGTGTTATGAGAGATGATAAAGGTGGAATTATGCATATGTGTGAGCAGCTCGGCGGGAAGAAGATACAAATAACGAAGCGGAAATTCGCGTGCTTTGAACGAGGCACGAGGATTTTGGTTCGTCTAAACTATGGGAGCATCGTATAGTTGAATGGGATTCTATTTTTGCAGTCAAATGCGATGAAACATTTGAAGAATGGGGCTAAGTCGATTAAGGTAACAAAGCATTGGTGCCTTTCACGGGTACTGACGCTTATCCTTACCCACACATGTCTACGTGTTGAAAGAACGCATTGTGTTTTCGCCGATCCCGATGCTTTCCGGCCTAATTCCTTGGCGAGACTGCGTTGGCCTAATCATGCGACGGACCATACTAGAGGACGACCTCGACGCTGGGCCCCCGGTAGGATATCTGCGAAAAATGAGCGGCCTTTGAAAAGGATTGTGAGAAGGTGGCCATTAAGAGCTCTCTGCGGCGAGTGGGAGATGGCGATGCACGGCTCACGAGATAGAGCACTGAGGTAGAATACGACGAGAACCCTAGGTCATTGGCGAAAACGGAGAAGTGCCGTCCTCTTCCCATGTGAGCGTGTGAAGGAGACCGGATAGGAGATAGTGAGGGACAGAGGTGGGGTACACCATTCCCCACGGTCCTACAAGCTGTCAGGATTGGAGATCATGAAGAGATTGAGAGTGGTCCTAGTGGGGATAACTACACGGGGATGGAAATCACCACCGTTACGCGGTTGGGTAACGGTTAGGCGATGAGTGAAGCACTACTCATGCCCGGCTCTCGAGCTAAGTTCCCCTTGATATAAATACGGGTTATGGGTGTAAAGAGGAAGGCACGGACGTGATTGGAAGAGGGATTCGGATCTTTGTATATATTCTCTTTCCCACCTCGCCACTTCTCAACTATAAGTTTGAGAAAAAGGGGTGTCGAGAGAGTATGGCCTAGGCACTTTCCTTCATCGCTCCAAAGAGAAGCGGCGTCGAGGCGGTGAGGGCTACGTCGGGTAGTCTCCTACGGAGGTAAAAGAGAAGGTGGAAACCTTGCAAGCCGAAGTTTCCAAATTCAACGGTTGGGGTGGGTGATACATCCATTAAAGAGGAAGTGGGCCGGATTATTCGGCCTCGGCACCCACGGAGCCACTTTCCGAGCTACGCAATTCCTGGCGAACCCGAGTACATGTGACGGCGCGTGAAAAGGATCCCCTGGCAGCTAAAAAGCATGAACCGATGAGAGGCACTCCACAGGTGTGCTATCAGGTTTGCGAAATGGGTTTGCCGCGAACTCGGTTCGACTTGGACAATTTGGAAGGAGACTGCGAGATCTCTTGTGAAGGAGATGCGGGGAATAGTCGTGGAGAATCGAGGGTTTCTAGCGAGCTTGTTCGAGACTTGCACGAGAAGTATGTGGAGAATGTGTCCATCCAAATGCGGGATGAGACCCACGAAGACGATTGTGATTCATACGATTCAAACCTTGGAATGCTCTTGTTGAAGGGGAATGCCGGTTCGACGTGGCGCGGCGGGAGGATGAGAACGTCGGGGACCAAGGTCACTTCCTTTTGCTTTCTCTTTTGATAGAAGCATGTGTTGTTGGTTTTCTTTTTTGTGTCTGCAACCTATGCCATTGGGTGGTTGGGTTCCCGTGGCTTCATACCTAGTAGGTGGAACGAGTTTTTTTATAAGCCTCGGAGTCCTATACAAAGCCCACGTGAGGCTTAAAATGTACTACTTTTTGTTTTAAATTTCTATCTCTCGTTATGTATCGGTTGACGTTTTATCGTGTCTCGTTATGTCTAGTTGATAGGGGTTTCTTTTTGTACTGCACCTTGACATATAACCTTTTGTAGTACTATGTACAATATTTACTCGTGTACTGATTCTTGATTTACAAAAACATTGCTGACATAAGTTTTTAATTTTTCTAAAGTTGTTTGCAAACTTTGAGGGAGCCATTTTAAAAGGTCGCGGTGTGAATAGGTGAAAAGCTTATAAATGTTAATTTTTTTAAATTGCATTCATAAATATTGATTATGGTCACCCATAAAAGTGGCGATGGGAAAATATGTTAAATGACTTTTTCGAGACACCATACAATTATACTATAGTTATTCATGTCTCTAGAGATAAAATTATCTCAACAAGGAGCCAAGAGGGTGAGAGGAAAATTGCCTAAAGGCAACCTAAAAAGATATATATCAACTAAATATACATTTACGTTGTGCTAAAGCTTACCTGACTGTCTTACGTATCTTATCCTTAGACACGTCGGGATAGATGCATTCTTGCATTCAAAAGAGTTGCTAGTTTGATAAGTTAACCTCATGGTTGTGGAATTATTACAAATATCTCAATCCATGTTGGAAACGATAATAGTTACAAGGCTAAATTTAGATCCGATCCCCAAACAATGTTAAGTCAAACCCCTTAACTAGCGCTGAGATCATTTTCACCTATCAACCTGTAGTGCGAGTTGAGAGCCAACAAAAACATAATATGATGTAACCTTTTATTGTATTGTTTATAAAATGAAATAGACAAAAACTCTACCAAAGTATAAAAAATAAATATATATATTTTATTATTGAAGGACCACCATCATTGTTTTCTTTTCCCGTCTATTTTATCATCATCCGAATAAAAAATACAAAAACATTACAACTGAATGACTTTGGAATTTGTTAATACAGTCCCACAATGAACCGATGAAAGTGGACGTTTCAGAAAATGCCTATTATAAAAACCTCGTTAAGATGGATTGGAGATTACAAATTTCAACACTGTTGAGTTCCATTCTCACCGCTAAAACGAAATAGCGAAAAGCACACTATCGAGATCCTGTTCGATCTTTTTGGCGAAGAAAAATGACCGGACGTGTTCAACAATATATATGGAAAGTTTCATTTCACTGGCGTGACTAGTCGCTCGAAATTTTTATTTGTGTGAAACAAAATCTATAGAAAGATTCATGGCATGTGCAACATGAAAGCAGGCAAAGTATTATTTGTGTGAAACAAAATTCTTTAAGAAAGATTCATCGCGTAGTCCAGGAAAATGCACGGAAATGGGCATTAAAAAGCGGAAGTGTTGGCCAGTGAAGACAACTGCGCTTACCATTATATAGAATGGCATTTTCGTGGAATTATCATTATACTCGAATCATCAGATATACTAGGTATATAAAAATAGATTTTCAAGCTTCTGCTGTAGTGAGTAATTTAATTTTTTCCCTTTTTGATATCTAGCTTGCTTTGTATAAAAAGTTGCCAGGATTCATCTGCACTGAGGAATTCAATTTTTATTTATTATCCTGCCTTGCTTCGCACAAATGAGATCTCTGGGTTCAATTGGCACTAGATGAGTTTAAAGTTTCAATTAGGTCTTTCTGCTGTATCTCGCAGGGTTTTGCATTAATGGCTGTTGTGATGGGTGAAATTTCGAAGTGCGGGCGGATTTCTCTCGAGGAAAAAGAGAGGTCCCTGTGGTTGTCCAAATACTTCTCTCCCACAAAGCTGGTAGATGATTTCCCTGCGGGTATGCAGCTCCTCCAACAATAACGACTGGATCGAGTTCATTTGAGACAACAAGGATGCAGGGTTAAAGAGAAGAAAGAAGAAAGGATGTTATTTTGCCTTGTGATGTTGACAAGAGAGGATCCATGTGTTGGTGGCTTCTTCTTTTGGGTTGGTCCCAATCTGATCAGGAGCCATGGGCAGACAATAACAATGTGAATTGAAAACGGGTGATCATGAGGAGGGGATGGAAGGTGCAGTACCGAAGCGTTCCAAGTTTGTAAGGGGGGCGTTTGACTCCAGAGAAAGGCAGAGTATTGAGAAAAAACCTTCGGGAAACTTCTACGTTTCATGACATTATGTACCATTCTGCCATTGCTTCTCGTCTTGCCTCACCAGATAACGAAGGTAAGGACTTGGAGAAATTATGTCTTTGGTAAAGCCATGTTGCTGAAAGGCTTAGCTCATGACAAATATGGACCTATATCTACAGGGATTCTTTTATTTACATCGTCCAATCTGGTGCGATTCTTGATTTAGGCTTGAGAATTGGTTAACATACAGTCTGAAAATTCTTATGTCCTAACGGGGAGTTATATCAGTAAAGCTTTCACAATTGATTAGTGTGGCACGAGCACGTCTTTAAGACTGTTTTAACTGAGGAATTTTCTGTATTGATTGATTTCTGTATTAAATGTCATAGTTGACCGCTGGTAATAATGGTTTTTTTAATAAAGAAAAACATAAATATACTGCCACTTTCTAGCTTGGCTAGTAATAATGGACATATCTGCTTTTTTTATTAATAAAAAATGTCGATACCTTTTATTTATCGTGTTTTAAAGTTTAGGATTCAGGATGAGAGAAGTTAATTTTTATTTTCAACCTTTTTAGAGAATTAGTAAGTTAAAACATTTCAAAAACAAGGGAGAATAAATGCGAATTAAACAATCAGTTTTCATAGGTGAGGCTAATTCACTATGAGAGTGCTTGTATATGACATTTTATATTCATCAGCAAGAAATCACATACGTAAAGTAAATCACAAATATGTTGAGGTATTAGAGTGCTTTCTATAAGAATATGTTAGAAGAGTTGGAATAACTTTCTTCATACGCATATGATTGTATCATAAATAAATCTCACAATTTGATTGAGACATTTACAATCATAACAAACATCTGACATTACAATCATAACAAACATCTAATAATAATACACTCTAGAATAATCTACATTTCTTCATTAATTCCAAGTTTCTAGCTTAATGAAAAAATAAATCAAAAGCATCTCAATCAGACTTACTGATTTGACCTTAACGATTTCATTTTTACCTTTCTCTTTTCGAAAGGACCAAACACAATGCTCAATAAGGACCCCACAATGCTCAACCCATTGTGGCAGCTCCTCTCTTTCTATCCACCAGTCCACTCCACAGATCCCGTTGGCAAAAGATGATGGAGCAAAATATTCACAAACAATACCCTCTATTTCTCTCCAGCTTGGGAGGGGCCAAATCCGAAGGCCATACGACAAAGTGGATGGACAAATCTCCCGAGACAAACACCTGCAAATGCAAACAATGATCCAACTCCCGGTCAACAGCTTTTAACAACACTTACCACACATCAAGTGTCCACCTCACTATACTTTAAAACTTTGACGGATCCGTGGCTTAATCACAGCAACTTACTGGATTGACGGATCACTCGACCTTTTGATTTTTGAAAACCCTTCCACAAGAGGTATGTGACAAAAGCTTCGCACCTATGGGTATGCTACAAACGCAAACTTCTACAAAGAAAACATTGCTACTTACAATGTTTGCAAGAAATGGGAGAGGATCCTACATATTTTTCCTCCTATATAATTCTACTACAAAAATTTACATTCGACAAAAATTCTATGATAGAGTATACTGAAAACATAATTTACTATCCTTTTTTTCTAAGTATGGAACCTATAAGTATGTTACTGATGCCATTCTACTACTTGGAATTTAAAACTCTACGATCGACTACAATAACGTCTTGCTATAGAATTCTAAGTTTCCAACAACGCGAGGAGTTTTCTACAAAGGTCATGTGTCTCAACAAACTACAAAAGGAAATGCATATTTGATGGAAGATTCAATGAATACAAAAGGTTACTACAAGCTAGACTTACTTAAATGAAGTTGAATTTGTATATATAACTATATCAAAGAAACTCATGTTGAGACTTTTCTATATTTTGAAGGATCGTATCCAAACGAACAATCAATGCATTTTCGTCAAATGTAGGTCATTTATATGGTCTATGAGGTGTCACTTATATTCTCTCTGATTTAATTGTGCATGATTTAAACACAATGTTAAACATTATCTAGTTGGCTCGACACTCTTCCCATCCCATACTTCTACCATACTTATAAAACTTGACAAATAATTATGTAGTTTTTTTAATAGGATCGCACCAGGCTCCCGATGGTCGTCGGCATAGGCACTCTGCCCATCGCAGTCATCATCATGCAGATCCACACACACGGATCCATGTATGATGCGAGACCTCGGCATCTCATGCACTTTCTACAGAGCCAAATGTACGACATATAATGTATACAAGTACATGACGATAATTAGAAAATTTCATTACACGATTTAATAAAAACAAGTTAAAGATCATCTTCGAATAACTTTTAAATATATAAAAAGAGTGATATTACCTCTATCATATGGCGAAAGCTCGTCGGTGTGAAAGAGGATATTGGCACACCCTCGCGATCCAAACCCGCGTAAGGACGAGAGGACCATAACGAAGGGATTCTTATCACGACTTGGCTAGCAACTCCGGTGCCTCCCTACAGCTATCCTCCACGCAGAAAACTCGGTGTCACCCCTCTTGGGCATCCTTCCGACTCCACATGTGCATAAGTGCCTCAAACGTCATTTCTATCAAGGTTGTCGAAGAAAAAGTAGGCCTCGTATGCAGGAAACCTCTAAAAAAATAAACAAAAAAGCTCTGAAAGGAAAAGAAAGTTCACCCTCCCTTATGCATGAGCACGACATCACGTCCAGAAAGAGGCATGAAGAGGCTGCTGCAAAGCCATGAGACGGACACGACAAGTCGTGGCTCCTATACTAAAGAATCAACATAATATAGAGCGGGAAACTAGTGTGTTGTCAAAGAGATCGCTGGTGTTGTGCGAAATGGTCGAAAGTATAGAAGTGAGAGGCATACTGCACCTCCTCTACCAAATGCACCAATACGCTAGCGGCTGACCGGCTCGGAAACTGCTGACAGGAGAGAGTGGCATTTTCTCCGATGTGTCTGCAGCGAGTAAACTAGCCGGCTCACACTGCACCAGCACGACTGAGACACTTTGGGAACAAAGGGAAAATCCACCCCTCTCCTTGATGGACCCACGCAAGAAATGCTCTGTCCTCCTTGGTGGGCATGTACCTTGGTTGATATCAACTCGAGAAAGCCCTCTGCTGCGGGCATTCCACCTTTGGATAAGATGTCTCAAAAACAAATTATGGCCCTTTGAGGGAAAGCAGCCTCCTCATAGAACTTGAAGGAAGGCCTACTTTGCCTGCAGAGGAACCACAGTAGCAACTTTCCTAATAGGGGCGAGGGTACACATCTCTCCCTCTTTCGTGCCTCCCATAGGCAAACCATGTTATATTGTTCCTTGCTATTGTTGTTGTTGTTGCTGTCTTCTCTCTCCTTTCACGTCTACTGAATGATTGACATACTAAACACAATATATATTAAATAACACATGTATTAAAAAATATACATATATAAATTAAGCTGAGTTGGTGCAGAAAAGCACGATCACGCACGTCTTAGTGTGTGTCTTTCTGCTGGAAGTGCACGCAGCCGGTGCACCTAATAATATTAATCACCAATGATGGTGCTTTAGAAGAATTTATAGCACATACGTACGACTATGTGCGGTGTCGGTAGGGTGGTGCTGCATCGACGAAACTCTACGCCTGCGAGGGCATATAGTTAAGTCGGCTAGACCGACCTCCTTCGTTGTGACATAGTGAACGGTGTGGAATTTTATCATGCCGCACCATTGGCCGTGGTGAAATATGAGGCCGCACCTTGCCCGGCAAAAATAAGCGCCCCTAGGCTACCATTTTCAGTCCACGCACTGAGTGTCTCGACTATTCAACTAGGTCAACAGTGCGACTGAGATATGCAGACCCATACCACACTTTTTAAACAAAATTAAAAATAACATGAGTAGCGCCTTGATGCTTGCTTCGGAGATCGATGCGGATAACGTGAAAAGCACCGAGTTACGCGAGCTGCGTCGTTGACGATGTGGAATAGTGGCAACACGGTGTGTCTGATAAAATTACCGTCGTGCGGAACATTTGAGTTAATGCCTTGTGTTTGCCACTATTCCGCAATGTCAAAAATGTGTAGTGGGTAAAGCGGCCAAGCAGCGCACTTTATTTAAATAACACGGTGCGCTTATGGGTACTGCGGACTCGGTGCTGCAGATACTATTGCTGCCAGGTGGCCGGTGCGCGACTTTAGTAAATTTATGGAAAGTGCTTGCACTTTGTGTGTAGCCAAATAGCTCGAGCGCATCGCGCGAGCAATTTTTCTCTGCTTTTCAAATGGTTAATTTCTGAGGTTGTTGAAATTCGATCCACTAGAAAGGTTTAATTATGGAAAAAGCAAAGAAAAATACACGTGCATCGAGGAGGCATATTGGTACGCAGGATTTGCAAAAATAAAATTTCTCCACCATTTTTGCAAGAATTCAGGAGGCTTGGAATTGGTGGGCGGTGCTGTGGCAATGATGCGTGCAATTAGTGCAATAGGAGCACCAAATGTCGGAGTCGGCTCGGACGAGGATAGAATTACACCAGTAGCCGAGAACTCTGCCTGTCAGCACTAGAATGAAAAAGTGCGAGTTTTTCCACTTGTGTTTTTATTTAACACTGTTCGGTGCACGAGATTTTATAGGCACATTGCGTTGTGTTTCCTCTGTCGTCCGCGTCGGGTGCTTCTATTTTGTTCCTTTTATGTAAGGGCGTCGGGTGCGGGCCACGATCTCTCATGCACTAGTGCACAACGCGCTGGCAGCAACGCACCAGAAGGGTGTATACGGAGTGCACGGTGTGCGATGTGCCAATGTTTTTTTGTGGTTTTTGCCCCTAATTTTTTATTTAACCCCCTTCGAGGTGCAGGGATTCTACGGATGCATTGGTGCATTTTCCTTCATTCCGGAAAGTCGGGAGGGTTTTTGTTTTCGCGTGCTTTTGCTGAGAATGCCGGTGATGCTTCCTACAATGCCTTGAGTGCGCTAGAGATAATAAAACGCCTTAGGGAAGGAACGTGATACGAAGCACACGATGTACGTGGTGTGCCAATGTTTTGTTAGGTTGCCGGCCTATGTTTAATCCTATGTTCTAGTGCAGCAAGGGTTTAACGGGTGCCCGCGGTGTCTATTTTCGTCCTACGGCCTCTAGCAGTTTATGTTTTTTCGCGTGCTTATTTGCGAGACATGAGTGCGGTACATGTCGAAAGTGCCGAGCGCACTATAGTAATAAAATGCTCTGCGGCCAAGGGCGTCGCAGGAGGGTATTTTCCTTGCTAGGTGTTTGGGTATATTCTCTTTGATAATTAGTCGAGATTCAAAGAGAGTTA
Organism: Pinus albicaulis; assembly: GCA_034641835.2. Lineage (NCBI taxonomy): Eukaryota > Viridiplantae > Streptophyta > Pinopsida > Pinales > Pinaceae > Pinus > Pinus albicaulis. The sequence continues at coordinate 1,069,857,240 of CM076575.1, read as the reverse complement.
AATAGTGAGTGTGCTTCACTTTCAATCCATACACTAATGAAAATTTCTGTGAAATTTTCAAGAAAGACTTTATAATTTACTTTTCAACAAAGTGCACCCAAAAATTATGAGTATAATCGTTAGCAAACTCATCATATATTAATTTCCATTAGTAAAAAGGAGGCATGGCAGCACACAAATGAGAATGCATCAACCCGAGGTTTTCTACATGTTTTGGAAGTAGAGATCATGAAATAGTTTGTTTTTATTCTTTTTAGGACCACATGAATCTCATTGCTTTGATTTCTGGGGAAGAGTAGAAAAAAATAGAAACATAATTCCTTTTCAACAAGCAAGGAGGCTTTCATAATTAATATTTCTAAATCTAGCATGCCATAGAAAACCTAGGTGTAAATTCACCTCCATCACGATGAGAAATATACTGCAAAAGTATGTAAATGATCATACATTCCTTTACGACTTCCATAATATTTCATTCTCCACCGGTGATGACAACTATTTTGTCGAAATCCTTTTTCCTTATTTTTACTTTTCCACCAAATATATTAATAAAGTGGTCTTGTTGGATATGAGCTGCAAAAGACAAATTTCTTCCACAACTTTGTAGGTAAAGTACATCATGAGAGAGAAAATTAGAGTCCATGCAATTTTAATCCTAATAGTGTTATATACTTAAGGGAGTTTGAGGACTTGATTTATTTTAAAAATGCTAACATTCCATTCACATTTTCATTGAAGTCTTCAAATAAGTCTCTCCCGAAGCTCATTTCAAATGTTTCACTAGTATCAAGTAGCCATAGCATCATCTCCCGAGAAGATGGATAGTGTGGAAACAAATCTTTAGTTCCCTCTCTGTGTATTGCAATAGGGAAAAAATATAATGAGAAAAATTCATGTGATTTAACTTTAGCTAGATTTAGTGTTTTTAACTTTGTCTTCTTCCGGTTTATATTGTCTTTGACTCTCTTCCGAGGGATTATACATGTTGACACATAATGTACATATCTATTGTATATAATTTAGTGAAAGATCATATCTTTCACCTTGATGGTGTTAACCCCCTCACCTCTAAAGGTATTTCTTCGGCCTCCACTATCTTTCGCTACGTATTTTTAAGGGAATCTAATCGGCTAATTCTTCCCTTCCCGGAAAAGCACACACTACTTGAAGGGATTGAGCTTTCTATCTTCCTCTTCCCAAAATATTTCCATCGATACGTCATTTTATCCACCAAATAGTAAAAATTAATTGACTCGATTTGGTCGGTAGCTTGCAAGGATTCAAGGTAGTTAAATTATGTAGGGTATAGGGCATCGAGAAGGTTGCGAGAAGAATGCCTAGTCTCACACTAGTGGATTATATATCATGCATGATGGCTTTGATTTACGCTAGCATGAGGGATCATCATGTTGCAGCTCAAGGTTATGGGAGTTTGACCATTAATTGAACAAACTCCAATGCGGGGTGTGGGTCATATATATATTTCAAATATTTTAATGCACTGAAAAATAATTTATAATTGAAACTATATCATGGCTCATCTCTTCACTTATAGAAAGTATAAATAAAATCAAAAAACTTTTCTTTCCATGTTCTTCAAAATGGCTATCTCCTTCTGCTAATGTGGGATTGGTACATGCATTCTCCTTCTCTCCTTCATAGATTTTCCACAAAGTCATTAGAAAATGAGAAATTGTCCCTATGTAGAAATTATGAGGCACTAAGCATGCATATGTCCTAGATTTACTTGATCTCACAATATTTAACTTCTTGCAAAATGCTTTGAATCATTCCCTTTGTTAATCTTTTGCGGAAAATTAATTGCACACACATGTAAAGCATAAAGTAAAAATCAATCGCACATAAAAAAATTGTTTTTAACGAGGAGCACCGAAGTTGAAAACCATAACTATATATTATGTATTACGGAGTCACATGACAATCCTCATACAAAGCTTATCAAGCTCTCGGTGCGGTCCCTGATCAGTCATACACTAATCGGGAACAATCTTGCAAATCCATGCACGATCCTACTGCCCCCTACTTAGCACCTCGCACTCCCACTACGCAATCCTTGCTTCCGAAAGAATAACTCTTAATGGAATTCGAATTACCCTTGCCTTGATTGCACAATCCTCATTGCTAGCTCAGTCTGTCAATGTGTGATGCGATCGAGGCATCACTATAGTCCTGATCGATAGTCTATCTTGCCCTTTCACCTATCTCTCCACTTTCGGTTCTTCTTGAAAATGCCATGCAATGTGGTTAACTACTATATTGTTTAGTTGATTAATGATTTATTATTTGTGAATTAATTAACTAGCAATTAATTTCACCCTCCACTCTCATTAGTGTATCATTCGATAAGACTAGAGTACTACTTCGCTCAGCTAGCGTCTAGCTGAGGTTAAAAGCTGAATACCAACTCCTTCAACTACTCTTCCATGTGTGTCTTCTCTCGACGCTTGGTTTAATGGTAGTCCTCCATGCATTAGCTCCATCAAACCCTTGGGAATTGCGTAATTCCCTCGGCCCATTGATGTGCCACATACGTACCTTTGAAACAAAGTGCTCGAGAGGAATAAGTTGTTGTTTGGGGTACGATTGTTATTAAGAGCTAATAATAATTGACATGCATCTATTTTTAGATGTCCGACGATCTATAAATAAGGCTTTTCTCAATATTCTAAAAGCATGATTTCATCTATTTTTCCAACTTGATCAACCATCCACAAATAGCATCCTGTGACCCACGAGAAATATGATCACCATGTCTAAAAATAGACATAGTCTAAAAATAGACATGCACTAAAAATAGCTGCGCGGAGCCCACTTAGTGAAGGTGACTCTTTTCACTAAGCTCATCATCTTCTTCAATCTCAACACTCCTCTCAGACAGTAAGTTATCCTTTCTCCCAGATCTTGCCTCTATGGTATTCTAACTTTCTCCTAGTGAGCACCTTCATTAGAATATACGCATACGAGTCTTAGGCAAGGAATGTGCGAAGGAACATGATATTCGCTGCACGCAATCTGCGATATGATCGATCACGGATGTATCAATAAGTTTTAGATCTATCATGGAAACACGGGATTAAACCGAGATTTTAATGCAACTGCTGATTATCAAAATGTATCTTCGTCGGATCTAAATGTGAGCCAAGACAAACCGACCATGATCTTCCTCATCCGGATAGCCTCACATGCGGCTTGACTTCTAGCTGCCATGCAATGTACGCACCTTTAAAATAGGTGCCATGGATCTTTGTTTCTGCTCATGCAGAAAGCATGTCAGTAGATCCGATACTTGAAAATCCCTCCTCATGTGCTCTTCATCCTGGCTGGGCTTCACCGCAGTACTGCATCCAAATGAAGCCATGCAACTTCACCTCATCTGTCTGTCTGTAACATAAAAGCATACTCGGATGTGCCTGCGGGATATCTCGAGGACATGCTTGCACCGCCTTCCAAAAGAGATTGGTAGGCTTAATCATCGCTTGTGAAAGGCGGTTCCGCTGCCATAGCATATGTTCGGTCTTGTATTAGCCAAATACATGATCGAACCCATACGATACGTCCGATGAAACGGTGGCATCTACGCCTGCGCGATGTGGCATTCTCTTTCTTCCAATTTCCTGGAAGAGGAGTGTCGATAGGCTTGCGTGCCTTGCATGTGAGCTTCTCAAGTATCTCTCTGGGCATACATGCCTTGGGAGCTTCAAATCGTTCGACTTCACTGCTTTGCCATATTTCCAATCCAAGGAAATAATGAAGGACGCCCAAGTCCTTCATCTCAAACTCCCTTTGCAAGATATTCCTTGCATGAGTGTGTCAATTGTTCATCACTACAGTTAGTATTAAATCATCAGCATAAAGAAAAAATGATCAGAAACACCTCCACCACAATGCGAAAGTGCAGGGTTTGCACTCTCGCCTCACTCTTGGTGAGAAGCCAAGTCCGGTGAAATAGGCTAGTCGTCCAGAGGTGTACCAAGCATGTGGTGCTTGTTTCATGCCACACTTCCGCTCTTTTGAGCGCACATGTGACTCCTTCGCGAAGATCTCAAATCCTTCGGGCTATTGATATGTACACGTCTTCCACAACGAGTCATCAGGAAAGCGGTCTTCACATCCATACGGTGGATGTGCCAACCCATACTATGATGAGAGGAAGCGAGGATGGTGCGGCATGGAAGAATAGCATGCGGCGGGTGCAAGGTTTCTTCATAATAAATCCCCTCGATGCTTTTGCGACGAAGCAGGGCCACAAATGTGCCTGTATGCTTCCTCGGCAGCTCCCATCAACAAATTTCTTTGCAACCCATGTAGATCCATCTTTGATCCTACTGAGTGATTTTCCGAGGCCTTGGAACAATCTCCCAAGGATTGTTTCCTAGCAGTGGAGTCCTTCTCACTCCACTAATGCATCTACCCATGTGGGCTCATGCCTCGCTTCTTCAAAGGAGAATATGTCTCTGTCACGATGCACTTGCTCATAAGAGACATGAATCCAATAAATCGGTCGGATAGAGATTGTCCACAGTCGCACTATGATGTAGGAATTCACTAAAGCACATGTCTTGCATCCACGTGAGTCTCTCAAAGTCTCTGTGGTACACTTTATGCCTTGTTTGATGTGTTGGGGGTCTGTGTTTTGATAGATTGGCTAACCAAAAGACAAGGCAACATCGGAGCCAATCTTTAGAGGTTCCGGGGATCTATTCCCTCATGTCTCTCGAAGGGATCTCTCAAATTTGTTCGCAAATATATGTCTTGTTTGCTTTTAAGTATTTGATTTTTAGACTAGTTATTGAGTGCGGATGTTTGTTTGGTTGAATTGGCACGACGAGAACATGAGAAAGGTCTAGGTAGTATAGATGGAAAGAAGAGGTATCGATTCTCGGGCAATGGAGTCAAGAAGGGTTTCATGACGGACTCATCGATGGATATGCTATCAAAGGGAAAATCTGCTTACCCACCAGAGGATCCTTTGGTTTTGTGAATGATATGGACATCAATGATTTGAAGAGAGCTTGAGTCTCAAAAAGGGAACTTAAAAACATAACTTGAACATAAAGGAGGCATTTTGATAGAGCCAGCTAACCATGAATTATACAAACCACACTTTAAAGCAAATAATGAGTTTCAAGACAACTTTTAAAAATGAGAGCTAAGATTTGGAAAGCGCTATTTCCTCGAAAGACTTTATTTCAAAGGAATTAGAAAGCATAAAAGATTCAACGATAATTGCTAGGTCACTAGAAGAGGGAACACCTAACACATCTATGATGTCCACAACTATAAAGAGCTTTTAAAAACAATTATCCAAGCGGGGGACAAAGCGTATGATCAAAAACTTGGACCCTCCTTGGCTAACTATAAATGGTAGCTTAAAAGGGAGACTTCAAAAATAGTTTTCAAGTGGCGGCACACAAAGCGGGAAAACCATAAATCATGTTCGAGACCAAACTATTTGAACTATTAAGAGAAATAAACAAGCATGAGGACTAAAGAGAAAGGTTAAGAAGACTACTAAAATACCTCGCAGCGGAGAAGAAAAATAAAGCAGGTGAAGGATAAATGGAGTCTACAGGTGCTTCCGAGGAGTCATTTCTTAGCCTAAAATTTTCATCCTCTTCTTCAGTAAGAATTTATGAAACATAATGAAAACAAGAAAAATAGACAGACGGTTCACTTAATACACATCACGAATAGCCCAGTTTGAGGGATCCCGATGATAGATCCTTCTCAAGAAAAAAGCATGTCTTCAAAACATAAATCCGCTTCCAAGACTTCAATTTCTTCTTGAGCTTCCAACGAGACTATGTATTGTAGAGAGTTCCACGATGTTTCCAACTAGTAACCAACCAACCAACGTCCAACAATCTCTCATCTTTTTCCGAAGTATTTATAGAAAGAAATGAGGAGAATTGGAAGAGTTCTAGGGTTTAGGTATCATTAATCCCATACTTAAATGCGACTCTGGCCTTGAAAACCATGCGAGGCATAGAGCGAGGATGCATAGAATTACAACATCTATTTCATTTCACTGCATGTTGCCGAAAATGTTTTCAAGCTTAGTGGGTGAAAAGATTGACTTTTATGAACTATCTTATCTTTTGTATACTGCGCATTGATAGTTTCAATGTTCTTATGTTTGAAATATTTCGTTCAGAGAAGCTGTCTTTAGTCTTTAATGTTTATTGGTGATATTTGATGCGAGTATTCCTTTGAAGCGAGAGAGAACACCCAGGATGGAAATTTTGTTATGCGATTCAATTAGCCACAGCTGATGTGGCATTCGAGGGCTTTTACGGAGATTTTCTGTCGATACACGGTGGATGCGGCCTTTGATATTCAATTTGTGCCTTGATCCTTTCAAGCTTTAGTATATCTTTAAACCTTTTATTATGCTGCGAGTATTCATCTTGACATCTTGATATTCCTTGTTGAGTGATGCTTGAGTGTGTTTTGTTGTTTGCAGGTGCTCGAGATAGTTTGTTGGAATTTTTGTTCGAAGCACGGAAGTAATCATGACTTATCAATCTTCTAAAAAACATGTAATTATACTTTAAACCCTTTAATTTGTATCCAAAGGTCGACGAGGATCATCTAGGCTACGACCATTGACAACATAATCCTCTTTGCGGAGGGTAAACGGAGCTTCATTAAACTCTCGCATAAAAACAAACACGCATTATTAAACGTCATGTGAATTATTGGTTTGACTTCTCGGGAGGGTTTATGGAAGTGATGCGAGATGTGAGGATGAATGGATGCAACAATGTAAGGAGCAAAACCTAGGCGAAAATATGAAACAAAAGAAATTTTAAATTTGAATTAGGGCACGGATTGAGGAAAGAGAAGCGGTTTTCGGGAAAAGCCATTAATGGTTTTCGCGCGGCATTTGGGGTGTAGGCGGTATTAACTTTTTGGAACATGATTCCATTCATCAGCTCCACACGTGGAGAAATGGCCTGCTTTTATCGCGGGAAGTATGGCCGCCTTTGGCGGAATGCCAAAAAGGTGCCGCAGTGATATGGATGCGCTGCGGCTGTCGGATGATCACTTAGGAGTTGGGAACCGGTCGCGGGTAGAAACAGCGATGAATGGAAAGTTGTAGGGAAAATGTGTGGTGGGGCCGATGATTGTGTTAGTGCCTTTGTCGTGTAGCGGATGAGGTGCGATGATTTCATCGAGGGTTAAGTCCGTCGATTGGATCTCGAAATGAGCGGTAGAGATTTAAGGATTAAGCGGGAAGTTTGAAAAAGGGAAGAAGCGAGGAAGATGGTGATGTAGAGAATGGGTAACCCAATGGCGGATTTGATCTGCAGACGATATCAATGGTCCATATTTATTTAAAATTGAAATGTCGGGGATGGAAAAATAAAGAAAAATAAAGGTTTTGGCGGGGAGGCTAATGTATTTTAAAGCGCAGTGCGGGGCTTAGGTTATATGAGATGCGATAAGGACTCTCAGCTCTCGAGGGCTTAATCCCTTGGGAGTGAAAAAGAGTGTTTTTAAGGACGGGAATAAAGTTTTTCGGGCTCGAGTAAGGATTTCAATATGTAAAAGGAGGAATTTTTAAACCAAATGGAAAGGGAGATATAGAGGTTTAAAGAGGGTTTTGGAAGAGATTCAGAAGTGAGAATGAAGGTTTTTATGGAGAAAAATGGAGAAGTGTATTGAGAGTAAAATGGACAGCTGCTAGCAGTCTTTCTCTTCGTCAAACTTACGATGTCTTTAGGGCTGTGTGTGTGAAAGCAGGTAGTGAAAGTGAAGATTAACTCAAAGGGTAATAATCATCATAAAACTTCAAAAGATGATAAGTTTTCAAAGGGAACTATCTCTTGAAGGTTTAAAAGACAAAAGTTTAGCGCCATTGAGTATGGCGGAAATTTATAGGTGGCTAATAGTACCAGCTCCACTTGGGAAGGGCGAGTTGTGGTTACTTTAGGTGTCGAGGCTTAGCTATTGATCTGCGGCTCGAGTAGCCAGTGCCTTCATCGTGGGCACCAATTTTTATTTTCCTTTGGCTTATCTTTTTTTGATCTAATAACACCTACTGCGGCCAATGCGGAAACAATGGAATTATTTTCAAACAACATCTCTTCCTACCCACTCCTATTGATTCTAACATTTTCCTCTTCTTCTTGAGTGCATTTGGACTAGCAAACTATTTTCATTAACATTTCTTATGTTGAGAATGGAAAGCAAGATGATGAGCTTAGTGAAAGAAGTCGCTTGGCCTTCACTAGGTGGGCACATGGGCTATTTTTGGCTTGCAAGTCTATTTTTAGACTATGTCTGTTTTTAGACATATGGATCATGTTCCCATGAGTTGCGAGGATGCTATTTGTGGATGGTTGGTCAAGTTCCAGAAAAAATATATGGACTTATATTTTTAGACTATCTTTGGAGTGGAATCTGTTTTAGATTGCGAGTCTAAAAATAGATATGCCAGATATTATTAGCTCTTAATAATATTTGGACTCTAAACATTATCTTATCCTCTTGGAGCACTTGATTAAGTGCACGGATGTGGCTTTCATGTTTCGAGCTGATAGAAGGAATTACGCTATTCCACGAGTGTTTGGTGGAGCTATTGCATGGAGACTTCGGTTAGAACTCGGGTGACGAGTTTGGTGGAGTTGATTGAGGGAGTTAATGTAGTTGTGTTCGAGTTTAGCTCGATTAAACATAGTTGAGCTAGTTGTATCTATTTTTAGCGGTTGATACACTAGTGAGTAGGTGTGAATTAATTATTAATTAATTAACTAATTATAAACTCATAAATCAACTAAAGAATACATCGGTTAACTTCGTGCATGGACATTTTCGGTGGAGACCAATGGAGAGGTAGGTGAAAGAGCAAGTGTGACTATCGGTTGTGACTATACTGGTGCATGAGTTTGCACCATATATTGATGGAGATGCCAATGAGGATTACGCGAGTGCATACCAAAGGATTCGAAAGACTTTAGATTGGGCCATTATTCATCTTGGATTGCGCAATAGAGCGAGGAACTAACAAGTGGAGCGAGATTGGAGACATGTGTTTTGTTAGATGCTGAGCTTATGTAGTGTGTAACAATTGGAGATTGTGCTTGAGAGCTTGTGAGGAGTTTGTACAATGATTGTTACATGATCTCTATCATTATAATATAAAGATAGTTGTGTTTCAGAACTTTAAGCTTTCCCATAAATACTATGTTTATATGTGTGATTGTTTATGGTTTTAATGTGCGCATGCGATTGCTTATATTTCCGCAATTAATGATCAATGGTAGAAGAGGTTATGTATTATGCATAGGCTCAAATAGTGTGTGATTCGAGGATGATATACGATGAATATAATTTAATATTTATTCAAAGTTCTACATGGTATCGGAGCGATGTTGATCATTGGGAGCAATTGCTGCATTGAAGCCGGTTGAGTTTTGTCTTTCGAGTGGAATTCGAATTTGCGAGCGGTGTTTTCTTCGAGTGTCGAAGTTGAGATGTCTTTCAACGGATTCTGCGATTGGGGTATGCCCTTGAGAGTAGCTCGTATGTTGCATGGAAGGACGGAGGATAGAGACGATGTTGGATGACAATGGGTTGAAGGAGTTCATAGATGCATAAATTTCCAAAAACCTACTTCTAGTGATGTTGTCGTGCTTGACGCACTTGGCAAAGAAGACAACAAAGTGTTAAGGATACGTTGGAAGGTGTGAAGGAGTCACATAGTGTCCAGCAACCTTCATGGTAAGGCTTCTCCATTCTTGATGTGGAAAAGCCTTGAGATACATTCCCAAAGCAAGAGCGACCGAGAGGAAGTTGGCACTCAAGGATCAAGCTCGCTACATAAAGATGGAGAAAGGCGAAAATATGCCCAAGTACACTCAAGAAGTTCATCCGTCACGCGGGGATGATGCGGGAAAGTGTGGGGGTGACTATAGATGATGAGGACTTGGTGAGCTTTGCTCTCCTTGGGCTTTTCGAAGAGGTTGGCACTCCTATCGGGACTGCGTCGATGGTCGGGAGAAATTTCCCGGGGATGGGGGCGGCTTTGGTCGAGATCTTGCGGCCACCAAGAGGAGATAAGGCGGAGTACTAGGGACGGATCTTCCATCAAATAAATGCTGATGAAGAGAATTGCACTTTGGCTGCTAAAGAAAAGAGGGAGAAGAGCAAGCGAAAAGCTTCTCATTGGGTGCAAAGAGGCAAGAAGCGGCAGGACATTTCAAGGTGAAGTGCTTTCACTATCACCAACACGAACATTATGCCACAACTTGTCCTTGGTGGAGAGGCCTTGGCCTCGCCGGTTTGAAAGTCTGGATTTTTCGTTGATTGCACGCTTGGTCTCAAGTGTGATGGGATCGGTGTGGTTTACCGGAGCAGGTGGTGCGTCTTTTCACATGACGGAGATGCGAGATGTGTCTTGCGATCTTGGATGAGAAAGATCTTGGAGTGCACATCGAGATGGGCGATGATGGTAGATATAGTGCGACCGGTATCAGTACCATTTCCTTTGAGAGGGAGTCTGGTAAACCCTTCGTATTGAAGGATGTGATGCATGTTCCAAGATTGAAGAAGAATATTATCTTTGTGGCGATGTTAGAAGACAAGGGATATGATGTTGTCTTTAACGAAGGAAAGACTTTCCTGTGTAGTAAGGCAAATGGTGAGACTCGGAGGACAGGGGTTCGAGTTAAGAACCTTTATCAGTGCGGGTGAGATGGGCTACGACGCATTGTGGCGGAGGCAAGGAAGAAGGAGTGGTGAGCCGAGGATGATGGCGAGTTGTGGCTTCACGGGAGATTGGGCCACCTTCACCATGGAGCTTTTGAAAGATACTACAACAAATTTCTACTTGCGGCTTCCTAAAGGCACTCGTGCACGGTTAGATGCGGTGCAAGGGGTGTGCCTTGGGAAAATTTGTGAAAAGCCACCTTTCATGAGAGAAGGATAGTCGCGCCACAGCGATCCTCGAGAGAATTCCTGCACGGAACGTGTGTGGACCTTTCTCGGTCGCTTCAGCAACAAAAGCACATGTGTTATGTGATATTTGTTGATGATTTTCTCGTAAGCTGTTGTATCTTCTTTCATGAGGAAGAACAACGAGACGCTCTAGGTGCAGCAGGTTCGAGAGCGCGGATTTGAGAAAGAATCGGGGAAATAGGTGAAGGCTCTTAGGGGCGACGGATGGTGGTGGATTCATCTCTGGCGAATTCAAGGACTTTTGCGAGCGCATAAAGGAATTCGAAGAGAAAGCTCCATAGCACCTCACCAACCTGACGTGAACGGGGGTTGTTGAGTGGAAGAAACGAAACGATCGTGGGTCTTTGCACTAAGCGATGTTGCATGATCGGGGCCTACCCATTCACTTGTGGGTGGAGGCATGCAATGCGCTAGTATATGTGCGTGAGAGCCGTTGTCCTCACGGGATGCTTGGCATGAGTACACTAGGAGGCGGATTTTGCGGTAAGAGCTTGATATTTCCCATTTGAGGATTTTTGGTTTCCTGTTTACATTCATGTGATGAAGGTTTTGCTAGGAAGAAGAGCCGAGCCGGCTGTAGTTGGGATATTTGTGGTGTGCATTGATACGCCCCCACCAAAATATACGTGTGTATTTTGAACGGTGATCACAAGACTATTGTGCGACGGGATATCAAATTTCGGGAGGAGGAAAGCCATGAAGTGTTCGCTTGAGGAGGGAGCCACACTTGCATGCGGATGAGGAGCTATTGGTTCTAAGGATGAGTCTCGAGGATGTGGATCAGCCAAAAGGTAGAGGTTCATGGAGTGGAAGAAACCACTCATGTACGAGCGCCAACCATCGGAGAGGCGGAGGTGCACTGACGGAGGCTGAAGCGGCGGCTCAAGATGCGGAGAAAGGTTGTAGGAGCACCTACATCACAACGCGAGATAGAGACGGTCACTTGACCTGATTATCTTTGGATACATGGCAAGCTTTTAACGAGCAAGTGTATCGTGGCCAAATGAGAGCCATCCTCTTTCGAGGAAGGCTGTGGAGGACACGCATGGGTAGATGCCATGGTGGAAGAGTATGATTCGGTGTCGAGCTACGATTGCATGGGAGATTGTCCCAAGAGCTGGGAGGGGAAATTGGTGGTGGGTTCGAGATGGATCTACAAAGAGAGTGAAGCGGAGCGGCGGCGGGAGCGTGTATGAAGTACAAGGCAAGATTTGTTGCTCGGGGCTTTTCATAGATTGAGGGGATCGATTGTGAGGAAATGCCTTTGCACTTGTCGCGAGGTATTCTTCCATCTGTTCGATTCTTGCTCTCTCGACGCATAGATGGGGTGGCACATTCACATCGAGATGGATGTGAAGAATGCGTTCCTCGATGGAGTCATTGAGGAGGAGGTGTACATAGAAGTAGCCGAAGGTTTTGAGATCTTCGACGAGCGAGTCACATGTGTGCGAGGGCTCAAGAAGGCGTTGTATGGAGTTGAAACAAGCGCCTCGTGCTTGGTACACATGGATAGACTGGTTATTTCACTCGGACTCGGATTCTCCAAGAGTGAGGCGGATCCGAACCTATACCCGGATTGTGGTGGAGGAGTGAGATGCTTTGATCATTGTACTTTATGTAGATGATTTGATTTTGACGGAGTGATGAGGGGCTGTTGATACTCTCATGCAAGGAGGGATGCTTGCAAAGAAGTTTGAGATGAAGGACTTGGGCCTCCTTCATTGTTCCTGGGATTGGAAATTTGGCCGGTGCGGTGGAGTGATTTTGTTTGTTTCTCGGGGTAAGTATGCCGGGAGAATGCTTGGAGAAGTTCAACATGCATGGGCGCATGAGCTGTTGATACTCCTCTTCTGGTGGTTGGCGGAAGGAGGATTCTACTTCGGCGGAGGTAGTGGATGCCACTATTTATCGACAATTGGTGGGGTCGCTTATATATACGATTTGGTCAGCCATGCTGATATGTGCTATGCGGTCAACTAGATTTCACAAGCTATGGATTTAAGCCTACCAGCTCTTTTGGAAGAGGCGGGGAAGCATGTATTGAGATATCTACCGAAGGAGGTGAGATCGGGGATGTGGATGCAGGTATAGATAGTCATGTGAGAGGTGAGGATATGTGGCTTCACGGATGCGGATTGGGCGGGGGAGCCCAACGGACGGAGAAAGAGCTTACATGCGGAGGGATTTTCGGTATCGGGTCAGACAGCGAGTTTCTTGCTACGGCCGAGAGTAGGAGTCCAGGTGGCACTACGGTTCGACGGAGCGGTTGAGTATATGGCGGTGAAGTTTGGGCACGCATGCGAGGCTATATAGATGGGGAAGATCTTGGTCGGGATTGTTCGGTTCACACACTTGGATCCCTGCGCTGATTTATTGTGATAATCGAGGTTGCATCAAACTCTCGGTTAATCTAGTATTTCATGATAGATCTAAACACATTTGACATCCGATCATCATCATATGTCGGGGAGATTGTGTGCGGCGGAAGATCGTGTTACTTTCATACATTCCCACGGAGGATCGGGATGCTGATATCTTGACGAAGGCGCTCACTAGGAGCAAATTCGAATACCACGGGCGAGGATAGGGGTTGCGAGATAATCCATGTCTTGTTGAGAGGGAGTGTTGAGAGTGCAACTTGAGATGATGAGCTTAGTGAGAAAGAAGTCGCCTTCACTAAGTGGACGCATGAGAACTATTTTTGGCGCAAAAGCATCGTATTCTTAGATCAAATAGGTAACCTAACCTCGAAACGAGAACTCTAGCCCAAAAGTCTCAAAAAACATGAAAAAACACTAAAAGCTAAAAAGTGTGTCTTCTAGAACGCACTTCATTTTTTTTTAATGTCAAATTTCAACATTTTATAAAATTATGGTAAAAACAAAATTGTTTCTTGAAAAAAGGATTGAAAAAACACCCTCAAAACAAAACAAGTTGATGTTGGAATAACAAAAAAAAAAATTGTGTCATACTTTTGGCATTTTTAAAAATAGAAATAACATTTTTTAATTTTTAAAATTCAAACATTAAAAAAAAACCTAAAATTTAAGAAAAAAAAATAAATTTAAAAAATAAAAACATTTAAAAGCTTAAAATTTAAAAATATATGAAGATAAAAAAAATAAAAATAAAAACAAAGTAAAAATTTTAATTCAATCATTAAAAAAAACATAAAATTTAAGGAAAAAATTTTTAAAAAATAAACAAAAAAAAAAAATTAAGATTAAAATTTAAAAAAATATAGAAATTAAAAAATAAAAATAAAAACAAAATAAAAATATTAAATTAAAAAAAAACAAGTTAAAAAAAGAAGGAAATTATAAAAAATAAAATATAGAAATTAAATTTAAAAAAGAAAAAGAAAATGCTTATTAAATTTAAAAAAAAATAAAATAATTTAAAACAAAAAATTAAATTTAAGGAAATATATTAAATTTTAATAAATTTAAAAATTTAAAATAAAAATATTAAAAAAAGAAAACATTATTTAAATTAAAAGTAAAAAAATGAAAAATTAATTAAAAATAAAAAATAAAAATAAAATACAATGAAAATATTAAATTTAAAACAATATATATTAAAAAAACAAATAAACTATAAAAACTAAATTAAATTTAAATTATAAAAAATAAAATATATATATGAACTTAAATTAAAATATGTATATATATCAGATTTTATTAAATTAAAAAAAAAAGTTAATATTAAAATAACAAATTAAATTTAAAAACAAAAATATTAAATTTTAATAAATAAATGAATAAACAAATAAATTTTGAAAGAAAAAATAAATTTTAAATATAAAAGAAAAAAGAAAAAAACATTGTTAAAAGAAAAACTTTAAAAACTTTAAAAATCAATTAGAAATGAAGTAACATATATATATATATATATATATATATATATATATATATATATATATATATATATATATATATATATATATAAAATAAAAAAAAAACAAATTAATTTAAAAAAATTAAGTTTAATTAAAAAAATCTAATTTTAAATACACAATTTTAATCGAAATATAAAATTATAAAATTTTTATGTAATTAACAAAAAAAAATTAATAAAAATGTAAAACATTTAAAAAACAATATTAAATCCAAATAAATTTAAAAAAAAATACAAAATTTATTAAATTTTATAAAATTATACTAAAAAACTAAACGTAAAACTTAATAATAAAGAAAAATTATGAAATTAAAAAAAAAAAAAAATCAATTAAATAAAAAAAAACAAAATTTAATAAAAATTATTTCAAAAAAAAATATACATTTTAAAACAAAAAAAAATAAAAAAAAAAGAGCGTTTATTTTAAATAAAAAAATTAAATTGAAAAAAAAAATTATATATATTTTTTTAAAATCAATTAAAAATTTTTTTTTTTTTTTTAAAAATCGTCTGGCGGTGGGGGTTGGTGGTGGTGGTGGCGGCGGGCCGCCCCCGTGGCGCCGCCCGGCCGGCCCCCGGCGCTGGGCGCCGGGGGCCGGCCGGGCGGTGTCACGGGGGCGGCCTGTTGCCACCACCACCACCAACCCCCACCGCTAGTCGATT
The DNA here is from genome assembly GCA_034641835.2 of Pinus albicaulis. Classification (NCBI taxonomy): domain Eukaryota; kingdom Viridiplantae; phylum Streptophyta; class Pinopsida; order Pinales; family Pinaceae; genus Pinus; species Pinus albicaulis. Next base: position 1,069,841,697 of record CM076575.1, on the reverse strand, counting down.
TTAAAAAAAAAATAAAATTTTAATTGTTTTTTTTATAATTTTTTTTTATAATTTAATTTTCTTATTTAAAATAAACGTTGTTTTGTTTTTTTTTAATTTTGTTTTTATTTTTTTTTTAATTTATTATTTTTTTTGTTTTAAAATTTTAATATATATATATATATTATTTGATTTTTTTAATTTTTAATTTTAATTTTTTTTTTTTTTTTTTAATATTTTTATTTTAATTTGAATTTAAAATTTTTTTTTTTAAATTTCAAAAGATTTAAAATTATTTTTTTATTCAATTTTTTAATTTTAAATTCAATTTCTTTAATTTTTCTTTTATATTTAATATTATCGATTAAATTTTATAAATTGTTTCATTAAAAAAAAAACACTAAATTTATGTATATATTTTTTTTAATTATTTGCATGTGGTTTTTTTCATTTTTTTTGTTTTTTAATGATAGTTTTTTTTTATTTTAATTTTCTTTTTCAATTTTAATTGTTTTTTTTTAATTTGTTTTTTTTGTTAATTTTAAAATTTGTATTTTTTTTCTTCTTATTATTATTTTTTTAATTTTAATTTTTAAATTTAATTTTTTTTTTTAATTTTTTTTAAATCTAAATTTTAATTTTGTAATTTTAATTTTTTTTTAATTTTTTTTTTAAATATATATATATATATATTTATTATATATATATATATATATATATATTTATTTATTATTTATTATTATATGGTTTTTTTTTAATAATTTAGAAAAAAATGTTTTTGATGTTTTTTTTTATAATTTTTTTGGTCAATTTTTGGTTTTTTTCTTTAAATTATGTGTTTTTTTTTTTCAAATTTTGTCATTTCCTTTGATATAATTTTCAAATATTTTTGTTTTTTTTATTTATTTTTGTTTAATTTTTTTATTTTTACGAGCTATTTTTGTTTTTTTTTTACATTTTTATTGGTTTTTTTAATTGTTTTTATATTTTTTTTTTTATCTAAGTTTTGTGTTTTATTACGAACATGAAAATCACCACTCTAAAAAAAAAAGGTTGATGCAGCATCAATACGTTTCAAAATTAGCATGAAAATCACCACTCTAAAAAAAAAGGTTGATGTTGCATCAATACGTTTCAAAATTAGCATGAAAATCACCGCTCTAAAAAAAAAAGTTGATGCTGCATCAATACGTTTCAAAATCACCATGAAAATCACTAACATTTTAAAACAAATATTCATACTTCATAAAGAAAAATATTAGAGTGTCGAAAATGTGCTCCAAAAAAAGAAAAGGTGATTTTGCATCACCACTTTTCAAAATCGGGTGCGTTTTATGCTACCAAAAAAAGTAGGTAACAGTGTGGTTACCTATTTCATATTAACATTATTCAAGCCTTTAATGCTCCCCTTTGTGTGCGA